>QVTF01020890.1:0-653852 GCA_003573665.1 Oxygymnocypris stewartii | reverse complement strand
TTATCAGGCTGACTAACTTCCACATCAGTTTTTGCTGCAGCTTTCTTGAGGTTCAATTTCTTAGTCAAAGTGGATACTCTAGCACGGAGTTCATTGTTCTGTTTCTCTAGCTCTGAGTTACGCTGAGACTGTTTTGTGGCTAGGGTTACACTGAATTCTCTGTGACAACAGATAATGCCTTTCACATTGTTCTTACGAATACTTGCTCCTTGTACCCTTTTACACTCATCTACCGACCAAGTCTTGTCTGGATGAATCTCATATTTCTGCGTTAGTTCTTGTCTAACTTTTTCAGTGACTATTAGGTCCATTTGTTCCCCCTAACAGCGTTTTGAATTCACTATCTGACCACAAAGGAGTCGCAAGACCACTCTTTTCTGTGGTTGGAATCAGCCTAGCATTCCTTCTAACCATTTTGTAAGTTTCTTCTGTACCACACAAACAAAACACTAAACAAAAAAAAAACAAAAAAAACTTCTCTGATCAACAGAGGGTACACTTGTAAAAAAAAAAAAACTTAACTATTGTTAACTTTCCAAATTACCAACACTTCACACTGAACTTCCCTGCCTACAAGAACAGAGGATAAACCAAAATTATTAGCACGAAATGCTAACCTTCCCTGCCTGAAACAGAGGATAACTTTCATCTCTAAAAGAAAAACTTTAGAGGATAAATTTAGTTAAACAAACCCTGCAGATGTATGTTAACTCTTCTCTGACGGCACAGAGGATACAAAATTCGTACTGGTCTTAGGTTCTTTTGGATTAGAGACAGCACTCACCACAACCCTTGGTTGAGAGAAAAATTCAGTCTGGGAATCTTTGTTCAGCTGGAAGTTTCGCTGGATTCCAAAAGATGCAGTCTGGATGCAGATCTTTGTTTGAGCTTGAAGTTTTTTTTTTCAGGTGAGGAAGCTGGAACTCTATCCGGCTCACGGCACCATCTGTTGTGAACTTGGTTCTTCTAAAGTGTAGGAAACTCAGAAGAGAAGACCAGGAGACTTCGGATTTGATCGTAGGATTCTTTATTGAAAAACCCAAGCTGGTGGTAGCTGTAGTCATCGAAAATCTCAATCTTAAGTAATTTTACATGGTGTCTTATAGGCATTTTTGGAGGAGGGACTTTTGGAGGTGGAGACAAATTCAAACAAAGCAAGCACATGTTGGTTTGTTATCAGACTTCCCGTGGTTCTAATCTCATCAACATAATCAAATGCATAGACACTAATCCAATCAGCCTAGCGATTCCACGTCTGGGCCAGAAAGCCAGGAAGTCTGGGCCAGAAAGCCATTTGCAGAACAAACGTTGAAAGCCTCAGTAGTCTGCCTCATTGAACTTACCATTATCATAGAGACAAAGGCACAGCTGTCTCAAGCTCAATGGTCAGGAAGCGATCTCAAGCACCTGAATTTGCCTGACACTTCTTAGTCAGGAAGTGAATAATAAGAATTTAAATTAAACATTTAAATAAAATTTGTAATCCCACAAGATGAAGTCGTCGTTACGCTGCTGGTTCTGCGACGTTACGGCGTTTACACAGTCTTTGATCCGCCTGGATAATTTGTCTCAGCCGGTCTTAAGGCGAGGGTCCAGCGGGCCGTCCGGGTCGTCCTTGCGACGTTGAAGAGCGAGTTTTCGAGAACAGGAAGAGAGAGAGAGAGAACGCACACTGGCGCGTGGTTTTAAACAGTCTGATTTGGACCTGCCCACAGGCGGCTGGTCGAATCAGTGTCCGTATGGGGTGGGGCCCCGCCTGCACAGCTCCCTTGCGAGGCACGTGATCACTCGTCATCTGATATTTAATTCAACGTGAAAGATATACACCGGTCTTTTATAACTGTTGTACACATATATTATGATGCCAAAGCTTAACGGTCAACCACACATTTCTGACTTACGACGCTAGCTTCTTTTAGAGACTAAACATCACATTTGGTACAACCTACACATTACAGTTTATGCAGTTTAAGGCACAATTACAAATCACCCACATTGTCCTAAATAATTCACATTCAAAATAATCACATCAAGCCTATGAAAGGCCAAGTACAACATTAATATTCATCTTGTTTCTTGAGTGGTGAATTATTATTATCATGAAATGAATGTGTCTCTTAGAAATCTTCCCGTGGTCACCTCTTTGTTCTGTGACCGAACGAAATTGCGCGCTTTTGCGCTGATGCGAAGGGGGAGGGGTTTTAGATCCAGACTTTAGTTGGCTGGTATCTATGACATGGTACCTGAAAGTACCCAAATTCCCCAATGATGTGCTGTTCTTCCATCACATTTCTCTACACTATTATTATTATTTTAGCAATTTGGTGGTTTAATAGTCTTATATCTGGATTTTTTTTCTGTTTCTAAATTGTTCAAACAAAATAACAGGTAAACTATAGAGTTTGACAAAACAAAAGAATATGATTTCATTTCATTACACCAAAATATTATTTTTAAACGGTGAAATGTCTCAGCATAACAGGGTTAAACATACAGTTTTTTTCAACATCAATACACCCCATACACTATAATGGTAAAGCAAAAAAAAATAAAAGAAGTTTTTTTTACATCTTTGCTAATTTATTTAAAATAACAAAAACGTAAATTATTCCATTGCATACGTACTCATACCCTTATCTGGGACCGTTGGAATTTATCTCATGAGCATTCATATTGCTTGTAGGCATTACTACAAGACTTTGAGTGAAGGTAAACTGTGGCAAATTCAATTGAATGGGTATGATTTGGAAAGGTACTGTAAGATATATCGGCAGGAATTCAACTCTACAAGTCACCAGAAGGGGGGGGGCAGCTAAAGAATCAGCAGCCCTCTAAAAGCCCCTCCTCCGCCTCAGCGCAAAAGCGCGCGTTTTCTTCCTGTTGTGGAACAAAGGAACGTAGCGAGAATGCTTCTCAAAGACATTCGTTCATTTCATGACTTTCAAAGCATCCACAAAGAAATATATGGATATTAATGTGTACTCTTTTTCTCATATGCTTGTGGAAGGTGAATTATTAGGAAAACGTGGGCTGATTTCTAATCGTGCTTCAACCTGAAATGTTTAGGTAGTGTTTAGACTTTTATGAATGGTTGCAAAATTTCATAAATCAGTACGATAACGAATGTGGTGATATTATAAATGTGTAAACTTGATAAAAGTTTTAATACAGGGATCAAAAGTTATTCTTTTCTCCATTGAAAATGCCTTGCAAAAACCAGCCGTGCAGGCGGGGCTCCGCCCCGTACCGACGCTCTGATTGGACCAGCCGCCTTTGGGGATGTCCAAAAAAAACCGGACTGTTTAAAACGACGCGCGAGCGGCGCGCCTCCCCCTCTTCCCTCTTGCAACTCTCTGGTGCTCCTGAACTCCTGCGCGCTCAAACGCGCGCAAGGCTGACCTGGAAGCCGGCCCGCTGGACTCCCAACGAAACCAACCATCGGAGGGGGTCTAAGACTGTGCCAAAGCCGTAACGGAGCCACGAATTCAACGATTGCGGAGGAGAGCTTTCCCGATGACGTCACGCAGCCGTCTCAAGTCTCCACACGAGAGCAACCGAAGGAGCCCGAGCTGAACACGTGACGCCCGAAACAAAGAACTCCCGCGGGAAAACGAACCAACTTCGAGCCTGCTTTAAACCCATCCAAGCAAGTACAAACTGAATTCCTAATCCTGACTGAACTGGTTAAAATATGATCTGAATGCAGTAACGAAGCAAAGGTTCGTTCGTGATCTTTTGGCTGGTTGGTTAAGTTATGAAATAGGAAAGAATGTTATTCTTTAAACCTTAATCAAAACTCTCGTATATGTGTGCATGTCTATGCTTTATTAAATAATCCATTTATGTTAGAATAGCAATATCACGAATAAACCTTTTCCATTTTATAAACAAGTGTCTCTGGAATGTGATTTTAAGTATTTTTATCCTTATTTGCCCTAAAGATAACGCAACCTAGCTCAAACGAGAAATTATTAATCTCGTTCATCATTACCTGGGGCCACGGGGAATGTAAGCGAGATTTTAATTAGATTAACAGAATGTACTTTTTAGTGATTGCTGGACAAGCACTTAATAAGGTGTAAACTGTAAAGAAATATTAATAGGGCTTAATCGAGCATATTAAATATTTAATAACTAATTCCCGGAGCTGAAACAATAGCTCCATATTAAACTGGTATTTTTACTACAAATGGTGGAGGAAAAAAAGCGGGCAATTAAAGATTCAAATCTGATAAGTCAAACCAGAGACAATAAGTTATTTCTCAATCTTTATCCGGAAAAGAATTGAGTAAATATAGAGAAACAAACGGTTATTTGTGATATTGCATTGTTTGTGAAACACAGTGAATTTGAGTGAAAGAGAGTGTAACTGTTAACTCGAGTTCGAGAAGAAATTAAACTGCAGTAAATAATTAATAAAAGTCGCTCTAAAGCGCATGAGAGGCGAACGAGCGTGTCCCTTGTTGCCCCTCTCTTAAGGCCTTCGTGGTAATGCTTTTGTTAGTGCGTGTTCCACTGCAAACCCAGCCACGTGACTCCCGGCGGAAGGATATTAAAGTCGCTATTTAAGTAATCCTCAGCCAATTTTTGATTTCACGAGTGAAATTCAAACGCACGGCGCTCAAAGGAGTGGCCAGTCGTTTTTGAGAAAGGGAGACATTTTGCAAATCGATTTAATTGGTTGTTTTTTTATGTGTGCGGTCTAAACAGACAGATATTCGCATGATAGCCCGCCGAGGCTTTGATAATTTATAAGTAACCCGTAGATAAATGTATCTCGTCCTAAATGAGTGAGATTATATGTGCTATAGAAAATTCAAGTCTGAACCAGGCTCGTTGACTCTGAAGCGTGAAGCACATTTTCCTTCTGCCTACAGGCACTGAGTCGCCATAGCGACCAGCTTAGCCACGTGTAAATAGCATTAGCGCTAAGCTAACAAAGAAACTGTAGCATTGTAGCAAAAGCCATGCTGGTAGCATTACGGCTAGCGATTAGCACATAGCATTTAAAGCTTGAATGCAGTGGGTGTGGGTGAGAAAGCCACTCACGTTTTCCCTTTCTCTCTTTCTCTATTTTCCCATTGAAAAGACTAACGTATGTAATAGACTGGCTGTGTTAATGTTATACCCATTTATCTGTCTGACATTTTCACAGGTTGGTTTAATATACTGTTGATTAAAATTTTACGTTTTGTAGTTGAATAGTTGGTAGGTTTATTAGAAGATAATTCAGTATTACTTGGATAATATGGTGAGGTTGATTTAGTTCAATTATAATGGCTTTTTATGATTTCATAACACATCAATGGATGAGCGCTATTGTTAGGAATTTTTAATTGTTAATTGAATGTCACAATTGATTACAAATTAATTTTGAATTAATTTAATTTAATAAAATTTTCAATTCCTGCTTCCAGCAACAACAGCATCCATTTATGAACCATAAACGCTCTTATAATTTGACCACTACAATAAAACCTTAAGTATTATCAAGAGGGCCAGAAAATTTTAATTTCATTTACAAGTAGGATACAGATTATTATTATTAAATTCTTTATTTTGATGTAATGACACAATGAGGAATGTTTAAGTTTGGAAATTATTTTGATTACTATTATGGGAATCCAAAACTAGTGATTTAGAAGCTGTAAATTAATTTAATAATTAATTATGAATTCGAAAATTCTAATTACATTTAATAATTGATTACACTTCCTGTTTACATTTTGCAACAATATTGGTTTATCAACTCAATTGCAGATTGCACGTGTAATTTCTAATCCTAGGTGAGCCTATTAATTTTAATTATAACATCATACATTTTAATTAGAAACCACAAGGTCTAATTTTAATTATAATTTCAGACTTAACACAAGTCTGGCGCCCCCTGTAGGCCATACTTCATTTCCTTAGGTGATCTGATTAACTCAAGTAAAAATTAATAATAATTTTATTAAAATAATTTTATTAAATTAAAATTAGTCCTCTTTACTTAGGCCTGAGAGTAGATAGTGCTCCCCCTAGTGCTGTGTTAGAGAAGTGACAGTGACACCATACAGTCAAAGTCATTTCTCACCAATCTGGAGCATGAAACGTAACCTTAGCATAGCGACTCAACAGCACCACCTTGTGCCAACGTATTAGTTTTAAATCTTGGGAATAAATCTTAATTTCTCTTTTCTTTTCTCCCTGTTACTAACTTCTAATTTGACTTGTTTGCTTAAAGCTAACCAAGGGAAGATCACGAATAGAGCGAAATGTCACAATTGAACAGATATGTATGAAACTTGAGAACCACATTCAAAACTGTTTACCATTTACCCTCTATTGTGAAATCCTATTCCCCCAGGTTAAAGCAGGCGCAATGAGAAGATAGACATCGGCAAAAGTTTTAACACGCGTGACACACGCTGACCAGCGTTGCGGTGTAAAATCCTGCCATTCAGGGACAAGTACTGTCATTGCTGTTGTTTTCCTCCATCAAGGAGAAAATTGGAATAGCAATACCAGTCTTGTTACAAAAGAGAAAACTCGCCTACAATCCTCTGATTAGAAGCGTCCTTCTAAATCAGACTTAACAAAGCGAAGAGAGAATCTGCTATTAAAAGAGAGATCGGTCTAGTGTTATTGTCCCTGTGTACTCATTCTGTTAGTGTGCTTTTCTTTCTGTTTCCCAACAGTGCTGCCTCTACGTGGGCGCAATTTCTACGCAGAAGCTGCAAATTACACGCACCCCACCACAGAGGACCACAGAAACAGAATCACACTCAACACTAGCATACACTACACTGTGCACATTCACACCCCTGTTGTTTTGTTTGTGTTTTTGTTTTGCTTTGTTTCCCATCCAAGGTCTGTGTCAGTTCGGTCCAAGATCCCATCACCGCCAGAACATGTCTCACAAAACAGAACATGTCGGTCACTGGGAAGGACTGGAAATGTGGCTAAGTGCTACAACAAACAGCATCCTCCCTAAAGCTGCTGAAGCACTCCAACATCAGACACAGGACCAACTAGATGACAACATCACAAGCATCATGAGACAAGACCCAAGTCAAAACTACAGTCACAAAGAATTAGCCAAGATCACCTCAAGCTTAAGTCACACACTCATCGCCACCCTCAAACTGAGCGACAAGCACGCCGCACAACGCCAGCAGGAGCTGACAAGCGCACAACGACGCATAGAGCAGCTGGAACGTGAACGACAGGAAGGGACCGATGAGGTGGAGCGAGGCGCCGATGCGGAGATCAACAGGCTAAAAAAAACTCTAGCAGCTACCAGCCACGAAATGCAGCAACTCAAAGAGGATTTCGCTGATCGTGCAGACAAGCTACAGTATGCAGAGAAGCTACTAGAGAAGGCAAAGACTGACTTCAGGGACAAAAACAGCAGAATCAAGGCCCTCGAAGCTCATTTGGCTGAATCAAGAAACGAGATCAGCCGCCTAACACAACAGCTCGACTACGTCACAGAGGAGTCTGAAAGTTTCCAAGAGGAACTCAAGCATGCTTACGAACTACGCCAGGAGCAGTCAAGGACAGGACGTGCACCAACCGCACCCCTGCCAAGCAGGACCAAGTCACCTGTGCCTGGACTGACACGTGAACATAAGACAGAGGGGGTGGTGTTAAAACAGTCACCAGCGCCGTCTGAAGGACTTTATATCACGACAGAACCAGAAGAATCTGCTGCAGCCAGCCGCAGATCATTGCACGGCTTGGACCTAAAAGACCTTGACAAGCTCGCCCGAAACGTTGGCAAATTCAACCCCAGCGTGCCAAACAGCCAAACGGTCCAAGCGTATCTGCAAGATATTGATTTCCATCTGGAAATGCGACCTAACGTTATGGACAAAGATAAACTCTATTTACTCCGAACGACATCCAGCCCTGAAGTACGCAGCTTCCTGGACCGGCAGCCTGTTAACACAAAGACTGATTATCAACGGCTGCGAAAAGCCCTTATTAAAGAGTTCGCCGACCCTGAGTCCGATCAAGGCTTAGTGGCTGCCCTGGAGACGAGACAAGGACGTCACGACACTCCTCAAGCTTACTATAGTCGACTCAGACAAGCATATTTTGGAACTCGCAATGATTCTGACATGGAAGATGAACTGAACTTTAAAACTCTCTTCCTCAGGAATCTTCATCCTGGCATAAGCCACCATCTTGGCGTTCTCGCATGTCCACGAACGATGAACACTCAGCAGTTGCGAGACTTGGTGCAAAAGGCCTACTACAAACAAAAGATGGCCTCAGAAAAGAGCACAAAAACCCCAGCAGTTCTTGATTTCAACACGCAACACCATGAACTGGCTCTAGAGGGCACCCAACGCCAAGACAGCGCTAAGCCACCACACAGAGAATGGAACGCACTCCCGTCCAACAGAGAACGAGACTCACACGCTGACACTCGACCTGAACAGAGGTATGACCGATGGGATGAACCGCGTGGACGTCAACGCTCACCTGGACGACACTGGGAGAAGTGGTCTCATGAGAATCAGTGGGAAAAGGAAGACGAACCAGAGTCAGCCTGACTAGCTGTCAGACGGAACGGCAGTGACAAGCTGAACAAATCAGCCCCAGAAAACAGCACCGCTTCACCTTGCTCTCAGAGAACAGTAAACACCCTAACTTCAGATGGACATGAAACCCCACCTGAAAACCCAGCAACAGAGTTAAACACTAACTCAACACCCAATACTCCAAATCACAGCAGCGTCCAACAAACACCTGCTGATGAAACTCCAAGTTCCTGAAAGTGCTGTCTCAGTCACCTGCCATTCCTCCGGAGAACACCAGATCAGGTCTGACATCCTAAACGTTTCCTCCCAAACTCCAGCCCCTCAAATGACCAAAACGATGCCCTCACCACAGCAGGTGCATCACATGAAGAGTCCTGGACCTTTCATGCCCTCCCACCCAACCCTACAGTGGCAGCAGTAACCCGCCGCCAGCACGCCACTGGCGAGCACACCCCTGCCCTCCTGCATTACCATACCACCTCAGTTCGCTGCTGACGATCTCCTCACCCTCACATGCGGATTCGTCACTACGAACCATGACAGCTCACATGTCAAAACCATGATAACACATCCTCCGAGCTCCGCCAGCTCCACTCTGTCAACTACATGCTGCATCTGCAAGACGGTGTCCACACGTATGTCCCTGAGCCACTCACTGCGCCACAGCTCGTAGTACCTCACGGCCAGAGGGGGAGTACGCGGACACACGCACACGATGCACCATGATGGGTTGCCAGTGCCAACCGGCAAATCCAAACCACCGACAGGAAAAGGGGGAGGATCCGACCCACTGACACAGACCGACAACCATATGCACCACACAAGCATAATTATTGTCATTTTAGGAAAACATATAGCAACCATGCTTAGACACAACCCATATTCTCTCCTCCGCAGCACTGCTAGGACCAATCTAGTAGAGAGGAGTTACTCTCAATTTTTTTTTTATCATATAATTTTTATTTTTATAATTTTTTTAATTTTTTTTATTTTTTTTTCGTTTGGTTTCTTTATCTCGTGTCTCACTTTGTGTTTCCTTTCCTCTCTTTCACTTTGAACCCCTTAACCAAACCTTGAATCCAGGTCCTGAAATTGAGATCGACTTCCGTCAGTAAAGTCGCTGTAACTCGCTGTGAGAACCGCTGTCAACCGATCGAGGCCACCCGCCAAAATCATGAACGACATGATACACGATGTAAGTTCCTCGATTGACAACGTAGCCATGAATAGGATTCCGTGCTACACGATACCTCTTAGCCTTGTTCAAACGTCGTAACTTCGGCCACTGCGGGCCCCGCTAGTCTCATCCAAACCCATCTCGCCCCTTTCCCGGTAGCGCTATTCCCATATACGCAAACCCGGAAACAGGTGATTTAGTTGTTTTTAGTTTGCCCATTATCGACGTTAATAATGTTTACCGGCTCAAAGACGTTGTGAATGTGGGATTACGGCAAGGGAAAACCTATGTCAAAATCCACGCTCCTAAAGTCGCTGCGTATTACGAGAACAACGAGCAGTTGTATCTGGCCCCAAACTTAAAGATGGGCACGCTCACTTAGGACATTCACTCCCCCCCTACCCGAGTAAACTCTGCGTACGCGATAATACCAAGGGCATCTGCGGTTTAGAATCCATTAAACCCGACACTAGCTGCCCCGCCGAAACAATACCACGTTCTCAAGTTGAGGTAACGCAAGCCGAAATCATCAGAAACCGTTGGCTGGTCAGTACCCCAGCACGAACAGCCACCCTCACATGCGATTAACACGACGCCACGCGCATTAATTTGCCCAACCAAATGTTATGGATCACTGTCCCGAAGGGCGTGATCCTCCATATTGACGAGTTAGCATTGTATCACCTCACCGACGATGAATATCAGGTTGAAATCGAAATCTCTTATTGAATTGACACCGGCTGACAGCGCTAGAAACTATCGCTCGCCGTCCGCCCGCCGGCGCGCCAATTATTCGGTCCTGGTCTGCCGCTGACACGGCGCTTTGTATCTCTACTATCGTAGGATATGTTGTGACTTTGACACTGGCCTTCCTCCTACACAAGCGAGTGAACGTCGTCCAAGAGTCTCTCAACAAATGCACGTCAGGCGTCCCTCGCCTTTTTCGACGTGGTAATCCCGACCGAGACCCCGAACCCGAGAATTTGAACAACCTGACTGAGATCATACCTATACCGCCTCGTCGAGCCCCTGACAATTAAAACAGTCAAAAATGACCCAATTGTCAATAATGATAAACAATGCATCCCTATGTCTTCTCAAGTTTCTAACCTGTTCCTTCCCAAATTACCCTGCACCAGGTTTTAGTCAGTGATAGGAATGATGTTTGTGTCTTGTATGTGCCTGTTCTTCCTGCCTCTTGTTCCAGGGCCTGACAATGTTCCATCAGAGGAACATCACCAAGCCCGAGGGGGATATGTAAGATATATCGGCAGGAATTCAACTCTACAAGTCACCAGAAGGGGGGGGGCAGCTAAAGAATCAGCAGCCCTCTAAAAGCCCCTCCTCCGCCTCAGCGCAAAAGCGCGCATTTTCTTCCTGTTGTGGAACAAAGGAACGTAGCGAGAATGCTTCTCAAAGACATTCGTTCATTTCATGACTTTCAAAGCATCCACAAAGAAATATATGGATATTAATGTGTACTCTTTTTCTCATATGCTTGTGGAAGGTGAATTATTAGGAAAACGTGGGCTGATTTCTAATCGTGCTTCAACCTGGAATGTTTAGGTAGTGTTTAGACTTTTATGAATGGTTGCAAAATTTCATAAATCAGTACGATAACGAATGTGGTGATATTATAAATGTGTAAACTTGATAAAAGTTTTAATACAGGGATCAAAAGTTATTCTTTTCTCCATTGAAAATGCCTTGCAAAAACCAGCCGTGCAGGCGGGGCTCCGCCCCGTACCGACGCTCTGATTGGACCAGCCGCCTTTGGGGATGTCCAAAAAAAAACGGACTGTTTAAAACGACGCGCGAGCGGCGCGCCTCCCCCTCTTCCCTCTTGCAACTCTCTGGTGCTCCTGAACTCCTGCGCGCTCAAACGCGCGCAAGGCTGACCTGGAAGCCGGCCCGCTGGACTCCCAACGAAACCAACCATCGGAGGGGGTCTAAGACTGTGCCAAAGCCGTAACGGAGCCACGAATTCAACGATTGCGGAGGAGAGCTTTCCCGATGACGTCACGCAGCCGTCTCAAGTCTCCACACGAGAGCAACCGAAGGAGCCCGAGCTGAACACGTGACGCCCGAAACAAAGAACTCCCGCGGGAAAACGAACCAACTTCGAGCCTGCTTTAAACCCATCCAAGCAAGTACAAACTGAATTCCTAATCCTGACTGAACTGGTTAAAATATGATCTGAATGCAGTAACGAAGCAAAGGTTCGTTCGTGATCTTTTGGCTGGTTGGTTAAGTTATGAAATAGGAAAGAATGTTATTCTTTAAACCTTAATCAAAACTCTCGTATATGTGTGCATGTCTATGCTTTATTAAATAATCCATTTATGTTAGAATAGCAATATCACGAATAAACCTTTTCCATTTTATAAACAAGTGTCTCTGGAATGTGATTTTAAGTATTTTTATCCTTATTTGCCCTAAAGATAACGCAACCTAGCTCAAACGAGAAATTATTAATCTCGTTCATCATTACCTGGGGCCACGGGGAATGTAAGCGAGATTTTAATTAGATTAACAGAATGTACTTTTTAGTGATTGCTGGACAAGCACTTAATAAGGTGTAAACTGTAAAGAAATATTAATAGGGCTTAATCGAGCATATTAAATATTTAATAACTAATTCCCGGAGCTGAAACAATAGCTCCATATTAAACTGGTATTTTTACTACAGTACACACGTCCTAATAAAAGGTCCAACAGCTGATAATGTATATCAGAGCAAAAACCAAGCCCTGGGGTCAAAGAACAGTCTCTAGAGCTCAGAAACAGGTCTGCGTCCAGCCACACATCTGGGGAAGAGTTAAAAAAAACATTCTGCTTCATTGAAGGGTCACAAAAGCATGTATATGTTACCCTTAATGGAAGAAGTTTGAAACAACCACGATTCTTCTTAGAGCTGGCCTCCTGGCCAAATGGAGCAATTGATGGAGAAGGGCTTTGGTTGGTGTGGAGTAGTGACCAAGAATCTGATGGTCACTCTAGTTGAGCTCCATGAGCATATGTGACCCTGGACCACAAAACCAGTCTTACGTCGCTGGGGTATATTTGTAGCAATAGCAACAAAAACATTGTATGGGTCAAAATTATTGATTTTATTTTATGCCAAAAATAATTTGGACATTAAGTAAAGATCATGTTCCATGAAGATATTTTGTAGATTTCCTATTGTAAATATATCAAAACTTTATTTTTGACTAGTAATATGCATTGCTTAGAACTTTATTTGGACAACTTTAAAGGCATTTTTTTAATATAGATTTGAATTTCTTTGCACCCTCAGATTCCAGATTTTCAAATAGTTGTATCTCGGCCAATTACTGCCCTATCATAACAAACCATACATCAATGGATAGCTTTCAGATGATGTATAAATCTCAATAAAAAATACCCTTATGACTGGTTTTGTGGTTCAGGGTCACATAGGCGATAGGAGACAGGAGATAGGAGAAATCCACAGAAGGACACACACCACTGCAACATTCCATCGATCTGGGCTTTAGAATAATATTTTTTTATTTGTCACATACACAATTATACAGAGTATAACCAGCAGTGAAATTTGTGCTTTGCATTTAACCCATCCAAGTGCACACACACCTAGAGCAGTGGGCAGACACAATTCCTGCTGGAGCCGAGATTCGAACCCACAACCTCGGGTTGCAAGTCCGACGTTCCATCCATTCGGCCACGACTGACCCGCAAGTCGCTTTATGGCAGTGTGTCGAGACTCAATGCGTTCTTCAGTGTAGACGCATGAAAACACACTTAGAATTGGCAAAAAAGCACCTAAAGGACCCTCAGACTGTGAGAAATAATATTATCTGCTCTGATAAACCTCAATTCCAAGCATCATGTTTGAAGGGAACCAGCTCTGCTAATTACATGCAGAGTACCATCCTAAAAGTAAAGTGTGCTGGTAGCAGCCTCAGGCTGTGGGGCTGTTTTTCAGCAGCAGGGACTGAGGGACTCATCAGAGTAGAAGAAAAGCTCAATGCACCAAAATATAGAGATAGCCTTAATGAAAACCCAGTCCAGAGCATTCAGAACCTCAGACTGGGCAAAAGGTTTACCATCCAATAGCACACAGCAAAAGCGGCTTATACACAACTCTGTGAATGTCCTTGAGTGGCCCAGCCACATCCTGAGCTTGAACACAGTCAAATATTTCTGGAGAAACCTGAAAATGTGTGTCTGCCCCCATCCGACCTGACAGAGCTTGAGGTGAGGAGAAGAATAGCAGATAATTGCCAAATTTCAGTTAGTTTCATTTTGTTTCTTTCTTTCTTAAAATGTATTTTAATAATATTATTAAAATAATAGTATTTTAATAATACCTTATTTCAATAATAATTTATTTTGCATTACACTAAAGACTAAAGGTAAATCCACATTATTAAGATTAATAGCATGTTCATTGAATCAGTGTAGAAAACAGCTATATATAAACTGCCCACTAGATGGCGACATTAACCCACATAAAACAATCCAGCAATCATTGAGAATGACAGAAATATTGAGATTTCTCCCTTTCTCTCATCCACTGACTTGTAAAATGACAGTACTACTATGCAACAACATATTACAATTAATATCTAAGAATTCAACTATAGTGTGACTATGGTTTTGTTCATTTATTTAGCAGAAATATTTTGTGCTTAATAATAAAATAACAAACAAACAAATGTGATTTTTTTTTAACATACTTGTGTCATAATTTGTGCTACAGATTTGCATAATTTAAGTGTGCACTTAAATGTGTGGCAAGACATTATTTGTTTAAAGAGTGTATGTAGTTTTACTTTTGTCTTTTATTGCAACTATATGTAATATTATTATTTGTCAACTACATGTATTCATTATTAATCTGTGTTGTAAATGTTCTGAATAAATGCTTCAGTTTCTGATGAATTTACAATGGGCAGACTATTTTGTCAGATTTTTTAAATTACTCCTTTTTTATTTTTTTAAATAGGATCATTCATCCACAATTATTAATTATTAAAGAAAAGATGAGAAACAGCTATCTAATGAAACATTTTCTGTTTCTAACTGAAAATAATGGGACCTGTGTTCCGATGGGAATCATCCAGGTGATTCTTAACAAAGTTTTTTTTTTTCGCCCACTTTTGTTGTTTTCCCATAAAGCCTATTTTTACCAGTTTTCTCTTAATAAACATGAAAAATTTTGCCAGACATCTGGATGATTCTCTTTTATTACAAGTCTATATATTTTTTTTTTCAGTTCTCTTAAGGATGTTTGTCATGACAAAAATAAGAATTTTCTATTTATATAATATCAGATTTTGGTTGACAACTATATCAATTTATAACTTATATAACTTATATCTGAATTTAATCTTGTATTGCAGAATCTTAAATATTTGATCTTCCTTTTATCTGAAAACTGTTTTTTTGCCTAAAATGTTCAGTTATTTCCAGGTTTACATTAAACTCTCATCCCAGATTTTGCTCTACACCTTTAGATGAAATATAAAGTTTCAGTGCAAATTAGAGCTGCAATTGGAGTATAGCATTTATATTTTTTATTATTGAGCTTACAATTGCAGCATTGTTCTTCTAAAATATTTTAATATTAGTATCCACAATTCAAATAATAATATTTTAAGAATATTTTAGTAACAGTATCAGAGAAATTACTGTATATAATAAATTACTTATTAAATTAAATAATACATTAAATGTCCGAAGTTTACATGAGAGATTTCTGTTTTCATCCACAGAAATAATTGGACAGCTTTGAAACGCTCTGCTAAATTTTCCAACTTCAAACTCCAGGGGTCACCGTGTTTCTGTATGACGGGACGGTCCTGCGTTGAGAGTCGCTTAACGATGGGCGGAGCAATCGAGCTTGTACTTGTTAACATTCCTTGTAAACAAGTGAGGTTGTTTGGAGGCGGGGCTATTCGGTGGCCTTTCGCTGAACTCTTCTTCTAGACGGAGGAGGGGGAACGAAAGTACGCTGTGTTGGCAATGGCCAGGCATTTCGGTTATGTTTTAAAGAACCGACTCGTGGCCCGCAGGAGAGATCTGACCGGACGATGACCCGCCGACTGGGGTCAGAAGTTCAGAAAACGTCACGTCATAGCTGATGTGACAATCTCTGGCTACTGTTGAGCCCCCATAAACCAAAAAAACAAATCAGACTTCATTCCCGCCAGTGTAAACCTATGATACCAGACACATGAACTTCAGATGAACTTTGCTTAATTCTTTCATAGGGACAATGAGAGTTCATATATGGGTTTGTTTGGGTTCGTACTTTGTTAGAGATTCGACATTTGAAGAGACACACTAGAGCAATATTACATTTTTGTTAGATTATCCAAGATCTGACCGAAGGTTGACCTCGTGCGTGAGCGTTAAATCCGGCTGGATGTCGTGAGTGCCGCTAAGTGACCTCGCCATGCCATTTTTTTGTTTTGTTATTCTCTTGGTTTTCAATTTAACCACTTTATAATGTCAAGAAAACAGAAAAACAATCAGCCTTCATTCCCGCTAGTGTAAACCTACGATACCAGACACATGAACTTCAGATGAACTTTCTTAATTCTTTCATAGGGACAATGAGAGTTTATATTTGGGTTTGTTTGGGTTCATACTTTGTTAGAGATTCGACATTTGAAGAGAAACTTTGGAGCAAGATCTGATTTTTGTTAGATCATCCGAGATCTGACCGAAGTTTGACCTCGTGCACGAGTGTCAAATTCGTCTGGGTGTCTTAAGCGCCGCTAAGTTACCTTGCCATGCCATTTTGCGTCCTGTTATCCTCTTCGTTTTCAATTTAACCACTTTATAATGTCAAAAAACGCCACTTTGACTAAAACTTGAAAAATATATTGCAGACAACACTGCACTATACAACACCATATTTTTTTTTTTAGGTTTTTCTGGCACTTTATTAAATAATAAGACTATACAGTGGTGCTGGAAGATATTTTTAAGAGTTGTAAACCAAGGAAGTGTCACTGCCTCAAAAAAGCCTTTAAATATTCCAGCTTGGCATTTACTGAAGTGCGGCGGCATGTGTGATCAAGGACTGTGTATCTTCCTTGATAATGGATGTGAGATTCCTATGAAGTCCAGCCGAGGGCGTCTTTAAATCATATATTTAATACATTCAAATAATAATATTATAATGATTTAATAATAATGTTGCCAGGCGAGCTACATCTGGATGATTCACTTTTATTACAAGTCTACATATATTTTTTTCTGTTCTTTTAAGGATATTTGTCATTGCACAAATAAGAATTTTCTGTTTATATAATATCAGATTTTGGTTGACAACTATATATATAATCAGTTCATAAACATGCTAAAAACTTGAGTTAAAAATTATATGCAAAGCCATTTAAATAAAAAAAACAACATCTGATAATCACTATCTCCAACAATTTAATCTTGCATTGCAGAAACTTAAATATTTGATCTTCCTTTTATGTGAAAGTGTTTCTTTTTGCCTGAAATGTTCAGTTATTTCCAGGTTTAAATTAAATTCTCATCCCAGATTTTGCTCTACATCTTTAGATGAAATATAAAGTTTCAGTGCAAATTAGAGCTACAATTGTAGTATAGCATTGATATTTGTTTTATTATTGAGCTTACGATTGCAACATTGTTCTTCTAAAATATTTGAATATTAGTATCCACAATTCAAATTATGATATTTTAAAAATATATTAGTAACAGTATCAGAGAAATTACTGTATACAATAAATTACTTATTTAATTAAATAATACATTAAATGTCTGAAGTTTACATGAAAGATTTCTGTTTTCATCCACAGAAGTAATTGGACAGCTTTGAAACACTGCTAAATTTTCCAGCTCCAAAAACCAGGGGTCACTGTGTTTCCGTATGACGAAACAGTCCCACGTTGCGAGTCGCTTAACGATGGGCGGAGCAATCGAGCTTGTACTCCTTAACATTCCTTGTAAACAAGTGAGGTTGTTTGGAGGCGGGGCTATTCGGTGGCCTTTCGCTGAACTCTGCTTCTAGACGGAGGAGGGGGAACGAAAGTACGCTGTGTTGGCAATGCCCAGGCATTTCGGTTATGTTTTAAAGAACCGACTTTTGGCCCGCAGGAGAGATCTGACCGGACGATGACCTGCCGACTGGGGTTAGAAGTTCAGAAAACGTCACATCATAGCTGATGTGACAATCACTGGCTACTGTTGAGCCCTGACAAACTCCCCAAAAAATCTGCCTTCATTCCTGCCAGTGTAAACCTATGATACCAGACACGTGAACTTCAGATGAACTTTACTTAATTCATTTGTAGGGACAATGATAGTTCATATTTGGGTTTATTTGGGTTCATACTTTGTTAGAGATTCGACATTTGAAGAGAAACACAGGAGCAAGATCTGATTTTTGTTAGATCATCCAAGATCTGACCGAAGTTTGATCTGGTGCACGAGTGCCAAATTCGGTAAATTCGGCTGGATGCCGTAAGTGCCGCTAAGTGACCTTGCCATGCAAGTTTGCGTCCTGTTATCCTCTTTGTTTTCAATTTAACCACTTAATAATGTCAAAAAACGCCACTTTGAATAAGACCTTTTGCCGACATATGTTGTATAATAAATATATTGCCGACAGCACTGCACTATACAACACCATAAAATAATTGTTTTAGGTTTTTCTGGCACTTATTAAATATTAAGGCTATACAGTGGTGTTGGAAGATACTTTTAAGAGTAGTAAATCAAGGAAGAGTCCAGCGTGGCATATACTGAAGTGCGGCGGCATGTGTGATCGAGGACTGTATATCTTCCTTTATAATGGATGTGAGATTCATATAAAGTCCAGCCGAGGGCTTCTTTAAATCGCGTTTTGTTATATCCGGATGGAATCTGATTTGATTGCAACAGTATCGCAATCCGATTTGTGTGTCCATAAGTGCCCTTTCGTTTTACGGAATGTGTGTTGGTTTCTATGGTAATGCCGTTGTGTTGTTATGCCAATGCTATAAACAACAATAACAGCAATGCAATTTGCAATGTACACTGAAAAAAATTTATAAATGCAACACTTTTGTTTTTGCCCCATTTTTCATGAGCTGAACTCAAAGATCTAATACTTTTTTCTTTGTACAAAAAGGCCTATTTCTCACCTAAATGCCTAAATATTGTTAACAAATCTGTCTAAATCTGTGTTAGTGAGCACTTCTCCTTTGCCGAGATAATCCATCCACCTCACAGGTGTGGCATATCAAGATGCTGATTAGACAGCATGATTATTGCACAGGTGTGCCTTAGGCTGGCCACAATAAAAGACCACTCTAAAATGTGCAGTTTTATCACACAGCACAATGCCACTGATTTCGCAAGTTTTGAGGGAGTGTGCAATTGGCATGCTGACTGCCGGAATGTCCACCAGAGCTGTTGCCTGTGAATTGAATGCTCATGTCTCTACCATAAACCATCTCCAAAGGCATTTCAGAGAATTTAGCAGCACATCCAACCGGCCTCACAACCGCATACCACGTGTAACCACACCAGCCCAGGACCTCCACATCCAGCATCTTCACCTCCAAGATTGTCTGAGACCAGCCACCCGGACAGTTGCTGCAACAATTGGTTTGCATAACCAAAGAATTTCTGCACAAACTGTCAGAAACCATCTCAAGGAAGCTCATCTACATGTCAAGTCACCTTTATTTATATAGCGCTTTTAACAATACAAATTGTAACAAAGCACTGCACAATATCAAAATAGGAAAATTGTGTCAATAATGTAAAATGACAGGATTTAACACTCAATTTTCAGCTGAATGCATTTCATTATTGAATTTAGTAATGGCATTGTACAGCTCAGTTCAGTTAAAATAATATCTGTGCAATCAAGTCGATGATTTTGCTGGAAATGAATATTCCCCAACTAAGCATGCCAGAGGCGACAGCGGCAAAGAACCAAAACTCC
This sequence comes from Oxygymnocypris stewartii, assembly GCA_003573665.1. Taxonomy (NCBI): domain Eukaryota; kingdom Metazoa; phylum Chordata; class Actinopteri; order Cypriniformes; family Cyprinidae; genus Oxygymnocypris; species Oxygymnocypris stewartii. The sequence continues at coordinate 634,183 of QVTF01020890.1, read as the reverse complement.
ATCGGTGACAGAATGGAGAAAAAAACCATGGGAGAAACCAGGCTCAGTCGGGGGGCCAGTTCCCCTCTGGCCAGAGGAACCAGTAGTTTGTTCCAACTGCAGCAAAGTCAGAGTGTAAGTGGTCCACTGGTTCCAGGGCTCTTTTCCCGATGGCTGTCTAGGTGACGAGTTCCTCACTGGGCATCTGTCTCTGGGGCTCATCTATGTGTCCTAGACTCTAGGGCTGACGTTTAGGGGTGTAGAGGTTGTCTCTAGGTGCTGATCCACCATTTATGGCAAAATTTGGTTAAGTCAGTATAATCGCTGCTCTGAGGTCCTCCGAAGGGTTGTCATCATCTCTTCTCAGCTGTTCGGTCATCTCAGATTGTTTAAGGGTTGGATCCAGACTGAAGCTTGTGTAATTCCTAGCTACCACGGGATGTTAATCCCGTGGCAGAAACATAGAAACAATAAAGACAATTAGCGTAGCAGTTGTTCCATCCAGGAATAACCCTGGATGAAATTATCAGTATAACCCAAGCTAAAGCATAATACTGTGCATTTGTTCAGATAGACTGGCAGTACAAGATTGTGAGATGCATTATATGAATGCCTGGGTTAAGAGATGTGTCTTTAGTCTAGATTTAAACAGAGAGAGTGTGTCTGAACCCCGAACGTTATCAGGAAGGCTATTCCAGAGTTTGGGAGCCAAATATGAAAAAGTTCTACCTCCTTTAGTGGACTTTGCTATCCTAGGTTCTACCAAGAGTCCAGAGTTTTGCGACCTTAGGGAGCGGGTTGGATTGTAGCGTGATAGAAGAGTAGTTAGGTACACAGGAGCTAAATCATTTAGGGCTTTATAGGCAAGTAATAATATTTTGTAACTGATACGAATCTTAATAGGTAGCCAGTGCAGAGACTGTAAAATTGGAGTAATATGATCATATTTTCTTGACCTGGTAAGGACTCTAGCCGCAGCATTTTGTACTATCTGTAGCTTGTTTATTGAAGATGCAGGACAACCACCTAGCAGTGCATTACAATAGTCCAGTCTAGAGGTCATGAATGCATGAACTAGCTTTTCTGCATCAGAAACACTTAACATGTTCCGTAGCTTGGCAATGTTTCTAAGATGGAAGAATGCTGTTTTTGTAACATTGGAAATATGATTTTCAAAAGATAGGTTGCTGTCTAATTTAACACCCAGATTTTTGACTGTAGAGGAAGTAACAGTACATCCGTCTAGTTGCAAATTGTAATCCAAGAGATTCTGTGTACTGTTTTTAGGTCCAATAAGTAATATCTCTGTCTTATCTGAATTTAATAGGAGAAAATGATTGGTCATCCAATCTTTTATATTTTTAACACACTCCGTTAGCTTAGATAGTTTAGAAGTTTCATCGGGTCTTGTTGAGATATATATTTGAGTGTGATCAGCATAACAATGGAAACTAATCCCGTATTTTCTAATAATATTACCAAGGGGCAACATGTATAATGAAAATAACAGAGGACCTAGGACAGATCCTTGTGGTACGCCATACTTTACTGGTGATAACTGAGATGCGTTTAAATAAACAAAGTGGTAGCGATCGCACAGGTAGGATCTAATCCATCTTAGATCCTGCCCTTGAATACCTGTATAGTTTTGTAATCGATCTATCAGTATGTCATGATCTATAGTGTCAATCGCAGCACTAAGATCAAGTAAAACTAGCAATGAGATGCAGCCTTTGTCTGACGCAAGAAGTAAGTCATTTGTCATTTTAACAAGTGCAGTTTCTGTGCTATGACGGGGCCTAAAACCTGACTGAAATTCTTCATAGATATCTTTTTTTAGCAAAAAGGAGCACAATTGAGCAGACACTACTTTTTCTAATATGTTTGACATAAACAGAAGATTTGAAATGGGTCTGTAATTTGCCAGTTCACAAGGATCTAGTTTTGGTTTCTTAATAAGAGGATTAATAACCGCCAGCTTAAATGGTTTTGGGACGTGACCTAAAGATAACGAGGAGTTAATAATATTGAGAAGCGGTTCTTCTGCTACAGGTAACAACTCTTTCAATAGTTTAGTGGGTACAGGATCTAATAAACTTGTTGTTGGTTTAGGTGCAGTTATAAGTTTATTTAGCTCATCCTGTCCTATAGTTGTAAAGCAATTAAGTTTTTCTTTGGTTGCGATGAATGAAGCTGAAGTACTAGACGCTGTAGAATCTACATTTGTTATTGAATTTCTGATATTATCTATTTTATCAGTAAAGAAATTCATAAAGTCATTACTATTAAACTGTGAGGGAATATTTAGATCGGGTGACATCTGTTTATTTGTTAATCTAGCCACTGTGCTAAATAAAAACCTTGGATTGTTTTGGTGATTATCTATGAGTTTGCGGTTATACTCGGTTCTTGCAGTTTTTAGAGCCTGTCTATAGCTGGACATACTGTTTTTCCACGCAATTCTAAAGACTTCCAAGTTCGTTTTTCTCCATTTGCGCTCAAGAATATGAGTTTCTTTCTTGAGAGAATGGGTATAACTGTTGTACCATGGCGCAGCACGTTTTTCTCTAAACTTTTTTAATTTGATGGAGGCAACAGTTTCTAACGTATTAGAGAAGATAGTTCCCATGTTGCTAGTAATTGTGTCTAGTTCATCTGTATTTATGGGTACACAGAGCAGTCGAGATAAATCAGGCAGGTTATTGGTGAATCTGTCTTTAGTGGCTGGAACAATAATTCTGCCTGGACGATAACGCGGAGCCATATAGTTAATATCAGTAATATGCAGCATGCACGATACAAGGAAATGGTCAGTAACATCATCACTTTGAGGTACGATATCTATATCAGTAAGATCAATTCCATGCGATATTATTAAATCTAGCGTATAATTAAAACGATGTGTCGGCCCAGTGACATTTTTCTTGACACCAAAAGAGTTTATTAGGTCAGTAAACGCAAGTCCTAACGCATCATTTGTATTATTAACGTGAATGTTAAAATCTCCAACAATTAGTGCTTTATCAACATCAACCAATAGGTCTGAGAGGAAATCTGCAAATAATTTTAGAAAATATGTATATGGCCCTGGCGGTCTATACACAGTAGCCAGAGCAAGAGATAGGACAGATTTATTTAGCTTATCTGACAGTTTAACATTTAGCATAAGTATTTCGAATGAGTCAAACCTGTATCCTGTTTTCTGAATAACATTAAGAATATCACTATATATTGTTGCGACACCGCCGCCACGACCAGTCTGACGAGGCTCATGCTTATAACAGTAGCTTGGTGGAGTAGATTCATTTAGACCAAAATAATCATTTGTTTTAAGCCTTTTAAGCAGACAGAGTACATCAAAACTATTATCTATGATCATTTAATTTACAATAACTGCTTTCAGTCTGAGTGACCGGATATTTAGGAGCCCAAGTTTTAAAAATTGTTTTTGTTCATTTATTTTGCATTTTTCTGGTTTAATCACGATCAGATTTGTTCTAGATCCTGCATTAAATTTATATTTTGATCTCACTATTCGGGGAACAGACACAGTCTGTATAGATTGGACACTGCAAGTACCTTTATCATTTAAGTGGGTGGAACAAAAGTCATCATAGCAGCTTTTTGAGAATTGGCTTACTAGTCAGATGGAGCGTAGCGTCCTGGTGATGTTGTCCGACAGGAGTTCCACACCGACTCTGGTGGGGTGCAGGCTATCAGCACAAAATAGACTAGGACGCTCCCAGAAAAGATTCCAATTATTGACAAAGATAATTTTCTGTTCTTTACACCATGAAAACAACCATTCATTTAAAGCAAACAGTCTACTGAACCGTTCATGTCCTCGTCGATACGTGGGAAGAGGTCCTGACACGATGATCGTCGTCGCGGGCGATGTGCTGCGTACCGTCTCGATCAGGCTCTTAAAGTCCTTCTTTAGTGTCTCCGTCTGCCGCAGCTTGGTGTCGTTAGCCCCCGCGTGAATCACAATAGCTGCAACGCTCTCGTCCTCCTTCAGGATCGTGGGTATCTGCGCAGAAACATCAAGAACACGAGCCCCAGGGAGACAATGAGTGTGCACTTTACCTTCAGTAGCACGGACGTGCTGGACGATTGAGTCTCCGATGACCACAGCATCACATTCAGTGAACAAGGAGTTGTGTTGTATGTTCCGAGAGAAAGGGCCTGATCTTCTTAATATTATATAATGCAAATCTACAGGACCGGGCAGTTTTAGTAATGTGGTCTGAGAAATTCAGCTTATCATCAATCACAACTCCAAGGTTTCTGGCTGTTTTTGAAGGAGTAATGGTTGATGAGCCTAATTGGAAGGTGAAATTGTAATGAAACGATGGGTTTGCTGAAACCACTAGCAGTTCTGTCATAGCTAGGTTGAGTTGAAGGCGATGGTCCTTCATCCAGCAAGAAATGTCTGCTAGACATGCTGAGATGCAAGCAGCTATCGTCAGATCATCAGGATGGAATGAGAGGTAGAGTTGAGTGTCATCAGCATAGCAGTAATATGAAAAGCCATGTTTCTGAATGACAGAACCTAGTGAAGACATGTAGACAGAAAAGAGAAGTGGTCCAATAACTGAGCCCCGTGGCACCTCTGTAGCTAGATGTTGCGACTTGGATACCTCACCTCTCCAAGATACTTTGAAGGACCCATCTGAGAGGTAAGAGTCAAACCACTGAAGTGCGATTCCTGAGATGCCCTTTCTCAATAGGATTGACAGGAGGATCTGGTGGTTGACCGTATCAAAAGCAGCAGACAGATCCAGCAATATAAGTAATGAAGACTTGGAAGCCGTTCTTGCAAGTCTTAGGTCTTCAACAACTGAGAGCAAGGCAGTTTCGGTGGAATGTTGTCCAACGTTGCCCATGATGTCGGTGGGGTTATGGTATGGGCAGGCGTATGTTAGGGACAAAAAACACAGGTGCATTTTATTGATGGAATTTTGAATGCACAGAGATACCGTGATGAGCTCCTGAGGCCCATTGTTTTGTCATTCATCCTCGACCATTACCTCATGTTGCAGCATGATAATGCGCAAGGATCGATGATGCCAGGATCTGTACACAATCCTTGTGCAAGGACATGTCACCCATTGAGCATATTTGGGATGCTCTGGATTGGCATATAAGACAGCGTGTTCCAGTTCCTGCCAATATCCAGCAACAATCCACACAGACATTGAAGAGTGGACCTACATTCCACAGGCCACAATCAACAATATGATCAACTCCATGCGAAGGAGATGTGTTGCACTTCTTGAGGCAAATGGTGGTCAAACCAGATACTAACTGTTTTTTCGGACCCCCCCAATACAGTAAAACTGCACATTTTAGAGTGGCCTTTTATTGTGGTCAGCCTAAGGCACAGCTGAGCAATAATGATGCTGTCTAATCAGTATCTTGATATGCCACACCTGTGAGGTGGATGGATTATCTCGGCAAAGGAGAAGTGCTCACTAACACGGATTTATACAGTTTTGAAAAATGAGGGCAAAAACAAAAGTGTTGCATTTATAATTTTGTTTAGTATAGATATTGTCTTACGACATGATTCATGAGCAAAGACCACGCCACAAAGGAATATGTAATGTAAATTCTATAGTTCAGAATGTTAGGGATGAGTTGGAAGAGAATGGAAGGTAAGGGGATAGGATGATAGTCAGGTTGATCTGGGCATCTTGGATTGATGGCCCGGAGACTCAGGATGGGGGTATCATCTCTTTTGTATAATTAGGCCAGACGATTAAGACCCCCTAAATTGGGAAGAGCCGAGGTAAGCTTGGGCTTGACAAAGAACTTGATGTTGTTTCGGATGTAGGTGCGGTATGGTCAAGATGACCAGTGACCAAGGGTTCTAATAGTCTCATCGGAGATTCCGCATCTGGTTGCTGATGTTGTGTATCTTGTGGCCAGTTTCCGATTTCTGTAAGGAAGAGCGGCTCTTTAGGAGCTGCTTGGCCTGCATGTTGAGTGGACATATTCGGGAATAGATTTGAAAGAACTCAGAGGAGTATGGACAGAAGATGTAGATAGGAAATCATGTTCCTAATTAGTCGATTTACTTCTTCGAAGGGTGAAGATGTGAGTGTCTGAGGAGTGGATAGTGATCTCCGAAGTACGGAGTGGATAGAAGGAATGAATTTAGATGAGTCAGAATGAGTTCTGAGCATCGTGGGAAGTCGAAGAATGTTAAAGATGACATGAGCTCTAAGCTTGATCGGTTTTAAAATTTGGATAATATGATTAAGCAGAGGCTAAGTAGGTTAGTGGTTAGTGGAAAATATTTGGTGGTTTGGCATAGGTTCTTGTTTCGTAAGCCTTTAATGAACACAGCTCTGAGAATAAAAGATAGCAGAGTGATCTTGCCTGTAGTTAGTTTATAGAATATGATAGATTTCCATGTTTATTATTTTAACTATCACTGTGTGTACAAGTCGATGGGTTTTGATTTCCTGGACCATTCATGCCCTCAAAGATTGGCTGCCGTGATAATGGGGAATATAGTTGCTGCATGGGTATATAGTTTGGAGTCATCGAGATGAGAGATGCAGATGTTATGGAGATAGAAGATGCTGTTTTGGGATGGGAGGAATTATTGCCGGAGGCACCTTCCCATTTGACTGCATCATCTAACATAACTCTTTTGTGAAGAGATGGGATGGCTGCTGTTTTAGACAGAGGGTAGGACGAGAACGATTTCCCTTGAGGATTTATCCGGATGTCATAGTTGAGATGGCCTAGAAGTGCAAGTAGCTGAGCTTGTATGTCTATCCTTTAATAGAAGTTGGAAAGAAGCAGTAAGATTCGTTAAATTTTGTAGAGGGTGGCGATGCTTGAAATTAATTATATTGGATGAGTCAAGGGTGATGCTTACCCTACCCGATGGTGGTATGGGATCTTAAGATTTTCTGTTCTGAAAATGGAACATTGAGTTTGGTGAGACCCTGATTACTGTGGAATCCTGATCGCGATGATGCGATGGAGATGTAACGTTAGGAAGTCATCCATAAGGTGGAGGACATGAGGGAGTGCGTGGTTGTTGGTGGAATCCGGCATATTGCTTCGGAGAGAAATTTTGAAATTTCTAGGTCTGCTTCTGCAGACGAAGGTGGGGCATACGGAAAAGTAATGGGGACCTTTCCAGAAGACTACGTAGTATCGCTATAAATCCAGATGTATAGGTAAAACTTGAAGACGTTGGTAGTATAAGCTTTGGTAGCTCCGTAGCTTGCTAGATGAATGAGTTTGATGGCACTTAGGAATAACTGGAGGGGGCGGAACTGCAGCGGATAATCAGTTGAAACTCTAGCTTTGCGTGAGAGGGATGGTTGAGGTTGAAGGGGGGGCGCTAATTGAAAGTGCTGAAGATAGATGGGAGGGGCTCCACGAAGTTGGCATGAAGGGATGTTTGAGCTGCAAATTACAGACGGTAAGGTTTGGAGTCGAGAGTGCCCCAGTATATCTCCTGATTGAACTGCTGTGTGCGACATATTGAGCATAGAGCTGCTGAGATGGGAGGAGCGTGATGAGCTACTGAAGATGGCCAAGTAGGTGACATAGCTGGCTAGGTATGTGGCTGTGGATAGCAGGATGTAAGGTTATTGATGGAGGTGGGTGGGGTGAGGGATGAATGGATGGAGGGGGTGAGGGATGAATGGATGGAGGGGGTGAGGGATGAAGGGATGGAGGGAGTGAGGGATGGATGGATGGATGTAGGGAAGGATAGAATATAGACTGGTTGGAAATATAATTGAGGTTGAAAGAATCCTGGCGGCGCCGTGTGAGGTAGTGGCGCTGAACGAGGCTTCGGGACTGTAGAAGTAGCAATTTGAGAATTATTAGGAAGCGCGAGAGCCGTATTGCTGTAAACGGTTGAAGGAAGGGTGGAAGAATGGATGTTGGGATGAAAGGATGTTTGTGAGTGGGTTTTGTTGCTAGATGGCAGGATGAGAGGGTATTGAAGGAGGGAGGGGAGAATGGATAGACCATTTGAAAATAGAATTGGAGATTGTAGAAGATCGAATTTACCTGCTTGAGGTAAGGTCCCAAGGGACACTGAATGAGCCATATGGGCTCCCGTTACTCCAGTAGTCCTTGGGCATCCCTGGCTTGTGCTTCATAACCCTCACTTAAATTGGAGTCAGAATTCCATTCTCTCTTGGAGTGAGGGTTGTCATGCTGCTTGTCTGTTGTCTGCTTGTCCTTCTGTGTCTTGTTCTGTGTTTCAGGATGAGCATATGGATCTGTCAAACGTGCCCAGCGAGTACCGTGACCTGAAGGGAGTGTTCAGTAAGTCTCGGGCTGCTTCTCTACCTCCGCATCGTCCCTATGACTGTGCTACCAGGTACGTCTCCACCCAAGGGCAAACTTTATTCGCTTTCCACCCTGGAGAGGGAGGCCATGGAGAAATATATTTCTGATTCTCTAGCAGCCAAGATCATTCGCCCTTCTTCTTCGCCGGCGGGGGCGGGGTTTTTATTCGTGAAAAAGAAGGATGGGTCTCTTCGTCCCTGTATCGACTATCGAGGGCTGAATAACATCACGGTGAAGAATACATATCCTTTGCCGTTGATGTCTTCTGCCTTTGAGCGTCTGCAGGGGGCGTCCTTTTTAACGAAATTAGACCTTCGCAACGCGTATCATTTGGTTCGCATAAGGGAGGGGGATGAATGGAAGACTGCTTTTAATACCCCCAGGGGGCACTTTGAATATCGCGTTCTTCCTTTTGGGCTTTCCAACGCTCCCGCAGTCTTCCAGGCACTCGTCAATGACGTGTTGAGAGACATGCTAGATCAGTTCATTTATGTCTACCTGGATGACATACTGATATTTTCTCACTCTCTCCAGGAACATGTTCAGCACGTCAGACGAGTGCTTCAGAGGCTGTTAGAGAATGGGCTTTATGTCAAGGCAGAGAAATGCGTTTTCCATGCACAGTCTGTCCCCTTTTTGGGTTACATTGTGTCAGTCGAGGGGATGCGCATGGATCCGGACAAGATTCAGGCTGTGGTTGATTGGCCAACTCCAGATTCCCGCAAGGCCCTGCAGAGGTTTCTGGGCTTTGCCAATTTTTACTGGCGTTTTATTTGCAGTTTCAGCCAGCTAGCTGCCCCTTTGACCGCCTTAACCTCCATCAAGACTCTGTTCAGGTGGTCCAGCGCAGCGGAAGCTGTGTTTACCAAACTGAAAGGCTGCTTTGTTTCAGCTCCCATACTCATTGCCCCTGATCCTTCCCGGCAGTTTGTGGTGGAGGTTGACGCGTCAGAGTTGGGGGTTGGCGCCATCCTATCCCAGCGTTCTTCCACGGACGACAAGATGCACCCGTGCGCGTATTTTTCTCGCCGTTTGTCTCCCGCTGAACGCAACTATGATATTGGTAATAGGGAGCTGCTGGCAGTCGAGCTTGCCTTGGAGGAATGGCGTCATTGGTTAGAAGGTTCGGGGGTTCCTTTTATCGTCTGGATTGATCATAAGAATCTTGAGTACATCAAGTCCGCTAAAAGATTGAACTCTAGGCAGGCCCAGTGGGCTTTATTTTTCGGTCGTTTCGATTTTTCTATTTCTTATCGGCCAGGTTCCAAGAACATCAAGCCCGATGCATTGTCCCGTATTTTCGACCATTCTGATCGACCGTCTTTTTCCGAGCCCATTGTGCCACAGAATTTTTTTGTTTCTGCAGTCACTTGGGAGATTGAGTCGAAGGTCCGCACGGCCTCACAAAGGGTAACGCCTCCGTCCGGATGCCCACCGGGTCGTTTGTTTGTGCCAGAGACTTTACGGTCCGATGTCATTCGATGGAGTCATTGTTCCAAGGTGGCTTGTCATCCTGGGGTGAGTCGTACCATGTTTCTTATTAAACAACGGTTCTGGTGGCCGTCTATGGCTCGTGACATATGATGTTTTGTTTTGGCTTGCACTGTTTGTGCCGTTTCTAAGACTTCTAATCGACCCTCTGCTGGACTCCTTCAGCCGCTGTCGGTTCCGTCGAGACCCTGGTCCCACATTTCGCTAGATTTCGTCACAGGTCTCCCAGCCTCAAGTGGGAACACGGTGGTTTTGACCGTGGTGGACCGGTTCTCGAAGGCTGCTCATTTCATCCCTCTGCCTAAATTACCGTCTGCCAGAGAGACAGCGGTTGCTGTCATTGACCAAGTTTTTCGCATTCATGGTCTCCCGACAGACGTGGTCTCTGACAGGGGGCCTAAGTTTGTCTCTAAATTTTGGAGTGAGTTTTGTCGTTTGTTAGGGGCGACTGTTAGTCTTCTGGGTATCATCCCCAGAGTAATGGTCAGACAGAGAGAGCCAACCAGGACTTAGAACGTATGTTGCGATGTGTGGTTTCTCAGAATCCGTCCTCTTGGAGCCAGCAGCTCTCATGGGTTGAGTACGCACATAACTCATTACCAGTATCTGGCACGGGCCTGTCTCCGTTTGAGTGTAGCTTAGGGTACCAGCCACCGATTTTTTCCAGTCTGGAATCCGAAGTCGCGGTTCCCTCTGCCCACGCATTTGTCCAGAGGTGTCGACGCACCTGGAGCAGGGCCAGACAGACCCTCCTCCAGGTGGGGGCGCGCACCAAGGCCAAGGCTGATCGCCACCGGTCAAGGCCTCCCGTCTATGTTGTCGGTCAGAAAGTGTGGATTTCATCTAAGAACATTCCTCTCCGTACCGTTTGTAACAAACTTGCTCCTAAATTCATTGGCCCGTTTACTGTCACCAAGATCATTAGTCCGGTGGCGGTCTGCCTCAAACTTCCTCCAGCGTACAGGAGGGTTCATTCCGTCTTTCATGTTTCCAAATTAAAACCTGTTTTTCATGCTACCATTAATCCGCAAACCCCGGTTCCCCCACCGCCGCGACTCGTAGATGGGAAACCTGTTTATTCGGTCAAGCGTATTCTGGACTCTAGGTGGAGGGGACGCGGATTTCAGTACTTGGTGGACTGCGAGGGTTACGGTCCTGAGGAGAGGAGTTGGGTGCCTGCTAGAGACATATCTTATCGATGATTACAATCGTCAGGTAAGTTCATCTGGGAACGCCAGGAGGCGTTCTTAGGGGAAGGGATACTGTCACGGTTCATGGATCTGTGTGCTCATTCTGTGTCCGTCTGTGTGGGTGGACCCGCTCGTTGTGCTTGTCAGCGTTGCCTAGTACGGTGCACCTGACGAGGTAATCAGAACGGTTACAGGTGTAGCTCGTCTGCACTGCCTATATCTGGCTGGCGTTTCTGTGGTGGGTTGTCAGATCGTTATTGCTCTTGTGGTGTCTTACTCTCTGTGTCAGTCTTCCAGGTCCTGAGGCTGTTCTCACCTGGTCGCTGTTCGGTATTCCTGAAGGGTGCGGACTGGACGGAATTCTCTGCCCGAGCTGGAAACTCTGCACTGCCGGGTTTACTGCACCTGCACTGCCAGGTTGTCTGCACCTCCACTGTGTTTTGGAGTCTGCACCTGCACTGCCAGCGAATCTGCACCTCCACTGTGTTTGGAGTCTGCACCTGCACTGCCAGCTAATCTTCACCTCCACTGTGTTTGGAGTTGTCAAATAAAGACTGTCTATTTTTACTCGCAATTGGATCTCGAGCTTTTGTTCCGTGACAGAATGAGGCTAATTAGTCTCTGCATTAGCGCCGCATATGTAAAAAAACGAGGTTGTATGAATTTGTGAATGTATTTTACGAGGTGGCAAATTAATAGGAATTTGTAAGACCTCACTCGTACAAATGAGCATGATTTTTTTTAAACGTACATATTTTACAAGGTGGCTAATTCAAATTAATTTGTACAACCTCACCCATACGAATTTGTATGATTTTTAAAAAAAATTATGTATTTAACGAGTTGGCGAATTCATAGGAATGATCACCTCTAACCCCGCCCCTAAACTTACCCGTCACAGAAATCATACAAAATCATACAAGTGAGGTTGTACAAATTAGCCACCTTATAAAATATGTACGAATTAGGTGTGAGATAGTGCTGCACAAATTCAAATATCACAATAGTCATCTCAAATTTTTATGTTTATTGTTACACAAAATAAAATAATTCTGGTTTTGAACTACATTAGTCTCTGCATTAGTGTCGCATATGTAACAACAAACAAAAAATAATCTCACAATTCAAATATCGCAGTAGTCATTGTAATGGGAAAAAATAACTTCTACATCATTCAGTTTTTTTCCTGTTTTGTTTCACAGAAGAGAGAAAATCACACTGGTTTAGAACGACATTAACTTTGCATTATTGCTGCAGAAGTCTAATGATATGTTACAATCTTTCATAATGGAGCATAACCTTATTATCTTGATTATGGGAAACGATTATGGGGTTATGTCCTTAGAATAAGTAATTTGTTCATCTCTACTTTTGTCTTATTTAATTGGTTTAGCTGATACACAAACAGGTGTCCAGTGATGAAATATCCCCAAACACTTTCCTAGCAGTGGATATTTTGAACAAAAGTGGAGGGACGGCTAAATCATGTTCAGTAGTCCACTCCATAAAAACCCCAAACAAACCCAGTTTGTATGAAGAATAAAGTTCTCCTGCCCCCTGTGCATTCACTTCGGTTTAGTGTCCATACACCCCTGCTCCGCTCTGATGGCCCCTGAGGTCCCCATTCTCCCCGGGGGCGTCGGGATTATCACCCCATCTGTGTCACCCGCGCAGGGCCATGTTGAGCTGCCGGGTCCCCTGCTTAGCAAGGCACCTCGATTGTTAACCCTGATTAACATGATGTGACACTGAGTGGAGAAACAGTGTGAAAATCAAACGCATGGCATGACCTACTGCCCTGCCACTGAACCGAGAGAGAGAGAGACACAGTAGACCAGCAAACAAAACATGTAAAACCACAGACTAACATGATCAATAAAATGTTCAGTGTTCTCAATAAATTACATGATACATATCAAACACTTTCCTAGGTGCTATTACACTTTACAAATCTCTAGATCAAAATACGGAATAAAGTTGAAAAAAGCGATTGCATATATAAGCAGATTTTTTTAAACATTTATTTATATGAAATTTACCCACGTTCAAGTGTTGATTAAAAAAGCATGAAGCTATAATACTTTTTTTTTAAGTGGACACTTTCATTTAACTATTTCATGTTTAGATATTCATATAACCAAATATTCTGGGGGCCATGAAAATTTGGTTAAAATTATCAAAAATGCTGGCGTGGCTTACAACTTTGCAAAAAAATAAAAAAATAAAAACCCTGTCAGGGAAAGAGTTAATGATTGTCATTTATTGATTATTGTAGTATTTATTGCTAATTTAATTCAAGTATAAATTATCTTACATTAAATAAACAAATTATCATTGTTATTAATTATTATTAAATACTTGTAATCATTCCATTAATATATTGAATCGTTATTAAATTAATATAATTATTCATGATAAAAAGTATTTAAAAAACCCAAGTAATAATAAATATTACTATATTTAATTTAAATTATTTATCTAGTTTAATATTTAAAAAAAAAATTAATAATAATTATTAATTATATTAATAAATTAAAAAATAACTAAGTAATCACACATTTTTTTCTGAAATTATTCCGATTATATAAGCGCGATTAATCCCTCCTAACATTAAAGTTTTTAAATATACTTTAATAATGCAATTTCACATTCAATCTTCAAATCAATGTACGAAAAACAAAGACAACAAAAACAAATATATATATATATATTTAAATATTTGTTAATGGCATCTTTTTTTATGACTGAAGGCCAGTATTGTTTATTTTGGACACTTTTCCCCTTTGGACATTTTATTTTATTATTTCTGTTGAATAAAAGCCTCTCCGAGCCCTGACGCCATAACCACTGTGTCTGTCGTTTGCTCATCCCTCCACAATATATATATATATATATATTTATATGTACATACACACATACAAACAAACATACATACATACACACATGCATGTAAATACTTAAGAAAATATATAATATATACAATATGAATATAAATATACATGTAAATATTTTCTATGCAAGAAACATCTCATGGATGCACTGGAACGCATCCTCGGTGATGTATCCTGGGATCATTGGGTGTTTCAGGTCTCGCAACATCATACACCCTCGCCCAGGTGACCCAGCCGGGGTTGATCAAGCCCCGACTTACGTCCCAGTAGCAGTCCACGGATCAGCCCTCTTAATCCAAAGCCATCTTGTGGCCTTCTCTGCGGCTTCGCTCGCGGATTGAATGGCCCTCTTGGCCACCCCTGTAACACCCAAACGACTGAGGACTTTGCAAAGTGAACGGCCTGCAAAGCCTCTACAGCCAACTTCTATAGGCTCATAGAAGGTCCTCCAGCCTCTCTCCCTGCACTCCTCCACCAGTTCCTGGTACTTGGCACGTTTCCTCTCATTGGCTTCCTCAATACGCTCTTCTCAGGGCACAGTGAGTTCCAACATGATCAGTTGTTTTAAAACCTCGGAGGTAACTATCATGTCTGGTCGGAGACTTGTTGTTTCAATGTGCTGAGGGAACCTCAGCTGTTTTCCCAGGTCGACCTGCAGCTGCCAGTCCGAGGCTCTGGCTCTGGCCTGTCGTTAAATGAGGGCACACCCGGGGCTTCTCTCCAGCTTTGATGAAGAATATTGCCTTCTTTGAAACATGATGGTACTTGCTGGTGCTGATGGCTGAGTCTAAGCTCTCAGCAATTGCCTTTAGCACCTGGTCATGGCGCCAATGATAGCGACCATCAGCCAGAGCCTTTGGGCAGCTGTTGAGGAGATGTTCTAAAGAGCCTCTTCCAGAGCAAAGAAGGCAAGAAGGTATCTCGCTCTTCCCCCAGACATGGAGGTTCGCTGGGCTTGGCAGGGTATCATAGACAGCTTGTACCAGGAAACGGACCCGATGGAAATCTGCCTGCAAGATGTTTGCCCAGGTAATCCTGCGCTGCAGTGTACTCTCCCACCTGGTCCACGCTCCCTGCTGCCGGAGTCCCATCGCCCTGCTCACTCGCTCTTCCTCCACGCCTACTCGGACCTCTTCCTGGAGTAGATGGTGTATTTCCTTGCCACGGGCCTGGCTGACCAGGGTCTTTGGGAAGTAGCCCAAACCTGCTCTGCCTGTCGACACATTGCCCACCAGTGCCTTTTGTCTCAGGCGTGACTCCATCTCCACTGCCTTCTCAGCTATTCCATTTCCTTCCTGTCCTCACCTCAATGCCGGCTGATGACACCTTGCAGTCCCTGGAGTCCCTGTACTGTAGGGCTTCTCTGGTGCTTACCACCTTAAATTCTTCTGTGAGGCCACTGAAGGGCAGCTGCAGGATGTTACTAGTCCCATACAGTGCAGCGCTGGTAAGACTGCGGGGAAGCCCTAGTCACTTCCGAAGAAAGCCACTGATCTTCCTTTCTAGGGACTCAACTGTTGTCATTGGGACTACATAGATCAGCATGGGCCACAAGACTCGGGGCAGGATAGAATGCTGGTAGATCCAGGCTTTAAATCTACCAGGCAGACCGGACTTGTCAACCTTGGTAAGCCAAGCTCCAAGTTCTTTGTTGGAGTTCTGGATGGTGGCAGAGTCTTTCAGGCTGGAGTCAAAAAGCTTCCCCAAACTCTTGACCGGTTGCTCCGTGATGGTTGGGATGACAGTTCCTGAGATAGAAAAACGGAATTTGTCAACAACTTTCCCCTTCTTCAGCACCATGGACCTTGACTTGGAGGGCTTAAAACTCATCCTTGCCCAGGTGATGACTCTCTCAAGTCCTTGTAGGATCCACCTGCTTCCTGGGACCGATGTCGTTGTGATGGTAAGGTCATCATATAGGCTCTTATAGGGGGCTGTCATATGCCTGACTTGGTTAAGGGCCCTCTACATTCCACCTTAGCTGACTTAACCACCATGTTCATGGCAAGAGCGAAAAGAATAACGGAGATGGTACATCCTGTTATTATTATTCCTTTCCCAATGCGATGCCAGTCTGATATTTCTGACCCAGAAGTGACCCGCATCCTGAAATTATTGTAGTAATCCAGGATCAGGTCCTTAATTTTACAGGGAACATGATGGAGGTGTAGAGCAAGCTCGACCAGCTTGTGCGGTATGGATCCATAGGCATTTGCCAGGTCCAACCACAAGACAACTAGGTCGCCTCTGTTCTCATGGGCCTATCTGATGAGTTGTGTAACTACACCAGTGTTCCAAGCAGCCGGGAGCTCCAGGAATCCCTATTATATATTGTATGCATCTTTATATATATACAATGAACACAATTATAAACGCAACACTTCTGTTTTTGCCCCCATTTTTCATGAGCTGAACTCAAAGATCTAAGACTTTTTATATGTACTCAAAAGGCCTGTTTCTCTCAAATATTGTTCACAAATCTGTCTAAGTCTGTGTTAGTGTGCACTTCTCCTTTGCAGAGATAATCCATCCACCTCACAGTTGTGGTATATCAAGATACAACAATAAAGCTGATACGCTGATTAGACAGCATGATTATTGCACAGGTGTACCTTAGGCTGGCCACAATAAAAGGCCACTCTAAAAGGTGCAGTTTTATCACAACGCACAATGCCAAATTATAATTTTGTTCAGTGTACATAATAAATATACACACACACACACACACACAAATGCACGCACGCACACACACACACACACACACACATGTAAACAAAAACTTTTATTTTGCATGCGATTTAATCCAGATCAATTGCTGCTCAGCACTAACTAAAATGTAATTAATTCAATTCAAAATTTCTCAATCTTTATGATATCAAAATAGTTCATCAGTATTATTACTCATATTGTGCTTAAATATGATTTGCAGTATGGGTTCCCCCTTAAAATAATAATTATAATTTTTTCTTTAATTTAATTTAAATCATTTTTTCTATAATTTAATTTTATAATTGTTTCTATAATTTAATTAAATTTTTCATTTATATATATATATATATATATAACAATAGC
Organism: Oxygymnocypris stewartii; assembly: GCA_003573665.1. NCBI lineage: Eukaryota > Metazoa > Chordata > Actinopteri > Cypriniformes > Cyprinidae > Oxygymnocypris > Oxygymnocypris stewartii. The sequence continues at coordinate 617,229 of QVTF01020890.1, read as the reverse complement.
ACAATATTATGCACCAATTTATCTCCATGTATAAGAGCAACAGATGAAAAGACCGCTAAAAATGACCGAGAGATAAGTCTGATCAGTTTGGAGAGGCAAAGTAAGCAGAAGTTTAGATTGGAGCTTTGGCCGTGTCTCGAGACATGTTCCCATTACAAAGCACTGACCCGCGAGTAAACGGCCGGGACATTATTTGATCAGGATGTGCCATGTTAAATCATTCATTAAATCCAATTAGCAAAGGTGCTTTAATCGGCCGAGTGCTCCAGAGCTGGATTACTTGTTAAAACACACCAAAGAAAATCTATATCTAAAACACTTTTACAATTTAAAAATTACACTTTATTGTTGTTTACAAGGGGAAAAAAAGAACTAAGAAATACTTAATATTCTGCAGTATTTCTAGGTCCGTTTTATTCCTCAAATTCATGTATTCCCCCCCCCCCCATTTAAGTTATCACTCATGTTAATGTGCTTATAATAAAATGTATAATAATAAATGACTAAATTAGAATATAAGTGGTCTTGGTTATGTTATTTGTGCCGTAATGAACAGTGGCGTTCCACCTGATTAGAGATTTTCTGCTTCATATCAATGTGAGAAGGATCACAGAGATCTGACTTACATTCTGGTCTAATCTGTGCTGATGGAATCAAATATTCAGCACGGACGATGCTGTGTTGAGTGGAATCAAATAGTCATGGAAATACTTGTAGGAAAGCATCATGATCTGGGTGAAAGATTTAATAGACTTGAATTTTAAAAATGTTCAAGTATTTTAGCTATAGTGATCTTTTTCTCTTGAGCTGTTAGTACACGTCGTGAGAAATGTTGAAATCAATTTTTGAAATGTTAATAAATATTTGAAGCACCTGTGCTACATTTAAAGAAGCAGGACATATACATTTATTCATGGGTTTAATAGTTTAAGCTACAGTTTTGTAGATTTCCATTTTGTTATTTTAATAAAAATAATTTTTAAGTATTGACCATTCTTACATAAATTGAACAAATAGAAAATACATATAGAAATGATAAAAATAGAATAGAACACGAAGAATTTACACACAAATAGCAAGACATAACAATACAGTAAAATATATACATTCACAAAATACATTTTTATTCAAATAAAACATACATCAAAAGGCAATAAACTTTGAACTGAACACATAAATGAATCTTCTAAATAACATTTGTATTATTTATTTGATGAGGTCAAATGTAAAATGGTTTGCTATTAGATTAGATTAGTTTGTATAGCTGAAATGTATTTAACTTACCTTTGCTATGTTAAAATATAAAAATTCTGAAAATTTTCGAAATGAATTGCACAATCCTCAGAATTGTGATGCATATGAAGCAAATCTAATGAATGTTACTGTTGTTGTCATATGTATTTACATTTTAATGTGCTTTCACAAAATAAATAAATAATAATAATTAATAATAATAACATTAACTATAAAACACAGACAATAACAATCAATGCAAAAATTAAGAATTATTTAAAAATGTATAATCAAGTTTAACCTAGACAACCTTTTAAGAAAACCTTTGATAAATAAAACAAATCAAGCCATGATGCAATAGCTTTGTTCTGTAGTTGAAAAGATCACAATTCAGTTTTTCACAGATTTTATTTTAATAAATAATGCATTTAATTTATTTTACGGCAGTAAAATTGTTTTACATTCATTAATAGAATGAATTGTCAACTTAAGTTCTGATGTCTACTGTTTACATCAAAATATATATCATCTTTTGTCTTTGGCTAAAGTACTAAATATGTGTGTATTTAAATAAAATTAAAAATATCAAATTAATAAATACAAAACCTAAAATGAATAAGGAAGTTGCAGTATTGCCATGATCTCTTTATTTCTTTCTTTCTTTCTTTCTTTCTTTCCGCATTGCATGGTTTATATCCAAGAAGAGGAAATATGACCCGATCCCAGAGAAAAGTTATTATAGTGTCAGTTGCATGATAATCAAACCAAACAGATTAGATGTCTTCTGAAGACTGTCTGAAACATGCATTTGCTGTATTCCCACAAGCGTGATTAATGAATTATACTGTCATTCTAGATTCGTGGAAATATGAAACCAAAATGTATATGAAAACAACCTACCTCTCTGCCTATACAGTCAGAAATAAAGTTAAATTTCTGCTAAATGCATACATGTAAATGTAAATTAAAGAGCCAAAACAAAACAGTTGTATGAATTTGGTCCTAGTACACGTCCAAGTGGCACCCCAACAATATTTTTGTCACAACAGGCTTTTACACGTCACTAAAAAGCCTAAACCTACCGCATGCCAACATGACTAGAGTTTTCTAAACTGTGAGGATTTTTTAGATGTTATTTCTGTCAGAAAACATTACAGCAGTGTCCACTTTAGGGGCTACTGAAGTCAAGACTGAACTCTTGACCCCATCCAGTGATCTTGATTTAAATATAGGAGAACCAAACTGCCGCAGTCTGTGAAATCACAGCATGGGGAGCTGCCTTGGTGGCTCATGCTCACTAAAGAGCTCACAAACATATCCAGGCTTGGTGCCCTAATTACATCAACGTGTGAGCAATTTCCCTTTGGGTCACCAGGACTATGCCAGCTGTGAGGCTGCTGTCTCTCTGTTTTGCTATCTTTCGATCCAGCCATTTCCTCTTTTTATTTGATTGGATTTAGAAATTGTCATTGTCAAATCCGTTTGTGAAGGCTGAGTGTACGATCTGCATGCAAAATAACTGGATATCTGGGACAATATTTAAGCCTTCAAACTTGATAATCTTGGTATGTCTGAACTAGGGTCAGAAATTAACCAGGACTGGAGGCAAAAAGGCCATATAAGTGATAGTAAAATGCCCTAGATATTTTGAATTCCTCTGCGTCATGTGTCTGCCACTTTCCACAAATAGGATACAAAATAGCACATGAAATGCAACAAATGTCAGCGAAAGGAAGCACTTGATCGTCAGAAAATGCTGATAACCAGTAAATGGAAGGAAATGTAATATTTTATTTTAAATAAAGCCATTTTAGTTGGTGCTGTGTAGTTATTGATAAACATATTTCCCATATATGTCTATTAAACAAACATATATTTTGCATATACATACAAAATACTCCTTGAAAATGTTTCTAAATTAAATGGCATTTTTTATGCCACTAAATAAAATTGAAATACTTTAATAAATCTACAAATAAATATACAATTAATCTTGAATTAATGTATTAAATGGAAGCTAGCAAAACACATACAGTGCCTTTCTTATTAACAGATTATATGCTAGTAGTTTATCATATTGAATAATTATCACAATAAAACATTTTGTCAATTGAATACAAATTGTCAATTTCCTAATTAGTTTTTTTTTTCTCCACAAAATGGATCATGGGTTTTAACACCATATTTACAATTTCAGTTAATCAATTCAGTTGAAGTATTTTGAATACATTTAGGAGCATTTTAGACAAAAAAAGAAATCTAGAGAAATTAATGAAAAACCACTATCAAACTGTTTAAATGATGAAAGATCTGTTCTGAATCCTGGATATGGAATTTTTGCAAAACAGTCCGGCTTGCATAATAAGCAATTTACAATATACATAAAAACATAACTAGAAATGAATGCAATGCAGACCTATATTTATATTTCTTTCTTTTCTGTTTGCTCTCTACTAAGCAGCTGTCTTTGCATCTGTCCAGATTTCTGCTGAAGGTCAGTTGTGTATGGCAGTATCTCATATATCAATTACAGCAAATCCATTTTCAAAATTCAACAAGCATGAGTAATCCGAGCTGTAGGGGAAAACGAGTGTGTATATCGCTTGTACATATGTTTCTAAAGCACTACATGTGTCTCATGTTCCCAAAATACTCTTCATGTTTAATAAAAAGCAAGAATACGCAAACAGAGGTAAAACTGGTCATTGCATTTCACTTAACAGTATAAAAATATGCAGCAATATGTTGCAAGAGCTGGATGTTGTGGAATCTACACATAAAGACCAGTACAGAGTGACACATTTAAAAACATGCATTAATAAATAAATACAAATATTTTATATTGTTTTAACTAATAGCTGAACTGTATTTTTTCCTGTATGTTCTATATAAACTGCATTTCATTGACTGCAATTACTGCTGATTGCAGTAATAAATACTATATTACATTTATTATATTAAAATATTATTGGTTAATAAAAATCATACATATAAAAATTTATCAAAATATTATAATAATATTTAATATTTTATTGCCTTCAAACCAGTCTGCATTTTACCCAAGAATGAATACTATATTAATATTATATTTTAATATTTACATAATTATACTAAATGTATTATGTTCTTTGTCATTTATTGTAATGTATTATAATTTATAACTAGTAACTGTTTTTTTTCTTAATTTATTTTATTGAAACTTCATTGAATTGACTATATTTGTATTTATTAATTGCAGTAACTGTAATTTTAAAATTACAGAGAAAAGGAGAGTTATATGATATAGACACAGATAGTGTTGCTATCCTTTCATTATTTAATATTAATTAATTTATTGTTTAATTATTTTTTTTATTTGAATGTATTTGTGTCAGATTTATCTGATTCATACTACATACAAATGTTTTGTTTGTTTGTTTTATTGTTATTGGATGATACAAATCATAAGTGTTTAGCTTTTATTACCTTTAAATCAGTCAGCATTTTCCCCAATAACTGCTTTTAGTCTATTATAATAGATTATAGATATAGATTCCTTTGGTTATTTTGGTTATTTGTCCTCCTAGATGTGTGCATTGTATTATTATATTTAAGACACTTTTACATTTGTGCATTTTAAAAATTTGATATATACACATTTATGCTAAATGTATGTATTCTTAATAACCGTAAATGTATTCTTTATACCTAGTAACGCATTTTCTTTTCCTATAGTTTCTTATTGACACTTCGTTTCATTGAATACAATTACTGCAATCAATCAATAAAATGTATATTTAAAAATAAGAGAGAGAAATTATACCTACTGTAGATAGATACAGATGTAGACAATCTTGATATTAATAATTTAATCTTAATTTATTTAGTCTTTAAATAAATGTATTACTTTTTTATTTTAATTTATTTACTTTTTACAGTCATCTGATTTATACTAAATATATTTTTTAAACATATGATTGGATGATTAAAAGAAAATCAATATTTTATCAGCATTTCAAACCAACAACTGGTCCTGTTTTAGTCTAAGTCTTCTTGTTTATTTAGAGTTTGTCCTCCTGTGACTCCTTCATAAAGCATGGAAATGAAATTCATAAATATGTATGCCAGGTTTTCAGTCTTGAGGAAGATCATCAGGCCATGAATTCAAAACAGAAGAAGCCAGGAATCAATCTAACTATACAAATTATGAAGTGTATTTAATTGAAGAGCACGATTACCAGTTTTAACTCAGCTCATGTAGTCTATCGGTGGCTGTGTAAGTACTGTCAGACGTGGTTGGAGCTGGATTTGAGCTGGATTCTCTTGGCTGTTGAAGCGTGACATTGACTGGAGAATCAATTAAGCGTGTGTCTGCTGACAGATTTCACCTTCTTCTGTCTGAAGCTGTGCTGCTGAGATGAAATGAAAGAGACACAGGCGCTGCAGGAGCTTTTACTCTCATCCAGACAAACCTGCTTTGGCCTTCAGAATGTTAACTACTGCAAGAAAAGATGCCATATTTCACATGCCAAAGCAGAATAAGAATAAAATATGTGTATTATATAATGTGCAAATAATGAAACGATCCCTTATATGTGGATGTCAATTACACCAAACTTTCCAGTTTTTTTTACAGAGAGGAATCTTCATATATCATTTACCTGATTTATTTAACATTTTATTCCTAAAACTTGATGAGGTTCATTCATTCTTGCTGTTGACTCAGTTTTCTGATTTATTGAGTGTTAAAAATCAAAATGTAAACCCCTCTCTAAAAACCTTTGGCTATATGTCAAAATAATTTTGAATATTAAGATTTATGATCTGTAAATGTCTGCAAATGTATTTTAAATTAGATAATGCTTCATCTCCATATTTAAGCTACATTTCAGAAATTGTGCATTCCCTTATAATTGTCTTAATATATTTTGATTAATCAGGAAATATATTGCATTCCCATTATGCTCAAAGGTAATGCATATATATGAGAAAACAGTGAAATATGAACATAACAGTCATTCAAATAATGCAAAAAACCCCCCAAAAAAACGTAAGCCATATTTTTTTAATTTAACATTTATTTATTTTTTATATTTATTTATTCTGATTTTGGGGTGAAACATGACATGATGAGGACTTGTTCTTAGTAGGTTTCTAAAATAATTTAAATCAGCATAAATGAAAGTAATTGTGATTACCATTACTCATAAACACTAAAATTATGCATACATGTAAATAATATACATTTTCCTTTTGTTGGCATTACAGTAAAAGGAAAGTTATTTTTCTAAATAATAGAAGATTATAATTGTCATTAAGATAATGTCAAAATGCAATACAATAAAATATATTTGAATAGTCATGGAATTGGCGTTAAATTATGTAAATATAAAAATAGATTTTCCTAATATAATTTAATATTTCTTGCTTCTGATTTTGGGTTGAAATATGGCAAGATGAAGAAGCTTCACGAGAATCACACAAGATGGATTAGTATTATTCAAAGAAAGAAATAAAAACAATACACATGAATACATTATGTCACAGTCTTAAATATATATTATATTTGTTAAATAAATCCAGAATTTTTTTTTCATTTACCACATTGTTGCTAAATCGTACTTTTAGCAACAAAAAAACTAAAACAAAATCATTGTAATGCACTGCAATTGTGAAATGCAATGTGATGCATCTAAATGCCCCAAAAAAATTGGAAAGCAAGAGCTGATAAAATGTAGAAACTGTAACTTGAATGCAATGTAAGTCGCTTTGGATAAAAGCGTCTGCTAAATGCATAAATGTGAAATGTAAATGTAAATGTAAATGCGTTCACCATGCAGACTCCACACTAGAGGGCAGCATGTGACCTGCAAGTGCAGTTTGACAGGGTTCATGTGGAAACGCTGTTGAACTGAAATTAATGCGATTGAGTGAATGATGACCTCCAGATGAACCGCATCTCTGGAGAGATTCAACACAAGTGTTCTTGCTAATTACATGCCACACAAACCTGATCACTGAAAACAGCAACAGCAGTTTCGCTTGTGTGAGTGGGTGTGTGTGTGATAGATGTGTATAGGCATGTTTTGACAGGGCTTCATGTCTGTCAATTGCAGCTCCTTTGAACAGAGTCTTCGTTTATAGTCTGTGCTGAAGACAGCCGGGACGTTAAATGAAGACCATTTGAGTCCACAACATTTCATGAAGAGGAATTAACACAAAAATCTGCTGTTACTTGCATCCTGCTTGCTTAATTTAATATACTAATTCAAATTAATTGTGGTTTATTTCATCACGTGCGCATGAGTGTGAGTTTAAAATAATCATATTTATTTTACTAATAGAGTTCATGTAGGCAGATATAAAAACATAAATAATATGATAGGAATTAAACTAAATTTGATTTAAAATATATAGAAATGTTAAATATATTTTGTATTTAAGGTCTTATCATAATCTTTACCAGCATTTTTTTATTTCATAAATGTTATCTTTGCACATAAGTGTTTCTAGCATAATATATGAATTAATTATTTGTATTATTCTATTTATAAATGTATTATAAATTAATTAATTTGATTAATTAGTTATAAATATTATTATTATTATAGAATCATATTTAGAAACATCAAGGGGTATATATATATATATATATATATATTCATGTAAACCAGAAATAGAAAATAGAGATTTTTTAAATGAAAATCTTATATTGTATAACTCTTTTATATCTTTTTACATTATTTCACAATTTCATCACATCTTCCGCACTGTTTAATATGAATTCTTGCTGACATACAATGACATTTAGTTAAAATGCATGTTACGCTCATGTTGGGTGGTAATAGGGTGATTTTGTAGTAAAAGTGAACATGCACACTTCAGGCAGAATCATGTCTTTCTGTTCCACGAGCTCTGTGACGGTGTCTCATCGTTCTCCCGTTTCACTTTTTTTTTCTGGAGCCCTGATTTTTGCCGTGTCTTCTCTTGCAAACTCAATCAGCGGCCATTTTATTGAAATATTCCACTCCTTACAGATTCTGAAAATCCCAACATATTAATTTGTATTACTTTAACTTGAAATTTGCATTATATATATGCTAATAAAAACACATAAAAAAAGGAATAGCCAGTCGGCGCTGATAGCACATATAATACCATTGCGTTGTGTTGTAGGTGTCTCAAGTTTGAATCCCAGCTAAATCAATCCCATCCCACCTCGCGTCATGTCTGCTCTACACTATCTTAATAAAGGCAAAATGCTATAAAAAAATCTTAAAAAGTATAAATAAGTGGAATAGCCACCCATTTCATCGAATAAAAAAACACCTAGTCATTTTCACAGCAGATTCAATTGAGACAATTTGAACTTGACCAGACTGTTTCCAATAGCAGTCCCCTGGCCCTGTACATTTTCTTGTCTTTTCTTTCCATCTCCTCTTTCGGTCGAGAGCGTGGGCCAGGAATTGTGGGCCCATGATTATGAGTCAGCTACAGACATCTCAACCTGCAAAAAAGCATTTCAGGGAGGTATCCCGAAAGCACAACCCCCTGCCGATCCCGCCCCCCCCCCCCCCCCCCCCCCCAACAAAAAAGGAGGCCAAGGATATGATATTTCACCACAGAACATGACTTTACTTTTATAACGAAATACAGTTGAAACTATTTATACTTTTATCCCAAGGGCCATCAAAGAACTGAACAATCATACACCCCTACCACCCAGTCAGCACAGTTGCACTTTATAGATAGGGACTTTATGCAATGGGACTTCAGTGTAATATTGGATGCCCTGTTATTGTTTTATAATTTTTATACTTTATTTATTGTGTGAGTGTGTATATGAAAGCGAGTATTTTAAGATGATGCACAAGCAAATTTCGTTGTATGGTACTACTGCACAATGATATATAAAATTCTCTCTTTCTCTCTATTATGTAAACTGCTTTTATTTATATTCCATTGCAATTTTAAATATGTCTAAGGTGTTTTCATGTAGCTAGTTGTTAGCCGACCTGAATAATATGCACATGAAATCAAATGAAACTTGATGAACTCACCTCAACATGTCTTCTACAATCATTTAACCCACCATGGGCAATGCTGAAGTCGATATTGCAAACTGTACAGCGTGCAAGACTGTCATTATTTTTCACTTTTATAAGACAGGGGTACACTTTCGTGTAATCTTGGGTAAAATGTGTCTTATATTTTCGTTTTTTGGGGCCCTCTCCCTCTGCCATGGCGCTCTTGTTTCTAGATATACTGAACTGAATATTCAGTTCGGGACTCGGGATAAGAGATAAAAGCCCGCCCACACTGACAATTGATTGGTTGACTTACCGAAACAGGCCAATCAGGACGCTCTCTGTATTACATGCGCTTCATGAGGCACACGCAGACTAGCACACGCACGCACACGCAAGGTCCCTCGCTCCCTCTCCCTTTCTGCCATGCGCGCGCTACATGTGTTGAAGCACAGTCTCTGTCTCGCATGCGCGCTCTTGACCACTCGCTCTAGATTCCGGGATATTTTAACTCATTTGCGGGCATCAGGGAGCCGCTATCAATATGCGGGAGACTCCCGGAACTTCCGGGAGACTTGGGATGTCTGCAGCTAATTGGGTACAGATCCGAATTTTGGATCTGGCAGAGCGAGAGTTACACAGCCAAGCCTCTGCATCTCAAGGAAGCTTGTACAAAACGCAGACCTTTTCACGCTCCAACACCAACCTACTCGCTCTAAAAACAAAAGACTCCAGCCCCCATGCCAAGCCAATATTAGTCTTTTGTCCAAACTAATTAGACATCTGTAATTGAGTGGCGGTCCGTGCATGTGGTTGGTTAAGGTTGACGTGGGGCTGGAAACACGGTTGGGTTTGGATGGTGTTGAGGCAGTTTGATCTTTTCCTAAAGCAAGTTCATGTCATGCTTAATGTGTTTTGTCAACGGGTCTCCTGTTTTGGTATTTTTGATGGATTCTGATTGGCCCTTCAGATGGCAGCTTGTTTATTTTGGTATTGCACACTCAAGGTTTTTGACTTATCGCAGGACACAATCTGCCGTATTTATAGTTTGTAATAATGTGCTAGGATCATGGCTCCGAGCGGAAGGGGGTCTGAAGAAATGGGGGGACACCCGTACGCTTGAGTAATGTGGCCCTCGGAGATTTCACTGTACGTCACCATCAGATAAGTACGGAGGCCCTAAAGCAGGGCTGTCCAAACTCGGTCCTGGAGGGCTGGTGTCCTGCAGAGTTTAGCTTCAACTTGCCTCAACACACCTGCATGGAAGTTTCTAGTATCCCTAGTAAGAGCTTGATTAGCTGCTTCAGGTGTGTTTAATTAGGGTTGGAGCTAAACTCTGCAGGACTCTGGCCCTCCAGGACCGAGTTCGGAGAGCCCTGCCCTCTAAAGGGACATGGTGGTGGTAAAACCCCCTCCCAAAAAAACTAAAAAACTATGTGATTGGAAAAAACTAATTTTTCTCTGGCAAACACAATACATTGCGAGATAATGCAAATGTTTCATGAGGAAAGGCTAGGTTTCTTAGGGAAACACAATAATTTTGCAAGAGAACGCAAAGTGTCTCTAGAAATGCAAAAATGTATTGAGAGAACACAAATCGCAATGTTTTTGGGCAATGCAACGCTTTAGTGGGAGAATGCAAATATTGTGTTATAGAATGCAACATTTCTTAGTAGAATGCAATAACTTTGCAAAATAGCACGTTTTGTGAGAGAATCCAAATGTTTTGCGAGGAAACACAAACTTTCTTGAGGATATGTAATATTTTTGTGAAACTTTCTTGGGGAAATACTTTTTTTTTGTAAAATGCAAAATTGTGGGGGGAATGCAATACTTCAGTGAGAGAACGCGAATATTTGTATTTACTTTGTGTGTGTGTGTGTGTGTGAGGGGGGGTTGTAGTGCTTTTGTGAGAGAAGGAAATTATTTTTTGCTAGAAAATGCAAGGTTTATTCAGAGAATGCAAAAAAAAATTTTTTATAGAATGCAACATTTAGTAGAATCCAATCATTTTGCAAGAGAATGCAAATGGTTCAAGAAGGAAAGCAATTGTTTTGTTATAGACTTGCAAAGGTTTTGTGAGTGAACAAACTTTTGCAGAGAACACAAATTTTTTGTCACAAAATGCAAAGTTTCACAGTGGAACGCATTGATTTTGCAAGAGAACATATGTTTGTGAAATGCTACATTTTGTGGGGCAATAATACTTTTGTGAGAGAACTCAAAATTTCTCGGGAGAACACAATGCATTAGTGAGAGAATGCAAATATTTTGCAAGGTGAATGCAAAGCTTCTGGGGGAATGCTATGTCTTTGGGAAGAAAACGCAAAACCATTAACATATAATTTTTCTTCTAACCATCATCATGTCCACTTACAGGCTTCCTAAATAAGGACCGCGACACACAAATCAAATGTATAGAACAGCCTGTCGCCTCTTAGAGATTTCTGCAAGATTTCCGCTCAAAACATATTTATATTCAATCTGTTGTTCGCTCCCTCAGCCCCCCGTGATTCTGCACCCTCTCATCCATTATCTTCGGCCAAACACAACATCAAATTGTCCTGAAAAGTGAGAGGAACTAAAACAACGTTTTGCCTGCTGGCACATCTAATTAAATTAACTTTAAAGAAGAAAAAGATGTGACAGCGTCTTGTCCTGAGCGAGACGGAAGGGCCGAGTTATGATGGACTGTGGCCGCCTGTAGAGATCTACTGATAGTGTCCTGAGAAAAACAGCCTCGCTCATTAATCCTGCCAGGAAACTATAGAAAAGAAGAAAAGGACCGTCTTCAGCCCTTTCCAATCTACAATAATAACTAGCTTGGCTCGACTCCAGTTATACCTCCAGTTATAGGCCCGCTGGAGGTAGCGCAACAGATGGTACCTTATCTACGGCTGGGATCGCTGCTCGCCACACATTCTTAGAGATCTCGGTAATGCCTCTGTTGTTAGCTAATGCTATATTCACGTTAAATTACATGGCAAATTACCTCACAGTTCCAAGTGTTTGCGCTTACTGGCGGACTTCAAAATCCTTGGTAACATGCAAAGTTGTTTCAAAACAAGCACACACCAAAAGAGTTCCCATATCGAGCAGGTTATTGAGTGATTCTTCGAGCATATTTCCTCATGTGAAAACTGACCAATAGCAATATGTTAAACGTACAAAATGTCACTCGGCTCTTTAAGTGTGCAGATCACACGGTCCAAAAATAACAAACTGTAAGTGCTAAATGTGAGTAAAAATTACTTTTCCACTCTACTTGGAACTGAGATGTATATTGTTTTAATTCTATTGGGAAAAAAATATTCAAACCCTTAATTAAAATCAAAGACAAATAACCAAAAAAATAAATAAGTCAGTGTTGCAATTCATATTTGTTTTTGAATTATATTCATTTGGTGGCTTTATTGTAATTTACTGATTTAATGGCATATCATAAGTATAATTAAATTAGTATTTGGGTTAATGACATGAGACACAAATTTTGTCAAATCAATTTGTTATGCAGTTAATACAGTGACTTAAAATCACCTCTTCGAAGTTCAAGTGTCACGGTGATACAACTCTCCTAATATGAAGGATAATGAAGATAATGGGAAAAATATGGAAATATTAATACTAATAAGTATTATTATTATATCAAGTTTTTTATTATTAATTCTTATAATTATTAGTTTTTATTTAAAAATAATATATTTTTGAAATTACATTTTAATTTAAATTACATGTACAATTATATTTTTTATTATGTCAAAATAATAATACAATAATAATATGTATAACTAACTCATGAAATAGTATTTACTTGAATATGTTTGTTTATGTATTTATTAATTTTCTATTTATTTATTTATTTATAAATAAATATTTTAATATCATTTGAAAATATTTACATTTATTTGTGCAACCAACATGCAGTAAAATAAAAAGAATAATCGGTAAGCTACATAATAGTGATAGTCATGACATCAATCATAAATTCCATCTGATTTTGTATGTATGCATGTATGTATTTATGCATTTTATTTTAGCATTTGTAATGTAATGTAATGTAAGGCAAGATTAGGCAGTACAATGTCCAGAAATGTTCTCCCTTTTATGTCATTGATTTATCTAGTTTGCCATTAAATAAAAATATGCAATGTATACTTTATTTTAATGGCTGAAAGCTTTATGGGTAGAAAGTTTTCTCAAGTTAAATTTAGAGACTTCTGATTATTTTACTTCTACTGTACTAGTGTTGACCTGTCCTCACATATATTTACAGTATAGATGTGCATCTATATGCCTATTCTGCATATCCATCTAAACCAGCGGCTGCAGAAACACAAAGCTTAGTTCGTAAACATTCACCAGCTCATTACTCTTTCCTGACAGAGATAAGCCAAAGGAGTCACTAACTTGGCCCGGGTCACTGCTCTTGTCAGGGACCCAAAAATGAGTTAGCGGGCTCTTAATAATAGATAATTATTTTAACATGTTATTAAACCCTGTCACTCACGGAAATACCTGGAATAGCTCCTGTGTCGGAGCGCCAGAGGGGGGAAGGAGTTCACACTGGTGCTTCAGCAGGCCAGGCAACACACACACACACACACACACACACACACACTGCTCTGACTGACCAGAGCATCACTTAAATCTGTCTGTGATTGGTGGAATTGGTGACCTATTAATTTGCGGTCTTGTTCAAGAAAAGAAGAACTAATGGGCCAAGACTGTTGTGAATGTTAAAGGTTCAAGGTTTCTTTATTTGTCACATAATAAATTATACAGGGTATAATCAGAAGTGAAATGTAGATCAAATCAGGTCCGCTCAGTGGACAGTGCAAAATTAATACAAATTATATAAAAGTAACACAACACAAGAGCATATATATATATATATATATATATATACAGTATATAGGTAAAAAAGATAAATAAAGAGTAAAATGTGCAATAGAATAAAGAAAAGTGCAAAACAAGTAAGATGTGCAAAAAACAGTATATGGGACTTAATAAATAGTAATATGAACAAGAGGGATGAGAGGGATGTGCAAACAGGTTGTACTGGGTATGTACACATAGCAGCAATACGGATGATGAGAATATGAATGTTTTTTTACAGTTAATAATGAGTCTTGTAAATGTTTATGAAACAGAGTTTGTGTTAAGGAGCCTGATGGCCTGAGGGAAGAAGCTCCTCCTCAGTCTCTCAGTTTTTGCCATCATGCTCCTGAAGCGCTTGCCAGATTGCAGTAAACGGAATAGATGGTTACCGGGGTGATTCGAGTCTTTGATGATTTTAGCAGCTCTGCTTTTGCAGCGTTTGAAGTAGATGTCCTGCAGAGAGGGGAGAGTAGACCCTGAGATGCGCTCAGCTAAGCGCACGGCTCTCTGTAGAGCTTTGCAGTCCTGGTTTGAGGAATTACCATACCACACTGAGATGCACTGAGTCAGTACACTTTCTATGGCCCCTGAATAGAAAGTTTTCAGGATTGCTGGTGAGACCCTGAATTTCCTCAGCTGTCGCAGATGGTACAGTCTTTGCCTGGCTTTCTTAATCTGAATCTGAATGTGTGTAGTCCATGTCAGGTCCTTGGAGATGTTTACAGGAGGTACTTGAAGCTACTCACCCTCTCCACAGGGGTCCCACTGATCATAAGAGGAGTGTAGGGCTGCTGTTGTCTCTTCCTGAAGTCCACGATCAGCTCCTTAGTTTTGCTCACGTTCAGAGAGAGACAGTTGTCCTGGCACCATGATGTGAGTCTCTCTACCTCCTCCAAGTATGCGGCCTCATCATTGTTGTTAATGAGGCCCAGAACCACACAGGGTTCGTACGGTCATGAAAAACCTGGAAAAGTCATGGAATTTTAAAACCGCAATTTCCAGGCCTGGAAAAGTTTTGGAAAACAAATAAACCAAGAAATTTTGGAAAAGTCATGGAAATCTATTTTACAAATCTCTGTATAATACAATTATGTTTATTCAGGTCCTGAATTTCGGTACGGGATTGCGCATGGGCTATATCGCATATTTCTACTCTTTCCCGCAGCTTTCGACTTTAAAATGATGGATATTCACACATTTATTCAATAGCCTATAGCTTGTAGGCTGATGAGTAAATAGATCCACACAGAATATCAAATCGGTCATTTGAAAACGGATTCATCAGCTGTGTTTTCTCTCTTTGACTTTCTCTGAAAACACGTAATCAGCGCATCTCATCTGCACTAAAGAGCTGCACGGTGCGATACAAGTCTTTCTCTGGCATTTTGGTACAGTTGACAGAATTGTCACCTGCCTAATCGGGTCATTGTTGCATTATCACTAAAATGTAGCCTATTATTTATTTGCACGTCTTTTTAAGCCGTTCTGTACTCGCGCGCTCCAGAGGCGGTTTCCGCTACACTCAGTCATGTCCAAATGGTGTCCGTATAAAGCCACCTTGCGAGTACCAAATTGACTTTAGTACCAAACAAGCTCAGTAGAATCCTGCACGGGCCTCAAACATATGCCCCAGTCCAATCCTTGTTCAGCAGATTATCAGAATTACCTTCCCGAGTCCGACTCGTGCCCATGTCTTTTTTCTCTCTTCCCCATTACACAGCTGCTGTTCTAGCCATTAAAATAGTTCAGTTTCGTTTTTAATGGCAAAGCGTATTTTGTTTCTTTATTAAGTTAATTTAGAAATATGTTTGGAAAATGTATTTGTTTATTAAATTCAAGTTTTTGTTTTTAAAAGCAGCTTTTTGAGCAATCGGCCAGCTGCAGACAGTGAGTTTGCCTATTATGTTTGATCAATTTAGCCTTCTTAAATCACCACTTGACTAAAATAAAATCTATATATAAAATACTTAAAAAAGTATATCACAATGTTAGTTTAAATGTTTAACCTAGACAAATGTGTGCTATTAGACAGGTCGAGCTGCTCTTGTCAGTCGCAGTATTGTTTCCATGAGCGGCTAATCCGTTTCATCACCATAATAATTGATGGATTTCTAAAATACAAAAATAAGGAGGAATCCTAAAACAAGCCCGATGCCCGGCCCGCGTCTGATGTGAAAATTGTCCCGAATCCATAAACTAAAAGTCGAGGCTGAAATATGGGGCTCTAAAAGTGCAGCTTGTTGCGTTTAAGTGGCAAAATTACACACAAAATTACGTTAAAATGGCCATCCTGGTGAGCAGGGTGCGAACTATGGGGGAGCTAGGGTATTAAGGGTAGCTCCCCTTAATAATATATGGGCTCCCCTGAAAACGTGATTTGTGAAAATAATTTATTTTGGGGGGGGGTCTCAAAAAATATTGACCGTGTTATTTTGACGTGCAATTTCAGTTTTGTGTACTGTGATCATCGTGGATTATTATGTGTAAAATTGCAACAACAAAAATCGTTAATTAATGCTTGACGGCGATTTAAACCTAACTCACTTCAATAAATATAATTATAGGCCTACATGAGCATCTGCTGTCCTCAGTTACGCAGCGCTCTTGTTAGGATGACAAAAAAAGCTTTAAAAGTCTGCTCTGCCTCAGCGGGCAAACAGCGCTCGTCAATGTCAAAGTAATTGAATTTCAAATCAAATCAAAGTAGGCGAGTTTAGCGTTCACAGATGCTGAGCGCGCGACGAAGCGTCAGATTAATAAAAGAGAGCGAGGTAAGATGTTTAGTCAACTGTTTTACGAAAGAAATGTTAAATGACCAACAATTATATTCAGTGAAGCAAACTACTCGACTTGTTTCTCAAATATGCCCATTTTGAGAGTGACAGAGAAAGAGATGAAATGTGCATGTTTTAATTATCTGCATCTGTTTGTCCCTACAAACAATGAAACTGTGAATTTAGTTCTACTTCAAAAACACGTCAACTACTAGTGTTGAAATATAATAAAACTTTATTTTATTAAGACATAATCACAAAATATTTTATTTTTAATAGTAGGCTAAATCCCCTTTATTTTTCAACATGTAAATGTTTAATTTTCATTCATTAAAATATAAATTAAATCGATGTTTCATGCCTTAATCTGATAACCAGTCAAATTTAAATACACAACACAGAATTTCCGAGGAAAAAAAAACAATTCATAAGGCTACTGTAAGAGTAAAACAAAAATGTTTGTATGCATTCAAATAATCAGACGAGCTAAAACAGAATTTGGCAACAATAAAACATAAGGTGAGAAAAAAATATAACATTTCATACGGCCCTAAACATGTCATTTTTGTTACACTTTTAATAAATTAGTGTTAAATTGTATAAGTTTCATGATTATAATTAATTAGACATGCTTTTTGATAAATACAATTTAATTTGATCATTAAAAAGGAGTCCATAAAATGAAAACGGAATCTAGAAAAATTGAAACGGAAAAAAATGAATTTAGAAAAAAATAAAATGGAATTTGGGAAAAATTAAAACGGATTTCATAGGGCCCTACATATATATATATAATTGCACCCCCATAGCTTTTATGTATCTTTGTAAGCCCATCGCAAGCGCACAAAATCCCCCCGTTATAAAAAAAGAAAGAAATGGGCTCCCCAAAGTCAACGGTATAATTCGAACATTGCTGGCGAGTATCCTTGTAAGCATTGTAATTTTTTTCTTAATGTAAACACTTGCGAAAGAGAAAAGTTTCCAAAACGAAATTCTGGCCCTGCGTTTAACTGAGTTAAATAAATGATAATAGTGATGTGATATGTTCTCTGTGTGGAGTAAAGGTCCTTGCACACCGAGTCAGAAATATTCGTATGCGTTTTTGCATGTGAAAATTTCGGACTGCAAGGACCTTCACATCTGGCGCAGTTTCAGCTTGTACTAAAACAAAAAAGCAAACAATAGTATTAATAGTCATTCATTTTAGTTAACATGCTATGATAATTTGAACAGATTTTTATTCTTATTGTAAAATAATGTAAAATTAGGTCATGAATATTGTCTCAAAAGTCATGGAAAAGTCATGGAAATTTGTTGGTAAAAATGTGTACGAACCCTGACCACAGTATCATCAACAAATTTAATATTTGATAGAAGTGGAGCTGTGAGAGGACACACAATCATGGGTGTATAGAGAGTAGAGCAGGGGACTCAAGACACAGCCCTGTGGGGCTCCTACATTCAGGGTTATGGAGTTGGAGGTGAACTGGCCGACTTTCACCACTTGTGGTCTGGCGGTGAGGAAATCTTGAATCCAGTCACAAAGTGAAGTGTTTAGGCCGAGGTCTGAGAGTTTAACAGCCAGCTTGGTGGGGACTATAGTATTAAAAGCGGAGCTATAGTCAATGAATAGCATAGTTGCCATTTTTGCTGTCAATGTGAGTGAGGGAAGAGTGCAGTACCTGGGAGATGGCATCATCAGTAGACCTATTTGGCCGATAGGCAAACTGAAGAGGGTCCAAAGTAGCAGGGATGGAGGAGCAAGTGTGTTTCTTTAAAAGTCTCTCAAAAACCTTCATGTCTGTCGATGTGAGGGCAACTGGACGATAGTCATTCAGGCAAGAGGGTTTATTGTTCTTAGGCACAAGGATTATAACAGATTTTTTAAAGGGGGTGGAACAACAGAGGTAGCGAGAGACTCATTAAATATGGAAGTAAACAAACCAGCAAGCTGATCAGCACAGGACCTCAGAACGCGGCCAGTAATCCCATCGGGTCCTGCTGCTTTTCTGATGTTCACTCTCCTTAGTTCCCTCCGAACTTCATCCTCTGACACGGTGATAACATGATCGCTGCTCTGTCTGCTGCTTCCTGACGCGCTGTTCGGCAGAGTTGCGCCGCCTTTACATTCAAAGCAGTCATAGAAGGTTTTTAGCTCTTTGGCCAGCAACGGATCTGCTCTCACCTCTGCAGAGGAGTTGTTTCCAGAGGAACAGATGGACTTCAGTCCCTGCCACATGCGTCGGGAGTCATTGAGCTGGAAATGTGACTCAATTCTCTCACTGTACCGGCGTTTAGCGGCTCTAACTGCCCGACGGAGAGCGTGGCACGATGCTTTGTACTCGCTCATGTTTCCTGACAGAATACCGGCATTGTATGCGGCAGTTCGATGGTTAACCGCATCACAAATTGTTCTGTCCACCCACGGCTTTGATTTGAGAAAGTCTTTATTGTTACCGTTTCAGTGGCCTGTTCGGTTAGCGTGCAGACGAAGCTTAATGCTACTTCCGTGAATTCGCTGACGTCAGATGAACTCACCCGGAACATGTCCCAGTCGACGTCATCAAGAGACGCCTGTAGCGTAGCTTCAGAATGGGAGGACCAGCACGTCACTTCCCTCTCCATCGGGGGATCCTGAACGAACCTTTGTTTATAATCCGGTGTGAGGAAAATGCCGGCATGGTCCGATTTTCCGAAAGCCGGCAGTGAGTGGGCTTTGTAGTAATTTTTGAACTGGGTGTAGCAATGATCGAGTGCATTCAGTCCTCTAGTTGGACAGGATATATGCTGATGAAAGTTAGGGATGACCTTCTTGAGGTTGGCTTTGTTAAAGTCCCCCGCGATGATACATGCAGCGTCAGGATGTTTGTTGATATATCCGCTGAGTTCATCGTGGAGTTTGGACAGGGCCAAGCTGGTATCTGCCTGTGGTGGTATATAAACGGCAGTAACGAAGATTGATGATTGAATTGATGATTGAAGATTGAATTCCCGGGGCAGATAAAATGGGCGGCAGATAATGGAGAGATGTTCTAGATGAGGCGAGCAGGAACGCGACAGAATGGAGATATTCCTGGGACCACACCATTTCTTGTTAATAAAGAAACACACTCCACCACCTTTGGTTTTACCGGCCTCGGCTGTTCTGTCCATCCGTAAAACAGAAAAGTTATCAGACGGCTTTACAGCGGTGTCCGGGACCGTCGGCGTGAGCCATGTTTCGGTCAAACAAAGGATGTTACAGTCCCTAATGTCCCGTTGGAAACTTATCCTGGCTCTAAGATCGTCCATTTTATTCTCCAAGGATTGGACATTAGTGAGCAGAATACTCGGTAGAGGAGGACTGTGAGCCCTTACCCTCAGTCTCTTACGAATTCCAGCACATTTCCCGCTGTGTTTCTTTCGCCTCCTGGTATTATTGAGGCGGCCTTTGTTAACTTCGGTGCTCCGAAGTATCTCCAATGGCCATGCTGGATCCATGGATAAAGTGTCCTGGATCAGGTTAGTGTAACGCTGTCCAATGTCCAAAAGTTTTCTTTTGTCGTACATAATCATTGCAGACGTTACACATGTAAAAAGAGAAGTAAAAATAGGTAAAAAAACCCACATAAAAGCACAATTTTGAGCGGAGCTAATTCACAGGCGTCTGAACTCAGCCGCGCCACCGTCACAATTATACCTACAAGTAGAGGTGGACATTTAATAATAATAATACTAATAAAAATAAAGCCTTAAATAAATCATCAAATGACAAAAATGAACATCATATTTGATATATTTGAAGCCTAATTATTTGTGTAAATAATATTAAGGCTAATTAACTGAATTAATAATTACAATAAATTACAAATTATATAATGCGCTTCTTTTTTATTATTTTTTTATTTTTTTATGGAAACCGGGCTGAACAACGGTTTAAAAAAAATTATAAAAAATAAATAACATAAAAAATAAAAAGAATAAAAAAATAACACTTTTATTTAGCCTAACTATTTGTGTAAATGATAATTAAGACTACTTAACTGAATTATTTTAAACCCCGTCAATAAAAAATAATATAATGTGCTGCCTTTTTTTAAACTGTGATGGACTTAAAGTAAGATTAGATGAAAATTAAATAGTTAAAATTAAATGAAACAAAATAACATATAATAAACATATATATTTTTTATTCTGCAAGGATGCACTCAAATTATTAAAAGTGACAGTAAAGACATTTATAATGTTACAAAAGATGTCAAAGAATCATCAAAGATTCCTAAAAGAAAGAGAGAAGAAAATAATTATTGGTTTCTACAGAAAAAAACTGCTTTAATACTAAGAACCATTATTAATGCTGAGCATCAATAATAATTAATAATAATTAACAATGTTTCACTCATGAATAATAAGTAAATCAGCATATTACATTGTTTTCTGAAGGATCATGTGAATGATGACACTGGAGACTTGAGTAATAATGCTGCAAATTGTTTTAATATTTCACAATATTACGATAATTTCAATCAAATAAATGCATCATTTCTGAGATTAAAAAACTTATTTCAAAAACATTTTAAAATGTGACCAGTATCCACATATATATATACTGTATATCTATCTAAAACCCACCCACCTACCTACCTACTTACTTACTTTAGGTTAAAATATGATCCACATTTGATCAGTTTAATAAAATAAACTTGTTAGCATGAAACCCTTCTGACAAACAAAATGAAATACAAATCTTGGAAATTTGACCAGTGAGGTCAGAGGATACTGGTTGCAGGAGCTGATCTACATACAGTATAGCGTTGACAGAGCTGAGAAAGTGAATGTTCAGAGAGTAGTGGTGTATATGCCAATAGACCTTTTGATTTTGACACATCACGTGGAATCAGACTGAGTGCATATTGTCATCACGATGTTTCGAGGTTTGTTGTCGCTGCTTTTGTTCTCTAATCAGTGATGAGAACTACTACCAACATACACAACATTGGCATTCTGGATGAATGCCCATGAGGGCAAGGCCACCTGGTGTGAGCAACTGCGACACTGGCATGGCACTTAGAAATATTCCACGAACCACAATACCATGCAAAAACCATGATATAGTGCTATAACATTGGTATAGTGTGTATCAAAGTACCATGCTTGCACCATCTGATTTTTCCACTATACTACAGAACAGGTACAGCACTTTTTATAAAGGTGGTTTTATAATATAGTTTTGTGGTCTTCAAAACCACTATCTACTGTTTCCTTTTTTGTTTGAAATGTATAACACAATCCACTGAAATACCGTGGATGGAATATTCTTTTGAAGACACAGTCAATCGGACAGAGGCCTGTTTAAGGCGATCAGTTGTCACTTTGGGGTATTGCGTGTAACCAGGCAATGTAAGAGGATTTTATTGTAACACTTCTGTCCCGCAGTGTGCAGCTGAGCTGGAAAATGTCCTGCCAGCTGTCACTCTGTTCCTTTGTGGAAAAGACCAATGAGACCAGTGCAAATCCATCCTGGAGACAGTGTGACGCTGAGACATTGACACACACACACACACACACACACATACACACACACACACTGCAGTAGCGGTCTGCTTGATGCTAAATACCTTGGATACACCGCAGATGTCTTTAATTGAGCAAGCAGGAAATTAAACTGTTATATTAAACATTTTGGGTTGTTGGGGTGGGCTACTGGTAAAAACCAAACACTGCTATATAAAAATTGTGGAAGCTGTGCTGGTAAATATTTAGCCATTATCCAGACATGACATAGAGTTGGACCATTAAGCTCATTTCAATAATACATTTAGTGAATTTTATAATTTTCAGTCTATTTGATACATTTCTGTTTAAATCACCAAAAATAGAAAGCAAAATTTTAGCAAAAATTGAAACATTCTCCTTAACCAAAATACAAATTGATGGAAAATGCTAGGATGCTACTGTATAAGCACATATCTAGATAGTTTCCTAAATAACACATTACATTTACAGCATTTGTGTTGCAGGTATAGATTGATATTCATTTAGTTTGTCAACTCCTTGTGAGGTCTAGAAAAGGTCGCCTTGAGTGGAGACCCTTCATCTGGAGATGAGTGCAAGGACTAGGTGACCAGAAGTGTTTGATTTAGCCACCTGACTGAGGTGTATAGCTTGATGGATGATTGCATGTAATGAGAGTTAGATTGATTGCAGCTGTCTAAGCAGGCAAATGTGAAGGAGCCACTGAAAAGACCTTAGCAGCATTGTAGATGCACTAAATGGAATGTACAGTATATGCAAATGGATCCAGTTGCTGCATTTCCATGACCCTTCAAATTGAAATAGCAAATAATCCCAAATAAACCCTTATTGGTCGGGTTGACTTACGTATATTTCGTATCAAAGTATAAACGTATACAGTATCAAAGTATACTGATCAGTCTGCTTAGCGCCGCTTTAAGTTAAATACACCTAATGCCATCTGCTGGACTAAGTGCGCTCATTGTTGTGTGTATATGATTTTATTTTCACCACCTGCAAATTCACAAAGAGCTCATAAAAGCCACTTTACCTCCTTGTTGCTCCATGTTTGCCCTCTGCTTGTTCCCTTTATGAAACCATGTCGCATAGCATCACATCTTGTCATTACTTCCTGATTTTGGTTCATTTAGAAGTATTTGGTTTGTGTTGCGTTCATATTTAATTTGAACCGCACTAGAGATAGTTTAGAAGTGGACCGAAACTCATCTTTTTAGCGGTCTTGGTCCGCTTGTTTGTTGTGAACCAGGTTTCGGATGGCAGCGTTCACACTTACTCAAATGAACCACACTAACAGAGAAAAATCGCACCAGAGTTCGTTTTAATCAAACCAAACATGTCAAGTGTGAATATTAACACACCCTAAATGTCACATGATCAATCATTAATGTACTATAACCTTCAAAAAACAAATCATATGTGTCCGCTTTCAGTTATATGACAATGCTTGTGTTTATACCAGCCGCAATGCGGCATGTTTCAGAAGCGTCCCAAAAGTGGCCCTCTGAGCTGCTTTGCAAAAGATACACGCCTACGTCTGCTTCAATTAAAATTAATAGCTAATGTGGTGGCTATGATATCCGTAAATCCGTCACCATGACTTATCGCAAGAGGAAAAATATTATGTTTTAGTTGCATAATATTGGTTAATGGAAACGCCGTCATTTCTTAACTGTTTTTTAATCAATATTTACAAAATATCACCAAAATTTGGTGCAAATCTGTAATGGAAACACAGCTAGTGAGAACAAAGAGAAGAGCCAGACGAATAGTTTAAAACTTTTAACCAGAATACAGAATTAAATTTAAGGTAGACTAGACAAGTCTCCTATGAATAAAACCCATGACCTTGGCATTCGCTTGCTCCATGCTCTTCTGTTTGAGCTGTATCATCACTTGCAATGTTAATGAGAAGTTTTGAGTTCCACCACAGTTAATTCAGTGAGTTTGAAGGTTTTGAAAAGTGGGACAGGAGGGAACACAGAATTGAAGAAGATATGATAGGTTAGCTAAGAGGGTGCAAACCCAGATGCAGTCTTGCATGTTAGCACCGCAGCCTTGAATTTGATGCGGGTGGCCACAGTTTGGCTGAGTGTTCCTCAAATTCGGCCCTGGAGAGCCTCCGCTTTGCAGAATTTAGTTTAAACTCTAATCAAAGACACATGAGTAAGCTAATCAAAGAGTTACTACACATTTCAAGCAGGTGAGTTTGATCAGGATTTGAACAAAACTTTGCAGGGCAAGTTGCCCTTCGGGGTCATATTTGAGGAACACATGTATAGCCAGTGGAGAGAGACCAAGGGAGGTGGTATGGGGATTTCTGTGAGATGAGAGTGTGATGGACTAGACAAGGAGGTATAACAGGATATATCTCATAGCAGAAAGGAGGGGTTAGGTTCAGGAGGTTTGTGCCTTATGATAAGTTGAAATATATTATTATCCGAGATGGTCTCAAACAAGGTTAGCAGTACTAACTAAGGTTATAGTACTGTGGGTGACATGTCGACAGATATTGTCAAAGGAGTTGAAGAAAGAGTTGTGAATGATGGCCTCTTCACTCCTGAAGTGGGACTAATATGAAAGTGATAAGTGGAGGAGATGGGAACAGACAGACAAGGAATGAAAACAGCTTCCCATGAAACACTGTATTTGCCCCCTTGCTCCCAATTCTTTCCTTCTCCTTAAATATATATAATTTGATCTTCTGCCTTGCATGATGTTCTGACAATTCATCCTAGTGGAGGTAGTCTTTTTACACTTGATTCTTGAGTAAAAACTTATTCTGGTCTGGAAGTATAATTTTTGTTCAAACATTTGTCTATGGTGCATTTTTGCTATTCGCAATTCAGAAGCGAGATTGTGCTCACGTGGAGGAGTTTTAGCACGTGCAACATGAAAGCCCTGTTTAATTACGATAGAAGAGTGAATTAACAATTAAAACATATGCTTACACTTTAGGCCTGTGGTTGTTATATTAAACTAAGTTTATTTAATTTATTTAATGTTTCTTTTTTTTTTGGTTTCTAAGGATTATAGCCGTGTTTCTTCTAGCACAACTTCCTTCCCTCCACAGCGGTGCGCATTCGTTCCTCCCTGACCAAAACTTAACATCACTGGTTGTGAAGCTCCAGACTCTGGGACTAAACAGATCTCTGTGCAGCTGGATCCTGGACTTCCTGATAGGCAGAAGTCAGGAGGTCAGAATGGGCAACAACACCTCATCTCCCTTGGTCCTCAACACTGGTGCTCCGCAGGGCTGCATCCTCAGCCCACTCCTCTACTCCCTGTACACACATGACTGTACAGCCACACACAGCTCCAACGTCATCGTCAAATTTGCTGATGACACAACGGTGATAGGCCTGATTACTGACAATGATGTGACGGCTTACAGAGAGGAGGTGAGTACCCTGACTAAATGGTGTCTGGAGAATCACCTCTCCCTCAACATCGACATCACCAAGGAGCTGGTGGTGGATTTCAGGAGACAAGACACCTGTGGCGCAGGTAAACAGCTTTAAGTTCCCTGGCGTTCACATCACAGATGATCTCACATGGTCTGCTCACACACATGCAGTGCTGAAAAAGGCACACCAATGCCTCTTCTTCCTGAGACGGCTGAGGAAGTTTGGAACGAGCCCCAGAATCCTCAGATCCTTCTACACCTGCACTGTGGAGAGCATCCTGACCGGCTGCATCACCGCCTGGTTTGGAAACAGCACCGCTGGCAACCGCAAAGCTCTGCAAAGGGTCGTGGGAACTGCCCACCGCATTGTTGGAGGTGAGCTTCCCTCCCTCCATGACATCTACACCAGGCGGTGTACAAGTAAAGCCAGGAGGATCATCAAGGACTCCAGCCACCCGTCCCACAGTCTGCTCTCTCTGCTGCTCTCAGGAAGACATCTCCGCAGCATCCGATCCCACATTAGCCGATTGAGGGATAGCTTTTTCCCTCAGGCTATCAGGCTAATTAACAGCAAAAACTAATACACCCCACAGCACACTGCCACTTTACGATATGCCATGCTCTTTAACACAGTTCAACTGGACTACACGCACACACTGCACAAACACAACAATCTATCTACTACCACTGGATTCCATGCAACGCACATCCATGACATTGCGTATCCGGCCTATGTAAAATCTGCTACACCATATTGTGTGTATATATGTGTACATAATGTAAATTGTGTACATACGGTGCATAACGTGCATTGATAACTGTAAGTATGTCTTAAAAAGTACACTGTGTGTACTGAGTATATGTATGTGTGTATTCTGCACATTGTCTTCTGTAAGTATGTACTGTCTATATGTAAATTGTTTCTGCACTGTCTGGAGCACGCTCTCAAGAATTTCACTCACCGAGGCACGTGTGCTGTGGTGATGTGACAATACAAGTGATTTGATTTGATCAAAGAACAAAATGCAAAGAGAAAATCACCCACAGCTCTTAATCTGAATAAAGTTATAGCTTTAATATGCATTAATCTATCAATACATACAGTGAAAACTATGCAGTGTTCATTTACATTTGATCACTTTTATATTTCTCTTGTAGCTATTACTTACCTGAACATTAATGTTAGTAGAACTTCATGGAACAAATAAAACACTGTTTTTATTTTTCATTTCATTTGTACATTTGTTTTATGGTATGACAAATTGTATATTTGTCAGTTTGTTTAACTTTATTTCTTTGTTCATGTTCTTACTGTATCTTATCTTATGTATATAAAACACACTCACAATATATATATATATATATATATATATATATATAACAAAAAGTACCGATAAGAATACCGTTAAAGTACCGGATCGATAAGCAGTATCGATAAGAGTAGTAATACCGTTAAAATCTTAATGATACCCATCCCTACATATCACCCTGCAACCCAAGACTGGTTGCCCACTGAAGCTAAGCAGGGTTGAACCTGATCAGTACCTGGATGGGAGACCTCCTGGGAAAACTAGGTTGCTGCTGGAAGAGGTGTTAGTGAGACCAGCAGTGGGGGCTCACCCTGTGGTCTGTGTGGGTCCTGATGCCCCAGTATAGTGATGGGGACACTATACTGTCAAAAAGCACCGTCTTTCAGATGAGACGTTAAACCGATGTCATGATTCTCTGTGGTCATTAAAAAAAATCCCATGGCACTTCTCGTAATGAGTAGGGATGTAACCCCGGTGTCCTGGCCACATTCCCACCAATGGCCCTTGTTAATTATGGCCTCCTAATAATCCCCATTCACTCTATTGGCTCAATGTCTCTCTCTCTCCTCTCCACCTGTAGCTGGTGTGTGGTGATCGCACTGGCGCAGCCGTCGTATCATCCAAGTGGCTGCACACTAGTGGTGGTTGAGGAAAGACCCCCCCACATGATTGTAAAGCGCTTTGGGTGTACAAAAATACACAATAAAGTGCTATATAAATGTATCAATCATTCATTCATTTCCGGTTTCGAATACCTTAATGACAATGAATAACGTTAAATTATGGTTGCAGAAATTGGTGTACTGGAAGTCGCTTTGGATAACTTCTGCTAAGTAATGTTTAAGATTGTTAACTCTATGAATCTTATAAGTTATGTGAAAAAATATGTACAGTATGCATAATAAGGCCTTACATTTTCAAAATATCAATTCTTTACAGGTTTCATGAGTTTCACTCTATCACATTGCACAATATTCTCAGTGGAGAAAATCGGAAATGCACACCTAAATAAACACAATGTACCACAAAATATATATATTTTTATTAAATTTCATTGCCATTTTCTTCACAAATGCACAAGGAATTCATATTGGTAAGACTGCGGCATTCAGTAACTTTATAAATTAAATGACTCAAGTGCAGCTCACTGTTAGGTTTTAATTTCAGCTAACTGATGTCTTCAGCAGTGAACTAATCATGGTAAACTTGGTTGGCTGGCCTCAGTGACCACTGTGTCATCGCTTAGTACAGCCACACATCTAAAGAGCAGCTACCTTCAGTAACAATGAGAAAATGTATGACATAAATGGTCATATTTTTGTTGCAGATGGACAGGTGACTCGGCCCCCTGGGAATGACAGTTAGCATGAGGCAAGGCAAAGAGAGGGCCTCATCCATATTGTCTACAAGTTATGCAGTGTCTTCATCACATACATTTTCTCTTTCTCTCCTTTAACACTTTAGATTAATCACATTTAACTTGGTAGGACTTTGGTATCCCATTTAAAATTGTATTTACATGAAATTCATGTTTTTTTTAGGTACTATTAAAAATACAGGATTAAAAATACGGTAATTTTAAACACATTGAATGTCCAAAACTATTCTTAAAATTGTGAATTTAGACATTCCCAACCGTTACTTTTTTACTTTCTTGACTATTTGCAAAATTAAATAATACAAATCATTCAATAATAATTCATACATTCGACATGATGATATTCATTTTAATTCAATTTATTTACCAGAAACTTGGTAATGTCCCAAATTTTGTTAAAAAAATTAATACATTAAAACTACTTTTATAATGCATTATATATAAAGGCTTTGAGTAAAGTGTTACCACTATCTGTTGAAAAAAAGGCAAAGGCTTATGGGAAGCGAGTACTGTTTGATTTTCAGGCCAGGGTGTAATAAATAGTCATCAAATAGCTCCCTTACAGTTCTACAGCACGGTTCCCCAACAATGCATCTGTAGAGAGTGAAAAACATGCAAAAAATGAGAAACATTGGCTCATACTGTAATGGCAGCAGGGAATCTACTGATAGATGAAATCAACAATTAATTATCAATAGGTAGAGAACAAAAGGAAATATTGGTAAGAAATAGAAAGGAAAGGAATTAATAATGAAAGTAAGGCATGTGCAGAGAGCATCAGATTGCCCCTAATGTTACGCATCTAATATTAGGAACAGCTCATAGCAAAACTAAACTACATTTGTTAAAATAAAATAGATTGGATTTCATTTAACATTTTATGTTTAAGGACTGTGTGCAAGTGCTTCATTGAAATCAATCAATACTATTATAAAAGAAAATCAATATTCCAAAATGAATATGATTTTCATCAAATCTTTTAAAACATTAAAAACATCACCCAAAAACGAAAATTCTGTTATCATTTACTCATCATCATGTCCTTCCAAATCTGTATAACTTTCTTACTTCTGCAGATACTGTATTTTGATGAATGCTTCCACTCTTTTTGCCCATACAATGCAACTCAGTAGATGTTAATCATATGAACAAAACAAAACATATTATTTTGTGTTCTGAAATGCATATAGGTTTGGAATATAAAAATATTTGACAACAGACACTGCAGGACTGAGTTGGAGAGAGGGAACTACCTGTGTCTTGGAAGTCCCAGGGCCAGAACCCGCCCATCGTCCACAGAGTCCGGTCCGGGAGCCCACAGAGTCTGCTCCGGTCCGGGAGCCGACAGAGTCCGCTCTGTTCCGGGAGCCCACCAGAGCCCACACCTTGACAGTGCCCACCAAAGCCCGCTTCTCGGCAGCGCCCACCAGAGTGCCCCCAAGTGTCCGTGCTTCCTGGGCACCCCAAAGAGTCCGCGCTTCCAGAGCGCCCCCTAGAGTCCATGCTTCCAGAGCACCCCCCAGGAGTCTGCGCTTCTCGAGCGCCCCCTAGAGTCCGCGCTTCCCGAGCACCCCCCAGGAGTCTGCGCTTCCCGAGCACCCCCAGGAGTCTACGCTTCTTGAGCGCCCCCAGATGTCCACGCTTCCCGAGCGCCCCCAGGTGTCCGCGCCTCACGAGCGCCCTCAAGTGTCTGCGCCTCATGAGCGCCCTCAAGCGCCTTCAATATTAGTTCAGATAGTCCCAGGCGTGTCTCTTGATTATGTTCCTGGTGTGTCTAGTTAGTTCTGTCTATTTATAGTGTGTTCTGCCCCATGTTTCCTGTCGGTTGTCAAAAGTCATTCCGTGTGTTCCTACATTCTCTGTATACCCTAATTGTAAGTAAATTGTTCTGTTTTGTGAAACTCCTCGTTCATGGCTTCCTGAGTGTTGTGACATTACTGCTCTTTCACTTTTTTTGGGAATTCTCAAATTGAGTTACAACATTCTGCCTGTTTTTAGCCACGCATAAATATGAAGTTGCGGTGCCAGAGTTGAGTTATATAGTGTTCAGCCTTTGTTTTACTGTCCATTAAAATCTGCCGCATTTTAGTTTCAGCGTAACTTGTATAATTCCATCATCTGATTGGTCACTGAAGCACTTTATTAAACAAACAAGATAGATTACGATCTACCAAACAGCTCCATATAAATATATATATATATATATATTATAAAAAAACACTGTAAAGACTAGATACCTTGGCAGCAATGCGTAATAGTGAATAATCTAAAAATTTTAATTTTGAATTGTTAACTTTTTGTAATGCAGATTATTCACCAGGCTGTCACTTCTAGTTGGATGCGTGTGGACTCTAATACCGTAGCATGTAGCATGATCTATCAAAACATACTAAAAGTTCAAAATCAAATTATTATCCTACCTTTCCTTGTAACCTGATAAAATCAGTCCATGCCCAGATAGCAAAATTCCTGAGGCCCAGATCAGGCCCACAACTGAGACTTTCTTCTGGCCCACATACCGCCCAGATCCAACACCTTGCTCCAACCCACATACTGTGAAGAATGATGGCACTTGGGCGGTCCGCTCCTGCTTGCACAATTTGGGCCACAAGCAAGCCATAGGAAGGCCATATGTCAGCCAACCAAATAAACCAAAACTGGCCCTAATGAAGATTTTTATTCTAACCCTGGTCTTCCCCACATTCCTCATGTGGCCCACATGCTGCATGGAATGGTGGCATTGTGGTGGTGGTCCACAAGCAAGCCATAGCACAGCCACATTTGAGCTAATAATGAACCAAATAAACCATAAATACACATTATTTTGGACTCACTAAGCCTCAAGTGAGCCTTAAGTGAGTTATGTATCAATAATACTCAACAATTTTTAAAGATAAATGTAAAAATGTCCTCCCGGAATGTTCAAATAAGTTCCAGAAATGTGTCCTATTGGTAAAAACATCCTGACCCAGGTTTTGCACAAGCAGCAATTACAATGTCACAGATAAATATTCAAAGACACATTCAATACTTTAAAATAAGTCCTTCACGAGTTTGAACCTAAATGCTTCTCACTTGGACACTACTTACACAGTAAGTCTGTAAGTGTCACGCAGGGCCGGATTATTCATAGACAGGATTGGGTGAGTGCCCTGAGGCACCAGCCAATAGGGGGCACCAATTGATTAAGATAAAGACTAGATTTTTAAAATATTTTTTATGTTTTGTATATATATTATTTTGCTGGAAGAAATGCAGATACAAAATTAACAGTTTGTGATATGATATATACAGAGATAATATAAAATATATATGCATTTATAAAGAACTGTGATTGGGTTGAGTCGTAGTGTTTTTGCCCCTCCCCCAGTCAGAGTCAAGCCCAGCCCGCCAATTTTCAATATCAAATATCAGTTGAGCGGTTGTGCGAAACATAAATTAAAAAAATAGAAAATATGATGACACATAGCCACCCTTCAAAAATTACCTGCAATATCAAGTTGTTTTCTTCGAAATGAAGAAAAGACAGAGACATCGGCACCAGCAAAAGGCACTAGTAGCGAAGCTAATGCCTCAACTGATACTCAAGCTGTAGCTAATGTTGTGAGCAAAGGTGGTAACGAGGTGCAGGAGAATGGAGGCAATAAAGAGGATGATGGGGCTGATGAGGTTGATGGAAATAATATCACATGTAGGCTGGAGGATCAGGTGCAGCAGCCGCCAGACGATTTTACCATCTCAACGGACCCTGAGCTATCACAGACCACTTCAGAGAAGCTGCTATTTCTCAAGGTCCTGCGGCTTTGCAGAGAACAGGGTGCCTAAATAACCACCCTCTGTGCGGGACATCGGTATTGGAGGTCAAACGCCTTCACTTACCAATGATTTATTGCATTGTTGAATCCCAAACAACGAGGTAGTGTCAAGAGAGTAGTTAATTTATTCACCATCAGCAGGTATGGTTTACGGCTTTGCCTGTAAACTGCTATCATCACAACGTAATGCTCTTACATCTGGGTTCTCTGACTGGAGACATCCTGAGCGAATTTTGGCCCCGGAGAAAAGTGCAAACCATAGGGACAGTATGCTGACTTTACTGTGAAGATCAAAGAGTGTGGGCACATTGGATGCTTTGCTCAGGCGGCAGAGGGATGCTGAGGGAAATTATTGAAAGGAGTTCTTGAGACACATTGCGGCTGTGATTAAATTCTCGAGTGAAAGAGGCCTACCATTCAGAGGTGATGATGAACATTTGTGCTCATCAAGTAATGGTAACAGTGCTGTAACTTATTGCACAGTTTGATCCATTTTTAAGAGAACACTTAGAAAAGTATGGTAAAAGGGACGAGGGACAACATCATACCTGTCATCGACTGTTTGTGAGCAGTTAATTTGCTTAATGGGTAAGAAAGTAAAGAAAACAATTGCAGACGAAATACAGCATGCTATTTCTCAGTCATCGTAGACTCAACCCCTGATATGTCGCACGTTGACCAGTTGACATTCATTTTTAGATTTGTCAGCGAGAAAGGGAAAGTGGTGGAGAGATTAATTGGTTTCGAGCCTATTCACAACCACACTGGAGAAAGTCTCGCTGAATGTGTGATTACAAATGGTTCATGATCTAGCGTTAGACTTGTCAAATTGCCAGGAACAAAGTTAAGACAATGCCAGTAACATGGCTGGTAAATATAACAGTCTTCAGGCACATCTGAAAAAAAATAAACCATCTAATTCATCAGAATCAGAATGAGCTGTATTGCCAGGTATGTTTACACTTACAAGGAATTTGTTTTCATGACAGAAGCTACCTCAGTGCAACAGAATGACTGTGATAGAACAAAAACACAGATAATAAAAATAATAAAAAAAGAACAAGTAAATAAGGATTAACAATATACAAATTAACAAATGTTAATTAACAAAAAGCCCTTTATAAATCGCAGTCAGGGGAAGATTGTGCGTATATGTGCATCTCCACCCCGACTCCTCCCATAAATAACCATATATGGAGCTTACAATGCCTGGTTATGCATAACCTCATCTGCATATAATTTCCATGCATATTACCATCCATGTGACACCATGTTTAATGCCGTCAAAGGTACAAGACATTAAGTAAATATGATATCCTGACTGTAATTCCATTTGGACCATAGCCTACATATTATTTTTTTATTTCAAAATTTATTCAACATCCTTGTTACGTTTTATAATAAATATATGAAAATGTCGATAAAATGGTATTAAAATAGTTGATCTCATTCTTTTTTACACTGTTCATATAGTATTTCAATTGTTTTAAACATTTCAAATCAAATTACATTTATGCAGTTTAGCTGATATAATAGGCCTATATGTTTTTGCAGTGTAAATACAATTGTATGACTCGACAAATTACTGAAATTATTTTAAAAAGTATATGTGTAAATTGTATACCATTTTCCTTTAATGGTATCCTTCAAATACACTGGTATTTTTAAAAAAGTTTTGGAGATGCATTTAGACGACATCAGCACGTCCGTGCAGCAGGGGTTGTACAGTAAGATATTATCATTGGTTTTATTCAAACCGGACAATAGACTGACCGTTCGACCACCGTATCCAGCTGTGTCCACTATAGTATCGAATTAAGTGCATATCGTGATCATTGTTCTCGAAAAAAATAAAAATTCTGAAAAAGTTTAAAAATGAAATATTGTGCGCCTATAGCACATCGCTGTCAATAAAACTTAGGATGTCACATGAAAAGTGATCAAATGCCTCCACTATATGTCTAAATAAAATTTAGTTTAACTTCTGCCTAATGACTTTTTGTAATTTCATATTTACGCCAAGTTTATTTTTTATAAATCCAGATATGTGTGTAGAAAATTGCTTATGCATATTACATGCTCATTTTGTGCATACACAGCTTTTATAAATGAGACCCCAGATGATTGCCTCCCTCCAACACAATCCAGTGGTGTCTGGGAGGTCAACGGGCGATGGTTATTTTCCCCCGATCCAGAGCAGTAAATTCAGCATCGCATCATCGAACGCCGTTAGAACACCGAGCTGGCTGAACTCATCAGCATACTCCAAGGGATGAAAGCACAACAAAAACAGTTCTGGGGTGTGACAACTATATGCAATAGCCTATGAGACAGCCCATGATCACTAGATTTTATACAGGTGTTATTATAACGATTTTGTAAATGGGGATCAGCAACCAAATATTGATAATGTGGAAGTTACTGCCTATTGCCTGGTTGTGACTTCTCACTTTTTGCAGACAATGCAAAGGCAGAGTACAGTAACTTCAAAATAGGGGTAAAAATCAAGTTTGAGCTCATAATTATATATGTAGATAATTTACTTTAATAAAATATACAATTCCTATACCTATAATTAATTTGAGTGCACAAATAATAATAAAAAACTTTAGTCATGTTTCTCACTTCAGCAAGATAAGGACTTTTTGTCAGGGTGCGTGAGGAGAGATTGGACACGGACTCAAATGCAGGAAGAATGGGTCTTTTAATAATAAAATAAAACAAAGATTAACAAAAACCACCCGAAGGGGAAAAAACAGGCAGGCAGGCAGAGGAATGTTGCACAGTCAAACATAACACACACACAGGACTACAGGGCCTGGAGAAATAGGCAGACAGGGGTGTCAGGGCAGGGCAGGCAGAGCAGGCATAGTAGGATGCCAGGGCGGGGCCGGCAGGGCAGGAGGCCAAGGTGGGGCTGGCAGAGCAGGATGCTACCAGGGTGGAGCAGATAACCACCACTTGAGAGGAGTGGGTTCTTGAGTGGATTCTGTGGGCTCCCGGACCGGACTCTGTGGGCTCCCGGACTGGAGCAGGCTCTGGAGTGGACTCTGTGAGATCCCAGACTGGAGCGGATTCTGGAACAGCCTCCAGGCCTTGAAAGGTGGAGGAAGCCTTCCTCCCAGTTCCTCCTTCGTCTCCGAGAGCAGTATGCAGCAGCTTTGTAGGCCACCCAGGGTGTGCTGCAGCGCTGTCGTACACCGCTTGGGGCGCTGTGGCACACCAGCCACCTTAGCTGGGGAACGCACCAAGAACTCCACAAAATCCCAAAACGTCAGGTGGTCCTGCCCCCTCATCCTCCACCAGCTGAGGGGCTCATCCAGGGCACTGTTGAAGAGGTCCTTGAGGGCGACCTCATTGTACGCTAACCCCTCTGCTGTACCTCTGAACTCCAGGGAAAACTTCCTCAAATCAGTTCCCTGCTGACTGCAGGGTGCTCAGGGCCTCAAACTGGATGATGCGTTGGTAGAGGGGGCTGGAGATAGTGGCGGGTGGTGGACGACACAAACTCTTCTTCTGCGGAGTCCTCTGGCTGATCCGTTCTGCCAGGGTGCATGAGGAGAGATGGGACGAGGACTCAAATGCAGGATGAATGAGTCTTTTAATAATAAAATAAAACAAAGATCAACAAAAACCACCCAGAAGGGAAAAACAGGCAGGCAGGCAGGCAGGGGACTTTTACACAGTCAAACATAACACACACACGATGTAAAACAATGGATCAGCACAGGACTACAGACACCAGGAGGATAAATAGGGAGACAAACGAGGGTAACGAGGGAGACCCAGGTGGAGCAACTGAAACAATGATTAGGTAACAAGATGGGAGGGGACAGACAAAAGACAGGAGAGGACATGGCACCAACAACAAACAACAAGCCATGTGATCAACATACAGAGACATCTGGTGGCCGGCCAGGGCACACCAGCAGGACCATGACACTTTTTCCTTTGTAGGGCAGTATTGCTGTCCTCCAAGTCCACACATTAATGCTAGAATCCTACATAGACTGTCAGGCAGAATTTTTATTTAAGTCTGTCGAAATAGTAAAGGTTGTTCAGCAAAAGTTTGATGAGATACACATAGGTTGGAGTTGCTTCGGGATTATCTATTGCCATGGTCCATGTGCGGGTTCCAGACCAGATCCAATTCTCAAACCACTCTGATGGTTCCAACCTTATAAAAGCAGTTTCCAGGCCAGGAACATCATTCAACAGTTCAACTCTAGCCCTAAAAGCCTACTGATCTCAAAAGGACCCAGGGAGCTGGGGCTGGCTGGGGAGAAATGCTTTCTCACAGTGGTCTTGTTGATAAATGTAATACAGTTGCACTACATTGTTCTGAATGTCTAAATATATACAACTGTGTGTTAAATAAAAACAAGTTTGTTAAGACAAACTTTAAGTTGGCTTGAGAAAGCCTGACCAGAAAGTTTGAAAAAGTTAGAAATGCAAAGTGTGTTTGCAAGATTGTGACTGGGAATCAACTGGGTGTCAGTGATTTGCATCAATTTACACACTTCAAAAATCGATTTTCTAGTTAATATAATAATAATAACAACAACAACATGTTGTAGGAAAAACAAATACATTATGCCCCCTTTTTAACAAGGACAATTGTTTGGAAAATATATAAATTATTGATATTTTGTTATTATGGGAAGTGTTCGGAAAAGCACGGAAAACGAACAACATGTTCTAAGAAGCCACTAAAGGGACATAAGGTTAGCCCCTTGCTAGCGGTTGCCTCTTACATAACAGTACTTACAATTTTACTTACCACATAAACAGAGTAAGGATGGATGACTGATAGGACGAATGCAAATGATTTGCATTCGGAATAACGGCCCATCTACAGACAATCCAGAGCAGCTGTGTGTGTGCGCATCTGCATTAAGAGTCCCTAGGAAACCCCTGACATGGGACCTTATACTCCAGTACACAAACTTCCAGTCTGCTGTTAGTTTTTGCATAGATGTCAGACAGCTCTTAAATATTGTGCAGTGTTTTTCTAAAGACAGATATCTAGAAGAAGATCCAAGACACAGAAAAATACCAGTCATCTCACTGGATTGTTTATCCTCTAACTCCACTGATCTTCTCGGCCTCCCCTGAATTCTCACCTCCCAGAGATAGCAAATAGAGCCAGTGAACACGGACAATATTTTAGAGCTGAGGCATTTTCTCACAGTTTTCCACTTCCCGCCTCTAATGTTGAAAGACCCAGTGGACTAATTCTCGAAGGTACAAAATTGAACCTATGATTATGCAGTTTCTTTAATTTCGTGATATTAAACAAAGCTATTATTTCAGCTCCGGGGAATTATTTATGAAAGATTCAATATTGCTTTGATTAAAGTGATATTAATCTTTAACTTATGATTTATACTGTATTAACGACTTGTCCAGCGACCATTAACATCAGTATATCTTTATCAATTTCGTTTCTCTTGCCTCGTGGCCAACGATAAACAATAAAACGAGATTAATAATCTCTCAACTTTGAGCTAGGTAACGTTATCTTTTGTGGCAATAAGGTTCAAATACTTGAAAATCACATCTCAAGAGACAATTCTTTATAAAATTAAACGAGGTTTATTTATTAACTGCTATTCTACTACATGGACTAAACTACTAAAAACACAAACATGCACACACACATACATACAGATGTTTTGCGGGTAACCTCAGAAGGTTAAAATAGCCCTACCTAAAAGGAAGATCACAAAGAGAATTGTACTCCTTCCTGCATTCAGATCAATTCACAGTTCAGTAATAGAGACTTTGTTTGTTACTTGCGTTCATGTAAAGGTTTGCCGAAGCTCTTTCCGTCCCACGTGGTTCTTTGTGTTGCTTGGAAAACTTTGAGGCTTTGTTTCGGAGCACGTGGTTTCCTTTGGAAATCTCCGCTGCATGTTGCTGTTGCGTGACGTCACTGGGGAAGCCCTTTTCTCATCAGCGGTTGCCTGGTTCTGCTTTGAGACAGAAACGATGTTGAGCTGCTGGTTCGGTGTTAAGGCTTTACGACGTCTTGAGTTCGCTTAGCTAGTTGTCTCAGCCCGATGTTAGCGGTGAGAGTCCAGCGCGACCGGCTTCCGGGTCATCCATGCAAGAGTAGAGCGCGAGGATCAGAGCGAAGGAGAAGAGCGATTTAGCACTGTTGGCCAGTTTTAAACAGACGGATTTCAGCACGCCCCAGGCGGCTGGACCAATCAAATTGTTCGTGTGGGGCGGAGCCTCGCCCCGCATGACTTCTTGGCCATGCTCACGTCATCTGATATTTAATTTATCATGTGAACGATATACTTACAGACCTTTTATACGTGCTGTAATCATACATTATGATGCTAAATAATAATGGTCATTTACACCACTTATTTACTGATGATAGCTTTTTTTTAGAGACTAAACACTGCATGTGGCCCACAAAGTATATATACTGCACAGTTAAGGAACAGATTTAAAATCATTCCACATTTCCTAAATAATTCACATTCACATCAAGCATATGAAAGGCAGAGTACAACATTAATATCCATATGTTTCTTGAGTAGATGGTTTTAATATTCAAGGCCATTAGAGTTTTTCTGGAAATCCTTTGTAGATCTCCCTTTGTTCTCCGATGAGAAAAAGCGCGCGCTTTGCGCTGGATGAGGAGGGGGAGGGGAGGTGCCCATGCAGGAAAAGATGACAAATTATGAAAAAGCTGCTGCTTTTCATGGTCTTGTGTGTCTTCATGCCTAGCTGGCATTACACATCCCCCTTTTGCTTGGTGATGTTCCCGATGGAACATCGGCATGGCACTGGAACAAGAGGCAGAGAGAACAGACACGCACAAGGCACAAACATCATCTTGATCACTGACTGAATTCTGGGGCAGAGTAATTTGGGAAGGAACAGGTTAGAAACTTGAGAAGATGTAGGAAAGCATTGTTTGGGATTATTGACAATTGGGTCATTTTGACTGGTTTAATTGTCAGGGGTTCGACGAGGCGGCATAGGCATGATCTCAATCAGGTTGGTCACATTCTCGGTTTCAGGTTCTTGGTTGGGTTTACCACGTCGGAAAAGGCGCGGGACGCCTGATGTGCATCTGTTGAGAGACTCTTGAACGGCGTTCACTCGCTTGTGTAGGAGGAAGGCCAGTGTCAAAGTCACAACATATCCTACGATAGTAGAGATACAAAGCGCTGTGTCAGCGGCAGACCAAGACCGAATAATTTGCGCGCCGGCGGGCGTAAGGCGAGCGATAGCTTCTAAAGCTGTGTCAACCGGTGTCAAATCAATAAGTTGCGTTCCTTCTTTCGAATAGAGATTTCGATTTCAGCCTGATACTCGTCGTCGGTAAGGTGATACAATGCTAACTGATCAATATGGAGGATGGAGCCCTTAGAGACAGTGATCTGTAAAGTTTGGTTGGGCAAATTTAATGTGCGTGGCAGTGTCGTGTTGATTGTATGTGAGGGTAGCTGTTTGTGCTGGGGTGTTGACCAGCCATCGGTTTCCGATGATTTCGGCTTGCGTTGCCTCAACTTGAGAACGTGATGTTGCTTCGGCGGGGCAACTAGTGTCGGGTCTAATGGATTCTAAGCCGCAGATGCCCTCGGTATTATCGCGTACGAAGGGTTTACTCGGGCAGAGGAAGTGAATGTCTTTTGTGAGCATACACATCTTTAGGTTTGGGGCCAGATACAACTGCTCGTTGTTATCGTGATACGCGACGACCTCGGGAGTGTGGATTTTGACATAGGTGTTCCCTTGCCAAAATCCCACATTCACAACGTCTTTAAGCCGGTAAATATTATTAGCGTCGATAATGGGCAAACTGAGAAGAATCGCCAATTCGCCGGTTTCCGGGTATGCATATATGGAAATACAGCTACCGGGAAAGGGGCGAGATGAGTTCGGATGAGACTAGCGGGGCCCGTAGTGGCCGAAGTTAGGATGTTTGAACAAGGTTAAGAGGTATCACGTAGCAAGGAATCCTATTCATGGCTAAGTTGTCGATCAAGGAACTTGATCGACAACTCGACATGTATCATGTCGGTCATGATTTTGGCGG
This sequence comes from Oxygymnocypris stewartii, assembly GCA_003573665.1. Classification (NCBI taxonomy): domain Eukaryota; kingdom Metazoa; phylum Chordata; class Actinopteri; order Cypriniformes; family Cyprinidae; genus Oxygymnocypris; species Oxygymnocypris stewartii. Next base: position 576,856 of record QVTF01020890.1, on the reverse strand, counting down.
GTGACCTTGATCGGATAACAATGGTTCTCTCAATGAGTTACAACGACTTAACTGACGGGAGTCGATCTCAATTTCAGGACCTGTGTTCAAGGATTGGTTAAGGGGGTTCAAAGTGAGAGAGAGGAAAGGAAAAACACAAAGTGAGACACGAGAGAAAGAAACCAAAACAACAAAAAATAAATTGAAAAAAAAATCAAAAAAATTCAAATTCAAAACAAAAACAAAGCACAGAGACACAATGACACCGAATGAGGTGAGACTGCAAACGTGTGTCACGTGTGGAGTAACTCCTCTCTACTAGAGATTAATCCTAGCAGTGCTGCAGAGGAGAGAGTATGGGTTGTGTCTAAGCATGGTTGCTATATATTTCCTAAAATGCCAATACTTATGCTTGTGTGGTGTAGAGCATATGGTTGTCGGTCTGTGTCAGTGGGTTTGATCTTCCCCCTTTTCATGTCGGTGGTTTGGATTTGCCAGTTGGCTCAAACTGGCACAGCATTTACACGCACATTTACTAGGCTATTTTAAAAATGAAAAGGACTTATCCATCTGGCAGCCAAAAGCGGAAAAAGGCAAGAAAAGGAGGAAAAGAGGAAACATGACAGCGGTAAGTTAAGTGATGGAGATAATATTGACTTAATGATAATTATATGACAAACAAATGTGTTTGTTTAATTATTTGCTATATGAAATACTAGTCCAATTACTTATAGGGTTACTGGAAAACAGGTTAGCTAGGTTTGCACGTAGCAGCAGCATGTATTATATAGCAATTAGCAGGTATTAATGTAGGCTGCAATAGAATAGGTGGTACCGGGAAAGACGCGCAAATCACCGTTTGGCAAGTTTCGGTACTGCATCTTGCTGCCAGTGGGAAGATCACGAAACAATCTAAATAAATATCATTATATTTACTTAGTTGACATTATTTTTTTTAGCTCTTCTACATTAAATTAGTTGAGTTAACATAATTAGTTGTCAACAAACAATGAACTAATAGTTAATAAACTTTAAATTAAATTAAAATGATTAAATTAAAATGATAATCATATATTTCTGCATGCAGGAGCATTACTTAAGTTCCTGTCACTCACCACCAGATTCCCCAGTCCCTTCTCCTGACAGTGAAAATGAAAAGTTCAGTGTCAGCTATAGTGTTACATATTATATCAATAGATTTAAATGCATTATCCAAATCTTCTATTAAATTAGTTAACATAGCTAGTTGATAAACTAATAATACATAATAAATTAAGATGCTAACCATATATTTATATAGGAGCATTGTTTAAGTCCCTATCATCACTGCCTCAGACAGAAGATACCTCATTCCATATTAAGGTCTTTGAATATGGAGGACATAGTGACAGCATTTGCTGTAGCTAAGGCTCGTAAGCACCATTTTTAAGGTGACAATCTGTTACAGTAAATATGAAGATTGTTCAGTATCTTCAAGATTGTATTGTACAGTATTGTATCTTCTGCCGTGAAGATGATTACAATTTTGTTAAAGAATAAGCACATTGTTTTAAAAAAATTAACTATTTATGTTGTATTATGTGTTTTGACTACTTTTTGTATGTTGTATAAATATATATCTAGGTAACAAAGATATATTAACAAAAGGGCCTCATCTATTAATTTTGCCTGGGGCCCCCACTTCATCTTGGTTCGCCTCTGGGTGTGCGCGCCAGTGGCGTGGCGTGGGGTTATTGCTGCCACTGTGGGATTGGTTGGGAGGGAATGAAGTGTCCAGGGGTCTTCATGTAATGCACCTGCTTTGGTGAGGGCATCAGTTTGATCATTTGAGGGGCTGGAGTTTGGGAGGAAACGTTTAGGCTGTCGGAACTGATCTGGTATTCTTCGGAGGAGTGGCAGATGACTAAGACAGCACTTTCAGGAACTTGAGGGGTTTCATCAGCAGGTGTTTGTTGGACGCTGCTGTGATCTGGAGTATTGGGTGTTGAGTTAGTGTTTAACTCTGTTCATGGATTTTCAGGTGGGGTTTCGTGTCCATCTGAAGTTAGGGTGTTTACTGTTCTCTGAGAGAGAGGTGAAGCAGTGCTGTTTTCTGTGGCTGATTTGTTCAGCTTGTCACTGCCTTTTCGTCCGACAGCTAGTCAGGCTGAATCTGGTTCCTCTTTCTTTTTCCACTTCCGATCCGCCTCTTCTCGTTGGAAGAACTCTTTTACCATCATTTCCATCAGCTTTTGTGAGTCGAAGTGTGGTGGTGTTTTTTGTTCTTGTGTGGGTTCAGTTTGAGCTCAGTTTGAAATCTTGGTGAATTCTTTCGTTGATTCCTTGGGCTGACTGCTCCAGGATTAGTTTGTCGCTTTCCCTTGGAGTTTCCATTGAATTCCCATGAGCTTTTCTCTCTTGAGTTTCCAAACGAGCTTGGCTGGTTCCACGATCTCTCCCATTGACTCTCATGAGGCCTTGCTTGGTCCCATGACTTATCCCAGTGTCGTCAAGGTGAGTGTTGACATCCACGCAGTCCATCCCAGCGGTACCTCTGTTTAGGTCGGGTGCCAGCGTGTGGGTCTCGTTCTCTGTTGGACTGGGGTGCATTCCATTCTCTGTGTGGCGGCTTAGCACTGTCTTGGCGTTGGGTGCCCTCTAGCATCAGTTCGAGGTGTTGAGTGTTGAAATCAAGAACTGCTGGGGTTTTTGCGCTCTTTTCTGAGGCCATCTTTTGTTTGCACCAAGTCTCGCAACTGCTGAGTATTCATTGTTCGTGGACATGCGAGAACACCTAGATGGTGGCTTATGCCAGGATGAAGGTTCCTTAGGAAGAGAGTTTTAAAGTTCAGTTCATCTTCTATGTCAGATTCATTGCAAGTTCCAAAATATGCTTGTCTGAGTCGACTGTAGTAAGCTTGAGGAGTTTCGTGACGTCCTTGTCTCGTCTCCAGGGCAGCCACTAAGCCTTGATCGGACTCAGGGTCGGCGAACTCTTTAATGAGGGCCTTTTGAAGCCGTTGATAATCAGTCTTTGTGTTAGCAGGCTGACGATCAAGGAAGCTGCGCACTTCAGGACTGGTTGTCGTTCGGGGTAAATAGAGTTTATCTTTGTCCGTAACGTTAGGTCGCATTTCCAGATGGAAATCAATATCTTGAAGATAAGCTTGGACATTTTGGCTGTTTGACACACTGGGGTTGAATTTGCCAATGTTTCTGGCGAGCTTGTCAAGGTCTTTTAGGTCCAAGCCATGCGACGATTTGCGGCTGGCTGCAGCAGATTCTGTTGATTCTGTCGTGATATAAAGTTCTTCAGAAGGCGCTGGTAAATGTTTTAACACCAACCCCTCTGTCTTTTGTTCGCGTGTTAGTCCAGGAACAGGTGACCCGGTCCTGCTTGGCAGGAGTGCGGTTGGTGCACGTCCTGTCCTTGACGGCTCATGGCGTAATTCGTAAGCGTGCTTGAGTTCCTCTTGGAAACTTTCAGACTCCTCTTTGAAGTAGTCAAGCTGTTGTGTTAGGAGGCTGATCTCGTTTCTTGACTCAGCCAGTTGAGCTTCAAGGGCTTTGATTCTGCTGTTTTTGTCCCTGAAGTCAGTCTTTGCCTTATCTAGTAGCTTCTCTGCATACTGTAGCTTGTCAGCACGATCACCGAAGTCCTCTTTGATTTGCTCCATTTCGTGTCTGGTAGCTGCTAGAGTCTCTTTTAGCCTGTTGATCTCCTCCTCAGCGCCTTGTTCCACCTCATCGTTCCCTTCCTGTCGTTCCTGAGCTTCACGTTCCAGCTGCTCTATGCATCGTTGTGCGCTTGTCAGATCCTGCTGGCGTTGTGCAGCGTGCTTGTCGCTCAGTTTGAGGGTGGAGATGAGTGTGTGACTTAAGGAGTCGGTGATCTTGGCTAATTCTTTGTGACTGTAGCTTTGACATGGGTCTTGTCTCATAAGGCTTGTTATGTTGTCATCCAGCTGATCCTGTGTCTGATGTTGGATTGTTTCAGCAGCTTTAGGGAGAAGGCTGACTGTCACAAAACTTAGCCATGTTTCCAGATCTTCCCAGTGACAGACATGTTCTGTTTTGTGAGACATGTTTGGCGGGGTGAGAGAGATCTCGAACCGAACTGTCACAGACCTTGAATGGGAAACAAATCAAAACAAAACAAAGCAAAACCAACAGGGGTGTAAATGTGCAAAGTGTAGTGTGTGCTCGTGATGAGTGTGATTCTCTGCGTCTGTGATCCTCTGGTGGGGTGCTTGTAATTTGTAGCTTCTGCGTAGAAATTATTGAGCACACATAGAGGCAGCACAGCTGGGAAACAGAGAAAGAAAAGTACACTAACAGAATGAGTACACAAGGACAAAAACAATAACCAAATCTCTCTTTTAATAGCAGATTTTCATCTTGTCGCTTTTGTTAAGTCTGATTTAGAAGGACACTTCTAGTCAGAGGATTGTAGGCGAATTTTCTGTTTTGTGATAGGACTGTGATTGCTATCTGAAATTTTCTCCTGGACAGAGGAAAACCATAGCAATGACAGTGCTGTTCCTTAATGGCTAAATTTACACCGCAACGCTGGTTAGCGTGTCTCTCGTGCGTGTTTAAAAAAATTGCCGATGCCTATTTTCTCATTGCACCTGCTTTAACTTGGAGGGGTAGGATTTCACAATAGAGGAAGGTAAATAGCAAACAGTTTTGAACGTAGTTTTCAAGTTTCATAAACATCTGTTCAATTGTGACATTTCTCTCTATTCGTGATCTTCCCTCTGGCAGTCTAAGCAAACAAGTCAAATTAGAAGTTAGTAACGGGGAGGAAAGATAAGAGAAGTTAATATTTATTCCCAAGGTTAGGACTAATAATTAGTTGGCAGCATGGTGGTGCTGTTGAGTCAATACACTTAGGTTGGTTTTGCTGTTTACAGGGTAAACAAATTGACCTAGGTTTTGAGGGAACCTTAATTTCCCCTTTGGGGTTTTCTAATTAGACGGTTAACGTCCTTCCACCCTAAGTTTGGTGAGAAATTACATTGTTTACGTGGTGTCACTGTCACTTCACCAATCCAACAGTAGGGGGAGCACTATATACTCTCAGGCCTAAGTAAAGATGACTTTATGAAATTTTTAGCTGAGTTAATCGGATCACCTAAGGAGATGAAGTGTGGCCTACAGGTACTTGAGTCAGACTTGTGTTGAGTTTGAGTGTAGAATTTGTGGTTTCTAATTAAAATGTAATGATGTTATCATTAAAATTGATAGGATCGATTAGGAGTAGAATTACAAGAGCAATCTACAATTGAGTTGATAAACCAATATTGTTGCAATATGTAAACAGGAAGTGTAATTAATTATTCAATGTAATTAGAATTTTCAAATTCATAATTAATTATGAAATTAAATTACAGCTTCCAAATCACTAGTTTCGGATTCCTATAATAATAATTAAATAATTCCCCAAGTTACTCATTCCTCATTGTGTCATTAACATCAAACCAAATTAATCTGGATCACCCTAATTACTTGTAAATGAAATAAAAAATTTCTGGCCCTCTTGATAATAATTAAGGTTTTACTGTGGTTGTCAAATTATAAGAGCGCTTATGATTAATCAATGGATACTGTTGCTACTTGAAAGCAGGAACTGAAATTATTTTATGAAATTAAATTAATTTCGAATTTGTAATTAATTATGACATTCAATTAACAATTAAAAATTCCTAACAATAGCAATTTATCCACTGATGTGTTTTAATATCAGGAAAGCAGTTATAATTGAATGAATCACCATATTATCAAGGTAATGAGGTAATACTGAATTATCTTCTAATAAAACCATCAGCTATTAAACTGATACCCACTAAAGGTAAAAGACTTTAAACAAATGCTTATTAAAACCACCTGTGAGATTGTTAGACACTGATGATTAGTTATAACATTAGCAAAGCCAGTTTATTAACGTTGCATTTGTTAGTCTTTTAAATGGGGAGATAAATAGAGAGAGAGAGAACGAAAGGAGTAAAAATTAGTCACATTTTCATACACCCTGCATTCACTCATATTCAAACTCTCTAAATGCTACGTGCTAATCGCTAGCCGTAAATGCTAATAGCATTGCATTTGCTTCAAAGCAAGCTTCTTTGTTTCAGTTAGCTTAGTGCTAATGCTATTTGTTAGCAATAACTTAAGGTGGCGCTGTGGTTAAGTCTCCACTAGCAAATGCCCGGAAGGGGGTTTCTAACGACTTCCTGGCTGAACTGGTCACTATGGTAACTCACAAAGTGCCTGTAACCTGTAAATGTGCTCCACACTTCAAAATCAACAAGCACTATTCAGATTTGAATCTTTTATAGCACATATAATCTCACTCGTTTAGGGTGAGATAAATTAATCTACGGATTAATTATAAATCACCAAGGCCTCGGCGGACCTTATGCTGATATTTGTCTGTTTAGACAAACAGCACATGAAATAATTAAATCGATTACAAATTTCTCCCTCTCAAACCGCGTGGGCTACTCCTTTGTCTGAGCGCCGCGCGTTTGATTTCACTCGCGGGGTGAATCAACGTGGTCAATAATCATTAATTAGCTAAGTTAATGTTAAAGAGCCAGGAGAATAACGTGGTTGAGTTTGAGAGTGGAACACGCACTGACAAATCATTACCACAAAGGCCTTAAACAAGGCGCATGAGGAAAACGCTCATTTGACTCGTGTGCTCTAAAGCGACTTCTCGTGTCTTAATCACGAATATTAATTATTTACTGCAGTTTAATTTCTCCTCAACAACTCGAGTTACACTATCTTTCATTCAAAACGCACTGTGTTTTACAAACAAGAATGCAATATAACAAATAACGCTTGTTTCTCTGTATTTACACCAATTTTTCCGGATAAAATTGAGAAATACACAAATTGACCTTATGGATGTTTTATTGAGTTTTCAAGTTAATCTTTATGCCAGCGTTCAATTCTCCACCATATGCAGCATAATTAAACGAAGCTATTATTTCAGCTCCGGGGAATTATTTATTAAAGATTCAATATTGCTTTTATTAAAGTGATATTAATCTTTAACTTATGATTTATACTGTCTTAACGACTCGTCCAGCAACCATTAACATCAGTATATCTTTATCAATTTCATTTCTCTTGCCTCGTGGCCAACGATAAACAATAAAACGAGATTAATAATCTCTCAACTTTGAGCTAGGTAACGTTATCTTTTGTGGCAATAAGATTCAAATACTTGAAAATCACATCTCAAGAGACAATTCTTTATAAAATGAAACGAGGTTTATTTATTAACTGCTATTCTACTACATGGACTAAACTACTAAAAACACAAACATGCACACACACATACATACAGATGTTTTGCGGGTAACCTCAGAAGGTTAAAATAGCCCTACTTAAACCAAAAGGAAGATCACGAAGAGAATTGTACTCTTTCCTGCATTCAGATCAATTCACAGTTCAGTAATAGAGACTTTGTTTGTTACTTGCGTTCATGTAAAGGTTTGCCGAAATTCTTTCCATCCCACGTGGTTCTTTGTGTTGCTTGGAAAACTTTGAGGCTTTGTTTCGGAGCATGTGGTTTCCTTTGTAAATCTCCGCTGCACGTTGCTGTTGCGTGACGTCACTGGGGAAGCCCTTTTCTCATCAGCGGTTGCCTGGTTCTGCTTTGAGATGGAAACGTTGAGCTGCTGGTTCGCGAGGATCATAGCGAAGGAGAAGAGCTATTTAGCACTGTTGGCCAGTTTTAAACAGACGGATTTCAGCACGCCCCCGGTGGCTGGACCAATCAAATTGTTCGTGTGGGGCGGAGCCTCGCCCCGCGTGACTTCTTGGCCATGCTCACGTCATCTGATATTTAATTTATCATGTGAACGATATACTTACAGACCTTTTATACGTGCTATAATCATACATTATGATGCTAAAGAATGACGGTCATTTACACCACTTATTTACTGATGATAGCTTTTTTTTAGAGACTAAACACTGCATGTGGCCCACAAAGTATATATACACTTAAGGCACAGATTTAAAATCATTCTACATTTCCTAAATAATTCACATTAACATCAAGCATATGAAAGGCAGAGTACAACATTAATATCCATATGTTTCTTGAGTAGATGGTTTTAATATTCAAGGCCATTAGAGTTTTTCTGGAAATCCTTTGTAGAGCTTCCTTTGTTCTCCGATGAGAAAAGTGTGCGCTTTGCGCTGGATAAGGAGAGGGAAGGGAGGTGCCCATGCAAGAAAAGATGACAAATTATGAAAAAGCTGCTGCTTTTCATGGTCTTGTGTGTCTTCATGCCTAGCTGGCATTACATGAGCTTCAGTAATTTTCAGTGAAATTACAGCAGTGACATGTTCCCCTACGTGAACTCGAGCTGCGTCGAACGCTATGGGGAACGCCATCAGCGATATCCAGCTCTGAATGATATGTGTAATCAGCACAAACGATGGGCAGACTGCCCACATTATGAGTGGCTTCCACTGCGTATGCTTCGCTCCCAGGGGAAAAAACTCTCTTTGAAGAGTGAGTTTTCACCAGCGTTCCTCACAGTACCTGCCCCGCTTCTGCTGAGGCGGAGCGGTAGTGGCTGTGCTCGTGGGAATCGCAGATGGATCAGATGGAGGGAATGAAGACGGGCGAGCCCCTATCTTCTTCCTTTCCCATCAGATCCAGCACCCGCTCTCTGAGATAGGAAGCCCACCCCACGGTTCTTCCCCCCAGAGAAAGGGCTCGATGCTCCGCCTGACCTTTTCCGAGGAGGGGGACAGGGAAGATGTCGATGAGTTTTCACAAAATGTATGTTTGCACAATCATGTTGTGAATAAATATAAAACAAAATAAAAGAAAAAGGAAAGAAAACAAAATAATTATAGAGAGAAACATATCTGGGGAGCGGAGCTTGCAAAACACTCAGCTCTCTCGAGAAAGAAAGGAGGGGCTGATCGTGTTTTCCCCGCTGCAATTCATTCCCACCGGGCACGCTCAGAGGACTGTGTCCATGCCTATGATCTTGCGGTCCGGTCCCGCTACTGCTGAGGCACTGCGGCGATTGAGATCATGAGGATCGCGCATGGATCTGGCGGACGGGATGGAGACGGGCTCGCTCTTTTTCCACCTGCATTCCCCAGATCTAGCGCTCTCTCAGTGCGGAAGCTTGCACTGCAGTTCTTCCCCCTTGAGTGAGAGAGCGCTAATCTGCAGCAGTTTTCTCTCCAATGAATTTATATTGTTTTCATTCCAAGTGGCTCGCGTGTTGCCGAGGCAACGCGGGCATTATGGTCATTCTCAGTTCATGATATGAATCTTTCACATCAGACCATGTTTACCTGTCTGGGTGTTTGGCTGCATTTAATTTTGAAAAAATAATTATGCATTTCATCGGACTATGAAAGTTAGATATATATTTATATATATATTATGTAGATAAGATATACAATTATACAGGAGCCTCTTGGGATATATTCTCTCGGGTGAGAGCACAATGTTTACCTCTCTTCCTCTGAGGAGGTTGAGGTGGTCAGCAGGGGCTGCTGGGCAGAGCAGCCCCAATCTTGTTCTAGCTCCTCATTCAAGGAATGTCACTTCTCTTACTCGTCAGAATCAGAGTCGGAGCCAGAGTGGCGCTCCCGGGCTGAAGATGAATATGTGGACTGTCATTTTTTCTGGATAGTCTTTGGCTAGAACGTCCTGATGCCAATGGCCCAGGGCTTTTGAGGGCCGGGAAGAGCGGTATACACCGCATCACCGAACAGACGACAGTCTTGCATCACAGCAGTCTAGGTCTGCATTGCCGCGGCTGTCCCAACCAGATTTCTTGTGCCGCGGGATTAATTTCCTGAATACAATGCGGTAACGGTCGGTAACTCTGGTGCAATTTGAACGTCCTTTCGGAACAGCATATCTGCGCTTTATTCTTATCGAGCACCGGTACAGCCTGCACTCGGACCGTTATGCACGCGCTGCATGCACGAACCAGTGCTTCGTTTTATTGTCTGTGCACAGCATGTGCAACGATGCTCAGAGCAGGCTAGCCGATATAATATACGGTTCTCAAACAGAACAAGCAGGTTGCGATGAGTGACAGAGCAGAATGAGTATGGAGCAAAGCATGGATGCGATGTCCTTGAAGCATGTTCAACTCGTCTTTCCTTTTTTCTTTTTTTGTATTATGCTTATCCTATCATTTTGAATGACAGCCTGTGTCAAATTTTTTTATTTTTCTCTGCTGCACTTTTCACTGTGTTAACAGCAAGATGTTAAATGAATTTAGTATTTTGACAAGACTAATAAAATAGATATTAGGCTAAACCTAATTTTTTTTCCTATTGTGTTGAAGGGTGAATGTTAGCATAAACAAATTGTTAGGAAACAATTCGTTTATGCTAACATTCACCCTACAACACAATAGGAAAAATATAGGTTTAGCCTAATATCTATTTTACTAGTCTTGTCAAAATACTAAATTAATTTAACATTTTGCTGTTATATTTTTAAATAACTTTTTTTTTCTCTCTCTGTGACACTTTATTCCGTGTTGTCAGCAAAATGTTATTGACATTTTTCTGTCAATAAATTCAAGACTCTTGACAAGACCAATAAAATAAATACAATGTTGTGCAGACTACACTTTTATTTGTTAGCCTATCTGTCTTTCTTTCATCAGAAATGTGAACAAACAGTGAATATATCGCGTGAGCGTGTGAGCAGGGGCGCGGGAAGGTGTTTTATGTAGGGGGTGCTGTGGGGGGTGGGGGGGGGGGTGGTCAATTTCTGCGTATAAATATTACGCCAAATAGAAACAGAAAATCGTGCTATAGCCTACGCACTTTCATGAGATCGTGTTAGACAACAATTAGCTATTTTACAAATGGGAATAGGCTACAATGAATTCATAACAATGTTTTACATTCAAGCTACATTCAAGCTTAAAAACTCTTAAAATGTATAGTGAAAAGTTATTTTAAAAGCATCTGGAATGCAATAAAGTAATTTTAAAGCTGTTTTTAAAGCATTTGCTGCATGGATTAAAAAGATAGGCCAATAAATAATTCACATAGGCCTATCAGTCAGACAAAATTGCATTGCAGCAAATCCTTTAAATTTCAAGGACAAAGATTTACATACTTTTTTTTTATTATTGAATACAATTATAAAATAAAACGCAAATTATAATCAGGCCTGTTTTAGGCTTTCCCTTATTTTTATATTTTAGATGGTGAGGTGACGGGGAAAAATGACCCGCCATCTCCTCATTGGATGCGCAGATAGAAATATATGCATCTTAACGGATTACATAGGCTAATGAAGAGTTTTTGCTTTGCTTTGAATTATTTCGTTTAAAAGTAGTATTTTAAAGCTTTCTATAGATATATTTATCATATCTCTGAGCCAGTTTCGAGTTGCCGAGTTTCGGTTCATCATTGAAGCGCTCTTGTTCAAAACCGGCAGAAAGTGCATTCTCTGTTTTCCTATTTTATAAAAGCACAATGTTGATATTGTGAATGCACACAAATAAAAGTAGACCCTTTACAGTTCCAAATGATATATTACTCTTACCTTTATGAGAAAAAAATCACACGCCATATTTTAAGTTGTTTTTACTGTAAGAAAAAAATCCAAGTAACCACGCTGGAGCCTCCATGTCCTGTAAAGCTCGCTTCAGCTTCCACTCTCCACACAAACTGTTGGATATTGCACATTTATATAGGTTAAACATTTAAACTAACACTGTGATAAGCTTGAACTGTTTATAGGCCTATCTATCGATTTTATTTTAGTCAAGTCGTGATGATTTGATAAGGCTAAATTAATCAAACATTCGCAACGCGCGCATCAAATAGCCATGCATCAGTTTAATAACTTTGATAACTTTAATTCTTACAACTGTTAAATTAATGGGCAAATGGTAAATATGTCGAAGATCACATAGAAATAGATAGCAAAATAGCCAATGTAAACTAAATGTTATAAACATCGGAGCAACCATAGAAATGTTTAAATTAATCTGTATTATAACAAATTTAGCCTAGATTTTTTTTTATTCACAACAGTTTACAGTTGCCCACAGGAAAAAACGGGGTGCTGCAGCACCCTCAGCACCCCCTGTTCCCGCGCCCCTGCGTGTGAGTGCGGAATAAAACCTCTCGGGAGCGCAGACCTCTACATCACAGATCAGATTTTATTTATCACGTGAAGAGAGATGACTGACAAGAAAAGGGAGGTGACACAGACAAGACGATTGCGGAATAGTTTCAAAACGAAATGTCAAAGCGCCCGTTTTAAGCCTGTTGACTTCTGAGTCTGACATTAATATAAGTCAGGGGTGTCAATCTACTTTACAAATGAGAAACTCACCAAGATCTACCAAGTGAAAAGTAAATAAATGATAAAATACATATTAAATAAAATAAATTATTAAAAAGGCTTGTTGGGATGTATCTTTGTTGCATTAATTTAATAATAAAAAATTAAATATTTGTTTAATATTATTCACTATTCACGACGCCATCAGTAGTTCCTCTGTAAGAACAAGCTGTTTGGAGCGTCTGATGCCCGTATGAACACCACTGTGTAGAGAAAAGATAATGGAAGAACAGCACACCTTTTGGGGAGTTTGGTTACTTTCATGTACCACGTCATAAATACCAACCAACTAAAGTAACTCTCTGTCTGGATCTAAAGCCCCTACTCCCTCATCAGCGCAAAAGCACGCGTCTTTCTCTCGGCGGAGAACAAAGGGAAATCTACAAAGGATTTCGAGAAGAACACTAATGGCCGTAGCCATTTAAAACGGTGTACTCAAAGAAACAATATATATAAATATGGATATTAATGTTGTCCTCTGCCTTTCATATGCTTTGTGTGGATGTGAATTATTTAGAATGTGGAATGCTATTTACTCTGTGCCTTAAACTGTAGTATATGTACCATTGTATTCCAAATGCGGAGTGTTTAGTCTCTAAAATAAGCTGGCGTCGTAAGTAATAGGTGGTGTGGATGACCGTTAAACTTTAGCATCATAATGTATGATTACAACATATATAAATGATCTGTGTATATCTTTCATGTTGAATTAAATATCACATGACGAGTGATCATGTGCCTTGCAAGAGAAGCTGTGCGGGGCGGGGCTCGGCCCCACATGGACACTGATTCGAACAGCCGCCTGTGGGCGGGTCTAAATCGGACTGTTTAAAACAAGGCGCCAGTGCTCAAAACGCTCTCTTGCTTCTCCTTTTCATCGCTCTCTAACTCGCGCAAGGACGACCCGGAAGCCGGTCCGCTGGACTCTCGCCTTAACATCGGCTGAGACAAACTATCGAGGCGAATCAAAGACTTTGTAAACGCCGCAACGTTGCAGAACCAGCAGCGTCATGACGCTCTCCATCTCAATGCAGAACCAGCATCAAATAGCCTCCGTGATTCCAACACGGCTCCCCGGTGACGTCATACAACAGCAGCGGAGATTCCCAGAGCAACACGTTGGAACGGAAACAAAGGATCGAAGAAACACGTGAAAACACACGTGGAAACGAGACAAAGATGCAGCCTGCTTAATCAACATAAAGCAAGTATCTCAGACAAAATCTCTTATTACTGAACTGTGAATTGATCTGTATGCAGTAGCATTTTTAATGCTCGTGATCTTCCTGTTGGTTTAAGTTTTGAAGTAGTTAAGAGGGCTATTTTTACTTTCTGAGGTTACCTGCAAAACATCTGTATGTGTGTGTGCATGTTGTGTTTTTAATAGTTTATATCATGTATGTTAGAATAGCAGTAGAATAAATAAACCGTGTTTCATTTTATAAAGAATTGTCTCTGGGATGTGATTTTCAAGTATTTCAACCTTATATTGCCAAAAAGATAACGTTACCTCGCTCAAAAGTTGAGAAAGATTATTAATCTCGTTTTATTGTTCGTTGGCCACGAGGCAAGAGAAGTGAGATTGATAAAGATATAACTTACTGATGTTAATGGTCGCTGGACGAGTCGTTAACATGATATGATCATAAGTTAAATATTAATATTACTTTAATCAAAGCAATATTTAATCTTTAATAAATTAATTCCCGGAGCTGAAACAATTGCTCCTTTTAATATAATATTACAACTGATCCTCACAAACTTCTCCAACACAGGCGAGCATCCATTATAAAACACTTGCTGTATTCAACTATGTGAATATACTGAGCTGTATTCAAGCAGAAATATGATGTTAGAGTGATCGAGAGCGCACATACACAGTTCGTTTGCACATCATTTATAACGGAAATAACGCGCGCCTAACGATCATGCCACTGTAATCATCTTTACCCTGATTACAATAGTCGTCCATCAAAACTTGTGTCTACTAGTGTGACACTGGCTTCTTTTATCCAGCGAGAGCAGTTTGCGTATCATGTGCTCATACAGAGTTTTTGAGCCACCGTTCAGTCTGTATTCACAGCGCGATGAGACGTTTTGCTGCTCCGAAACACAGAATATGTAGAGAGGTGGTACTGTTATTTATTTATAGGCTATATATTTTTTTACATGACTTAACATGCGAGTCATAATATTAGTGAATATATTATATTGTAGTTTTATCTTTCGCTCCCCTGGTTGAGAAACACTGACCTAAAGGGCGATCTTCAAGCATTGCCTTCGCGATCGACCGATTGGGCATCTCTGATCTAAGTAGGGCTGTAGTCAAGTCCACCTTTGTCGAGTCCAAGACAAGTCCAAGTCCAAAGAGGTTCGAGTCCGAGTCAAGACCGAGTCCAAAGAGGTTCGAGTCTGAGTCAAGACCGAGTCCAAAGAGGTTCGAGTCCAAGTCAAGTCCAAGTCCAAATGAGACGGTCAAAACAGAGAAAGGAAAAAATAATCTTCTTCAAAACCACATACTTATTATTATTGATAATTTATGTGATACGAGAGACGGCATATCTTCTATTCTAATATAATAATTTTGTATTATTGTTTGTAATGATCTAAAAGCATGTGCAGCAACACTGTAGGATCAAATTAGGCTATTTTATTTCTCCTCCTGAGACCCAGCTATGGAGTTTTTGCCTCTGTGGTGGACATTCTGTTTTAGTGTATTTCTCTGAGACCTTACATGTCACAGTTATAAGCCTGAATGTCCTGTACAGAGCACATTCAGGGCTTTATAGAGATACTAAATGTTTTTTTAAAACCTCTCATACGTCTTTAAAGATGGCTATATTTAATTTAGTGAAACATTTTACATCCTTATGGAAATATGATTATATTCTGTAATATCTTTTACATCTGAATCATTTTCAGATTGTTTGTCATAAAGCAACATCTCAGGAAAATGTTATGGTTTTCAAATTCAAATATGACTTCCTGTTATGAAACAGGACATCATTTCATAAATGTTCAATGGAGAGGACACCAGGACTAAAAGCATGTTTATTATGCATTTTGGGAGACAACAATTGAATAGGGAAATAAATTATATATCAGTTTGCTTATGAAATATTATATATTATTATGAAAATCTGGCCATGTATTACTCCCATTATGAAAATAATTTTTCAACATTCTGTCCCAACAGCAACACATTAATAAGCAAATTAGATACAGTGTATAGGTACACTGTGTTTAATGGGAAACCAGTTTATGGAATTTTTTACACACATATTGCATAAAACAAAATGGTATATCAAATAATTTTGTTATACATTTTAAAACATAGTTGAGAATCATCCTTAAACAAAGTTTAGTATAAAAAAATCCTGAAACCTAAACATTTATTTGGTGATTTAAAAAAACTACCATTGATTTTGCCGTTTTGATGTCTATTCATGCCATTTAATTTTTGTCCTTGTGTCCTCTACAGAGGACATACAATCAAATATGAATAAAATAGAGTTTTTCAAAAATGAAAATAAAATAAAATAAAAAAATACAATTAATAGTTTTTTTTTCTTATGGTCTAAACAATGTAATGACATAAAAACGTTTTTTTTTTTTGGGGGGGGGGGGGGTGTGTCTCAGGAGGTTTAGCAATTTCCCTAATATTTGACCAATTCTCGATTTTGTAAGATTTTATCTAGTCAACTTGAAAATGTAACTACAACATGATTCAAGCAACTTTCTCTTTATTAACCCTCTAGTTAAAGAAAAGTATATTCTAAGTGCACCACACATGACGTTGTCTTCATGATGTAAATGTTAAATGTTAAACAAATCACTAAATATCTTTGCAGAAAAGATGAACTACAACTACATCTTGTACAAACTTTTATTATGCATATTAGGCTATATGTTCTGAAATAATACAAGACAAATGCTCCAAAAAACTCAAGTAATTCCAATTCATAATGACTAAAGGTATAACACCTAGAGTGCTATTATTAACTATAAAGGCTCTGTAAAACAATGAACAGCAGTTTTCAGTCTGTCACCCTGATGCAAACCTGAAATATCAGATATACAGTAGTAGTTCTTCACAGGTTTTGTATTTGATTATGCTGCTGTTCCGTTGTTTTTTCTATGTAAGCATGGACGCGTTTGACTGTTGCGATCATGTCTCTTACAGCGTCTCGTGCATGAAACGGCTTTCTAAAAACGCGGCACTCTAGTTATTAAAAGATGTTTATCTCACATCTTCTTGTATTTTTTCTATTCCACTGCCCGCGTCAACACAAAAACACACTCTGTGTGAATGGCACCTAGAGAGCATCACACGTGAGCAGTTAATCATGTGCACAGACATGTGGTTGGATTGTTCTTTTCTCTTTACTGTTATTATCAAAGTGTCTAATTCTAGCGTTTGGTAATATTTCTATTCAAAATCTCGATTCCTCGATTTATAAAAAATCTAATTGTGGCAAAATATTAAATTCAAATTAATCGATAAAATCTGATAAATCGCCCAGCCATTGCCAGAGTGTTTGCTTATTTTTTACTTTATTTAATTTTTTTGTGTAATTTATTTTATTTTACATCCAGATGTATTCCGTGCCTCCAGGCTTTATTCGTTTTGCTCTTATTCGTTCTTTTTCTTATTCATTTGATGCCATGGCGTTTTATGATTGTCATTATTTATTTTATTTTTTTACATTTAAACATTTTGCAAGTTTGTAATTTTATAGCATGGTAATGGTGTATTTTTATTCGTTTTGTTAATTAAAGTCCCATGTTCATTGCAGAAAATGTGTCGTTGTAAGTTATAGATAAGCAATTAACCTGAAATGAAAATGAAAGCAAAATGTGCACGGGCATTAATAAGGTATTATCTACAGCGTGTCTGTGGCCAAAATAAAGATGATTTATGCCTCCATGCAGCGCGCACACTCAGAGCCAGGCGCACACTCATATGACGCAGCTGTGCATTTAACAGGCGACCAATGACAATGCCCGTTCTAGATGGAGTTAAACCAATGGCAATTACATTACCCATTTGCGGAACAAGCGAGCCAGATTAATGGTTTTGTTTTGAAAGAGAAAAAAAAGCATATATTGCTGGACTCGGTCGAGACCAACTTGAACATTTGGCGAGTCCGATGACCAAGTCCGAGACAAGTCCGAGACGATAGAAAAACGTCTCGAGACCGGACTCGAGTACTACAGCCCTAGATCTAAGTGATGTTTTTTTTTTTTTTACATTCGTTTCTGATTTATTTGGTTCCACGGTATTTGCTGATTTTTATTTTATTTAAACACTGCTTGACACAGAATTGCCGCTGATATTAAAGTCAAGGTAAAATGCGCACGGCGCTTACAGGCTATTTAAAACCTAAGGAAGGCAAGGAAAACTCAAACAACCCCCCAAACACGGTGATACCATTATAACCGGTGTGACATCAGGTCGATTAACCGGTGGGAGAATTTCCTCACCGTCATAACCCTACCTTGCACTCTCGCCCCTCATCAGAGCGGATGACGGTTCAGCATCGAAATGTCGTTCTCGCGCACTTGAAAGAGTTGGGGTTAAGACTTAACGTCAGGAAAGTGTGTTTCTCCAGTACAGAGAACCTCTTATCTGGGCGTGGTGTGGGATCCGACCACGATGCAGGCACGTATATAACCTGCTCGGATCGAGTCAATCCTCACATCATTCAAGAGAGTAAGAGAAGGCCGGTCACTCACTGTCAAGCAGTTTCAAAACTGCTGGGTCTGATGTTAGCTGTGTCCAACGTGATACCTTTTGGCCTGCTGTACATGAGACCCCTACAGTTGTGGCTCAAAACCAAGGGGTTCTCCCCGAGGGGAAAACCCACTTCGCATGATCAAGGTCACGTGGCTAGGCCTATGTGCCTTAGACATGTGGAGGAAACCCTTGGTTTATGTCTCAAGGCCTGGTGCTGGGAGCTCCTTGTCGCCGCGTAACGCTAGCGACGGATGCATCCCTCACCAGTTGGGGAGCGGTCATGAGTGGCTACCCTGCCTGCGGTCTACCAGACCTGAGAGATCGCCATGTGGGGTACGATACCTAGTGTACAGAGTGTAGCAGGCCTCCTCTTGATCCAGAGAGTCGTCATGCTGAGGCCTCCGTTCCAAGAGCTCGACCTTTTGGTTAGTGTCGTCAGGCCTCCTCTCACTCAGAGAGTTTTAGAGGCCTCCGCTATGAGCATGCCAGTGTACGGAGTGTAGTAGGCCTCCTCTCATTTCGAGAGTCGTCATGCAGAGGCCTGCGCTCCAAGAGCTCGGCTGTTTTGGCGAGTGTCATCAGGCCTCCTCTCGCTCAGAGATTTTTAGAGGCCTCCGCTCGCCAGAGCTCCGCTATGAGCATGCCAGTGTATGGAGTGTAGTAGGCCTCCTCTCATTTCGAGAGTCGTCATGCTGAGGCCTCCGCTACAAGAGCTCGGCTGTTTCGGCGAGTGTCGTCAGGCCTCTCGCTCAGAGAGTTTTAGAGGCCTCCACTTGCCGGAGCTCCACCTGGACAGCATCTGTAAGTGGTAGGAAGCAGATATGGAGAGTTCGGGCCAGGAGGTGGATCCGTTGCGACTCGTCAGATATCGCACTGTCCCTTCTGGTTATCTCTGAGGGAACGAGATGCTGCGTCGCAGGGCCATACTTCCGGCATCCCTACTAGAGCTATGCTTCAGTCCTAGAAGCTAACGCCGGTTGCACCCCACGTGCTTTTAAGCCTCCTTGTCATTACGTCACCCGCCCATGACGTCTTGCCCATCGTTTGTACTGATTACACATATGATTCAGAGCTGGATATCGCTGATGGCGTTCCCCATAGCGTTCGATGCAGTGTCTCGTTTCCTCGGGGAACCATGGTTACATACGTAATCTGGGACGTTTTGGCCGTAGACCACAAAACGCATTTTGTAAAGGAACGTTAGTTGTGAATTAATTTCTCCTAAAATTATATATAGTACATCATATGTATAAGGGAGTATCTCGACCTCGATAAGATTCAATAAGCCTTTCACATGTTCCAGAATAGTCCAAACTCTCAAGAGCTTCATCCAAGTTTTGAATGGAACATATTCCTAAAAATACATAATTAGTTAATATATATAAATTTACTTGAGTAAGGTCAAATAAAGTCTCAAGTTCACACAGGTGTCCTAGCAGAGCAAATAGCACTAAATGCAAGTCCCTTAAAAACATTGAGTTATGGGTAATATTTTAGGTTCTGCTAAAATTAATATTCTGTTATATAAATATATCATCTTTATATTGTTGGTTTCATTGTCTGTAATCAAACCTCAGATAAAAAAAAAAACATCTAAGGTTTTGTTGATATTCCACACAAATCTGATCTGGTTTTCAAACCTTTTAGAACTTTTAGGACTGTTCCTAAAAATGCCAGGTTTGAGGAATCATAATAGAGGATTAACAATATGGAATCAATACCTGGTGGCAAGGTTACTTTTTCAGGTCTGTTGCTTGTATTTCAGGTTTGTCAAGAAATTCTATTGAGAAATGCTTTGTAATTGATCATGCTTTGAGAATGCCGGGATAAGTTAATGCTGGAAAATGTCTATAATATGCATGTTGTTTCAAAGGATATGGGTATTTTTCAAAGGACAACCTTGAAACTGTCAGACACCATAAAGATCACCTTTACACTGCCAAATGTTTTTGCATGGAATAATTTAATGCAACATGTAAAGGCCATTCTTAAATTATTCAAGTTATTTTTTTTTCTCTCTGCAGAGTCATCATATTTAATTTTGCATTGCCTAAATTATCATGCTATTCTGCACACAAACATCTGCTAAGAGCAATTCATTGTTTTACAAAAGGCGATTGTTAAAGACATTTACAGCTCTCTATATAATTTGTATTTCTGGTAAGCTTAGTATCTTAATCCCAGGTTTTTTCTCCTTTTTAAAGGTTAAATTAAATGTATCTTTCACTAGAAATGCTGATGTTTAAATACATATGAGACGATTCAATCGCTGCTTTGGCTTCCATATCTCTTGGACAATAATGCAGTGTATATTTACAATGTATGAATCAAAAGTGAATACAAAATAAATATGTAATCTATTGGACTTCAGAAAAAAAAAAATTATTACACGGGCAATGATTGAATCACATCACTAATCAAATATTATATAAATATTATTTATATTAATTATGTATAATTAATGTAGAATTATATAGAATAATATTAAACTTAAACTATATTAACATCTATCAAAATAAACAACTTTAATAGTGGAGTCTCAAATGTTTTAAGTCAGTGATCAGATTAATATTTTTTTTGATATGCAAGCAACCATAACTTCAAATGTTTTCTCATTTTGTTCTCCATGTTTGCCTTTATTTTTCATGCCTGTACTTATGGACTTGTTTACATATTTATTTTCATTGTTGAGCTGAAGATAACAGTAATTATATTTAATCCCAAAGGACATAACTAGCTGAAAATGACAGTCATTAATTATTAACAGAACCCAATTGGTTGCTAAATTTGCTTTGCTTCCTTTGAATTTTTTATTTGAATGTATTTTTTTATATATTTTTTTGAAAACAACAATTACCCTTAATCATATTTAGGGACTTAAATAGTTTGTGGAATTCTCAGAAACTGCAAAAATGTTATGAAGCATTTCATTTTCCCCTTGTCTAGATTATTCTCTTTTTGAGCTGTCCCGCCAGTGCCCTTTCCCGAACGGAGCTTACGGTTTTCAATCAGCACTTCCCACTCATTGGGACCATCCGGTTTTCATGTTCCTCAGCCCAAGCGTCCTGAAAATGGCTGGACGTGAGCTGAAAGCTTTGCCAACTGAGGCCACAGACTCGGAGTGCACCTACGGTATGATGTAATTACACAGATGACAGTGTGAACTTCCCTCCACAAACTGAGCGCATTGGATTTTAGGGAGGAATTTGCTGTGAATGAACTGAGGGCGCTAATAATGTTGTTTATTTGCATGTGCTGTCTGTCTGCATTGCTTTAGCACCTAAGCCACTAAAGAAATTATGCAAATTAAGAAATGGTCCAAACCTCATGGGTTGTGAGCACTAAGCAGTGGAGCATGCAACAAGCATGCATACTGATGAGCTTTATTTGTCACATACAGAGTATAATGAGGAGTGAAATGTGTTCTCTGCATTTAACCCATCCAAGTGCACACACACCTGGAGCAGTGGGCAGCCGACATTGCGGCGCCCGGGGAGCAGTTGGGGGTTCGGTGCCTTGCTCAAGGGTCTCACCTCAGTCGTGGACAATTCCTGCCAGAGCCGGGATTTGAACCCACAACCTTGGGTTACCTCGGGTTTCAAGTCCAACACTCTATCCATTAGACCACCACTGCCCTCGTGGCAAAATATTACTGGGATACTTTATGTTGGAATGTTCAGCATTACAACAATATAATCAGCTGAACTGTTTACTTAAAATGCAGAAAATACCCCCCGACCCACACATCTGCATATGTGCTGTTGGTGAATTATTGCTGTCATGATAACTATAATATGTAGACAAGATGCAGTCTTGTCCATAAACCAAAGGCAAAGGGACATAAAGTTAATTTTTCAGTTTTCTTTTCTTTATTTATTTGCATAGGAAATACTTGAAGTCTTATGTTGGTGACAAACTCAACCGAAATGCTTTAATACTAAACAAAACAGCAAAACCCCAAAGAAAACAAAACACATGTACAAATAATTAAAAACAAACAAAGAAACAAACAAACAAAGTTCAATTGAGAAGTTTACTCTAGTTTATTTTTTATTTTTTTTGTTGAACCTAATTTTAGGTTCTGCTATAGACGATGATTTAAGTAATTAAATATTGAATCATCCTGTACTTACAGTAATACACAATTTCTTATGTTTTTGGAAAAATTCCCATGCTAATCAAGGCTGCATTTATTTGCTATGAAATATTAGTACAATTTAAAAGGGTTTTCTATTTGTATATATTTTAAAATGTAATGTATTCCTGTGATCAAAGCTGAACACACACACACACACAAACAAATACACTGAATACAAGCAGCTTCAGATTACAGGTGCAGCGGTTCTCTGCAAAAAAAGGGAAATGTATACCTTTATATTAAAAGGTCAACGTATGCTTCATGATGACAGTCTGATGCTGCTGTTATTATTCTGCACTGCAACTCTCTGCATTCACAAAATACTACACTCCATCAAAACTAACTTTCAAGATCGGGTAACAGCTCCAGATGGTGCAGTTTCCAAATGCAAAAGTGCCACTTATGTAGAAAATCTTCATTGTTTGCACCACTGACAGACACTGTTTATCATAGTAAACAGCTGTCAAAGAGGGCCAGCACACGTGGCAATATATAAAGTTTGCTGGGCTGTGACAGATGGATTCATGGAAATGGCAGAAATGCTTTACTATTCAGCAAATAAATATGTCCAAAACAAAACAAGATATATATATATTTTTTTACATGAGAAAGCAAGTTACAAAACATGATAGTGAGCTGGTTCAAAATAACACCACATCGGACTCTATTGACTTCCATTGTATGAGAAAAACAAAACAAAATGCAAACTTTGGTACAAAGCTAAAGCTTGAGCTGGTCTAAAAACAAAAAAAGATATCTTTTTCAAAATATCTTTTGTTTTCTACATGAGAAACCAAGTTACTAAAAATGATAGTGAACTGGTCCACAACAACAACACATTGGACTCTATTGACTTTCAAGTAGATATAAATATAAAATGAAACCAAACACTAAAATGTGCTAGTAACATATGCTAGCAAGCTTTCAGGTCCATTGTTGCCTCAGATTAAACATACAATCAGTTGCATACAATGACCTACATTATATTCTGCGAACACAAAATGGAAGAAATTGTTTTTTTTTAAGCACAATGACATTTTTCATTTGGTGCATAATTTTGGTTTCAATGCCTTTAGTGAGTTTTGAGTCTCACTTAGCGTGCCAACAGAAATGTTGCAGGCTTACCTGGGACTGTTCAAAAGACTTCTCACTCCAGCCTGTAACGGTACACCATGTTTTAGAGTAGATTTTGCTGTTTTTATTGGAGGATATATCTGGACATCTGGATTAATTCCACCTTGTGTGAAGTTTGGCTGACACAAGGAGGCTTTACTGACTCTGAGTAATTGGAATAGAAGGATGGGGTCATGCAACTCTACAAAGATAATATAAATATATGAGTTTCCTGTCATCTGCCATACTCCACACCCTCAGTCATGAACCAGTCGCTGGCAAATTCTTCTACACCCAGAAACAGGATTTATCCAACCGTGGGTATCAACTCCAGCAGCTACTCTACTCCCTCTAACTCTAAAAATGTCCAACCAACATCCAATTAAGTTACTCCATATGCCACTGTTTGCTTTCAAAATTGATCTCACATTTTGAAAAGATCAGATCAGATTCAATTTAGCTGCACTGCACTGACAAGTTAAAAAGTGCTGTGCTGACATTTGAGGTCAAGGTGGGCGATGGTCCAAATATTTTCGTGAAAATGAATTCCTCATAAGTAACTGAAGTCATTCATTGTGAATTTATATCTTATAATTTTAACCTCAGATCTTATGATTGTTTTTTTATTTCTCATAACTGTAACAATTTTTTGTAGTATAATTTCGACTTCATACATCACATTTACTACTTCATAATTTGTAATTGTGACTATTTTGATAGCTTTTTTTGA
The DNA here is from genome assembly GCA_003573665.1 of Oxygymnocypris stewartii. Classification (NCBI taxonomy): domain Eukaryota; kingdom Metazoa; phylum Chordata; class Actinopteri; order Cypriniformes; family Cyprinidae; genus Oxygymnocypris; species Oxygymnocypris stewartii. Next base: position 552,801 of record QVTF01020890.1, on the reverse strand, counting down.
ATAATAGCTTTCTTTCTAATAGTTTTTTACAGTGAATTTCTCTTATAATTATGACTACTTTTTTGTGACTTTATATCCTACAACTGAAACATTTTATAATTGCAAAGTTATTTCTCATAATTGTGATTATTTATTTCATTCATATTTTATAACTGTGTATCACAATTGTGACTTTACATTCAGTGTGTATACTTCATAATTGTGACTTCATATTTTACAATTGATATTTGGTAATACTTCATTTCAAGGTGTCGTTATTACATGTTACTTGCACTTACTATTATAATAATAATAAATTATGCATCATTACATGCAAGTAACCCTAAGACAAACCCTAATTCTAACCCTAACCATACAGTAAGTACTTGTGGTTAATTAATATTACTCAGTACCTAAATGTTAGAGTTACAGTGTAACAAAGACACCTTAAAATAAAGTATTACCTGATATTTAACTTAATTTAACTGAAACTTAATATTTTGTATCTTCTAGTTGTGTGATTTTGCATAGTTGTTGTTTGTTTTCATTAAATATTAATGCAGAGCGACAATGTCAGAGAGACTCAGTCACCGCAGTCATCAGCACCCACGTTCAGAAGATCACAATCACCTGAGTTTTGATTCTCCCCAGCTGTCCCCCTTAATCAAGTCACCAGTTATAAGCACGCTCCTTCCCATCTCTCACTGTCCGGTCTACCGTTCACAATCCTGAACCAAGTCCGACCTCAATATACTAACCTGTGTGTTTTCCTACCCCAGACGTTCCGGTTTTCCCACACTCCTGTACTCCAGCGCTCCCCGGATTCCTGCAAGAGATCACGGTTACAGTCACTGCCAGCAAAGCTTCTGGATCTGGTCACCCGGTGCTTCACTCCCCTCTCGTCACCTCCTGGTTATTCCTCTGCCCCTTGCAATAAACACTTGTGTTACAACTTACCTCTGTGTCTCCTAGCCTGTGTACGTGACAGACAGATTCATACAAAGTTATAGCGGTATTATTATACTAAAAATAAATAAACCACTTATCTTGTTGCAGTGGTTTTATGGTTGTTTATATATATATATTTTTTTTTACGATGGTGGGGCCTATTTTCCTAATCTCGCCCAAGGCCCTGCCTCCACATATTATAATAAAAATATAATTAATAAAAATCATAATTTCACTGTGATTACATGGCTTGGACTGAAGCTCTGACAGAGAATTATGAGATAGCTTTATGATAATACAAAAGCAATAGCAAGATCCCGAGGGCCTCGTGGACTTGACTGCAAATGTAAACTTGGAGGTTGTGTGATTATCTTTCTTTTCCTTTCCAAAACTAGTAGGATATATATTTTCTCTCCTCACTGGTCATTAACACACCTGATACATTTTAATATATATTTTAAATAGAAGAGGACATTCTACAAAACCAATCCCGAAAAAACAACAGGCTCATTTGGACTTGTGGTTTGGACTGCAAGCGGACATATTCCCCACCCCCACCCCCCCCCCCCCGGACAAAACTTTACAAAAGTACAATTGCATTACAAGTTTGGGATTTCCGTCTCTTTTTGAAATCTGTAATTTGCTGTAATTTGGGCTTTTATCTGCCTGCTAAAACATGCACAATGGCACTGGATATAATGGCCTCATTGATAGCATTTGAGATTAGGACTGGCCCATTACATTCATGAATGCTTTAATGATTTGGCAAGCGCCACCGTGTCTTGACTTCTCATCTTGACTTCTGACGTTCGGATTTTAACCCCAATCAAGAATCACACAGATACTCAGCGGCACATTGTGAAACTGAATACTTGCTTCCTTTGCTTTATTTACCAGAGAGCCTTCCTGTTATATATATGTATGTATAAGGGGTATATATTGATCAGTAGGGGGCGCTGCAGTATTTTTAATAATTTACTTTGTCACAATGCCTGCAAAAATGCAGACTCACTGTCATGAGCAGGTTTAGTGCATGTAGAAATCATTTTTAAAGAGAGAGAGAGAGAGAGAGAGAGAGAGAGAGAGAGAGAGAGAGAGAGAGAGAGAAAACTTTCTGTGTGTCTATTAGGTCTTTATGTTTGTATTTATTCCATATTTGTTTTAGATTTGGGGCTCTTTAGTTTTGTTTTCAAACTAGTTGAAAGAGAACAAGAAACGTAGACTTTTAAGGGTTTATTTTAAATTAAATTACAATACATATATTTAAAGGACTTCTTTTGTCAAAATGAATTTGTTTCTCAACTTTAATAGTACTTAAATACACCAAAATTTACATTTTTATTCCAACATATAATCTGAAGGTTTTGTTGTGAACTCTGTTCTTCTAAAGTGTAGAAAACTCAGAAGAGAAGACCAGGAGACTTCGGATTGGATCGTCAGCAGAATTCTTTATTCTATGACATGTCATTGGTATCTGTGGTCATCGAAATCTCAATCTTAAACAATCTTACATGGTATCTTATAGACAGAATTGGAGGAGGGACTTTTTGGAGGTGGAGACAAACATCAAACAAAGCAAACACCTGAGGGACGCGTTAGTTGGTTACGGGAACTTCCCGTGGTTCAATAAACCTAACGAATCCACGTCTGGGCCATTTGCAGAACAAAAGTTGAATCTCTCAGTAGTCTGACTCATTGAACTTACCATTATCATAGAGACAAAAGCACAGCTGTCTCAAGCTCAATGGTCAGGAAACGATCTCAAACACCTGAATTTGCCTGACACTTTGTTAGTCAGGAAGTGATACAATTTGTAATCCCACAATTCCCCCTTTGAGAGTTCTAATAACTCTCACAAAATACAAATTTAGACACTTAAAAGTTAATTCTTGTAACTTGTAATCGTTACAGGCACATAGTACATGTTCTGTGTTGCTTATATGTAATTGCATGCTGACACAGAAACAAAACATGCAATTAGGGTCCGTGAAGTTCTTACGGGCAATAATCTCTTCTGGTTGGAACTGTCATTTCCTCGTGAGAGCCGGGGGTCATTTGCTGAAAGAAACACTTGATACTGTGGATGCATAGATAGTATGCAAGTAGGAGAAACAACAGCAGAATTACTATTTCCTTGATCCACAGCCAGGGTTTACCTAACAAGTTTCCGAACCATGAAGAATTATCTTCAGTCATCTGGTGTAATTTTGCTGAAAGACCAAGAATGTCTTGTTGGATTTTGTTCAAGTTCTCTGTTGGATCCATTAACCCGGTGCAGCATTCAGGACCGATAATGGTACAGGCTCCCCCTTGTGTTGCAAGAATGTAATCCAAGGCCACTCTGTTCTTTAAGATCATCATCTTGTGCGAGGCGAGAGTGTCCTTGATGTTGCCCAGGGCCAAAACCGTATCATTGGCCAATTTCTGTACAGAATCCGACAGGCTTCTGACTTGATCGAGAGCCTGCATGACACCATACGATGGGATTAATGCTCCAAGAGTTCTTGACCACCACGTTTGTACACAAGTGAGTCCTGGAATGCAGCCATCTTTGTTGGTAGAAGCTGAATTTTGTAGATGTGGAGAACTTGAGGTGGAGTGTGTATTTTCTCTGATGGCTGGTAGGACATAAACCAGGGTGCACCTGCCATTGAATTGGCTGGGTAGGATGCTGTAGACAGAAGTCCCACATAACCACAAAGTGCCAGTCGGTGGAGGAATCATACACCACTGATTTATGGCAAAAAAATTTGGTAGGGATGGGTTCCCGTAGAGACACTCTTTTAAATCATTCTCCTCTTTCTTATCTGATGTAGTAACGTACACATCGAATTCGGTTCTTCTTTCAATCACAAAGCTGCAACGTTCACGAGGAATTTCACCCAGTGTAGTCGATGCTGGAACATCATTTTCCATGCACCAATAGAACATCCTTGGCATGAGTAGATCTGTCATGATGGGAGTAGCTGAAGTTAGGTTGCAGGATGGTAGTCCAGGAATGCAACACGAAGAAGCTGGAGGAATTGTTACGTTGTGACATGTATCCTTGTTGTATAATCCACTGGTATGATGATCGAATAAGGTACACGTATCACATTTGGAGATAGGGTGTGCCACCCATGGGATTCCTGCTCCTACTGAAGGTGCGTGCGGCATGCAAACGTTCTTTCCAGCAAACAAGGCATTTCTTGACATATTCATCAGCTCTAAGAATATGTTGTTTCTGGGGTCTACACTTTGCGTGATGTCCATGATGGTTAATAGTACGAAAATCTTGATCATGTTGATGGATGACTGAAGTTCCCGTATGTGAGTCTCTGCGTTGTGTATTATTGAATTTTTTTTTCTTCTTTCTTTTCTCTTTCTTGTGTGATAGTTGGCTCGGCAATGGGTCTAGTTGTTTTCTAGAGGTTGTGGCTTCATCCGCAGGTGAGAAGGGCGGTGCATCTGGATCTCAGGACAGCCATCAAATGGTATCTGCACAGAGGAAGAAAGAAACCAAAACAAAAGAGAACAACGGCACATAGCAGTATTTGTTGTAGCGTCTGCAAACATTAGGGTTGTATCCTCTGTTCAAATATAGTCTGCTATTGTTGTTCCTTCTTTCCCTATTTCTCAATTCCTGCGACACCTAAAGAACAGTGAGGAAAGGATGGACTAACGGAGGGGAAAGGCCTATGAGGAAATCTTCACCGCAGGGTTGGCCCCCGAAGCCTGTTGCTTTCGGTTCTTCCCTGGGCTCCTCACTGGTTCTTGTGTCTGCCCTATCCTATCCCTGCAGGGGGAGGAACAACTTTACAGTGTGACACATGAGTCCAAGTTTTCCTTCCCTGACACAATACTGCAGCAGCTGTAATCAACATCACTTGATGTGGTCCGTACCACTTAGGCTCTAATGGCTTGTTTTTGAACGCCTTTATCATGACCCATTGACCTGGGACGATTGTGTGTCCACCTTCTGGTGGAGTCTGCCAACACGACTCAACTCTCTCTTTGGCACTCTGCACTGCCTTTGTGAGGTTTTCACAGTAAGCGATCAGGGCATCTGAAGCAATGTGCACATCAGCATTTCTAAGATCAATCACACCTGGCATCTGCATTGGGCGTCCAGTAATAATCTCATGAGGGCTCAGTCCTACTGATCTGTTAGGTGATGCTCTCATACTACACAGTACTGCGGGCAGTGCTTCAACCCATGGTACTCATTCCTGATGCATTTTGCTTAGCCTGGTTTTGATTGTTCTGTTTGATCGTTCAACCTGTCCTGATGCTTGTGGCCTATAGGGACAGTGAAGGTTCCACTTAATCTTCAACATTCTAGACACTTCCTTGACTACCTGTCCTGTGAAGTGGGTACCTTGATCTGAGTCAATGCAATCTGGTAATCCCCATCTGGGAATGAAATCAGTGACAAGACATTTAGCAGTATGTGCAGCTGTAGCACGCCCTGTTGGATAAGCTTCTACCCATCTTGAGAACTTGTCTATTACTACCAAAACGTCAGTTTTTCCTTTACAAGGGGGCAACGATATGTAATCAACTTGCAGGTGACGAAATGGCCCTGGTGGAGCTGGGGTATGTGCTGCTGGTGTAGTGGCTGCTGGTACATCATTATTTTTCTGACATGTAACACATCTCTTGACTGTTTCAGTGGCTGCGTTTCTGAATTTTGGATTCCACCATTGATTTGAGAACCTGTGATTCATCGTTGCTGGACCACTATGACCCAAAATGTGTATTTGTTGAGCCAAATATGGCAACAGTGATTCGGGAGCAACATACTTTCCCCCTTTGGTCCAGCAGCCGGATGAATCCACAGTGGCTCCTTTGTCTAACCATGTCCATGCTTCATATAGAGGAACGTCTTTATACAGATCAACGATTGATTCAGGAGGTAGAATTGTCTTCTGTGCTGTACTACCTGAACACATTTGTACAGTTGCATAGAAACAAGCCTGTTTAGCCGCTACATCAGCAAGAGCATTACCTTTAGCTTCTGTAGTATTAGTTGTGAGATGTGCTTTCACTTTGATCACCGCTAATTTCTTTGGGAGTTTCATGGCAAACATTAAATCTTTCACTAATCCAGCATGCTTAATGGGGGATCCAGCAGAAGTTAGAAATTTTCTGGTTTGCCAAATGACACCAAAATCATGAATTACCCCAAAAGCATACCTGGAATCTGTGTAGATATTTGCAACCGATCCTGAAGCTAGCGTACATGCACTAGTTAAGGCTACTAGTTCTGCAGCTTGAGCTGAAAAATGATCTGGAAGACAACCTGAAGCAACTACTTCAGTGGTGGAAGTTACTGCATATCCTGCTCGTCTGTTACCTTCAATAACTTGAGCTCAACCATCAACAAACAACTCCAATTCTGCGTTCTCTATGGGAGTTTCTGCTATTTCACTTGTCGCTGCATATGTAAGCGTGACACAATCATGAGTCATTTCGCCTTCATCCTCTAACACAAATTCAGTCATTGCAGACATCATACATGAGGATGGGTTCGTGACTGGTGCATGCTGTATAACAATATTCGGGGCTGTGAGAGTTGCTAACCAATTTCCCCATCGGGAGGAGGTGACAGAAGTGACTTTTGCTTGATTCATTAGTGCGGACACTGCGTGAGGGCATTTTACGTTTACAGTCTGACCTAACACCATTCCTGATGAAGCCTGAAGCGCTAGATGAACTGCCTTGTACTGCTCTGAGGCATGGGCCCATACCTTGAGTGACTATGTCAAGTTTACCGGAATAGTAATGAATTGGGCGTAAGCTGCCCCCATGATCTTGCATTAGACATGCAGTCATAAAGCCTAAGTGTTCATGGACATAAAGCACAAAGGGTCTATCAGATTGGGCAACTCCTAATGCTGGTGCTTGACATAGTGCTCTCTTCAAATCATTAAAAGCTTTGAGATGAAGTTCTTCCATACAAACAGTATCTGAATCTTTACCATGGCCTTTCAACAAATCATAGAGAGGCTGAGCAATCGAGGCATAGTCTTCAATCCAAGGTCTACAATAACCTGTTGTTCCTAAAAATGAGCGGAGTGTTTTAATGGTATTAGGCGGAGGTATGGCTTTGACTGAAGCCGCTCGATCCTGTGTAATGGATCTATTTCCTGCACCAATTGTTTGACCCAGAAATGTGACTTGCTTTTTAGCGATTTGAGCTTTGTGAAAGCTGCATTTGTGTCCTTTTTTATGCAAATAGTCCAACAATGATGCCAATTCAGTTTGATGTACCTCATGATCTGTTGAGGCAATCAAAATATCATTGACATATTGGATCATAGTGGACTGTTTTACCGGACATTCTGGGTCACACAAATCACGTCTGACAGCCTGATGATATATGGTTGGGGAGTTTTGAAATCCCTGTGGCAATCGTGTCCACTGGTATTGTTCATAGTCAACTGTGAAAGCTAACCATGGCTGGCTGTCAGAGTGCAACGGTACAGAAAAGAATCCATTAGACATATCAATTACTGAAAAAATCTTACAATCTAATGGTAAGCCATTACAAATTGTAGATGGATCTGCCACTAGGGGGGATGATTTTATCAATATGTTTATTGGCTACTCTGTAGTCTATTGTAAGTCTCCATGTCCCATTAGATTTCTTGATGGGCCATATGGGTGAATTACATGGACTGTTGGTTTTAACTAGCACTCCTTGCGTCAGCAAATTTTTCATCAACAATTCTACTGTAAATTACAGCTGACTGACAAAATCTTTCAGTATATTCACTCACAGTTTCTTCTTTCCTTTGCACACAGGTAGTAATTCTAGACCAATCTATTTTGGGCCCTAAGATATTCTTTAGGATTTTCAAAATACCTTCTCTTAAATCACCCTTACTGGCATTTCGCAGTTCAGAAGTAACAGCAGATTCAAAACTGTTGAATTCAGATTCAGTTAGAATTTGTGACATCAACTGCGTGACTTCTGCCAACGACATGTCATAAAGACGCATTTTACTGATCAATGTTCTTCTAAATTCAGAAAAATGTGTGCGTGCTGACGGTAAACTCTGAGATAGTCTCTCTATATCTTTAGGACATAAACTTTTGGCAACAGTTTGTATTTGCACAACAGAAGAATTGAGAGGAACACTATCAGTTTCCTCAATTCCCTGAGTTCTTCTCCTACCAACACACACATTGACTGAATTTACAGGCACATCAGTTACTGATTGGAGAGCTACATCTGTTTCAAAGAACGCTTGTAAATCAGGGTAAATGTTATCAGGCTGACTGACTTCCACATCAGTTTTTGCTGCAGCTTTCTTGAGGTTCAATTTCTTAGTCAAAGTGGATACTCGAGCACGGAGTTCATTGTTCTGTTTCTCTAGCTCTGAGTTACGCTGAGACTGTTGTGTCGCTAGCGTTACACTGAATTCTCTGTGACAACAGATAATGCCTTTCACATTGTTCTTACGAATACTTGCTCCTAGTACCTTTTTACACTCATCTACTGACCAAGTCTTGTCTGGATGAATCTCATATTTCTGCGTTAGTTCTTGTCTAACTTTTTCAGTGACTATTAGGTCCATTTGTTCCCCTAACAGCGTTTTGAATTCACTATCTGACCACAAAGGAGTCGTAAGACCACACTTTTCTGTGGTTGGAATCAGTCTAGCGTTCCTTCTAACCATTTTGTAAGTTTCTTCTGTACCACACAAACAAAACACTAAACAAAAAAAAACAAAAAAAAAACTTCTCTGATCAACAGAGGGTACACTTGTTAAAAAAAGCTTAACTATTGTTAACTTTCCAAATTACCAACACTTCACACTTAACTTCCCTGCCTACAGGAACAGAGGATAAACCAAAATTATTAACACGAAATGCTAACCTTCCCTGCCTGAAATAGAGGATAACTTCCCTGCCTACAAGAACAGAGGATAACTTTCATCTCTAACATAAAAACTTTAGAGGGTAAACTCTTCCCTGCCTGAAACAGAGGATAACTTAGTTAAACAAACCCTACAGATGTATGTTAACTCTTCTCTGACGGCACAGAGGATACACTGGTCTTAGGTTCTTTTGGATTAGAGACAGCACTCACCACAACCTTTGGTTGAGAGAAAAATTCAGCCTGGGAATCTTTGTTCAGCTGGAAGTTTCGCTGGATTCCAAAAGATGCAGATCTTTGTTTGAGCTTGAAGTTTTTTCAGGTGAGGAAGCTGGAACTCTATCCGGGATCACGGCACCATCTGTTGTGAACTCTGTTCTTCTAAAGTGTAGAAAACTCAGAAGAGAAGACCAGGAGACTTCGGATTGGATCGTCAGCAGAATTCTTTATTCTATGACATGTCATTGGTATCTGTGGTCATCGAAATCTCAATCTTAAACAATCTTACATGGTATCTTATAGACAGAATTGGAGGAGGGATTTTTTTTTGGAGGTGGAGACAAACATCAAACAAAGCAAACACCTGAGGGAGGCGTTAGTTGGTTACGGGAACTTCCCGTGGTTCAATAAACCTAACGAATCCACGTCTGGGCCATTTGCAGAACAAAAGTTGAATCTCTCAGTAGTCTGACTCATGGAACTTACCATTATCATAGAGACAAAAGCACAGCTGTCTCAAGCTCAATGGTCAGGAAACGATCTCAAACACCTGAATTTGCCTGACACTTTGTTAGTCAGGAAGTGATAAAATTTGTAATCCCACAGTTTTTAAAGAGGGATTTGATCATATATAATTTGGTTTATTTTATTATTGCACATTATCTATTCGCATCTGTAGATTTCAGTTACAATATAAAATAATAAATGACATTTTTATAATGTTGATGGTATTTTCTGTTTTATGAAATGATAAAAAAAGATATATCAAAAAAATCCCCCAAGTAATTTTTTTTAACTCTAATATGTCAACAAATTTAAAAGTAGTAATCAGCTTATCAGAAATGTTTTAAACATAAAATTTAGCAATTCTTAATGTAATCATTAAATTAGAGAATTAAATTAGAGAATTATGGTGATAACTTTGTAAAAAAAAATGTAGAAGTTTTATAAAGACTTTTCATTTTTTTAATTTATTTTTACCATATTCACCTGGGTATCTTGCTTTAAAAACACAAAGTCTTCTCTTAAACAACTGTGATTACAATACGACGTGACTTATTCGGACCTCAAAAAGCAAAGTTTAAAACGTTATGCCCAGTTAACCCCGTGAATAATCGTCACGGCATAGTCTACTTTTAATTGAATTAACATTTATGAGATCGTTTAATGTGTAATGTTCTTATTAATTGACATGGATTGTTAAATTCTGTCTCCCATATATTGCATAATGAACGGAGGAGATCAGTCGGTCATTTAGGAATGAAAGATGGTTGGACAGAATTATTCACCCATGTGTGATAGCTAGCAAAGACATGTGGTTAAAAACGTGGATGGATGCCCAGATACATTTTGGTTAAGCCATTATTCTGGCTCAGAGGAATGCCGAAAGGTGCCAGGAACGAAATTAACACATCACACCTTCATAAATACAGTAATTGGATGTGTAGTGTAATTATCGGGCCTGTGTGGAAACTGTGCCTGCAGAAATACACAGCATTGGAAAGTTATACACTTTCAGTGTGTTTGTTTATTTAATATTTCAAGTAATAAGACCATTTGGCATTTGACTTGAGAGGGGTATGGTGGCGTAACTGACTACATTACTATTCAACTGGACCACAAACAATCAGTGCATTGTGGATTTTGCTTGAGAGTCAAACTCGTACTTTTGAGAACTACATTTATTTTATTCAGCTTCTGTATACAATCAAAAGTTGGATTTTAAGTAATGATTAGATGTTTTTTTAAAATATAAGACAGCAGCTACAACAAAATATACCATGTTTAAATGCACTGAAAAAAGTGCTTTTGAATTTGCCTATTTTATATGTAATTACTTATATTAAGTTTTATTTTAAGTGGTTGCACGAATTGGAATCATCTGCATTTAGATATGCAGTTCACTTGTGTGTGTCAAATCAAATCACTTTTATTGTGTGTGTGTGTAATTTACTTCTTTAAAATTATTTAAAGTTTATTAGAGCATAATATATTATATATAGTGCATTTATAGTGCATTTAATTGTAGTTAAAATTTCAGTTTAAAGACTGAAAATCAACATTTTGTGTTATTTAACTTGGCCAAGTTTCAAACTACATTTATTCATGTTCAATCTACATAGATCATTTTATATAATACGTATGTAATATATATATATATATATATATAATAATTAATAAACACATAATGAAAAAAATATATTTGAATGCAAATATAACTTCCTGAGATATGTTCCAGTTTTTTTAATGCATTGTTTTTATAGCAAACTTTGAATTAAAAAGGCTTATTTTTCATTTAAAGTCAGTTACACTAATTTGTTGAGCAGTACAGATACTAATACTAAATACTAATAATGACGTTTTCTGTTAAAACAAACTTTCAGTTAAATACACAATCTTGTGCATTTTAAGAACTCACTTATTGCATTGTTTTAAATTTGTTGAGTAGAACAGAAGAGAGGATTCTGTAAAACTAACAATGTTAAGTTATGCTTATTTATTTATTTTCCCTCCCAGATTATAACAATTATCAATCTACTGTATGTTGACATATTTATTTATTAACAAAATACATTATGTAAACAATTATTTTAATTTTAATATAATTTCCTTAGACATTTTCCAACACATGCAACCGTTTTTAAATATTTTTTTTGTCATACAACTTTCAATTTGAACAAAGTCAGAGATAATTTAAGAGCAAGTTGATTGAAAGAACTCACACAATTTTTTTGAGAAGAACAGAAAATATGGAACCTAGTAGAACTAACAATGGTGAAGGTTCATGTTTTAGAGTGTGCGTTCTGTGCAATTCAACTGATTCGTCCTCAGAAAATATGGAAAACCATCCATAGACTATTTCTGGCCATGTTGCATGCACTAAAGAATACAGTTTATTTTATAGCCTTCTCAATATCCAGACATCTCTATCTGCAATAACAGATGTATTTACTGAACAGCCATTTCAATGAGAGTTATTTCAGAGCATAGCACTTGTCTTACACACAAACCACCTGCAATTTAGCTTAAGCACTCAAATAAAGTCACCATCATTATTTTCAAAGCAAACATGCCTCATTTCTAAGTAAATGAGATGTGTTCACAAAAGTTGCCACTACCGCCAATTAATGTTATAGTACTATTATATCCTACAGGTGTAAACAAAATTTTATTTACAAGAGCATTAGCAGTAATTGATACAATTATGATCAAATGGTGGAAATAGTGTTTAATAGGCGTATATCCATTCAAGCTTTTTCAGGCATTTTAAAGAGTTGTGCTTGGATCAGTTAGTGTAATGCTGCTCTCTTAGTAAAGTATGTAAGTTTGTGGAAGTATACCGTATAGTGTTTATCCAATGTTTTTAGATCGCGGACCACTTTAAAAATAAAACAAAAAGTGCACACCACCTAACACCCAAATTTCATTAAGAAATCTTATTTGACATCATTTTCACCAATCTTGTGTCACCAATGCATATTTTTACAAAGGTGCTGGTTTGTTATTTTGTTATAAAGAAAACGTACAAGTATGCTTGCAGGATGGAAACTCTTAAAAATAGTAGCATACTTCAAAGTGCATTATCACATAATAAAATGTGGGCTACAATTATAAGGATAGTAAACATACTTACAAGTTGACTTATAATGTAGTTCACAGTGTAGGTGCAAAACATAAAAAGTTGTATCCAATACAGTCACATTTAAAAGTATTACATTGAAAGTGGGCCCATTTAGTCCCAATAAGTATTGAAATATTACATCTGGACATATTTACATGTATGCATTTAGCAGACGTTTTTATCCAAAGCGACTTCAGTGCATTCAAGTTATTCATTTTTTTGTCAGTACATGTGTTCCCTGGGAATCGAACCCACAACCTTTGCGCTGCTAACACAATGTTCTAACCACTGAGCCATAGGAACATGTAATAATATAACACATGTAATAGCGTATAACTATTAACTGTATAAGTATTATATGTATAACACAATGTGTTATACATATAATAGTATAACACATTGATTTTAGCATACTTACTATATAAAGTATACTTGAAGAATTTACTTAAACTTTACTTAAATTCATAAATGTATTTGAATCATAATCACACACAAACACACACACATACATATATATATATATATATATATATATATAGTATCTCACAAAAGTGAGTACACCCCTCACATTTCAGCAATCAGTTTAGCATATCTTTTCAAGGGGCAATACTAAAGAAATTAAAATTAAAATTAAAGTCAAATTAGTAGTCAATGTGCAACTTGTATAGTAGTAAATATTTACTGTTCTCTGAAAATAACTCAACATACAGCCATCATTGTCAAAAAAGCTGGCAACAAAACTGAGTACACCCTAAATTTTTAACAGCTATACATTGTTTCACCATGTAAAGTCACATGTCCTATTTATCATGTTCATGTTTTGTCTGCTTGACAGGACCATACAAATTTGTGTATCTTGTATAGAGCAGTTAACATTTGGTTCTTTGAGTACAATTATCTCATACTGATCACTGGATGTTCAGCAAGGCACCTCGTGGCAAAGAACTCTCTGATGGTTTGAGAATTAGAATTGTTGCTCTCCACAAAGATGACCTAGGCTATGAGAAGTTCGGTAACAGCCTGGAACTGAGTTACAGTACAGTGGCCGGGGTCATACAGAGGTTTTCACTCAGAACAGGCCTCGCGATGGTTGATCAAAGAAGTTGAATCCATATATTGTGCGTCAGATGCAGAAGCTGGCTTCAAAAAACAGACACATGAGGGCTGCCAGCATTCCTTTAGAGGTTGCAGAAGTGAAAGGTCAGCTTGTCAGTGCTCAGACCATACGCCACACACTGCAACAAGTCAGTTTACATGGCCGTCGTCCCAGAAGGAAGCTTCTTCTGAAGCTGGCTCACAAAAAAGCCCGCATACAGTTTGCTGAAGACAACCTGGCCAAGAGTATGAATTACTGGAACCATGTCCTGTGTAGGTGGAGAAGAACCATGTGTCTAACATCCAACAGCTCTGTGATGTCATTATGGGGGAGTGTAAGAGGATGCCAGCAACAACCTGTGCAGCTCTGGTGAATTCCATACCCAGGAGGATTAAGGCAGTGCTAGATAACATTGGTGCCCCTACAAAATATTGACACTTTAGGCACAGTTTTGATATGTTCACTTTAGGGTGTACTCATTTTTGTTGCCAGTTATTTAGCCAATAATGGTTATAAGTTGAATTAAATTTAGAGGACAGTAAATGTGTACTTCTTTACAAGCTGCACATTGTCTACTCTAAAATATATACAAGTTTCGGTTGTGCAGTATTGTCGCTTGAGAAATTATACTAAAATGTTTGCTCAAATGTGAGGGCTGTACTCACTTTTGTGAGATACTGTATATATGTATGTATGCATATATAAATTAATTAAGCCAAACAACTCACGGTTCACTTGTTGTCACTAGTCTACTGTATCCTCTACAAGAAAAACTACAAGATGGGAATTGTGCAGTGCAAATTGTGTTAAACGTCATGTTCACAATGTTATCTGAGAGTTACATAATTCATTTAGTGATCGGAGTGCTAAAACAACACACAGCATGTGCAGATAAACAATTCATTGTAAACTTCCCCCTAAAACGTCAGTTCCTCAAGAATAGACTGTCAGTTTTTTTCCTCCTCTCTCAAATGGCCCCCAGGTGCCTGGGCTTTCCGCCCTCTTGCCTCGAGACCCAGCCTCCTCACACTGCTGTGCCAAGATCCCGTCATCAATCCAGCTGAACTCTCCACAAGTAGCCTGCGGTTCCATGCCAGCAAAGGTCCCATTAACCTCTTGGCAAGCTCATATTGCTCTTAAATAATTAAGAAAAACCTGCTCCATTATTAACGAGATGGGGGCTCCTTTTTAGTTGAAAGCACCTGATTAATTATTCAGAATGAAAATCATAGTAAAGACACCTGTTACGCCGCCTGTGCTCGATTACACTTACACATGGGCTGAGAGAAGCTTTCAGGAAGATTCACAAACATCAAGTTAAAAGTTAATACCAGCAAACTTATTTATGAATGAATTTTTTTTCTTGAGAAGACACTGGAAATCTCAAGCATTTCAATTATATCTGACACAGTACTCAGATTGGCCAAGATGCCAAATCTGCATTCAGAATCTCAATATGAACTCTCAGATTTCTCATCATATTCCCTATTAAATGAGCTATGCCATTCATAAATACAACGTTCTGTCATGAAACTATAGATGGCGCAGGCCGATTGGTCCTAACTCAATCTGATATAACGACATCCTTCACATTGCTCAGCTGATTGGTTCCTTTTCACATCAGCAGCCAATGAGCTCACTGCTCAACATTCAAATACTTGGCTAGTCCTAGCTCTAGCAGTTGCAATGCGCTTTAGAAACCCTCCACCTCCCCAGCTCCACCTGTAAAGATCTGCTACAGGGTGATGATTCCATTGCATAAGTACTCATACCCTTATCTGGGAACGTTGGAATTTAGCTCAGTAGCATTCATATTGCTTGTAGGTGTTCCTAGACTTTTAGTGAAGGTAACCTGTGGCAAATTCAATTTAATGGGTATGATTTGGAAAGGCACACGTCTTAATAAAAGGTCCAACAGCTAATAATACATAAAGCAAAAACCAAGCCCTGGGGTCAAAAGAACAGTATATAGAGCTCAGAAACAGGTTTGCGTCAAGCTACACATCTGGGGAAGAGAAAAAAATGCTGCTTCATTGAAGGGTCACAGAAGCATGTATTCTCTGTTACCATTAATGCAAGAAGTTTGAAACAACCAGGATTCTTCTTAGAGCTGGCCTCTTGGCCAAACTGAGCAATTGATGGAGAAGGGCTTTTGTTAGAGTGGTGACGAAGAACCCGATGGTCACTCTAGTTGAGCTCCATGATCATATGTGGAGATAGGTGAAAGCTATAGAAGGATGTAAGAAAAAGTGAAGAAGACGTTGAAGATCTTGATGAAGATGTTTATTGCAGCATAGCAGTGACAAAGTACATTGTACCTTGGGTTCAACGGAGTTGGAATGAACCCCAAACATCCCAAAGTCCTAACCTTTTATACATTTTCAGTTTACTACCCTTCATGTAAATGAAGTTGCTACTGTCATAACAGCTGTAGTCTGTATGTTAATTAAGTTCTGACACCCCTTTGTCTGAGGTGGTTCTCAGTATTCCACACCTGCTCCACTTCTACAATTGGTGACCATTTGCTCAGGATGTGATCATCCCAAATGGTCTACAAACAACATAATTGTTGACTTTCTTCTTCTCTATAATAATTAAGCCATTTTGGGAAATGAGCATGATCAAACATATATTGTGGAGTGGAATCTGGATTGATGCAGACATAAGATTCTAACAAAGACAAATACCATTGCAACACTCCATCGATTTGGGCTTTATGGCAGCGTGGCAAGACTCAATCCTCTCTTCAGTGTAGACACATGAAAACACACTTGGAATTTGCAAAAAAGCACCTAAATGACCCTCAGACTGTGAGAAATAATATTATCTGGTCTGATTAACCTCAATTCTAAGCATCACGTTTGAAGGAAAGCAGGCACTGCTCATAAAATGCAGAGTACCATCCCAAAAGTAAAGTGTGCCTCTTGTTGTGGGGCCTCTTGCTGTGGGGCTGTTTTTCAGCGGCAGGGACTGAGGGACTCGTCAGGGTAGAAGAAAAGCCAATTTCACCAAAATATAGAGATAACCTTAATGAAAACCCAGTCCAGAGCATTCAGAACCTCAGACGGACAGAAGGCTTACTTTCAAACAGGAAAATGGGCCTAAATACACAGAAAAAGTGGCTTATAATGGCGCTTTTCCACTGCATGGTACGGTACGGTTCGGCACGGCTCGGTACGGTACAGTATGGCTCAGTTCGGGTCGGTTTGCGTTTCCACTGCAGTTTAGTACCGCTATAGAGTGGGCGGGATTATTCACGCATCGTTATAATTGCGCCGCCTCTACTGCCGTGACATCATCGTAAACGCGCCACAAACAAACTCACAACAAAGAAAGGAGACGGAATAGTGTTCTTCATTCTCGGCATGTGGATGTTTATAACAGCAATGGAGAGGTCGATGAGAATGTTTGGGATTTACCCCCAGCAGCAGAGACTGTGGTGACAGTGACACGGGCTGTAGAGGAGGAGGGCAGAGATGTTCGTGCAGGTGTGCTGCGTTACTTGATTAGTTAACTATTTATGCAGCGTGTTCTGTAAAATGAATTATCAATAAACTTTTTAATATTTCATAATGTACAATGTATCTCTTGTTTTTTAAATTTATGTGATGGTTTTTATAATCGTGGCATTAATCATTTGTCTTTTTCAAGAGGTTCATTACGTGCTCATACAATAATACATATTTAATATATTCTGGAGGTACACTTAACCGATCAGATTGTTTTTAATTGAAGCAAAACACAGATACAAAGGTAAAAATATAAACAGAAGACATACTCTGAAAATATAGCAAGTTCAAATGTATATACATAAGGCTTTTTCCTTCGGCGTCGCGCCATCAAGCTCTCGCTGGATCCGCTCCTCGGCTATCAACGAGAGGAACGTCTGTACTTCCTCACCAGACAATGAAACAGATAATTTGTGGTTGATGCAAAAAGGTGCGTTTGTTGAAACAAAAGCTGCGTCCACTCCTTCGCTGGCTGTGCTGATTTAGAGCTAGCGGGTATATGCGTCTCATGTCGCAAGTTCAGTGACGCAGTAATGACGATTCTCTCCGGCCAATCAGTGATCAACAGAGTTTACACGTCACGTTTTGGTAACAGTACGGTTCGCTTGGAACCTCGGCTGAGGTGGTACTAAAAAAGTACCAGGTACAGTACCCAGTGGAAAACCCCCCCAAAAGTGAACCGTACCGAACCGTGCCGTACCATGCAGTGGAAAAGCGCCATAAGACAACTCTGTGAATGTCCTTGAGTGGCCCAGCCAGAGCCTGAGCTTAAACCCAATCAAATATTCCTGGAGAAACCTGAAAATGTGTGTCTGCCCCCATCCAACCTGACAGAGATTGAGAGGTGAAGGGGTGAGGAGAAGAATAGCAGATAATTACCAAATGCTGATGAGCAAAGCTTGTCGCATCAAACAAAAAAGACTTGAGGCTGTAAAGGTGATTCAGCTAAATATTTAAATATAAAAAAAATAAATTCTAATGAATATATAACCTTGTATGAAAATATCATATGAACCTTTATTGCAGGATTTTAAAATGTTTTACAAGGCACGAGGGCACAAATTTAGAAGAATAAGTGACGCTTTCCTTTACAGGTCTCAAAAAGTGTTATTTTTCAACATAATATTACGTCATGAGAGGTAGTCGTGTGCCGCGCTCTGTTGGTATATTCAGTGGAAGGGGGCGTGATCAGTGTGTTTTCGGGAGTTAGTTTTATTTAAATTGATCCTTGTCATGGTAAATTATTGTGTTTGTGGAGGTTGCACAAACTCCCGCCTGTCAGGACATCAAGTCCACAGGTTTCCTAACAAGAAATGGATGGTATCTTCAGCGCCTTGAAGATACCAAGTTAGTGCGGTGAAGAGACTGGACTTCACTGATGCATCTGCTTCAAACAACGCGTTTTGCGTCTGGGTTTTTGTTAAATGTGAGCCAAAATCATCAAAATTAAAAGAATCAAAGACTTAAACTACTTCAGTCTGTGTGCATCGAATTGATCTAATACACGAGTTTCACAATTTGAGTTGAATTACTGAAATAAATGAACTTTTCCATGACATTCTAATTTATTGAGATGCACCTGCATATATATTCAGATGGTTTTAAAATGGTTTTCAAATCTTTAATATACTATGTATTTATATACATACAAGTATTTAGCTCAGTAATACATAATCTCTGCCCTAAACACACTCATGTCTGCTGGCCTGGAGAGGTCGATGCACCTGTCTGAAGTGCATATAGGCACATAAGGGTTCAGATAGCAAGCCTCAAAGCATGGGTGCAGAGTCAGACACCGCACATCAAGTGTGGGGGGTCACATTCTCCTAAGGTATGCATCCAACTCCCAGCAGCACTGACTTTCATCAGCTGTGACCATGGCATTTACCACACAAACACTTAATGAAAAAAAAATGTGTTTATCTCTCCGTTGATGAGAAACCTGTATATCACATGACGTAGTGTCGGATATTAACGAGTGTGACATGCCTCATCAATTATTAGTTTGTGTTACTGGTAAGTATCAATACTCATAGATTACCAATACGAGCTTTGCTATTGCCTGATTACATATTGTTAGCCAACGTGTTTATATCTGTAATCTCAGACTGGTCTCTCACCAAGACACCTGCCCTGTTCTCCTCTCACGTCAGCTAAATGTGTCTTCTCTGACCATTGTTCTGTCTAATCCTTGCCTGTCCCTGCACTCTTGGCTGCAACGCAGGCTCATCATTTTATCTGTGGTCCGTCATACAAGTGTAAATAAACATTTAAAATTTCCTCAGGGTCCGAACTGTCATTGCGATTCATTGTTTTCCTATGGTTAAAATGGACCGCTCTCCCTCTCGTTATGTCATTTCCGGTTTTGGCGGTTTTCAGATGCGGAAGTAAAATTATTTCACAAAAATTACTCCAGAAGCCTTAATAGCGTATTTTAAAGTATATTTTAAAGAAAATCTAGTTTCTACATAAATTTTCTATTCATCGACTCACTGGAGTTGCTAACCTGGAATATGACTAATTTACAAAGTTGTGACAATTCCGTTTTTGCTTTGTCAATATGGTGTATGGACTGTAGACTGATTTGTAAAACAGATAAATAAGGCAGCAACATAACAAAACATGAACAAATGAATGGGTATGAAAACTATCACAAGGCACTGTATGTTATATGTGCATCAGCAGTATTTCCTGCATGCTCACAGCAGCATGTCTGTGGATCTCTCTCTCTCTCTCTCTTAGGCGACTCCGCCCTAATTGGATGTAAAAGACCCACCTGCTGATTCTTCCCTGCGAAATCCACTGTCTTTTGAAATAGTGGGAAGTTGGAAGTGAAAGGAGAGGGAGGGAGATTTGTTGGAGTTTTGTGTGTGTTGTGAATTGACCTTGGTGGTGACATTGTATTGGTCTTTCCTTTTTGTGTTGATAATTTTAGTAGTGTATACCTCGGTCTGTTTAGACCTTTATTGCACTGTTGATTCTTGTCAGTTAAGTTTATGTTCTTTTGTTTCTGTTTAGTAAGCTGGTGAGTGTGCCGCTATCCTTTTGTATATTATTGCAAAGATTGTGAATAGTGTGTCTTCTCACTATGAAGGCTGTAAGGACTAGGTGCCGTTTTTCTTTATTGTAAATAACGTTTTCTCCTGCTTTAGATAGGGAGTCAGGGAAGAATGCTGTAATTTGTTTATATTTCCTTTATATAGGTTACTTAGACTTCATGGGTATAGTTAGTGATACATTGTATTTGTTTGTTTTGGCCTTGCCCAATCCCAAAGAGATCGCCTTTATTTTACTGTTTTACCACAACTGAGACTTTAAAAAAATTAAATAAAAATAAATTCACCAGTACAAGGTAACAGCAGGTTTCAGATTTATTTATTTATGTTGTCTTCCCTGACCCTAGACCAGGGTCGTAACAGCAGCATGTCTCAGTATTAGCTCTTTCATAGCAGCAGTGTACCAGATCAGTGCTAATTTTGGCAGGCATTTTTGATGTATTCTTATTCTTATCTTGAGATGAAAATGCTTAATAGTCTTAGTCACTGTCACAGATGGACTGTGACTTATGACTTTAATTTAGGAGCACATGTACACACACAAACAGTTTACACCATAATTCACACACACACACACACACACACACACACACACACACACACACACACACACACACACACACACACACACACACACACACACACACACACAATAGATGCCGGCAAATTAACATCAATTGTAGTAGATGTGTGGTTACTTTCCTGTTTGTGTGCTGTAATTTTATTGCTTGTTTGTTTGTTTTGTCTTAATGTTTTGTTATATGATGTAAGCACACCAAACTATTTTACAAATGTTAGTTTATACTCACATATACTTGTAAAACACTGCAGTACTTACATTTTGAACCACCTTTAACCCGCCAAACCTGTATGCAAGGGAAGCAGCTATATTTAAAGCTTCCAATTGCCCAGTAGGAAGGGCACTTCCATTGTTGGTAACTTCATTGAGGGGTGAGAGCAAATTTTCTCATGAATTTTGTCTTCAATGGTTATGAATAGTTTAGTAATCAATACTATGATACATCTGTTGCATGCTAGCACAATTTGTCTTATGTATTGGTCTAGTTTTGCTTTGTTTCTAAATTGTTGTGCACCTCCACATGGTATGTTCTAAAGTGGGAGGAGTCTAACTCTATAAAAGGGCTCCTGGCAGCCAGTTTATAAGGTGTGTTTTTGGAGTGTGTTGAAACTGATTAGAAACTGATTGAAATAGTTTGAACAGTTTTTGTATATATATCTTTTTTCCTTTTCCTGTTTTTTTTGGGGAACCACCAATGTTGCACTGAAATAAAAACCCTGGACTGAATTCTTCCTTCTCTCGTCATTGATTGTACACCCTCTCCGCTGGTACACCCTAACAGTCAAATTTTAGTAATTTGAGTCTTTCATAGTTTTAGTCGACGAAAAGTCATTGTGAAAAGTCACTTTTAGTCGTTACTTAGTTAAACTGCAGTTACCAACATTTATTTTGGTAGCTATTTTATATGTAGTATTCAAACAAAAATAGTCATCATTGCTTCATTGCACATTTTAGAGTGACCTTTTATTGTAGCCAGCCTAAGGCACACCTGTGCAATAATTATGCTGTCTAATCAGAATCTTGATATGCAACACCTGTGAGGTGGATGGATTATCTCGGCAAAGGAGATATGCTCATTAGCACAGATTTAGACAGATTTGTGAACAATATTTGAGAGAAATAAGCCTTTTGCGCGCATAGAAAAAGTCTTATTTCTTTGAGTTCAGCTCATGAAAAATGGGGGCAAAAACAAAAGTGTTGCATTTATAATTTTGTTCAGTATATTTTGAATATCCGATAGTCCTTCGAAATAAAATTTTAGTCCCGTCTTGTCTTGTAAACGATGATGCGGCATACATTTCATCATAGTTTTTATCATCAGATATCATAATTTATTCTGTATTATTCATGCCAGGCCAGTAGATGGCGATGTCATTTTGTAAATAAACACTATGGTTCTGAACACATTAGGGATGGTCATTATGCGCTTAAAAGTATATCACAATATTTCTGGTATTTATTGCGATAACGATATCAATTATGATAATTCAGGGAATCCTGTTTCTTTTTAGATAAAAGTATTATCTTTCCTATTTTTACCCAAAATAGCGTATTACTGAGTACACATATAATGCAATGAGTGTTTAATTCAAACTGGAAGCCGGAGGGCACCCTTGCGCAGAATCCTTACATATGCATAGCAGAAGTAATACTACTGATGACGTTCCAGGAAATCCCTAATATGGACAAATCTATCAAGTTATTGCTGAATTAAAGAAATTGGAGATTTTTTTTTAACTTGAAGACAATAAACATGATTGCACAAAATACATGGTTTATATGTGCTCTTCAAGCAATCTTGGGTATTTTTTATAAGGAAAGAATATTTATAATGCAATACTAATCAACATAGCCTTTATCACTGTATATAATACTATTATTCTGTAATATTAAACCACGTCTGTTCACAAAAAAATAATTCAAACTCTCAACTATGTTATAAAGATAATTTGGATAAATATAATGTTGATAAATTATATCTTTGTTGGCCAACAGGTTTGTAAACAGGCTCATACACATGCAAAACTGTATTGCACACATGCTACTGTAGTACATTTATTTATAACGATTTTTTTGTGCACAATACAGCCCTAACCAAACCAGTTCCAGACTGTAGAAAAGGGATGCAAATATTTTGTTGGTACGAGTATAGTCTGAGAAATAATCACGGTTTCACGATTATTACTGTTATGCATTTATTCATTTCAAAACATAAACTTACACAAATGCTCTTGAGATATTAAAGTATTATTTATTGCTGCCTTTGGAAACAGAAATAACACAGTAATCAATAATACAGCACAAAATAATAATACTAAAGAAAAATGTAATTGGAATTAAAAAGGTGACCTCTGCTCTGTAAATATCCATGTCAGTATTTCCCTTTTGAAAATAACAAATGAAAAAAGATAACAAATCTATTTGGTGTTTTCATTTTGTATATTCTTTCTACATTTCTTTTAGACCCGAGGTACAGAACTCGGAAAGATGTTGAATTTTTTTTGACTTATGATATATAACAGGGATGATTGATCACAATGTTAATGAAGTATTATGAAAATTAATCATAATTATTCATATTACTAATATAAACTTTTTAGGACACTGTTACTAATGAGGGGGATACACTGAACTATTATTGTAATCAACTGTCATCCATACTTATTCATTTTAATAATCTTTATTCATCTGATTTTACATATGGCCTGAGAAAACCATGTCTATTATTTTTGTTTGTGAGATCGAGATTGAGCTGCCCACACAAACATTTAGGAGGACAGAAACTTGTTGTAAACACTGCCCAGCGACTTTCATTAATGAAATAGCTTAGATACTGGATGGCTACATTATATTAATCAGAAAAGAGGGGTTAAAATGACTGTATAAATAACTAAACTCAAATCTTCATTGTTTGTAGGGACGTTCAGATGCAGGTAGGCTAATAATTCACACACGCAACTGTAACCTCTCTCTCTCTCTCTCTCTCTCTCTCTCTCTCTCCCTCACGGCACTATTTAATCTCTGTCTGAAGCGGGAAGAATGCTAGAGCTAATTAACTTTGCATCAAGTGGTCCTTGCCTTCACGTCCTGCATTTAAATTATTAATTTCACAAGAACATTTTGGCTAGCCGTGCATTATCCCTTATGTACACTCTTTAACCCTTGATACACATTTCATTTTCATAGATTTTTCAGATGTATTCTAGCAGTCAGCATCAAGTGCCATATTTTATTATAAACAGGAGAACTTGAAGTTTCAGTCTAGCTAATTTAAAGTCCCAATTTTCCCTTTGTCTTCTCTAAAAATTAACACATTTCCAGAATTCTAAGTAAAACGCAAGCAATAATTTGGTGTTGTTTAACTGTGTACTCAACTTAAACAACTTAAACAACAAAAACTCCCGAAGTTTAGATTTTTTTTCTTTAAAAAGTTGTATCTGTGTGTTTTACACTTTCAAATAAAATTTTGTCTATAGATAATATTCCCCAAGCAAGTTATAGTCATTTATTACAATAGCGCTTTTCAGTAAAAAACAGGTATATTTACTTTAACAATATGGATATATGCAAAAACATTTAGGGAATAAAGATAGAAACAGTGTTATATAATAACAAAATACAGTAAAAAAAGCACATTTTTTTTCTCAAAAAAATAATATATATATATCCGAGTATGAACTACAAACACAAACAGTGCAGCAAGTTGTGAAATAATTCTTAATTTTACAACAAAAATACAAGCAATGCAAATGATTCTACACACTACAAACTAGACGAAAAAATGGGTGAGAAATATATAGAGTGCAATAGAAAAAACAGTGCAAATTATCTTTATGAACTATATAAGTATTTTTTACAAAATAAAATAGCCAAATATATCTATCCGCTGGCTGCACTCTACGTCAGAAATTGATTTTTCGCCTCACGATGCGAAGACATAAATTCCAGTGTTTTATTCGATATGTACCATTTTTTCATTCTTGTTTTTGTTTTTTTTATGCCAAAGTGCTCTGTCCTGTGTTTTTCTGGGCTTTTTCAGAGAGTGCTCTCATGCAAATATGTTATTTTGTGTTTGTTTTCATGCACTCACTTTGTGTTTGCTCAAATTCCCAGAGAAACCCACTTAATAAGGTTAAAAAGTCAAAAACCTATGTTTATTGGTTAAACGTGATAGTTTGAACCAATCTGAGTATGAGGGGTTGGGATTAAGCATCAACAATAATTTCTGTTTGGCTCAGAGGGACGAAATGCATTGGTTTCTTCTGACCAATCAATGTGGTCAAAATGTGATGACGTAATCACATACACTACAGAGCCACTGAATATCCAACTGAGAACCTCTGCTTTACGACACTTTTTAAAGCATTCAGAAAGGATTAGTGGTTCAAAAGTTATTAAACATTTAAGAACAATAGTTATTTTTTAGCCGCGGTCTTTGAGGGTACCTGGCAATTTTTACGCCAATATTTAAATGATGCCATGGTCATTCTTGGTGTACCCAAAATGGTCCCACACTATCGACTTCAGTCATTCTCTGGTGGAAATAAAGGATCATTGTTTGGCTCCTCTGTTAATCTAGTGTGTGCAGTAGCCTCTGTGCTGATAAGCACGTCATTTTAAGCTGGTGCTCCACTATTGTAACTTTGTTTTCATTTTGCGCAAGTTGCAACAGTTCCGTTCCGTGCAACAGAAACACTCAGTGTAGCGGAGACTTTATGATTAATTAACCGTGACGTTTTAAAGTGCGGTGAATAGTAAAACCGGTTAATCGCTGCATTCCTACCGTAGAAGGAGCTCCTCATTTAGCAATAAACTCCTCCTCAATTTTACATCCACCTTCAACAACTATATGTCAATAGCCATACTTTATCGTTATTATCGCAGGAAGACAAATTTTTATCGTGGGGAGAATTTTTACCGGTATATCGCAAACGATAAGATATCGCCATCCCTAGCACACATACCAATAGACTGAAAATGCGTGATGTCTCCGTTTTCACAAATACATGTTTTTGCAGTTCACACAGAGACGATAACGATATAATTTTCAAAATCTTTACTTCAAAATCCGTTTTCAAAAGTTAGCATTTACATGCTCCTAAAATGCATTGCCATCTAAACAAAGGACTAAAACACAAGTTTTCTATGTTTCTAGTTGAAAACAGTGTTGTGGAAAAAGCCCCTTAAATTATAAGCAAGCCCTAGTTTATCGCTGCGTGTATGTGTGTTTGCATTCAGTTCAGATCAGACAGCAGTACTTTACTGGACATAAAATGAAAGGAAACAGTTTTACACAGACAGACCATCACGTCTTTGTGTGGTTCCACCTGAAATGTGATAACGACAACAGCAAAGCTGCTCCTCGTACATTGGCCTCCTTCAGCTCAATAATAATTGACTGCACTGACACTGTGCTTTCCACATTTTCTGACTGCTATAATGGGGCACGCTGCTTCCTCTGCCTGCATCTGTGACAGTACAAAACAGGAGTCACTTCCCCTGAGACCAGGAAAGACTTTAACAAGAGTTTAAAAGTGATCGTGCGAGGGAGAGAGAGAGAGAGAGACCGTATTGATATGGCTCCCATCTGACATCAGAGATGTCAGATGACAGTTTAATGCAAATAACTGAATCTTTCATAAGAAACGTCTCAGGTTACGTATGTAACCATGGTTCCCCGAGTGGGGAACGAGACACTGCGTCCCCTAGGGGTCGCTATGGGGGAACGCCCTCAGCGTGACTCGTGTCTGAAGATACATATGAAAAAACACCATCCG
Organism: Oxygymnocypris stewartii; assembly: GCA_003573665.1. Classification (NCBI taxonomy): domain Eukaryota; kingdom Metazoa; phylum Chordata; class Actinopteri; order Cypriniformes; family Cyprinidae; genus Oxygymnocypris; species Oxygymnocypris stewartii. The sequence continues at coordinate 526,151 of QVTF01020890.1, read as the reverse complement.
TTGGCCGGCGACAGCCCATGACGTCACTACCGGCGTGACCATAATAAAAGGATCGCCGGGAGAATACATCATCCGCTTCTTCGTCTGAAGCTTGCGTCCGAAGCATGGCCCAAAGCCTACGGGACGCAGTGTCTCGTTCCCCACTCGGGAAACCATGGTTACATACGTAACCTGAGACGTTTCCCTTCATGGGAACTTCGAACTGCGTCCCCTAGGGGTCGCTATGGGGAACGTTATACCCACGCCACCATGCTGAGGGGAGTGCAAGCCCAATTCACGCAGGAGGTGAGCACTAGTCAACTCTACCATTTGGCTCAGGGAGTTGCCCCTGTGGACGGTTGATGCTGTCAGTGACATTATCCCCTTTGGCCAAAAACCCGAGCTGCATACCTGAAGTACTTACCTGCTAGGTGCCGGGATTACCGGACCCAAGGTAGAGCTCACAGGTTTGGAATCATTCTTATATAGAAAGATTCCTTTAAGGGGATAGGGCCAAGTACCTAGTGGTAGCCACTAGGTCCTGGCCGGTCACCAGGGGCTACCGCTTGCTCTACATGAGCTTGCTGAGGGAGCTGTCTCAACAGACCCCTTGGTAGCATTACCCTTTTTAAACCAAAATATTTGGTTACAGGGAGTGGGGCCCAAGGCACAAACCGGGGCTTGACCAACTCAAATAAGGGCACGAAGCTGTGCGCGTAACCCTACCCTAAGGGCTTTTAGAAAGAAAGCAGAACATTCGATGTGCTAACTTACCACTGGGTGGATTTTTAGAAAAGTGCCCAAAGTCTAGCGTGTGCACTTACCATAGCATGGATTTTAGAAAGAACGCAGAACACTTGATGTGCGATCTTACCACTAAGTGGATTTTAGGAAGTGCCCATTGCTTTAGCGTGTGCACTTATATATATTATTTTATTTACGTTCTATGTCGGGGGATTAGATGCTCAGAAGGGAGCTGTATGCTCATAGATGACCCTCTATGATGAGGGGAGCAATGCTAGCTTGACCCACAAGGCGAGCGATCTACACCGAACTCTGGAAGTGGAGAAACTTCCGATGCTCAAACAGGAGCGGCATGCTCATAGGTGATCCTCTAAGTGAGGGGAGCAACGCCAGCTCTACCAATAGCGAGCTCTGGAGAGCGGAAAACTCATTTTGAGAGGGAACTCAAACACTCAGGAGTGGGGCCCAAGGCACAAGCCGGGGCCTGACCAACTCAAATAAGGGCACGAAGCTGCGTGCGTAACCCTACCCTATGGGATTTTTAGAAAGAAAGCAGAACATTCGATGTGCTAACTTACCACTGGGTGGATTTTAGAAAAGTGCCCAAAGTCTAACGTGTGCACTTACCATAGCATGGATTTTAGAAAGAACGCAAAACACTTGATGTGCAATCTTACCACTAAGTGGATTTTAGAAAGTGCCCAGAGTTTAGCGTGTGCAATTATATATTGGTATTACGTTCTACTCGGAGGGGAGAACTACTCATCCCTTGGAGTGAGATTCTCAGACGCTCAGAAGGGAGCGGCATGCTCATAGATGACCCTCTACAGTGAGGGGAGCAGTGCTAGCTCTACCGATGAGGAGCTCTGGAGAGCGGAGAACTCAGTCTTCCGAGTAAGGGAGCTCAGATGCCCAGAAAGGAGCGGCATGCTCATAGGTGACCCTCTATGGTGAGGGGAGCTATGCTAGCTCAACCAACCAGGAGAGCAACCTATCACAGAGCTCTAGTAGAGCGGAGAACTCATTCTACAGAATGAGAGGAACTCAGACGCTCAGCAGGGAGCGGCATGCTCATAGATGACCCTCTATAGTGAGGGGAGCAATGCTAGCTCGACCAGCAAGGCGAGCGACCTATCACAGAGCCCTGAGGAGCGGAAAACTCATTCCTCAGAATGAGCTCAGATGCTCCGAAGGGAGCGGCATGCTCATAGGTGACCCTGTAGTGAGGGGAGCAATGCTAGCTCTACCGACAACGAGCTCTGGAGAGTGGAAAACTCATTCCTCAGAATGAGCTCAGACACTCAGAAAGGAGCGGCATGCTCATAGGTGACCCTCTGGTGAGGGGAGCAATGCTAGCTCTACCGACAACGAGCTCTGGAGAGCGGAAAACTCATTCCTCAGAATGAGCTCAGACGCTCAGAAGGGAGTGGCATGCTCATAGGTGACCCTCTAAGTGAGGGGAGCAGTGCTAGCTCGACCGACAACGAGCTCTGGAGAGCGGAAAACTCATTCCTCAGAATGAGCTCAGATGCTCAGAAGGGAGCGGCATGCTCATAGGTGACCCTCTAGGTGAGGGGAGCAATTCTAGCTCTACCGACAACGAGCTCTGGAAAGCGGAAAACACATTCCTCAGAATGAGCTCAGACGCTCCGAAGGGAGCGGCATGCTCATAGGTGACCCTCTAGGTGAGGGGAGCAATGCTAGCTCTACCAACAGCGAGCTCTTTTGGAACTTAGACGCTCATACAGGAGCGGCATGCTCATAGAAGACCCTCTAAGGTGAGGGGAGCAATGCTTAGCTCTACTGACAATGCTCAGAAGGGGTAGCATGCTCATAGGTGACCCTCTAAGGTGAGGGGAGCAATGCTAGCTCGACCAGCAGGGCTAGGGCGACATAAGTGGAGCATGAGAGGCCTAATCCATGGGATTGCAGACCAGAATGACCTGAGGACCGAGGATGTTCCCACGGAAACCTCCAAGGGGGCCTCAGCCCGGACCATCAGCAAGGCAGTTTCGTATGAACATAGAACCTGACCGAATTCATCATAGGTTCAGTCTGACTGCAATCTTAGGTTCCCACCTAACCTCGGTCAGGTGGGGTATGGAAGTTGCAGGGGAATTAAAGAGGGGAAGCTAAGGGCCGGTGTTATAAGCCCCCTGAAGGAAGGGAGTAGATGTTAGTTACTCTGGTCCGGACGGGAACGTTGTTGAGGACGTTTCGCCTGGATCACCTTCCTCAGGTCTTGCCTACCTCTTTTTGACTTGTACCTTCCTCTACCCCTACCCGCAGGCGGGGGAGGGGCATGAGTCGCAACACTAGCCTTCTGTGCCTGTCTCCGATCCTCAGACCGGGACGGGGCAGGACCCCTGCTCTGTTCGGGCTCAGACCTGGACTTTATAGAAAGCCTTACCCAGGTATTTCAGCAGATCAGTCTGGTATGCCTGAAGCACCGCCATAGTGTGCAACGAAGCGACGGTCTGACCTGCTGCTGCATATGCCCTGCCATTTAAGCCAGATTCTCATAGCCATTTTCACGCATCCCCTCAGTGTCAGCATAACTAGTATGCTGAAACCTATGAATACGAGAAAAAATAGCTTTTTCCACTCCTTCTCAACCTCCACATCGAGATTTTATAAAGAAAGGAAGGCTCAGTCGAGCTGGGAGTTTATGGCCAGAAAGATTTATTTTTATGATCCATAACCTCCAAAACTCATTCATATTTGCAGTGCAGGAGGATTGAGAGGGTTCAGTCTCAACTTCCTCACCCTCAAACATCTCCTGCTCTTCCTGGGCATAACAGAGCAGAGCACTAGCCGCTGAATCTGATGATGTCAGAAAGATCGCATCGTCACAATCCAGCAGCTCACTCTCGTCAGCCGACGCGCGCGAAAAGGGGCGGTCCCTCTCTAACTCATCGGCCACATCCAACTGCTAATTTCATTCGCCTCCGTGCCTCGGCAGCGGTGGGTCCCGAATTGCGGGAAGCAGACGGCTGCCCCTCTTTCCTTGAAAAGAGGGACAGGACGAGAGCGGAGCTTTTACATAGAAAAAGCTCACAGTGCACGCTGATTTCCCCTCAAGGACATCGCGTGCGTGCTCCTTGCCCAAACAAAAAACGCAAAGATTGTGTGTGTCATCGGGCTTCAAATAACGCGGATCCACACACAATCTTAAACGCCTTGCTAGTGCTCGCCATGATAGAGAGAAAACTGTACTCTTACCAGAATGCACGCTTCAAACAAAACAGTCAGTGAAGACGAAGAAGAGGATGATGTATTCTCCCGGCGATCCTTTTATCATGGTCGCGCCGGTAGTGACGTCATGCGCTGTCGCCGGCCAACGGATGGTATTTTTTCATATGTATCTTCAGACACGAGTCACGCTGAGGGCGTTCCCCCATAGCGACCCCTAGGGGACGCAGTTCGAAGTTCCCATGAAGGGGAATGCCACTTTTCCATCTACCAAGATTCTGTCTACTTTTCTGAATACCAAAACACACACCCACACAGGGTGGATTGAAAAAAATAGTGGATAAAAACTGCATTCATAAGGGCAAAAATAGCTCAGATTATAAACTCTGGGACCAATTAGTTGGTTTATGTTCTGATTGCTGACATCTGGGGCTAAATTTATGAAACTTTCTTAAAATTGGGAATATTTTGTATTCACAAAAACTTTTATTAAAATATTTTCCTATCTTAAGAACGCACTTTAGAAACTGCGATGATTTGTATCGTAGGTGCAGGTTGCCATTTTTATTTTGTACCCCCCGCCCAACAAGATCTGCCAACACTTATAAGCCAAATATGGGATTTCTTGCACTGACAAACAAATTTATCTGCAGTGTCCTAGTAAATTCACTAAAATGCGATCAAATGCATTCACTCTAGACAGAGCGCAAGAACAATGGAGTGCAAATTATTTATTATGATTGTTGATCAGCAAGTGTTCAGCAAGAACCGGCAAACAATCTGATAATACCGTTTTATTTTTTTTTAAGACACCAAGACAATCCTTTTTCTTTTAGGAACTACATAACACAACTCCTGAAATTGCTCACAGAAGCTTTAACAAATAGCTTTTTCCATAAATAGCATTAGCAAAAGTGCTACATTGTTGTCTTAAATCAAATTGTATTCATGTGGCTTTTTTAAGCCTTTATTTAACCAGGAGAGAACCTCAATGAGATTAAAAATCTATTTTCCAGGAGTGTCCTGGCCAAGATAGGCAGCTCAGTTATACAAATACACATATTACAAGCAACAGTACATCACAACAATAAAATATTATGGCATTAGAAGCATTTGTAGATCTTTAAATCATTTTCTATTGCATGCAAAATGCTTCACAGCAAAGCATGCTGAGGTAATCAAGCACAATCTTCTAGAAAGTTTGTAGAAACACAGACGGCTTCCTGAGCAGCGCTCGTTCCGGGATCCATGGCGGATCCGGGAGCCTGGGCGATCATGGCGGGACTGCCTCCGAGGCCGTGACCCCAGCCCGTGATCACATATCGCTCCACCTTTCTAGCGCCCTGCCGCAAACTCCACAGCATGTCCTCAGCTGTATTCATATTGTATGGGTCCGGTCTTCTGTCACACACCCACCAGCTACAGATGGAGAGGAGAGAGAGTCATTGAGCCAATCAAGTGGATGGGGATTATTAGGAGGCCATGATTGACAAGGGCCAGTGGTGGGAATTTGGCCAGAACACTGGGGTTACACCCCTACTCTTTACAAGAAGTGCCATGGGATTTTTAATGACCACAGAGAGTCAGGAGCTCAGTTTAACGTCTCATCCGAAAGGCGGTGCTTGTTGACAGTATAGTTTCCCCGTCACTATACTGGGGCATTAGGACCCACACAGACCACAGGGTAAAACACGGCTAGGGACTAATAAACCAATGACGAGACCAGGAAACACCAAATATGGACACAAAAGGGAGGGAAACACAGGACATACGGACAAAAGCCTGACATTAGCATTTGTCATTAGCTTGTAGTGTAGCTTGTTTATTTTTTTTTCAAAAAGGTTGTTATACTATATTAGCTTGTAGCTAGAAAAGACTAGTCGCAAAGTAGTTTCTCAACGCTAACTGTGGATAATGCTAGCATAGAGGTATTATTCGCCCACCTTGTCAGGCTAATTCCCTTCTCCTTTCTATCTGACCCATATTCTGAGGCTTGTTTTGTCTGTTCAACATTCTCAGGGGCTTCATACTTGTTCCCATTAATAATTAATGTTGTGAAACCTGCAATATTCATAAGTCTCAGAGCTCTGGGCACCAGAGGTTTCTTTTGGGAGATATAGAGGTGGTGAGGTTAACAAGTGAGTGTGTGAGAGTGTGTGTGTGTGTGTGTGTGTGTGTGTGTGTGTGTGTGTGTGTGTAAGGAAGATGATGGAGATTATGATGCTGTACAGATCTACTCAGCAAACATCGTATAGGAGATTAATTAATGATGTATGCCTTGTGGTGTAAATTGGTTTAGGGGGAACCAAATGTATCAGTTCCGCTTGTCTCAGAGGGAGGAAACAAATGTTATTTTATTGTTGCCTACAAGTTTAGATTCACTTTTTTATTTAAAATTAAATGTCATAGGTGAAAACAGAAAAAAAATATTCAAATTAATTTATTTGAATGAAGATCATTTAAATGTCAGTACATCCATGGAAAACTCAATTCCGCAATGCATTTTTAGCCAGCTGATCCCAGATATGAAGTTTAACAAGAAAGCAACATGCTGTGCAAGTTTTCTCAGAGAATCACTGCTGCTCAATTCAATCTTTCAAAGTCAAAGCGACATGACTTCAGCATTATGTTCCAACAAAAATACTCTTACAATTTACATATGAAATGTACTGCTCTTTAAATGTGTGGGATTCAGACAGATGTTTGTATGATCTCATTGCTATGATGGAGAGTTGCTCCGTTGTGAAGTTGACTTACAATATGTTCCTGATGATTCCAGAAACTAGCAGCTAAACCACAAATATAAACAAGCTTCTCTTTAATTATGTTTGGCAGGGTTATCTTGATATCAACTGCTTTTACATTCAAATAACACATATCCGAAGTGCAGTCGGTATTTATAATGGTTTATGGGGATACAAGCTTCGGTGACACTTCAGATTAGGGAACACATTCACAAATTATTTACTGTTCTACACTTTTCTTAAAACTAGACTTTCAAAATTCAAGCATGAAAATCTCTTATATATAGTTAGAATGTTATATTATACATTATATGTATTTATAGAATGCTATGGGGGAATGAATAGATGACTAATTCAATAAATATATAAATATCAAGGGTAATCAAGGTACATATCAAAGGTGAACAGTATTAGCAACCACATACTGCCATCCCTACTACTTCTAATCATAATAATAATAATAATTATTATTATTATTAAATGTATGTTCTATTTAAAAAGTAATAAAAGATTACAGTACATTCCAAAAATGTGTTCCAAAAACTGTTTGAATGTTTAAAATATCCTTCACAGAATGTTATTTAACACAAAATTCTTAAATCTAAATTGTGGCAGAAATGACAATGTGGTAAAAAACAACAACATACAAATATTTTAAAATTTAGTAAAATTAATTTTTCATTATTTGAATATGCATATATTCAACTGGTATTTATTTCATTTAACTTTGCATATAGGTTCTGGGATGCATGTGGTAAATATAGTATAAAAATAAATGTAAAATCATTTGTGTACGTTTTAGGATGAAATGTAATCAATGCTTTATACACGAGGCCCCAGGGCTTAATTCAAAATGCATGAAACCACATGTGAAGATTTAAAAATGGATCTAAACGCAATGGTGAAACCCACAGAATCACATGTGTTGTGTTGCAGTCTATCTTTCAATTTAGCTCAATCACTGTCAGCTATGTTTAGCAGTGTTAAAAAGTTCCAGTGGATCCATTAGGCCAGAAGTGAGCTTCTTTTGATTAGATATATCTAGAAAAAACATATTTATTATTCCTCTGGCAAATTGTTTCTCTTGTTTTTAGTGTATCTAACAAAATGTATTGAGGTGTAATATATATTTTCCAGCTAAAATACTAAAATATTGCCATGTTAACCCTTGTGAAATAGAAGTATGAAATATAGCAACTATACAATATGGTCAAAGTACAGCTGAATGTACTGAAAAGCATTCTTGAAACTTGAATGTGGTGTATTACAAACACACACATACAGGTGCATCTCAATAAATTAGAATGTCGTGGAAAAGTTCATTTATTTCAGTAATTCAACGCAAATTGTAAAACTTGTGTATTAAATAAATTAAATGCACACTGTGACGAGTGGGGCGGGGCCGAGAGCCGTGGGAACGGAGCGAGGCCGGTGGAGTGAATGATAATGAACGACACCTGCGCCACTCACCGGTCTCGAGTCCCACGGAGGAGCACTCGCTGCCGGCTGCCCTCGACCGGAGGGAGCCATCGCCGGCCGCCAGGAGGCGGAGGGGCATCGGGCCGTCCACCAAAGAGGTCCAGTACCATCGCATGGCACCGCGAGTGAGCCGCTCAGCTGGTTGAGGACCGAGCGGCAGCGTGTCCGGGAACCGGACCGAGATTTTTTTTTTTCCTCTCTCCCCTCTCTCTTCTCTGTCACTCCTCATCCTTCCGTCTCCTTTCTCTCGCCTCGTCTGTCCTTACCCCCAGGTACGCCGCGGCCGCCCTGACGGGAGGGAGGGGGGGAGTAGAGCGCAGTCTCGTGGGTACCCCCCGGCCTGCGAGGGGCGATGGGGGTATGTGACGAGTGGGGCGGGGCCGAGAGCCGTGGGAACGGAGCGAAGCCGGTGGAGTGAATGATAATGAACGACACCTGCGCCACTCACCGGTCTCGAGTCCCACGGAGGAGCTTCGGAAGGGTTAAATGTGGGGTGACGACAGTGGAAGAGGAGAGAGGACCAGGCCTGGATTTTAGTGTGTGTTTTGTTTGCGGCAGTCGTCCGTGAGGGGCTGCCGCTTTTCTGTTATGTTTGTTTATTTGATTATTAAATGTGTTTGAATGTTCGCCGGTTCCCGCCTCCTTCTTCCCGTATCTATCTACTTCATTACACACACATACTAAAGCAGTATAAGTCTTTGGTTCTTTTAATTGTGATGATTTTGGCTCACATTTAACAAAAACCCACCAATTCACTATCTCAACAAATTATAATACTTAATAAGACCAAAAAAAAATAAAAATAATAATAATTATTAGTGAATTGTTGGCCTTCTGAAAAGTATGTTAATTTACTGAATATGTTCTCAATACTTGGCAGGGACTCCTATTGCTTTAATTACTGCCTCAATTTGGTGTGGTATGGAGGTGATCAGTTTGTGGCACTGTTGAGGTGGTATGGAAGCCCAGGTTTCTTTAAAAGTAGCCTTCAGCTCAGACTTTGGACCACTGGGCAACAGTCCAGTTCTTCTTCTCCTTAGCCCAGGTAAGACACCTCTGGCGACAACTGTAGCCAAATTCCTTGATGCATCTGTGTGTGGTGGCTCTTGATGCCTTAACACCAGCCTCAGTCCATTCCTTGTGAAGTTCACCCAAATTCTTGAATCAATTTTGCTTAACAATCCTCATTAGGCTGCGGTTCTCTCGGTTGGTTGTGCATCTTTTTTTTACACACTTTTTCCTTCCACTCAGGTTTTAGTTAACATGCTTGGATAAAGCACTCTTTAAACACCCAGCTTCTTTGGCAATGAATGTTTGTGGCTTACCCTCCGTGTGAAGGGTGTCAATGATTGTCTTCTGGACAACTCTCAGATCAGCAGTCTTCTCCAAGATTGTGTAGCCTAATGAACCAAACTGAGATACCATTTTGAAGGCTCAGGAAACCTTTGCAGGTGTTTTGAGTTGATTAGCTGATTGACATGTCACCATATTCTAATTTGTTGAGGTGAATTGGTGGGTATTTTGTTAAATGTGAGCAAAAACCATCACTATTAAAAGAACCAAAGACTTAAACTACTTCAGTGCACTGAATTTATTTAATACACAAGTTTCACAATTTGAGTTGAATTACTGAAATAAATTAAATTTTCCATGACATTCTAATTTATAATATATATATATATATATACATATATAATTACAAATTTGTAGCAATGAAATGGCAATTTAGAACTTTTAACAGGTATTACATTTAAACGTAATACCAAATAATACACTACAATTAAATTATAATCAAGTACTTTATATGTGGTTTGGTATAGTATGCAATGTTCCCTCTAAATTGTTTTTATCTGGCTGAGCAAAACTTTTCTCTATTGGGTGGACATTTCGGTCACCATTTCGGTCACAAGTATTTTAAGTATTTTTATTTTATTTGACCCTTGATTTTAACTAAATTATGTACATTTTATGTTACCTGATAATTTTTTTTTACAGTATAATACACTGCAGTTTAAAAGTTTGGGATTAGTAAAGTTTTTTAAATAAGTTTATTATGCTCCTCAATGCTGTACCTATTTTACATATTATTGACATTTAAAATAAAATAATAATTTAAATAATAAAAGTTTCTATTTCAATATATTTTAAAATATAATATATTCCTGTGAAGCAAAGCTGACTTTTCAGCATCATTGCTTCAGTCTTCGGTGTCACATGATCTTTCAGAAATCATTCTAATATGCTTATTTATAATCAATGTAGGAAATAGTTTTGGTGCTTAATATTTTTAGGCATTCTTTGATAAATACAAAAATTAAAAGAACAGTGTTTATTCAAAATATAACTTTTATGTTTCAATATGCACTACTATTCAAAAGTTTGGGGTCAGTAATTTTATTTTTCAGCAAAGATGTGTTAAATGGATAAAAGGTGATAGTAAAGACTTATATTGTTCTAAAAGCTTTTTATTTTGAATAAATGCTGTTCTTTTTAACTTTGTATTTATCAAAGAATCAAATACAAAAATATCACATGTTCCAAAAACAATTAATCAGCACAATAGTTTCAACACTGGTAATAAATCAGCATATTAGAAGGATTTCTAAAGGATCATTTGACACTGAAGACTGGATAAATTATTCAGAAAATTCAGCTTTGCTTCACAGGAATAAAATATATTTTATAGTATAATAAAACAGGAAACCAATATTAGAAAATGCAAAAATATTTCACATTATTGTTTTTTTCTGTATTTTGATCAAATAAATACAGCCTTGATGAACATAAGTGAGTCCAGTCAAACAGAGAATCAAATTAAAAATTGTAGTTTTTGTTTATAAAGCATTACATGGCCTTGCTCCAGCTTATTTATCTGATCTCTTACGTTGTCATAATCCGTCCAGGGCACTTAGATCCGGCAACCTTGGAGTGCTTGCTGTTCGTCGATCAAGGTTAAAACATTGTGGAGACCGTGCTTTTGCGACAGCAGGCCCTAAACTATGGAATAGTCTTCCGGGATCAATCCGAATGGTGTCATCACTCTCCTCTTTTAAATTTAAACTTAAAGCACACCTTCTTAGAGTGGGTTCCTAATGTATTATTCTAATCGTATGTATGCTATCCTATAGATTGTTATAGATTCTGTTTTATATTTGAGCTTCCTGATCTGGGTTGTTTTTAAATGTGCTTTATAAATAAACAATCAAATCAAATCATTAAAAAAACAAGATCAATTATTTATTAGGTTTATGATATAGGCCTAATATATCATAACATAATATCAAAACAAACTGAAGCATTTAAAAAGACCTGTAAGCTAAATATTTTCAAAAATCTTGAACGTGAATTTGTATATAGCTATCTAAACATCATATGAAGTACAGTTTGCACAATGCACCTGTGTGTGACTGTAAATGTCTCAATACTTTTGTTATCGTTCTGTGCCCATCCTCCGCTATTTCCAGCACTTAATCAAGCCACTATTTTTTAATACATGAGGATGTTTTATTTCACATGTCATTGCGTTGAGTTGACTTTCGATTTGAGCTCTGTAGTCCGCAACCATTGAAGCATTCGATTTCTATGGCGACTCATTTGGCGCACATCATTCTCTTTCAGGCTTTCTATTGGTGCTTTTCCACTGCATGGTACGGTACGGTACGGCTCAGTTCGGGTCGGTTTGCGTTTTCACTGCAGTTTAGTACCGCTATAGAGTGGGCGGGATTATTCACGTGTCATTATAGCTGCGCCGCCTCTACTGCCGTGACATCATCGTAAATGCGCCACAAACAAACTCACAACAAAGAAAGGAGACGGAATAGTGTTCTTCATTCTTGGCATGTGGATGTTTTTAACAGCAATGTAGAGGTGTATGAGAATGCTTGGGATTTACCCCCAGCAGCAGAGACTGTGGTGGCAGTGCCACGGGCTGTAGAGGAGGAGGGTAGGTGTGCTGCGTTACTTGATTATTTAACTATTCATGTAGCGTGTTCTGTAAAGTGAATTATCAATAAACTTTTGAATATTTCAAAATGTACAATGTATCCCTTGTTTTTTATTTATGTGATGGTTTTTATAATCGTGGCATTAATCATTTGTCTTTTTCAAGAGGTTTATTACGTGCTAATACAATAATACTTTTTTAATATAGTCTGGAGGTACACTTATTCGATCAGATTGTTTTTAATTGAAGCAAAACACAGATACAAAGGTTAAAATATAAACAGAAGACATACTCTGAAAATATAGCAAGTTCAAAAGTATATACATAAGGCTTTTTCCTTCGGCGTCGCACCATCAAGCTCTCGCTGGATCCGCTCCTCGGCTATCAACGAGAGGAACATCTGTATTTCCTCAACAGACAACGAAACAGACATTTTTTTGTTGATACTAAAAGGTGCGCTTGTTCAAACAAAAGCTGCATCTGATCCTTCGCTGGCTGTGCTGATTTAAATCTAGCGGGTATATGTTGGGTCTCATGTCGCAAGTTCAGTGACGCAGAAATGATGATTCTCTCCAGCCAATCAGTGATCAGCAGAGTTTACACGTCACGTTTTGGTAACGGTACGATCGCTTGGAACCCCGGCTGAGGTGGTACTAAAAAAGTACCGTACCGTGCCGTACCATGCAGTGGAAAAGCGCCATATGAAACCTGTAAACTGCATTCACCAGTTCTAACTCTATAGCGACATCAACTCTATAGTGGGTTGCCCGAGCATTGCTATTCTTTCGTTTTTAATAGAATTCAATCAAACAGCTTCCCAACAATTTTTTTTGCATGTGTGCGGCACATTATTTCTCTGTGCGGCTGAGGCGGATGAAGTGCGCGGCCACGCATGCACAGCTTGGCGGGAACAGTGATAGCATGGTAAAGTCAGTGATTAGAGTAATGCAGTACAAGTAATTCAAGATAAGTAATCAGATTACTTGTCCAAGTAACTAGTAAAGTAACACTACTATTTAATTTCCAAGAAAATATCTGAGTAACTTTTTTCCAACACTTTGTTTCCCAGGTATTGACTGAAAGCTGTCTTGTCCTCATGTTGAGAGAAATCGAAAGTTCTTTTACATTTGCCCAAAATACATTTTTTACATTAAAACAAACAAGCAAGCTCAGCCCAGATGTAACAAAAAAAGTAACGCAAAGTAATACAAAACATTACTTTACATAAAAAGTAACTAAGCATCTCAATTGTTAAATTTTTAGGGAGTAACGCAATATTTTAATGCATTACTTTAAAAAGTAACTTTCCTCAACACTGTAAGTCGACGCCTTAAAATAAGCTTACTTTAAAGCACAACACAATATTATAAAAACATCATAATTTTAGTGCACTTTAATGTCAAACATAGTGCGTCAAAGTCATGACATAATCATGAAAGTGTCTCTGTTTGAATACACTTACACAGTCTTTAATTTTTTTAAACTATATGACCTGCAAGTATCTTTAAACGTATAAGATTTGAAGTACACTAAGTGCACATTCAATACAATTAAGGGAAAGGGAAAGACCGGTGACTTTCCTGTCTAACCTTGTTCATCAATACAAACAAAATGGCCGTCTGGAGGAGTTTGTTATTCACACGCAGCAATTGTCTTCCTCTCAGGGTCTGGAGCAGATCCTTCAGCCCATCCCCACAGATCAATGAAGGGTGAGAAGTTCATTATCTAAATCTATATACTGCTCAGGCGGCACGTCTCTACCCCGCTCTCTCTCACCTTTTAATTGCTCCTCATTCATCAGTCAGCGTAGACAGGCCTCGCTCCTCCCTACCTCTCCTCATCCAGCTCTAACAACATGAAGGCTAATTTTACACCCAGCAATTGTTCCATTTAATTACTTACTTTCTGCTTCAACCTTAATCAATAATGCCCTTGTAGAAAATTAACACGTTTCTTTAAGTCTTTCACTGGCTGTAGTGTTTCCGTTTCGCCATTGGATGCTTACAAACGCTCGACAAGCAGAGCAGAGAGCGGAGTTATTATGCAGCTGACGGCATCACATTCTAACTAAGAAGATTAGATGTAATAATGTTGGGTTGGTTAATTGGTCAGTGTAGGTGATGGATTAAGATTACCATCTTAAAAGTTCAATTCGAAAAACTTTCTTCTGTAATCTGATGCAAAATGTAGCAAGAGACTTGATTGTGTACGTCAGTAATTGACTGGAAAGTTGTCAGGTGGTTAGAAAGGAGGGGTTTGAAAATAAGAGGGTGACGTCAGACAAGGAGAGTCATTTCAGAGGCATAAAAGATTATAAAATATTCGAGAGGTTTTGAAAAAAAACTAGTGGGAGTGTCTTAGTGAGGGGTTTGAATATTTACATGCAAATAAGTTCATTTGATCATTGAAATCCAATAAAAGCTCAGTTTGTTACTTCAGGAGTTCGTAGTAATGCTTTGGGTTTCATTTTAATTTCACCTAACGCTCAATTTTAGATTTTACATTATATCATATACACATACACATTGTGTCTCTTACAGTGCAAATACATGGTCCACCATTGTTTTATGAAAATGATCCATTATGAATCCATTAGATTATATATTATCCAACAGTTTTGAACTCTATGTTTGTTAAATTATTAATAATGTACTTATAATAAATAATATACTTTGGACCACTTTTGTTTTGTTTTTAACAATACTCAAAAGTCAGGCAATGTGAGAACATGGTCAAGCCTTCATCACATTGTGTTCATGTGCCTCTCTCAACACTGGGGTGATGACAGCAGAGAAGCAGCATATGGATGGAGAATAATGGCGGGACTGAGTGTTCGTGGAAGTGCTAGCGGTAAGAGAGCGCTAATTAGAATGAAATGACTCTACTGCGGCCCACATCCACACAGCTCATTTATCTTCATCTGCTTAGCGTTGCGTGCTGGCAGGACAAACAGTTCTCATACCCCCTTCCCTCTCTCCATCCATTCATTAGTCTTTCATCTTTAACACTCTCTCTCACTCCGTCATTTTGCTGTTTACCGTTTTATGGATACCACTTTTTCCTCTCCCATCAATGACCTGATCCTGTTGCCACTCATTAATTTCCTGCCCGGGCCGACTTTCACATTATTTTTTATTTCTCTCCCCATCGGCAGCATCTCGAACATCTTTCTCTCTCATCTCTCATCCACCAGAGGTCAGCAGGAAGAGGAAATGCTGTTTGAAAGGAAAGAAAGAGTGAAGTCAGGCACAGAGGAGATCAGTGACATGATGAAGCAGGCTGGGATAGATGAAGACCAACTCTCAGAGTGAGCGTGCAATAAAACACACACACTTCAGGATGTAAAAATACAGAACTGGCTTCATTTCAGGCCGTAACTGAAACAAAATGGGAAAAAAATAAATAACAAATTGCATTTGAAAGGGGTTCGAACACAGACCAATACTTTCAGTATACACAGTATACACAAGAACAGTATTTGTTAGCACCAATACTGATGGGTTAATTAATTAACTAATTAGTAATACCAAAATTATATATGAATGTTCAGAGGTATTATGAAATCAAACAATGATTAACTAAATTAAATTACTTTTTTTCTATCTAATTGAGATTTATATTAAAATAACAGTACATTTTTTTTTTGTTAAGAAATAGGCAAGAAGTAGCAGCCACAATTCCACTGTATAACTGATGTAGGCTTAAGTCCAACTGAGAAAAAAAAGCAATACAACCATCACAGAAATTTCTTAATGGTTTCTAAAATACTATTACACTGGACCCCCCCCCCCCCCTAAACTATTATCCATGATGTAAACAAGGCTTTACATCACACTTGTGTTCCAATATCCACGTAAAACATCATTCTTTTTTTATGCGCAGAAATGTTTGTTTGGGCGCTGCACACTGATTTTACAGCAGATACTTTAAATTGAGCAGTGTAAAACGAAAAGGGTCTAACTGTTGCACAGTTTTTTTTTTATCTGTTAATTATTTAAGATAAATAGTTTATCTTAAATAATTTTATATGTAGCCATATTATTTAATTCATTTTCCGTTTTTCTCCGGTTCACAGAAGGTTCACAGGTGGGTAATTCGATGATGAATCTTCATGGTTGTTTATGCTGCTCTTTGTGCATATAAAATAATAATAATTAAAAAAAAACTTGTCGGTCAGGAAAATAATCTAAATGAAAAAAAATGCTACCGTTGGATCATCTGGTTGAAATGAGAGATAGAGCTGTGTGTCATCAGCATAGAAATGGTAGGAGAAGCCATGTGCTTGTATGATGGGAGCCAGTGATGTAGTGTATGTGGAGAAGAGGAGGGGTCCAAGAACCGATCCCTGGGGAACCCCAGTGACCAATTTATGTGCTTTGGATTCCTCCCCTCCCCAGGCCACCCTGAAAGACCGACCAGTGAGATAGGATTCAAACCAGCAAAGTGGAATCCCAGTGATATCCAGTTATGAGAGAGTGGACAGGAGGATCTGATGATTGACAGTGTCAAAAGCGGCAGACAGATCCAGCAGAATGAGGACTGATGATTTGGAATTGGCTTTTGCAATTCGCAGGGCTTCAGTGACTGAGAGTAGTGCAGTCTCAGTTGAATGGCCACTCCTGAAACCTGACTGTTTAGCGTCCAGTTTGTTGTTCTGTGAAAGAAACAATGAGACCTGGTTAAAGACATCTCGTTCGAGTGTTTTGGCAATGAATGGAAGGAGAGAGACAGGTCTGTAGTTTTCTAAAAGAGAAGTGTTTAATGTAGGTTTTTTGAGCAGTGGGGTTACCCGAGCCTGCTTGAATGCAGTGGGGAAAATGCATGTGAGGAGAGATGTGTTGATAATGTGTGTGAGTGCTGGTAGGAGTGCGGGAGAGATTGCTTGGAGAAGGTGTGAGGGGATAGGGTCTAGAGGACATGTTGTAGGATGGCTGGAGAGGAGAAGTTTGGATACTTCCGCCTCAGTGAGGGGACAGAAGGAGAAGATGGGAGTTTGAGCAGTGGATCTAGTTGGTTGGGGGTCCTGTGTGAGTGGAGGTGAAAACTGACTACTGATTGTTTTAGTTTTGTTTTAAAAAAAAGTTGCAAAGTCATCAGCTGTTATAGACGTGGTGGGAGGTGGTGAAGGGGGACAGAGGAGAGAATTAAATGTTCTGAAGAGATTATATCTGGAGCATTGTTGATCTAGTTATGGAAATGTGACGATTTGTCAGTGTGGACTTCAGCAGAGAAAGATGAAAGAAACGATTGATACATAACTCAGGTCCGACGGCTCGTTTGATTTTCGCCATTTTCTCTCTGCTGCTCGGAGTCTGGTCCGATGTTCACGAAGAACATCAGATAACCAGGGGTTAGAAGGGGATGTCCGTGCTGGCCTGGAGGAGAGAGGACAAATGTCATCTAGACAAGTGGTTAAATAGAGCATAAAGTATCAGTAGCTGCATTCACATCCAGAGATGAGAAATGGGTAGGTGAGGGAAGAGAGGAGGATACTACAGAGGAAAGATATGAGGGAGAAAGGGAGCATAGGTTTCGTCTAAAAGTAACCGGTAAGGGGGTTGGTGGCACCCTGGTAGCAAAGTGTAATGTGAATTTAATGAAGAAATGGTCAGAGATATGTAGTGGTTGTACCAGAATGTTATCTGCAGTACAATCGCGTGTGTAAATTAAATCAAGTTGGTT
This sequence comes from Oxygymnocypris stewartii, assembly GCA_003573665.1. Taxonomy (NCBI): domain Eukaryota; kingdom Metazoa; phylum Chordata; class Actinopteri; order Cypriniformes; family Cyprinidae; genus Oxygymnocypris; species Oxygymnocypris stewartii. Next base: position 508,388 of record QVTF01020890.1, on the reverse strand, counting down.
GCCTGATTTGTGAGTGCTAGTAGTGGTAAGGCGTTTGAGATCAAATGAAGCTAGGAGCGAATGAAAGTCTGTAGCATAAGGCTTTTCTAGATGAATGTTGAAATCACCAAAAACTAAGAGTGGAGTTCCATCCTCCATGAAAGAGGACAGCAACCCATCCAGTTCCTCTAGGAAGGGGGCTAGAATTTGGCCAAGGGGACGGTAGATTACCACAATCTGGAGTTTTATAGGAGCCATTACAGTAATCGCATGAGATTCAAATGAGTTGTAATTGCATAGGGGCGAGTGGGTTGAGTATTTCCAATTATTTGAAATGAGCAGACCAGTGCCCCCACCCCGGCCAACCTGACGTGGGGTGTGAGAGAAAGAGAAATTGTTAGAGAGGGCAGCTGGGGTTGCTGAGTCTTCTGGACGAATCCAAGTCACAGTCAAGCCCAAGATGCTGAGAGTGGATTGTAAAGAAAAAGCGGAAATGAAGTCTGCTTTGTTGACAGCTGACTGACAATTCCAGAGAGCCATAAAAAAAGAAAGAGGTGTAGTAGAAGATGTAGAGATGGGGTGCAGGTTAGCAGGATTACATTGCCGTCTACGTGTGATGTTAGAGCGTGGTCGAGAGACAACCGGAATGGTTTTGAAACACATGATAGAGGTGGAAGGATAGAGGATAGCAAAGGAGAGTGTGTGAGGGAAGGGGGGGGGGAAATTATACCTAAATGCGTTGCCGGTGTCGTTGCTCGGGTAAAGTCGCGCAGGAAAAAGTCGCTTGTCTTTACACTCGTCTGACGAGGATGCTGAACGCTTCCACAGACGCTTCCGTGTCAGCCTCGGACATCAAATAAATACACAGTCTAATTAAGAGAATAGAGTGAAAACAGCTGTGAACGGCTTCTGATTAGCCCAGCCAATAAGCCTAACAGAGTGCTAATAGCTCGAGACGAAACTAACACCTTGCCCAAGGAGCAATGGAGGCGCAAATGATTATAATTACCAGTAAGTGCAATCAAAACTATAAACCAACGAAAATGCAGACTACAAATTGGTAGGAAACGAAATATTCCTTTCTAGCAGCAAGTAAATAATTTAAACAACAGATCTATGAACAAGAATTAAAGACACACACAAGCTGACGTCCATTTCTTCTGGTGACTAATCGGCTTCTCCAACTTAAAGCAGCAACCAAGCAGTTTAAATACTTTAACAGTCGCTGTGAACGGCTTCTGATTAGCCCAGCCAATAAGCCTAACAGGCCTAACATCCCTGCTACTTTGGACCCTCTTCAGTTTACCTATCGTCCAAATAGGTCTACTGATGATGCCATCTCTCAGGTACTGCACTCTTCCCTCACACACATTGACAGCACAAATGGCAACTATGTCAGGCTGCTATTCATTGACTATAGCTCAGCTTTCAACACTATAGTCCCCACCAAGCTAGCTGTCAAACTCTCAGACCTCGGCCTAAAAACTTCACTCTGTGACTGGATTCAAGATTTCCTCACCGCCAGACCACAAGTGGTGAAAGTCGGCCAGTTCACCTCCAACTCCATCACCCTGAACATAGGAGCCCCACAGGGCTGTGTCCTGAGCCCCCTGCTCTACTCTCTCTACACACACGACTGTGTGTCCTCTCACAGCTCCACTTCTATAATTAAATTTGCGGTTGATACCGTGGTTCTGGGCCTCATTAACAACAATGATGAGGCCGCATACTTGGATGAGGTGGAGAGACTCACATCATGGTGCCAGGACAACTGTCTCTCTCTGAATGTGAGCAAAACTAAAGAGCTGATTGTAGACTTCAGGAAGAGACAGCAGCGGCCCTATACCCCTCTTACGATCAGTGGGACCCCTGTGGAGAGGGTGAGTAGCTTCAAGTACCTCGGTGTAAACATCTCCGAGGACCTGACATGGACTACACACATTCAGACTCAGGTTAAGAAAGCCAGGCAAAGACTGTACCATCTGCGACAGCAGAGGAAATTCAGGGCATCACCAACAATCCTGAAAACTTTCTATTCAGGGGCCATAGAAAGTGTATTGACTCTGGTATGGTATGGTAATTCCTCAAACCAGGACTGCAAAGCTCTACAGAGAGTCGTGCACTTTGCTGAGCGTAGGGCTGTAGTCAAGTCCACCTTTGTCGAGTCCAAGACAAGTCCAAGTCCAAAGAGGTTCGAGTCCGAGTCAAGACCGAGTCCAAAGAGGTTCGAGTCCGAGTCAAGACCGAGTCCAAAGAGGTTCGAGTCCAAGTCAAGTCCAAGTCCAAATGAGACGGTCAAAACAGAGAAAGAAAAAAATTTTCTTCTTCAAAACCACATACTTAATTATTGATAATTGATGTGATACGAGAGACGGCATATCTTCTATTCTAATATAATAATTTTGCATTATTGTTTGTAATGATCTAAAAGCATGTGCAGCAACACTGTAGGATCAAATTAGGCTATTTTATTTCTCCTCCTGAGACCCAGCTATGGAGTTTTTGTCTCTGTAGTGGACATTATATTAGTGAATTTCTCTGAGACCTCACATGTCAAAGTTATAAGCCTGGATGTCCTGTACATTTTGGGAGACAACAATTGAATAGGGAAATAAATTATATATCAGTTTGCTTATGAAATATTATATATTATTATGAAAATCTGGCCATGTATTACTCCCATTATGAAAATTATTTTTCAACATTCTGTCCCAACAGCAACACATTAATAAGCAAATTAGATACAGTGTATAAGTACACTGTGTTTAATGGGAAACCAGTTTATGGAATTTTTTACACACATATTGCATAAAACAAAATGGTATATCAAATAATTTTGTTATACATTTTAAAACATAGTGAAACCTAAAAATTTATTTGGTGATTTAAAAAAACTCCCATTGATTTTGCCGTTTTGATGTCTATTCATGCCATTTAATTTTAGTCCTTGTGTCCTCTATGAATAAAATAGAGTTTTTCATAAATGAACATTAAAAAAAATATATATATATATATATATATTTTTTTTTTCTTATGGTCTAAACAATGTAATGACATGAAAACTTTTTTTTTAGGGGGGGGGGGGGCGTCTCAGGAGGATATTTTAGGTTTAGCACTTTCACTAATATTTGACCAATTCTCGATTTTGTAAGATTTTATCTAGTCAACTTGAAAATGTAACTACGACATGATTCAAGCAACTTTCTCTTTATTAACCCTCTAGTTAAAGAAAAGTATATTCTAAGTGCACCACACATGACGTTGTCTTCATGATGTAAATGTTAAACAAATCACTAAATATCTTTGCAGAAAAGATGAACTACAACTACATCTTGTACAAACTTATATTATGCATATTAGGCTATATGTTCTGAAATAATACATAATAATAAGACAAATGCTCCAAAAAACTCTAGTAATTCAAATTCAAAATGACTGAAGGTATAACACCTAGAGTGCTATTATTAACTATAAAGGCTCTGTAAAACAATGAACAGCAGTTTTCAGCCTGTCACCAGGATGCGTTTGACTGTTGCGCTCGCGTCTCTTGCAGCATCTCGTGCATGAGCTTTCACGACTTTCTAAAAACGCGGCACTCTAGTTATTAAAAAATGTTTAACTCACATCTTCTTGTATTTTTTCTATTCCACTGCCCGCGTCAACACAAAAGCACACTCTGTGTGAATGGCACCAAGAGAGCATCACACGTGAGCGGTTAATCATGTGCACCGACATGCGGTTGGATTGTTCTTTTCTCTTTACTGTTATTATCAAAGTGTCTAATTCCTCGCGATTCCTCGATTTATAAAAAATCTAATTGTGGCAAAACATTAAATTCGAATTAATCGATACAATCTGATAAATCGCCCAGCCATTGCCACAGTGTTTGCTTATTTTTTACTTTATTTACATTGTGTAATTTATTTTATTTTACATCCAGGTGTATTCCGTGCCTCCAGGCTTTATTCGTTTTGCTCTTATTCGCTCTTTTTCTTATTCATTTGGTGCCACGGTGTTTGATGATTGTCAGTGTTTTTTTTTTTTTACATTTAAACATTTTGCAAGTTTGTAATTTTATATTAGGCTTATAGCATGGTAATGGTGTATTTTTATTTGTTTTGTTAGTTAAAGTCCCATGTTTATTGCAGAAAATGTGTCGTTGTAAGTTATAGATAAGCAATTGACCTGAAATGAAAGTGAAAGCAAAATGTGCACGGGCATTAATAAGGTATTTAAAAGGGAAGGAAACTGAGAGGGAAAACTCCAATGAACTTTGTAAAACCAAACTGTATTATGCAACTTGCCGACAGCGTGTCTGTGGCCAAAATAAAAATTATTTATGCCACCACGCAGCGCGCACACTCAGAGCCAGACGCACACTCATATGACGCAGCTGTGCATTTAACAGGTGACCAATGACAATGCCCGTTCTAGATGGAGTTAAACCAATGGCAATTACATTGCCCATTTGCGGAACAAGCGAGCCAGATTAATGGTTTTGTTTTGAAAGAGAAAAAAAAGCATATATTGCTGGACTCGGTCGAGACCAACTTGAATATTTGGCGAGTCCGATGACCAAGTCCGAGACAAGTCCGAGTCCAAATACCAACGAGTCCAAGACAAGTCCGAGACGATAGAAAAACGTCTCTCGAGACCGGACTCGAGTACTACAGCCCTAGCTGAGCGCATCTCAGGGTCTGCTCTCCCCTCTCTGCAGGACATCTACATCAAACGCTGTAAAAGCAGGGCTGCTAAAATCCTCAAAGACTCAACTCACCCCGGTAACCATCTTTTCTGTTTACTGCCATCTGGCAAGCGCTTCAGGAGCATGATGGCAAAAACTGAGAGACTGAGGAGGAGCTTCTTCCCTCAGGCCATCAGGCTCCTTAACACAAACCGAGTCTCATAAACACTTACAAGACTCATTATTAACTGTAAAACATCCATATTCTCATCACCCGTATTGCTGTTATGTGTACATACCCGGTACAACCCGTTTGCACATCCCTCTTGTTCATATTACAATTTATTAAGTCCCAGTATACTGTTTTTGCACATCTTATTGTTTTGCACTTTTTATTCTATTGCACATTTTACTCTTATTTCTCTTTTTTTACCATATATATGCTCTTGTGTTGTGTTACTTTTATATAATTTTTATTTTTATTATTTTGCACTGTCCACTGAGCGGACCTGATTTGATTTACATTTCACTTCTGATTATACCCTGTATAATTTATTATGTGGCAAATAAAGAAACCTTGACATTGACCTTGAAATTCCTTTAACTCAAAATTTTTCCAGTTTTGATATTGTGCAGTTGCTTTGACACAATTTGTATTGTTAAAAGCGCTATATAAATAAAGGTGACTTGACTTGACTGTTGATTTTTGTTAGCTAGCCGTTTATTTAACACAGTTCTCCCTAAAAACATGCAATTTGTGCAAATAATGCTTTTAAAAAGATCAAAGAACACCAAAATGTAGAGTATCTATGAAAAATGCCTCAAATACTTTAAGACAGATGGAGATAAAAAATGCCCTTTGACTCACTTTAATTTCATTACTTCAATTTGTGTGTATATATATATATATATACAATATATGATATGGCATCCTTTTGCAGTAAACTAAGGCATGTCTCTGGCCAGAAAAGCTTTGGACGTTATGTTAAGAGCTTTGGTAAGTAAAATCATATGACCTGTCCTGTTCACATGACCAGTCTTTGAGCTGCCAAAGCCAGACATAAATAATAGTAGTGCAGGACTAACAATAAATTAAATACACAACCGCACAGTGGTTCAACAGTCAGCACACATGGCCATCAGATCAACAACTTGGAACTGATCTTCAAACAATCTTTCTTCGGTACACTCCCTGAACTCTGCTTGAATTGGTTTACAGTGTTTCGACGGTGAAAGCACAGGCAAACTTACATAACACTAGATAAACATTTTGGATATTTTAAACTTGAGCGTTTGGTGCAACCCCAAGTTGGTTTGATGTGATTGGTGTTTCAAAATAACATTTCAGCCGTTTTCTTGCTTACTGTTATAAAAAAAGTTATTGCCAAAAGTCATGTAGTGCAGCCAAAAACCTCAAGTGGTCTAACCAACATGCAGAAAAACACACACACACACACATATATATATATATATATATATATATATATATATAGATATAGATATACATATATATATATATGTGATCAGCCTTGGCTGGTCCCAGAAGCATACGTTCACACTGTTGTGATAGAACGTTCAGTGCGTCACGTCATCAACTGCTAAATTAAAATCTGCTTTCATGCTTTGGCTGGCGCGGAGCCAGATTAGACGCGCTGAGCGCTTGTCATTTTATCACAACCATTCAATGTTTTCAACCATATAAGGCTTATTTTTGGCTTCAGACATTTAAACACGCATAAGTACTAGCAAAACCATATATTTATAGTTTGTGTAGTTCATTATGGAGACCGAGACTTTGGTGTATTGGAGAACAACCTGTTTATTAGCTCTCAAGTAGCTTGCATCACTCAAACACTTGTGTAACTTGCCAATCCCACTTATTTCACCAGCAGGGGGCTCTTCAATACAGGAACGACCATATATGAACTTAGCTTCCTTAAACACATCTTGACCATATCTTAACTAACTGAACTATACATCAAGTTATCTACACCCCCTTTCCTTAGTTTTGTACTTCCATTTAATCAAAAGGTAATATAATTTCCCAAACATCTTTGTAACATCTAGATAATACAAAACTGAAATTGTAACTAAAAAATAATAACCAAAATGTCAGAATTACATCTTGTAATAACACATTCTTTACATTCGATTTTCAACAACATGTATAGTTAAACAGAGTACTTAGGATTAGGCTTAGAAATCCGACCATATCTAGTACGGTATGGTAACTTTTGAGCAGATGGCTCAGCTGGAATGTTCTTCTCAGCATGCAGTGCATTGTCAGACACGTTGTTGCGGTCTGGCACTAATTTGAGTTGTGACAACAAGTCCTCCAGATCGGCTTGTGTGCAGCGTGGGAGTGGTTCTTTTACAGGAAGTAGATGCCGATGATTCCTCCTGTACTCTTTACCACCTGACTCCACAACATATGTTCTGGGCTCAGTGAGAGTGTTCCTGACAACTGCAATCTTGTCGTGTCCTTTTGTTGTTTGCATCCGCACTACCTGCGATTCATGCAGTGGAGAGAGTGATTTGCTCCTTTTATCAAAGAACACTTTTTGCATTTGTCTCTTTTTGGAAAGTTGTGCTTTGACTTTCACAGTGTCCTTTGACCTTGGCTTCAGCATCTGCTTGCTGATGGGCATGTTGGTACATGTTACCCTGGACATTAGTCTCTGTGCCGGCGAACCCATTATCTTATCTCGAGGAATGTTGCGGATGTTCAGCAAGTTCAGAAACAAGTCTGTTCCATCCCTCTTAGAGGTTTCGAGCAAGCGCTTTGCACTGCGAACGGCTCTTTCTGCGAGACCGTTCGCCTGGGGATACTCAGGACTGCTAGTGATGTGACAGAACTCCCATGATCTTGCAAAGTCTCTGAAAATCTGGCTTGTGAACTGGGTGCCGTTATCGGTAATTAACTTCTGGGGGATGCCATGCACAGAAAAGTGCTTCTTCAGTTTGTTGAAGATGTTCTGCGAAGACAAATTTCTAAGTGAATTCACTTCAAACCACCCAGAGTATGAATTTGGCTGTTCCAGTCAAATATGTCAGCGGTAACAACAGACCAAGGCAGTTCTGGGATCTCGTGCAGGTGCAGTGGCTCTTTTTGTTGATGGGGTTTCACAAAGCATTGCACATACTGCAAGACTGCACAAAGTTGTCAATGTCCTTCGTCATTGTCAACCAGAAAACGGCATCGCGTGCTCTGCGCTTGGTCGCTTCGGCTCCTGCATGGCCTTTGTGTAAGATCTGCAGATATTCACTCTGTAGAGTGTGAGGAATTACAACTCTTGATCCCTTCATGATGATTCCGTCTTCAGTAGTGAGCTCATCCCTGAAAGGAAAAAAAGGTTTTAGTGGCACTGGTACACTCTGAATTTTCTTTGGCCAGCCGTGCTTGATGGTGTTGCACAGGCTTTGCAGAGAGCTGTCTTTTTCAGTGTGGTCTCTGAGCTCTTGCAGCCGGTTGACTGAGATCATCTGGACAACCATCACCTCGAATTCCTCCTCATCTTTGAGATCCATTGTTGTTACTTTCCTGGGAGCACGTGATAGTGTGTCTGCCAGATAGAGCTGCTTTCCTTTTTTGCAAGTAAGAGTCAGATTGAACTTTTGCAACTTCAGTATCATTCGCTGAAGTCGTGCTGGAGCAGTGTGTAGAGGTTTGTTCAGAATCGTGACAAGGGGTTGATGGTCTGTTTCCACCAAGACCTGTTTTCCATAGATGTAATCATAAAACTTCTGACAGGCAAAGACCACTGCCAATAGCTCGTTTTCGATTTGAGCATACCTCATTTCCATTTCAGTGAGAGTACATGAAGCATAGCTGATGGGCTGATCGTTTTGTAGGCATGCTGCGCCCAATCCATATTGAGAAGCATCACACGTGATGGTCACTGGTTTGCTCACATCAAAGTACTTCAGCACTGGTGGGAATGTGATGCATTTTTTCAGCATGTCAAATGCTTTCTGTTGATGTTGTGACCAGCACCAAGCTACATCCGTGTGGAGCAGCTGTCGAAGTGGTGCTGCCAGTTCACTGAAATTTGGGATGAATTTGCCAAGGTAGTTGGCCATGCCCAAGAAACGTTGCAAGGCATTTTTTTCATTCGGCGGTGGCATCTCAGTAATGGCCTGTATCTTGGTTGTGTCTGGTTTTAATCCACGTTCTGTGAACAGATGGCCCACATAACTGACTTCTTTAAGCCTGAACTTACATTTTTGTGGGTTTAGTTTCAGATTTACTTGCAGTGCTCTGTTCAGAACCTTTTTCAAGTTCTCGTCATGTTCCTTCTCCCCTTTTCCTCCAACTATAATGTCGTCTACGATTATGACACATGGAAAGCCTGTGAAGATTTGTTCCATCGCCCGCTGGAACACCTCTGATGCTGAATTAATGCCAAAAGGCATTCGCAGAAAGCGATATCTGCCAGAAGGTGTCGCAAAAGTAGTGCGTAGGGAAGATTCATAGTCTAGCTTAATTTGCCAGAATGAACTTTTAGCATCGAGTACTGAGAAGACGCTGGCGTTGGACATTTGTGAAGCTACCTCCTCTACTGTGTTCATAGGATGGTGAGGGCGCATAAGGGCTTCATTTAGATCCCGTGGATCGATGGATAGGCGGATCTTGTCAGTGTCTTTCTTATGTGTAGCGACCATTGAGGACACCCACTCTGTGGGCTCTGAAATGGGTGTTATGACTCCCAGTTTTGTCATATTTTTCAGTTCAGCCTCTACTTTGTCTCGCATTGCCACTGGTATTCAGCGAGGGGGCCGGACTACTGGAGTGATGTCTGGGTTTATCTTCATTGAATACATCACAGGTAGGGTGCCTAACTCGTCATCAAACAGGTCAGCATACTGAAAGATTACAAATTTTTATCTTAAATGTTTAATTTAGATACACTTCCTGACCATTTGAGCTTGAGACAGCTGAGCCTTTTGTTTTCTATGATAATGGTAAGATCAATGAGTCAGACTACTGAGAGATTCAACCTTTGATCTGCAAATGGCTTTGTCCTGGCCCAGACGTGAATTCGTGGATTAGTGTATTAGAACCACGGGAAGGGAAGTGTAGCAACCAGCTAACGCCTCCCTCAGATGCTTGTTTTATTTGATGTTTTGTCTCCAAAAGTCCCTCCTCCAATTCTGCCTATAAGAATACCCTGTAAAAATTACATTAGATGAGATCTTCGAGGACTACAGATAACAAGACATGTCATAGAATAAAGAAATTCTGCTGACGATCCAATCCGAAGTCTCCTGGTCTTTTCTTCTGAGTTTTCTACACTTTAGAAGAACAGAGTTCACAACAATACTCTGTAAATATTTCTTGTGACAGGTTCTTATTTTTGTTGAGGTCAATTCCATGCACTTCTTCTCTGAGAGATATCAAGTTAATTTTTAAACAGTCTGGCAGGGCCAGCAATGATTTGACATTTTTATCAACCACATGAAATTGCAACAGGTGTGATTGTTGTTTGCTGGTCAAGCACTGCAGCATTACAGTACCTTGTGTTTGAATCTCTGTGCCTCCATAAGCCACTAATATTACTTTTGACTTTTCTTCGATTTTCTCATTCTTTCTCACAGCTTTGTACATTTCCGTTGAAATGACATTGCACTTTGCTCCTGTGTCAATTTTAAGCTCAAGGGGCTTGCCATTTACTGTCAGGCTGCAATGTATTTCTTGCTTGATAGTCGTACTGTGGTGATTAACCGCATTAATTTCACTGGCATCAAGACACAGTCCATCGATATGAAAGGACTCCTCACTACTGTCTGTGTTTGCATCAGTGATCTGATTGATGGATTTGAAATAGTCTTTTGACGCAGATCTGCACTGGGACTTGAAATGGTTAAACTTTTTACAATGATGGCATTGTTGTCCGAAAGCCTTGCATTGATCACGCTTTGCTGGATGATTTCCACCACAATTTTTACAGTCGACAATGTTCATTGTCCCGCTCTGGTGTTTCTGTTGCGGTTTCTGCCAGTGCACGATGGTTTTTTTCCCCTTTGCGTTATAGTGCACTGCATCAACATTCGTTGGCCCGCTGCGCGGTGCAGCCAGCACTTTTGTGTGCTGCTCTGTTAATTCACTGATTTGGCATATTTTAATCGCTTTCGCAAGAGTTAAATCGCTTTCTCTGAGCAACACTCTTCTCACGCTATCATTGTCTATGCCACACACCAGTCTATCTCTGATTAATTCGTCCGTGAGCGCACCAAAGTTACATGTTTTTGCTTTATTTCTTAGCGTACTCACGTAAGCCTCGATGGTTTCTCCTGGTTTTTGATTTCTGGTATTAAACGAATGTCTCTCCATCGTCACGTTTGTCTCCGGATTGCATACTTCTCTGAATTTTCTCTTTAAACATTCTGGATCCTCTCTCAACTCCGCTGGCGTGATTACATCTTCCCTGTCGGTAGCCAGTATTGCTGGAGCATAAGTGAATGAACGCTCTCTTTCAATCGCCTCTGGTCCCGCAAGATTGAGGAGTATGTAGGCTATAGTTTTATCTGGCTTTTCACTGTGGGCTGCTGCGATGAATATGTCGAATTCCAGTTCAAATTTTCGCCAGTTTTCTGCTATGTTGCCGTCGAAGATCAATGGGTCTGGTCGGCGAAATCCTTCGGCCATCGTGTCCCCTTTTTATCCTCATTCTTTGTTAAAAGTTTTCACTTCTGACACCATGTAGTTCGTTATGGAGACCGAGACTTTGGTGTATTTGAGAACAACCTGTTTATTAGCTCTCAAGTAGCTCGCATCACTCAAACACTTGTGTAACTTGCCAATCCCACTTATCTCACCAGCAGGGGGCTCTTCAATACAGGAAAGACCATATATGAACTTAGCTTCCTTAAACACATCTTGACCATATCTTATCTAACTGAACTATACATCAAGTTATCTACAGTTTGTAAAATACATGCTGATTTCAATGGAAACGGCAATAATGATCATTACAAATATAATCTGACAACATGTTTTATTGATATCATATACAGATTGTGTAGGTAACTATAACGTTTACTCTGCTCTTCTCCCAGTTTACCGGAGACTTAATTTAACGTGTTTCGAGAGGAGAGGATGAATTTACGTGTTGTTGATCCCACAGCTAGGATTCAGCGCAAACTTAAATGGCGGCGCCCATCAGTCAGTATAGATCAACTAACACGGTCATTATAAAAGTTTTTTTAAAACATAGTTGAGAATAGAGTTGAGCCGGATACTCGGCTGAAACGAGTATCCGGTACGGATAAAGCACTTTTGCCGAGTACGAGTATCATACGAGTAATACGAGTCAATATCTGTGCTCGGATTGAATACAAATTATCATTGGGTAGCTGACTGTGTCTGCGTTCTGTGATAGGCTAGTCACAGCGCCCCTCCCCTACACACACAGATGTATTGTGTTGCTGTGTCCCGCTCTGCTCACTCACACACAGAACACTGAGAAGAGAACAGCGTGCGCTCGCTCTCTGTCGCTCCCTCAGTCACTCAGATTTGCGTTTTTTTCCGTTAACGTTTAGGGTTTCTTCAGCTTCAGGTTTGTTTTTTACTTTGGTTTGTAGTACTTACTTATTAACCAGTAGAGTTTTGGTAAGCGTGGGGTTTGTTCAGACGTGGTGCTTGGTAGAATGCGACTCGCGTCTCTGCCTGTCTGAGATTTTTTTTTCTTTTTTAAACCGTCAGCTGGCTCCAACCAGTTTTTTTTACTTCACGCAGTGTCTGTGTCTGACACTTTCTTGCTGTATTTTATAAAAAAAATAAAGGTAGTTGTGGTATAAAACTATATTACAAATTAATTAGCTACACACACACACACACCTGGTGTGGAAATAAAAAAATAAAAAAGAACCAAAAATAAAAAAATCACACTGATAATAAAAAAATGTAAAGTTAAAAAAAGACAGTTATGTTGAGATGAAAACTCTTGTTCATTACATTTTACTTCATAATTGCAACCGCATTCATTGTTGCAAAACTTGTTCTGTATATAGTTTGTTTGTTATCATGATCAAAACCATTGATCTGAAGCTCAATGCTGATGCTGTCATGTAAATAGTTTTCTAATCAGCAATAAATATAACAATTTCTGATCAACCCATATCAATTGCATGCTTAAAATAATATACCGGTTAAAGCCCCGCCCATTTCAAGACAACCCGACCCACGTCCAGGTTAAACCCCGCCCACTTCCGGGCTAGGCCCCGCCCAGTCCGAGTACAGATACGGATACAGATAATTCATATGGTTAACAGATACAGATACAGATAATGCTGTACTCGCTCATCCCTACTAAACAATGTAATGACATGAAAAAATTTTGTAGGGGCCTGGGGGGGGCGTCTCAGGAGGATATTTTAGGTTTCGCTATTTCACTAATATTTGACCAATTCTCGATTTTGTAAGATTTTATCTAGTCAACTTAAAAATGTAACTACATGATTCAAGCAACTTTCTCTTTATTAACCCTCTAGTTAAAGAAAAGTATATTCTAAGTGCACCACACATGATGTTGTCTTCATGATGTAAATGTTAAACAAATCACTAAATATCTTTGCAGAAAAGATGCATGAACTACAACTACATCTTGTACAAACTTACATTATGCATATTAGGCTATATGTTCTGAAATAATACAAGACAAATGCTCCAAAAAACTCAAGTAATTCCAATTCAAAACGACTGAAGGTATAACACCTAGAGTGCTATTATTAACTATAAAGGCTCTTTAAAACAATGAACAGCAGTTTTCAGCCTGTCACCGGGATGCAAACCTGAAATATCAGATATACAGTAGTAGTTCTTCACAGGTTTTGTATTCGATTACGCTGCTGTTCCATTGTTTTTCTATATAGACATGGACACGTTTGACTGTTGCGCTCGCGTCTCTTGCAGCGTCTCGTGCATTAAACGGCTTTCTAAAAACGCAGCACTCTAGTTATTAAAAGATGTTTAACTCACATCTTGTATTTTTCCTATTCCACTGCCCGCGTCAACACAAAAACACACTCTGTGTGAATGGCACCTAGAGAGCATCACACGTGAGCGGTTAATCATGTGCACCGACATGCGGTTGGATCGTTCTTTTCTCTTTGGTAATATTTCTATTCAAAATTGCGATTCCTCGATTTATAAAAAATCTAATTGTGGCAAAACATTACATTCGAATTAATCAATAAAATCTGATAAATCGCCCAGCCATTGCCACAGTGTTTGCTTATTTTTTACTTTATTTACATTTTTGTGTGATTTATTTTATTTTACATCCAGTTGTATTCCGTGCCTCCAGGCTTTATTCGCTTTGCTCTTATTCGTTCTTTTTCTTAGTCATTTGGTGCCACGGCGTATGATGATTGTCAGTTTTTTTTTTTTTTTTACATTTAAACATTTTGCAAGTTTGTAATTTTATATTAGGGTTATAGCATGGTAATGGTGTATTTTTATTCGTTTTGTTAATTAAAGTCCCATGTTTATTGCAGAAAATGTGTCATTGTAAGTTATAGATAAGCAATTGACCTGAAATGAAAGTGAAAGCAAAATGTGCACGGGAATTAATAAGGTATTTAAAAGCGAAGGAAAATGAGAGGGAAAACTCCAATGAACTTTGTAAAACCAAACTGTATTATGCAACTTGCCGACAGCATGTCTGTGGCCAAACTAAAGATTATTTAAGTCTCCACGCAGCGCGCACACTCAGAGCCAAGCACACCCTCATATGACGCAGCTGTGCATTTAACAGGCGACTAATGACAATGCCCGTTCTAGATGGAGTTAAACCAATGGTAATTACATTACCCATTTGCGGAACAAGCGAGCCTGATTAATGGTTTTGTTTTGAAAGAGAAAAAAAAGCATATATTGCTGGACTCGGTCGAGACCAACTTGAACATTTGGCGAGTCCGATGACCAAGTCCGAGACAAGTCCGAGTCCAAATACCAACGAGTCCAAGACAAGTCCGAGACCGGACTCGAGTACTACAGCCCTAGTAGCCTGCAAAGCTGTTTACCACCCTGACAAAAACCTTTCTGTGGATGAGCGAATGGTAACCACCAAAGCCAGAATCAGCCTGAAGCAGTACATAAAAAAACAAGCCAACAAAGTGGAAAATAAAACTGTTTGTGTTGTGTGACAGTAATGGCTACACAGTAGATTTCAACATTTACACAGGGAAGTCCAGTGTCGTAAGTGGGAAGGGACTTTCATTCGATGCATTTCACAAAATGGATGGACACACGAGAGGTGAGTGTGTGCACTACTCTACACACTGCATACTTGGGGGACACTGTGAAAAGAGTGTGCAAATCCAGCAGTGAGTACAAGAACGTGGATGTTCCAGTTCCTAAGGCTGTCAAAGATTACAATCACTTCATGGGGGGAGTTGACCTTTCAGACCAGTTGATTGGCTACTATTCCTCATGGAAAAAAAGCAGGAAGTGGTACATGACTGTGCTTCACCATTTCATTGACATTGCTGTCACAAACAGCTACTTTATGCACAAGCAACTGTGTAACAGCAAAGAGGAGCAGCCCATGACACACCAGGCCTTCCAAGAACAGTTGACAGCGGAGCTGTGTGGGGTGTCCTTGCAACCTGCACGGGAGAGCTACCAGCACTTACCTGTTGCCATTCCTGGTACAGTTGGCTCAAAAAAAGCCACACAGGGGCGCAGGAAATGCAGGCTGTGTGGGAAATGCACTCCATTCATGTGTGAGGCATGCCAAGTGCCCCTCTGTGTTATTCTGGACAGGAACTGTCACAAGTCCTATCACAGTTAGGGTTGCCTGTGTATATGTAGTGGTTCAGCATGTTTAGGTCTGAATGTTCTTTTTTTCATTTATAAATTACCATTTATTTTTACACAAGAATATCTGACATGGTCTCATTCAGTTCAATCAACATTGCTCTCAAAAGCAAAATGTTACTGTTTGGCTTCACAGCGCACTCTGTTTATAAAAATGAGTGTATCTCAAAAACTAATTTATGTAAACTGTTCAAATCAATTTTGTGTAGTTCTAAAGTGTTTTATACAAGTTTTTTACAATGACAAATTTGAGGTTGACATTAGTCATATTTCTATATTTAATAAAATATGTAAAAAAAAATAATCATAATATTTTTGCGTGTGTTTATTGCACTTTTGTGCTATTTATCTAGTTACTATGGATTTCTTACATAGCCTTCAAATTGGGGATGTAAGTATTGTATTGATATATGGCATATGAAAATATTCAAAAGAATGACAGCACAGCATGTAAAAATACTAAGATATGCTCTGGCGGAACTGTTCTATGGCAGGTCTTAAAGGGTTAAATGCCACTGGATGCAGATGGGTTGCTGAACTTGCAGACTTCCATTTCACCATTCGCTATCGCCCAGGTAAAGAGAATGTGGATGCTGATTCACTATCCAGAATGCCAGTTGATATAGAAACAGCAATGAGATCATTTACAAGGGAGCTTTCATCAGAATGTGTGGGAGCCACAATTCAAGCTGTGGAGGTTCAGCATGACCCACCCCTTATGTTAGTCTGTCAGTGTGTGCCAGCAAGCATAGAGATTGGTGATGAAACTTACAAATCATTATCAAAAGAGGAGATCCGGCAAGCACAAAGAGATGACATGAATTTAAAAGAAATCATAGACTACTTACAGTAGGAAAGTTGACCTTCTTCAAAGCAGTGGCGGTCAGCCAATCCTACAGTTAGAGGTCTAATGCGTGAGTGGGAAAAGCTGGTATTGGACGAGTACGGCATACTGCACCGCAAAACATTTCAATGAATGCAGCTAGTACTGCCTGCCCAGTTGCCTATTGTCTTGAGGGAACTGCATGATCAGATGGGTCCACCGAGGTCTTGATCGCACAACCAGCCTCATCAGAGATCACTTTTTCTGGCCCTACATGAAAAAGGATATCGAACACTATGTGCTGAGAACCTGTTCATGCTTAAAGCAAAATAAAACATGCAGAGAGATTAGGGCACCCCTCAAGAGAATCAGTACAACACATCCATTTGTGTTAGTATCCATTGACTTCCTTCACTTAGACAAGTGCAAGGAGGGTTACAAGTATATCCTGGTGACTATTTCACTGGATATGTGCAGGCATATGCGACAACTTCGAAATCTGGAAAAACTGTAGCAGATCGTTTGTTCAATGATTTAGCCCCTGAGGTGTGGGTCCCCCTCGCGAATTCACCATGACCAAGGCAGGGAATTCGAAAAAATCAACTCGATCAGCTCCAAAAAATACAGCGACATCACTGCCTCTAGAACGACCCACAACTAGTACCACCCACAAGGAAATGGACAAGTATAAAGATTAAATCAGGCCATTCTGCAGATGCTCAAAACTCCCACAGAAAAACAGAAATGTAATTGGAAAGAGGAATTGAATAAGCTATTGCCTACAGTTGTACTAAAAGCGAAGTGACTGGATTCTCACCTTTCTACCTCATGTTTGGTCACAGTCCAAGACTTCCAGTTGAAGCGTTGTTTGGCCTCAATCCAGAAAAAGATTCCATTGACCACAGTGAATATGTGGAGAGGTGGACAAAGGGTATGCAAGAGGCTTATGAGATTGCAAGTGAGCATGAAAAGAAGTGTACTGAGAGAAACAAAATAAATTATGACCAAAATGTAAGATGTACTAGTTTATGTCCTAGCAGCAGAGTTCTGGTGAAAAATCTGTCTCAAAAAGGGGGTCCAGTAAAACTTTCTGGGAGGGTGAAGTCCACATTGTCATTTGCCAAGCTGCTGAATATACTCCAATCTATGAAGTGAAACCAGAGCAGGGCAAAGGCAGTTCAAGAGGGTTGCATCGTTATCATCTTCTCGCCTGTGATCACTAACCTCAGGTTACCACAGACTCAACATGCCACACTGAAGCGAAAACACCAACATAAAAGCACAGCTTTACCTGCTGAGAGAAGGGAGGAACATGAGCCAGAGAATGACAGTGAAAGTGATGACAAGTACTATGTGCAAGTTGAACCCTACCAGTTCAGAACACAGCCGAATAATCATAATCAGATGGAAAAGGAAACCACATCACACCTGTTACAGCATCACTTACTTGCGCAGAGGAATTCTGCAGAGGAACCATCTAGAATCTGACAACGACAATCCCCAAAGAGGTTTACATATGAAAACTTTGAAAATCCTACATGCTACAGTGTACAAAATGCAAGAAATGACTTGCATCAAATCAAATAACTTTTATTGTCACATCACCACAGCACGTGTGCCTTGGTGAGTGAAATTCTTGAGAGCGTGCTCCAGACAGTGCAGCAACAATTTACATATAGACAGTAAATACTTACAGACTTACACAGAAGACAATGGTATGCAAAAAAAAAAAAAAAAAAAAAAGTTGCAGCAGACTTACATAGGCCGGATACGCAATGTCATTGATGTTCGTTGCATGGTATTCAGTGGTAGCAGATAGATTGTTGTGTTTGTGCAGTGTGTGCGTGTAGTCCAGTTGAACTGTGTTAAAGTGCATATTGTAAAGTGGGAGTGTGCTGTAGGGTGTATTAGTTTTTTCTGTTCATTAGCCTGATAGCCTGAGGGAAAAAGCTATCCCTCAGTCGACTAGTGCGGGATCGGATGCTGCGGAGACATCTCCCTGAGGGCAGCAGAGAGAGCAGTCTGTGGGACGGGTGGCTGGAGTCTTTGATAATCCTCTGGGCTTTCCTTGTACACCGCCTGGTGTAGATCTTCTGAAGGGAGGGAAGCTCACCTCCAACAATGTGGCGGGCAGTTCGCACGGCCCTTTGCAGAGCCCTGCGGTTGCCAGCGGTGCTGTTTCCAAACCAGGCAGTGATGTAGCCGGTCAGGATGCTCTCCACAGTGCAGGTGTAGAAGGATCTGAGGATGCTGGGGCTCGTTCCAAACTTCCTCAGCCGTCTCAGGAAGAAGAGGCACTGATGTGCCTTCTTCAGCACTGCATCCATGTGAGCAGACCATGTGAGATCCTCAGTGATGTGAACGCCGAGGAACTTAAAGCTGCTCACCCGCTTCACAGGTGTCTTTTCGATGGTGATGGGTGTGTGTACTCTGCTCTGTCTCCTGAAATCCACCATCAGCTCCTTGGTCTTGTCGATGTTGAGTGAGAGGTGGTTCTCCTGACACCATTTAGTCAGGGTACTCACCTCCTCTCTATAGGCCGTCTCATCGTTGTCGGTGATCAGGCCTATCACCGTTGTGTCATCTGCAAATTTGACGATAACGTTGGAGCTGTGTGTTGCTGTACAGTCGTGTGTGCAGGGAGTACAAGAGTGGGCTGAGGACACAGCCCTGCGGTGCACCAGTGTTGAGGATCAGAGAAGATGAGGTGTTGTTGCCCATTCTGACCACCTGACTTCTGCCTGTCAGGAAGTCCAGGATCCAGCTGCACAGAGATCTGTTTAGTCCCAGAGTCTGGAGCTTCGCAACCAGTGTGGCAGGCACTATGGTGTTAAATATTGAACTATAATCCACGAACAGCATCCTCACATAGGTGTTCTTATTTTCCAGGTGGGAGAGAGCAGTGTGCAGGGTGAAGGCAATAGCATCGTCTGTGGAATGGTTACTGCGATATGCAAATTGTAGTGGGTCCAGTGAAGCAGGCAGCACAGAGCAGATGTAGTCTCTGACGAGCTTCTCAAAACACTTGCTGAAGATGGGGGTCAGAGCAATGGGCCTCCAGTCATTCAAGCATGTGATTTTATTTTTCTTCGGTATGGGCACAAAGGTGGATTTTTTGAAGCATGCTGGAACTACAGACAGAGAGAGGGAAAGATTGAAAATGTCTGTAAAAACTCTGGCTAGTTGGAAAGCGCATGCATTGAGCACACGGCCTGGGATGCCATCCAGACCCACTGCTTTTCGGATGTTCACCCGTTTGAAGGATCGGGTTACATCCGCGACAGAAAGCGAGAGTGGACTCACCTCTTCTGCAGCAGCCGTGGGAGCACTCTCTGTGTGGGCGGTGTTGTCAGCCTCGAAATGAGCATAAAAAGTGTTGAGTTCGTCCGGTAGAGAGGCGTCAATGTTCACAGTGGCTGGTTTGTTCCCTTTAAAGCCTGTGATGTTGTTGATACCCTGCCACATACTTCTTGGGTTGTTGTTGTTGAATTGTTCTTCAACTTTGTTTTTGTATTGTCGTTTGGCAGCTTTGATGGATCTCCTGAGATCGTAACTGGCTTGTTTCCAATCGTCAGTGTTTCCGGATTTAAAGGCAGATGTCCGCGTTGACAAGGCTGATCGAACATCGCTGTTAATCCACGGTTTTTGGTTGGGGTAGATACGGATTGTTTTTGTAGGTACAACGTCCTCTATACACTTCCTGATAAAACATGTTATGGAATCTGAACACACCTCTATGTCATCATCAGACGCTGCCCGGTACATGTCCCAGTCCACGTGATCAAAACAGTCCTGTAGTATAGAGTCCGATTGGTCCGACCAGCATTGGATTATCCTGAGGGCGGGTGCTTCACGTTTCAGTTTCTGCCTATAAGCAGGCAGGAACAGAACGGAAGCGGGATCCGATTAGCCGAAAGGTGGGCGGGGGAGGGATTTGTATGCGTCCCGGAAGGGGGAGTAACAATGGTCCAGTACATGATCTCCACGCGTGTTTATGGTGATGTGTTGAAAGTATTTTGGAGCTTTTGTTCTGAAGTTGGCTTTATTAAATTCCCCCGTAACAACAAAAGCTGCATCTGGGTGCATGGTTTCCTGCTCACTTATATTCCCATACAGTTCCTTGAGTGCCTGGTCTGTGTTGGCTTGAGGGGGAATGTAAACAGCCGTGATTATGATTGCTGTAAATTCCCTCGGTAGCCAGAATGGTCGACACAGAAGCATATGAAATTCCAGATCAGGGGAGCAGAAGGATTTAATAGAGTGTATGTTCCTTTCACCACACCACGAGTTGTTGATATAGAAACAAACACCCCCGCCTCTACTTTTCCCTGTGAGCTCTTTCATTCTGTCCGAGCGATGCACGGAGAAGCCCGTGAGTTTGATGGCTGAGTCTGGAACATTGCAGACATCCAGGTTTCTGTGAGGCAAATAACGCAACAGTCCCTTGTTTCTCGTTGGTATGAGATGCGCACCCGCAGTTCGCAGAGTTTGTTGTCCAGTGACTGAACTTTAGCCAGCAAAATGGTTGGAAGAGGAGGTCGGAAAGCACGGCGTCTCAGTCTGACAAGGACGCCAGCTCTCTTCCCTCTTTTTCGGCTGCGTTTCTTTCGTCGCGGTCGTGCGCTCCACACAAAGGGTTCTGATGCCGTGTCTGTGAACAAGGCACCGGCATTCAAGAACTCAAAGTCCGGTTTGCGTTGCGCGACGGAGGAACCAATGTTTAAAAGCGTGTGTCTATTGTAGACAGTTATACTAACAACATCAAACACGTAAAACAACAAAAACACAAATAAAACATACGAAAAACTCCAAAGTTTTCTCGGAGCTCGCAACACGGCTGCCATACTCGGCGCCATCTTGTTTTTATATAAAAACAATATAAAAGTAGAAATATAATACATTTATACATTTAAAATTTTAATTAAAACAATAAGTAAAACAATTAATAAACAATAATCTCCTGGCCAGTGGAGAAATGGCCCCCGGACTGAGCCTGGTTTCTCCCAAGGTTTTTTTCTCCATTCTGTCACAGAGGGAGTTTTGGTTCCTTGCCACTGTCGCCTTTGGCTTGCTCAGTTGGGGAGACTTAATTTCTAGCGATTATCGTCAATTTGATTTTACAGATACTATTTAAACTAAAATAAGCTAGACAATGACATCTCTGAATTCAATAATGAAATGCAATTAACTGAAAATATATTGTTTAATCTTATGCATTACATTATACAATACATTACTGACACTCTATCCTCCAATTTGATTCTGTTAAGTGCTTTGACACAATCTGTATTGTTAAAAGCCCATATAAATAAAGGTGACTTGACATGATTTGACTTGGATGGTTAATTATTAGTTAATAGTGAGAATCGGTCCTCAAAATAAAGTGTGACCAATTTAACATATATGCTTAAACATGGTAAATGGTGTTTCAATGATGAACATAAGTCTTATAGCTTTGGAACGACATGAGATTGAGTAGATGATGACAGAATTAAATTTTTTTGAGTAAACTTTTTAAATTGTACCAGAACCTATTTCGGAAAGTCTGTTGTTTATTGATTGATTGATTGAGGAATACTTAATTACATTACATATAAAATTATACTATTTTAAAAGTTACCGAGTTCAAAGGTTACTGCAGAACAGGAATAACCCAGGAGTGTTGACAGACAGATACGGTAAGACTCTTGAATCAGCTCAGCCTAGAGATTTATCGATCAGGGGTGCGTTTCCCAAAAATATCGTTAGCTAACTATGGTAGTTAGTTCCATTGAACTCTCTTGGTAACGACGGAACTTATGACCATAGTTTTTTTTGGGGAAATGCACCCCATATTGGAGGCAGGCCAACAATCACCCTGACTGACAGAATAAGAACTCAAGATCTGTCCTATAAACTTAGAGTTTGAAATCTCATGTCATATGAAAAAAAATTCCACCAGCACATGTATATGTCTTGTAAATGCATGTTGTAGATCTTATTATGAATGACAAATTCGTGTATGCTTAGATTTTTGACCTCATAACCATCTCATAACTCAATCTACCAGCTAAAGCAACTATTTAGAACATTATTACTACTTGTTTTCCAAAGTTCAAAACTAAAGTTACTGTTTGTAAAATGATACACTGTCCTCTTTCTGTTGCACCTCAAATAGAATCAAAGGTTCTAAATCCATTTGTTTTGCTGTCGGAAATAGTGCAAGCACATGGAGGCTATGTTTACACTGGTGCATTTTTATTTAAAAAAAGGTGTTTAAAAATTAAAACAATCCTCGTAGATACTGCCGTTTCCACTGCATTTCAAGGCAAGGCAAGTTTATTTATATAGTACATTCATACACAGTGGTAATTCAAAGTGCTTTACATAAAAGAAAGTGAAATAATCATTCACAGCAATAAAAACAAGGAGTTAAAAATAATAAAACAAGGAATTTTAAAATGATATAGAAATTGATTTAAAATGAAATTTAAAACAGTTAAATAGAAAAGGATTATATATAAAATAATGCAGTCAGTTCGGACGTAGCACAGTGCTCATTCAACAAATGCACAGCTAAATAGATGAGTTTTGAGACTGGATTTAAATGTGGCTAATGTTTTAGCACATTTGATCTCTTCTGGAAGCTGGTTCCAGCTGCGGGCGGCATAATAGCTAAAAGCGGACTCCCCTTGTTTTGTGTGAACCCTTGGTATTTCTAACTGACTCGATCCTAATGATCTGAGTGGTCTGTTAGGTTTATATTCAGTGAGCATATCTGCCATATATTTAGGTCCTAGACCATTGAGTGACTTATAAACGAGTAAAAGTACTTTAAAATCAATCCTAAATGTAACTGGAAGCCAGTGTAAGGACCTGAGGACTGGTGTGATATGCTCAGATTTTCTGGTTCTAGTCAGAATCCTGGCAGCAGCGTTCTGGATGAGCTGCAGCTGTCTAATGGACTTCTTTGGAAGGCCGGTGAGGAGACCATTACAATAATCCACCCTGCTGGTGATAAAGGCATGAACAAGTTTCTCCAAGTCTTGACTGGAAACAAAACATCTCATTCTTGCAATGTTTTTGAGATGATAGTATGCTGATTTAGTTACTGCTTTGACATGACTACTAAAGCTAAGGTCTGTCTCCAGAATCACCCCAAGATTTCTGACTTGATTTTTAGTTGTTTGACCCCTAGAGTCAAGGTATGCATTCACCTTGAGAACTTCATCTTTGTTTCCAAATGCAATGACTTCAGTTTTCTCCTTGTTTAACTGAAGAAAGTTTTGGCACATCCAACTGTTAATTTCATCAATGCATTGGCAGAGGGAGTCAATGGGGCTATAATCATTTGGAGATAAGGCTAGGTAGATCTGGGTATCATCAGCATAGCTGTGGTAGGCAATTTGGTTCTTCCTCATTATCTGACTTAGTGGGAGCATATACAGGCTAAACAAGAGCGGTGCAAGAATTGAGCCTTGTGGGACTCCACATGTCATGGACGTCCACTTAGACTTATGCTCTCCTATACTCACATAATAACCTCTCCCTTCTAAGTATGACCTGAACCATTTGAGTGCCATCCCAGAAAGCCCGACCCAGTTTTCCAGTCTCTCTAGAAGTATGTTATGATCGACAGTGTCAAACGCAGCACTAAGATCTAGTAGTACCAGCACTGATATTTTGCCAGAATCAGAATTAAAGCGAATATCATTTATTATCTTAATGAGTGCTGTCTCTGTGCTGTGATGCACGCGGAAACCAGATTGAAAATTATCCAGGTATCCATTTGAGTTTAAGTAGTTGTTCAGCTGATTAAAAACTACCTTTTCAATAATCTTACTTATGAAAGGAAGATTTGATATCGGTCTATAGTTGCTCAACATGGTGTTATCAAGATTGCGCTTTTTTAGAAGGGGCTTAACAACTGCAGTTTTCAGGAAGTTTGGAAAAGTCCCAGAAAGAAGTGAGGTGTTCACCACTTCTAAGAGATCTGCTTCTAAACAGTTAAGCACACTTTTGAAAAAAGATGTGGGAAGTGTGTCATGATAGCAGGTTGACGATTTAAGATGCTGTACTATTTCTTCCAAAATTTTGCTATCAATTGTTTTAAAAACAGACATAGTCACTTCTTTTTGAGATTGCTGTCGAATCTGTGTGACCTCTGTATTACAGGAAGATGTGCCAATCTCCTTCCTGATATTACTGATCTTCTCTGAAAAGAAGGAAGCAAACTCATTGCATTTGCTGTCAGAGAGCATTTCACTGGGAATCTGACTTGGGGGGTTTGTCAGTCTCTCAACAGTAGCAAAAAGAGTGCGAGTGTTGTTTAAGTTACTGTTTATAAGGTTTGAGAAGAAGGTCTGTCTAGCTGTGGCTAGTTCCAAATTGAAAGCATGAAGGCTGTCTTTATAGATGCTATAGTGTATTTCTAGTTTCGTCTTCCTCCACATCCGCTCAGCTTTTCTGCATTGTCTTTTCATATTCTGAACTGCTGTTGAATTTCTCCAACATGATTTCTGTCTGCCATTCTTCTTGCAGACTTCCACGGGGGAAATATCATCAATAACATTCTTAACTTTTGAGTTAAATGAATCCAGGAGAAGATCAACAGAGTCTGCAGAAATGCTTGGGGTTAAAGATATTGCCTTCATAAATAGCACACTAGTGTTCTCATTAATGCATCTCTTTCTGACAGAGACAGATCTAGATTCAGTGGTGACAGAGATCAATATATCAAAGAAAATACAGAAGTGATCAGACAGAGCTACATCCTTAATGACAATGGATGAAATGTTTAGACCTCTACTGATGAGTAAATCTAGAGTGTGTCCACGATTGTGTGTGGGTCCGTGCACATGCTGAATCAGGTCAAAAGTGTTTAAAACAGTTATAATTTCTTTTGTAGTTTTGATTTCAGCATTGTCTATGGGAATATTAAAATCCCCTGCAATAGCAAAACAGTCAAACTCTGAGGAAATCATTGATAACAGTTCTGTGAACTCTTCAACAAAGGCTGGAGAGTATTTTGGAGGCCTGTAAATGATAATAAACAGAATGCGTGGGGCACCTTTCAGCACAATACCTAGATATTCAAAAGACAAGTACTGACCAAATGACACTTGCTTGCATTGATAAACATCTTTAAACAGAGCAGCTACACCTCCACCTCTCCTAACAGTCCTGCAGACACTTATAAAGTTAAAGTTAGGAGGGGCTGTTTCAGTGAGGACTGTTGCACTGCAGTTGTTTTCTAGCCATGTTTCAATTAGAAACATAAAATCCAGGTTGTTTGTGGTTATTAAATCATTGATCACAAATGATTTATTTTTTAGTGAGCGAGTGTTTAAAAATGCTAACTTGATGGAATTACATTTTGTCTCTACAGCAATCTTAGACTGATGCATTACAGGCCGCAGATTAGATGGGTCAGCCGTACGGCTTGAGAAGGCCTTAGACCTTCTATCACGTGATAAAACAGAGATAGAGAAGGCTACAGGCACACTGGGTTCCCGCTTGTTTTGTAAACGTTTGTGAATGTTGCTGCTAATATAGCGGGGACCCGACACATATCACTGAGAGCTGTTATCAGTTGTTTTTGGTTCACCTACAGCAGATGGAGGAGGGTTTGGGCCCTTGCGTTGTGGCAGCGTTCGGAGAGCTCTCACAGGTGGAGGCGGGATAGCTGAGCCTGCAGTCTTTGGTGGTTGGGGGGCCCGCCGTTTTTTTGTTGATATCTGGGGACTTGCAGAGAGTTTGGTCCCAGCATACACCAATTCCTCCATTTTCTGTGAAAAGCTTAGAAGTGGAGATGCTGGAGAGAGGGATAGTGTGTCTGGTGAGCGGGGCTCTAGCTCTGGTGTTTCCGGTGATGTGTTGTCCTGGCTTCCCAGGCTGTTTTCCAGAAAGTCATCCTTGGGTGCTGAGTCTTGGAGCCGTTGTAATACATCACAGTCTGCATGTGTTGAGCTCTGTGGGCAGGGCTCAGCCGGGATGTCCATGAGCAGTGCTTGTTTTGGCTGTGTGGCGTTATCAGTATCCTTGTGGGATTCTTCAACCACATAATGACTCGGAAGCTGATATGAAGTCCTGTGGTCTCTCATATTCTGTCCAGGTGAGTGTATGAGTGGATTGGCACACACCACTGAAGGATGACGGAGGGAGAAATAGAAATTGTCCTTTAGCACTCTTGCACCAAGTCTGTTTGGGTGGAGGCCATCCAGTTTAAACAGTTGTCTTTGGCCCCAGAAAATATTGAAGTTGTCGATGAAGTTGACTCCTTTTGTACTGCAGGTTCTTTGTAGCCATGTATTCAGCCCAAGCAACCATGAAAACATGTTAGTTCCCCTTGCTGGGAGTGGTCCACTGATGAACGACTGAACTTCAAGTCTTTGAAGTGTTTCAAAGAGTTCACAGAAATCTTGCTTAAGCAGTTCTGACTGCCCTTTCCGAATATCATTCTTCCCCACATGGATGATGACTCGATTTGCAGTCTTGTGCTTCATCACAATGCTCCGAAGTTCCTTGTTCACATCAGAGACGGTTGCTTGAGGAAAGCAACAGGTAGTAGCAGTCCTGGTTCTGACGTTTCTAATAATAGAGTCGCCCACTATCAGAGTCCTGGGCTCGGCTGCGCTCTGAGCTGAATGCCGCCGTCTGCTCGACCTTGAGCGACTGTTAGTAGCAATGTTAGCTGCTGGCTGATTCGATCCGAGTTTTGTCATATTTTGGGATTCCTCATCCACATTCATCAATGTTTCAAATCTGTTCTCAAGATGTATATGGGGTTGTAGAATACCAGTGCTTACAAGTCTTGGCATAGCCGTATCTGGGGTAGAGGATGCTACAGCAGCAATACGAGATACTCGTGACAATCTGATGTCTCGAGAGCCTTTGGGTCTCGCTCCCTGTTTGTGCCATCGATTAGTCCGTCGATCAGTTTCGGCTTGTTCCTCTACACTTGGTATAAACTGTTTAGATTCACTAGATTCACAGGACTCACCGGCTGTATGCTGAGGGGGTCCGTGGTGACCTTCTGCTGTATGTTCCGTCTGTTTTGGAAGTCCAGCAAATAACTTTGTTTCAAGAACCACAATCCTTTGTAGAAGTTTGTGGCAGTTCATGCAGCAAGTAGATTCCACTAGAGGCATTTTCTCTCATCTATTTGAATGTAGACAGCTGTATTTATCTGTCTCCAGAATGTAAACTGCTGGCAGTGGGAGGCAAAGAGTCCACTTTTTCCAAAAAATGTGTTGTTTGAGCACTGTGCTGATCTGCTGAAGTAACAATCTTAGAGAGAGCTGAGAAAAGAACAAAAATAGGGAGCAAAGCGCAGAGCAATAGCAAGAGCGTCCGAACGGTATCAAAGCCGGAAGGGTAGATTTCAGAAAAAATCTACGTAAAAAAACTCCATCCATACTACACAACCGGAGATGCATATCATGTGACCATTCATGCACATTGTAGAATAATGCTACATTAGACAATTTACTAGATTTATACAGCACTTTTACTCAAAACCTAAATTGAATCCACCATCAGGTGTTTATAATAACTTCCAATTGCAATATAATTTGGGCTTTGGTCATAAAATGTGGCTGAAATGTTATTTGTAGCCTTTCATACCAAGTTAATCAATACTAGCTTAGCATTTATCATGTAAATGCCCTGTATTGTTAAGAAAAGGCAGAATCTCATGAAAATCACAGGCAAATCATATACTGTCTTAATTGTGTTTATTAGCTTCATGTTTCATGCCCAAAAACGTTTTTCTGACCTTGTTATGTGCAGAATAGAATGCAGAAGTATAATGGAAGTTCATCATTGGAAGAGACGGGGTGAGTAATGAATATGCAATATAGGGCTGTAGTACTCGAGTCCGGTCCCGGACTCGAGACGTTTTTCTATCATCTCGGACTTGTCTTGGACTCGTTGGTATTTGGACTCAGACTTGGTCATCGGACTCGCCAAATGTTCAAGTTGGTCTCGACTGAGTCCAGCAATATATCCTTTTTTTCCTCTTTCAATACAAAACCTTTAATCTGGCTCGCTTGTTCCGCAAATGGGTAAAATAATTGCCATTGGTTTAACTCCATCTAGAACGGGCATTGCCATTGGTCGCTTGTTAAATGCACAGCTGCGTCATATGAGTGTGCGCCTGGCTCTGAGTGTGCGCGCTGCCTGGAGGCATAAATAATCTTTATTTTGGCCACAGACACAATGCCGGCAAGTTGCATAATACAGTTTGGTTTTACAAAGTTCGTTGGAGTTTTCCCTCTCATTTTCCTTCGCTTTTAAATACCTTATTATGCCCGTGCACATTTTGCTTTCACTTTCATTTCAGGTCAATTGCTTATCTATAACTTACAACGACACATTTTCTGCAATAAACATGGGACTTTAATTAACAAAACGAATAAAAATACACCCTTACCATGCTATAAGCCTAATATAAAATTACAAACTTGCAAAATGTTTAAATGTAAAAAAACTAAAAACTGAAAATCATCAAACGCCGTGGCACCAAATGAATAAGAAAAAGAACGAAGAGCAAAACGAATAAAGCCTGGAGGCATGGAATATAACTGGATGTAAAATAAAATACACAATGTAAAAATGTAAATAAAGTAAAAAATAAGCAAACACTGTGGCAATGGCTGGGCGATTTATCAGATTTTATCGATTAATTCGAATTTAATGTTTTGCCACAATTATATTTTTTATAAATCGAGGAATCGCGATTTTTAATAGAAATATTACCAAACGCTAGAATTAGACACTTTGATAATAACAGTAAAGAGAAAAGAACAATCCAACCGCATGTCGATGCACATGATTAACCGCTCACGTGAAGCTCTCTAGATGCCATTCACACAGAATTTGCTTTTGTGATGACGCGGGCAGTGGAATAGGAAAAATACAAGAAGATGTGAGTTAAACATCTTTTAATAACTAGAGTGCCGCGTTTTTAGAAAGCCGTTTCATGCACGAGATGCTGCAAGAGACGCGAGCGCAACAGTCAAACACATCCATGCTTACATAGAAAAAACAACGGAACAGCAGCGTAATCAAATACAAAACCTGTGAAGAACTACTACTGTATATCTGATATTTCAGGTTTGCATCCCGGTGACAGGCTGAAAACTGCTGTTCATTGTTTTACAGAGCCTTTATAGTTAATAATAGCACTCTAGGTGTTATAGCTTCAGTCATTTTGAATTGGAATTACTTGAGTTTTTTTGAGCATTTGTCTTGTATTATTTCAGAACATATAGCCTAATATGCATAATATAAGTTTGGACAAGATGTAGTACAAACATCCCCCCCCCCTGAAAAAAAAGTTTTCATGTCATTACATTGTTTAGAGTAGACCATAAGAAGAAAATTTTTTTCATTGTTTTTTTTTTCGTTTTTGAAAAACTCTATTTTATTCATATTTGATTATATGTCCTCTGTAGAGGACACAAGGACTAAAATTAAATGGCATGAATAGACATCAGAACGGCAAAATCAATGGGAGTTTTTTTAAATCACCAAATACATTTTTAGGTTTCAGGATTGTTTTATACTAAACTTTGTTTAAGCATGATTCTCAACTATGTTTTAAAATGTATAGCAAAATTATTTGATATACCATTTTGTTTTATGCAATATGTGTGTAAAAAATTCCATAAACTGGTTTCACATTAAACACAGTGTACCTATACACTGTATCTAATTTGCTTATTAATGTGTTGCTGTTGGGACAGAATGTTGAAAAATAATTTTCATAATGGGAGTAATAAATGGCCAGATTTTCATAATAATATATAATATTTCATATGCAAACTGATATATAATTTATTTCTCTATTCAATTGTTGTCTCCCAAAATGCATAATAAACATGCTTTTAGTCCTGGTGTCCTCTACATTGAACATGTATGAAATGATGTCCTGTTTCATAACAGGAAGTCATATTTGAATTTGAAAACCCATAACATTTTCCTGAGATGTTGCTTTATGACAAACAATCTGAAAATGATTCAGATGTAAAAGACAGATGTGCCGTCTCTCGTATCACATAAATTATCAACAATTAAGTATGTGGTTTTGAAGAAGATCATTTTTTTCTTTCTCTGTTTTGACTGTCTCATTTGGACTTGGACTTGACTTGGACTCGAACCTCTTTGGACTCGGTCTTGACTCGGACTCGAACCTCTTTGGACTCGGTCTCGAACCTCTTTGGACTTGGACTTGTCTTGGACTCGACAAAGGTGGACTTGACTACAGCCCTAATGCAATATGACTAACATATGAGAAGTGAATGAGCTTCATCTTTTCAGAACAGAGATCGCGGTAAGAAGTCAGACCGAGACCACTCTTGAAAAAGCTAATGCTCATCCGATAGTGTAATTCAATGTCAAATTAAAAGTAATGATGACTCTGTCTAAACATGGCTGGAGTAGGGGAGTGGTTTAAATACTGTATTTCACACACGCTTAATAAAACTACAGATGGTTCAAAATGCAGCAGCTAGAGTTCTTACTAAAACCAGGATGTATGACCATATTAGCCCGGTTCTTTCAACACTGAACAGGCTCCCTATTAAACATAGTAAAGATTTTAAAATCTTGCTAATTACTTATAAAGCCCTGAAGGGTTTAGCACCTCTTGAGCGAGCTCTTATCACATTTTAATCCTTCATGTTCTCAAAACTCTGGCCATTTGATAATACCTAGAATATCAAAATCAACTGTGGCTGGAAGATCCTTTTCCTATTTAACGCCCAAACTCTGGAACAAGCTACCTAACACTGTTCGGGAGACAGACACACTTTGTCAGTTTAAATCTAGATTAAAAACCCATCTCTTTAACCTGGCGTACACATAACACACTAATACGCTTCTAATATTAAAATCCGTTAAATGATTGTTAGGCTGCATTGATTAGGTCAAACGGAACCAGAAACACTTCCCATAACACACAATGTATTTGTTACATCGAAAGAAGAATGGCATCTAGGCTAATATTAGTCTGTTTCTTTCTTATTCCGAGATCACCGTAGCCACTAGATCCAGTCCGTATCAGATCAGATGGTGGATCAGCACCTAGAGACGACCTCTACAGCCCTCAACGTCAGCGGATTGTTCCCCAGATCGCTCTGGGGATCTGTCTCTGATCCCCAGAGACAGATCCCCAATGCGGACCTCGTCGTCCAGACAGCCATCGGGAAAAGGCCACTGGAACCAGTTGAGCCCTTACAATTAGAATTTGCTGCAGTTGGAACAAACTGCTGGTTCATCTGGCTAGAGGAGAACTGCCCTCCCCGACTGAGCCTGGTTTCTCCTAAGGTTTTTTCTCCATTCTGTCACCGATGGAGTTTTGGTTCTTTGCCGCTGTTGCCTCTGGCTTGCTTAGTTGGGGACACTGCATTTCTAGTGATATCGTCGACTTGATTGCACAGATACTATTTAAACTGAACTGAGCTGGACGATGATATCACTGAATTCAATAATGAAATTCCTTTAACTTAAAACTTTAACTCCTTTAAAATTGAGTGTTTAATCTTGTCATTTTACACTATTGACACTATTTTCCTATTTTGATATTAGAAAGTTGCTTTGACACAATATGTATTGTTAAACGCACTATAAAAATAAAGGTGACTTGACTTGACATGCTAGCATAACAAAACCCTATACAGAAAAAAAAGTGCGCCAAAATTCAAAACGTTTTAAAATATCGCTAAAGATTTATTTTACCAAAGTAAAAGTAAATGTATAAATAGATTTTTCATCTCATTAAAAAATAATACTAAGATAAATCTGCTATTATTTTAATCTCCAACCTGTTATTTATCAGTTTAGATCTTTTTTTAATGCTTCGCTACGCAGAAGATACTAACTGATTTTTTATTGCAGCAGCGCAGATGGGGAATGTGCTCCGCGATTATTAAACTATGCTATTCCATGACATTAGTGATGTAATTTAGACTATTTACTTTCATTATTTTTACTGAGAAACAATAATAATCAAGTGAATACAGACTTACAGTTAATGTTTAATGTCCAGAAATTATTGTTTCAAGAAATGTAAAGCATTTTGGCTAATTTATGTGGGCCGTTCCAAGCATGGTTGCATTGTGTTCATTGTCAAACTTCAAAATGCTATTATTTTATTTGAGATAAAAAATAAATAAATAAATATATATTTAGTTCACAATATGAACACAAAATATTTCATGTTTTGTCTGGTCAACTTCATGTAATTTGTAAATATACATCCTTTCCTGTCATTCAGACCTGCAACACATTCCAAAGAAAGTTGGGACAGTAAAGCATTTACCACTTTGTAATGTTGCCATTCCTTTTCACAACACTTAAAAGACGTTTAGGGACTGAAGACACCAAGTGATGAAGTGTTTCAGGTGCAATTTTGTCCCATTCTTCCTGCAAACAAGTCTTAAGGTGGGCAACAGTACGGGGTCTTCGTTGTCGCATTTTGCGCTTCAAAATGCGCCACACATTCTCTATTGGAGACAGGTCGGGACTGCAGGCAGGCCAGTCAAGTACCCGTACCCTCTTCCTCCGCAGCCAGGACTTTGTAATGTGTGCAGAATGTGGTTTTGCATTGTCTTGTTGAAATATGCATGGACGTCCCTGGAAAAAATGTCTTCTTGAAGGCAGCATATTGTGCTCCAAAATCTCTATGTACTTTTCAGCATTAATGGTGCCATCACAGAAGTGCAAGTTACCTTTGCCAAGGGCACTGACACAACCCCATACCATGACAGACCCTGGCTTTTGGACTTGTTGCTGGTAACAGACTGGATGATCCTTTTCTTCTTTGGTCCGGAGCACATGGCGTCCATTCCTCCCAAAAAATACCTGAAAGACTGATTCATCTGACCACAGTACATGTTTCCACTGTGTGATGGTCCATCCCAGATGCCTCTGAGCCCAGAGAAGTCGACGGCGCTTCTGGACACTGTTAACATAGGGCTTCCTTTTGGCACAGTACAGTTTTAACTGGCATTTGTGGATGTAACTACGTATTGTGGTACTTGACAAAGGTTTGCCAAAGTAGTCCTGAGCCCATGTGGTGATATCGCTTATAGATGAATGACGATTCTTGATGCAGTGCCGCCTGAGGGATCAGAGATCACGATTGTTCAGCTTAGGCTTGTGCCCTTGTCCTTTACGCACTGAAATTCCTCCAGATTCCTAGAGTGTATGTTCCTTTCATCACACCACTAGTTGTTGATATAGAAACAAACACCCCCACCTCTGCTTTTCCCTGTGAGCTCTTTCGTTCTGTCTGGAGAAGCCCGTGAGCTCGATGGCTGAGTCTGGAACCATTGCAG
Organism: Oxygymnocypris stewartii; assembly: GCA_003573665.1. Taxonomy (NCBI): domain Eukaryota; kingdom Metazoa; phylum Chordata; class Actinopteri; order Cypriniformes; family Cyprinidae; genus Oxygymnocypris; species Oxygymnocypris stewartii. The sequence continues at coordinate 474,762 of QVTF01020890.1, read as the reverse complement.
ACATCCAGGTTTCTGTGAGGCAAATAACGCAGCAGTCCCTTGTTTCTCATTGGTATGAGATGTGCGCCCGCAGTTCACACAGTTTGTTGTCCAGTGACTGAACGTTAGCCAGCAAAATGGTTGGAAGAGGAGGTCAGAAAGCATGGCGTCTCAATCTGACGAGGATGCTCTCTCTTCCCTCTTTTCCGCTTGCATTTTTTCGGTCTTGCAGCCCAGACGAAGGGCTCTGATGCGGTGTCTGTGAACAAAGCACCGGCATTCAAGAACTCGAAGTCCGGTTTGCGTTGCGCGACGGAGGAACCAATGTTTAAAAGCGTGTGTCTATCGTAGACAGTTATACAAACAACATCTAACACGTAAAACGAATAAAACATACGAAAAACTGCAAAGTTTTCTCGGAGCTCGCAACACAGCTGCCATACTCGGCGCCATCTTGGAGATACTGGCATACGCCATACCCCATATACACATGGACACCAAACATTAATTCTTGGGTACCAATGCAGATTCATTATCCTCAGCCCTCGCTTATCTATTATCCAGCATATTAAAGAATCACAAAGAACCTTCACTTAACTAGGTCTCAGATGGCATTTCATAACTGTACTGACAAACTGCCATCATATTGACACTTACTGCCTAACTGATTGCACTTATCTGTTGCCAACAAAGGGACAGTGACACTCATAGAATGAACTGTTGTTGGACCGAAAAAAAAATGGACTGTTTAAAGGCCTAGACAAGTTAAATGAACTGAATGTTCTGAAACTTTCCTAGGAGCACCTCGGAGAACGACTTGAAGTATTTGTTGCACTTGAACTTGACTGTTTACTGTATGGACTTGATTCTTAATGAACATTCCTTAGTGCCTTGATTCTGGGACTGTTGTTTGGGGCACTAGCTCATTGAACATGAATTCAGAAAAGCTGATAATCACCTAACAAGGACTGTCTGTAAAACATGATGAGTGATTATTGAATGTATGTACTGAATATAAAAATAAAAAAATGAAACTTGAGAATAAGTATTGAAAAACACCTGGTTGACCTGGTACCTTTACAGGTGTGAAGTGAAACGATATGGACTGATTTAGGACTTTGAGTGTATTGATGTCGGGACAACATTTTGTTTTGTTGAAGAAAGTGTGACCACCCTGCTGCGTAGAGTTTGAGTCATAAAAATATTAAATTATTTTTATATATTTTGTTATGTATTTATGTATGTCTATTTATATTTACATGTGTATATACGTTTAATTTAAACAACCTTAATGTGTTATAATGATTTTGCAATGGACAGTCCAGCTGCATTTTCTTTATTCCTGGTGGCAGTTGAGAGGGAATTGAGTTACCATGACAACTACAGCGCATCCTCAGACAACAAAGAAGACCACTTGGGCAATAACTAAATCTTGTCTCTGTCTCTCTCATTTATTGTTAATGTTAGTTAAATGTATTAAAATGTAATACCAAACTACAGTTTGTCACAAATGCTCAGGAGACACAAGGATGCGTGACAACCGGTTTATTAAACCTAAGCAGTGAGTGAATACAGATCCGTAATCCTGAAGGGTGGCTGGTTGGATCGAGGCTTAACTGATCTGAGGAAACGTCCCGTTTACATGAGCGGATGATCCATGGGAAACAACTGAGCGTAGAAGGACTGGAGCCCAGAGACCTAACTCCTCGAGGAAGCTTCCTAGGGAAGCAAAACACACAGTGAGTCAGGTAAGTCAGCATTGAAGCTACGAGACCAGACAGTGACACAGAGGGTGAGTGCAGTGATAAAGGGAGCTTGATTGGCAGAGACAGGTGGCAGTGGTTAGTAGGCAGGTGAGAGTGATCTGGTTAACGTGGTAGGTGGTGTGGCTGAATCCCTGACAGTACACCCTCCTCCATGGGCGGCTCCTGACGCCCGCACACGGCGACGAGGACGACCACGGCTCCTGGGCGCTGGGCGATCTGGGTGACTGTGATGGTAATCAATCAATAGGGAAGGGTCCAAAACATCATCCCGAGCAACCCAGGATCTCTCCTCTGGGCCATATCCTTCCCAGTCAATTAGGTACTCCAGGTGGCCCCCTCGTCGCCGGGAATCCAGGATCTCACGGACTTGATAGATGGTAGGTTCTTCAATGATTTTGGGAGGAGGAGGTACGTCGGATTCCATGGGACCTGTGGCAGGGGGAGAGAAGGGTTTGAGTAACGAGACATGGAAGGCTGGGTGAATACGGTACTGGGCTGGAAGAGTTAAAGGGTAAGTGACTTCATTGATTTGCCTCTGGATGGTAAAGGGACCTATATAGCAGGGACTCAGCTTCTTGCAAGGCAGGCGAAGACGCAGGTCCCTAGTAGACAGCCATAAATTATCCCCTGGGCGATAGACGGGTGGGGGAACGTCGGGTGTCGGCGACGTCCTTGTGTCTACGCACTGCCTGCTGTAGGTGGACATGAGCTGAGTCCCACACTCTCTCGCTCACTCGGAACCAGTGGTCCACTGCTGGAACTTCGGACGGTTCCTCCGTCCAAGGAAATAGGGGGGGTTGGAAGCCGAGCATGCACTGGAACGGTGTTAACCCTGTCGTGGGTTGCTTCAGAGAGTTCTGTGCATACTCGGCCCAGGGTAGGAAGCGGTTCCAACCATGTTGGTTGTCGTGGCAGTATGACCGCAGATATCTCCTGATTTCCTGAATCTTCCGCTCAGTCTGGCCGTTAGTTTGGGGGTGATAACCAGAGGAAAGGCTGATGGTAACGCCTAGAAGCTTGAAGAATGATTTCCACACCCGAGAGATTAACTGGGGCCCACGATCTGAGACGATGTCCTCCGGCAGACCGAAGTTTCGGAAGACTTGATGGAATAAGGCTTCTGCGGTTTCTAAGGAGGTGGGTAAACCCTTGAGGGGAATTAGTTTACAATTCCAGTTTGCTTTGGAAAACCGATCTACTACAACGAGTATGCAGGTGTTATTGTCTGAGCTGGGGAGATCCGTGATGAAATCGACTCCGATGTGGGACCAGGGTCTGTAGGGAACGGGGAGTGGAACCAGTTTTCCGGAGGGGAGATGACGTGGAGATTTGGACATGGCACAGACTGAGCAACGACGGATGTATTGGGAGACATCATGGGCCATACTGGGCCACCAGTACCGAGCTTGGAGAAGCGAGAGAGTTCGCTGTCTGCCTGGATGTCCAGAGCCCGGTGAAGCATGAAGTGAGCCCAGAAGGGTTAAACGGAGGGAGGCTGGCACATAGGTCCTCCCTTCTGGGCCTCCCAGATGAGCAGGTTCGATAAGAGTGGCGAGGCGGATCTGCTCATCTAAATCCCATTGAATGGGGCTGACTATGATGGCTGGAGGGAGAATGGGCTCCGGTGTTGTGGGAAAATCAGGCTGATGAAGAGTCTGATGAAGACTCTGATGAAGAGTCTGCTTTGACATTCTTGTTACCAGGACGTAAGTGATGGTGAAGTTGAACCAAGTGAAGTACAAGGCCCACCGTGCTTGGCGAGTCTTTTAGCATTTTGGATATATTCTAGATTCTTGTGATCTATGATTACGGTGAAAGGGTGTTGTGCTCCCTCCAGCCAGCCAGTGGCGCCACTCTTCAAGTGCCAGTTTAATAGCCAACCAACTCCCTGTTTCCGATGTCATAATTTTGCTCCGCTGGGGTAAGCTTCTTGGAGTAGAATGCGCAAGGGTGGAGAAGGGGAGGCTCTCCGTGGTACTGAGACAATGCCGCTCCCACCCCCGTAGTGGAGGCATCCACCTCCACGACGAAAGGGAGTTGGGGTTCCATGTGTTTGAGGATGGGAGCGGTGCAGAAGGCTCTCTTCAGCTTTTCAAAAGCGGTGATGGCTTCTGGGGTCCAGGACAAGGACTTGGGCTGATGGTGCAGCAGAGAAGTGATGGGGGCCGTGAGGAGGCTAAAGTTGTGAATGAATCGTCGGTAGAAATTGGAGAATCCAAGGAAACGTTGAAGTTCTTTGACAGACTGAGGTTGGGGCCATGAATTGATGACTTGAACCTTCCCCTGGTCCATTTGAATTCCTTCGGGATTGATGACGTAACCCAGGAACTGGACTGTGGTCCTGTGGAACTCACATTTTTCCTGTTTAAGGTACAACTGATGCTTCCTCAGCTGTAGGAGGACCTGCAGAACGTGGTGGCGATGTTCGGCCAGGTTCCGGGAGTAGATAAGGATATCGTCGATGTAAACGATCACAAAGCAATGGAGAAACTCCCGGAACACCTCGTTCATAAACCCCTGGAAGACGGACGGTGAGTTGGACATACGGCATAACCCGATATTCATAGTGACCTGACGGGGTAATGAATGCCGTCTTCCATTCGTCGCCCTCCCGGATACGAATGAGGTTGTACGCGCTCCGCAGGTCCAGCTTTGTGAATATATGTGCCCCTCTGAGTTCCTCTAGGGCTGCCGGGACCAGGGGAAGAGGATACGGGAGTTTGACAGTTTGGGAATTCAGTGTTCTGTAGTCTATGCAGGGCCGCAAGCCTCCGTCCTTTTTCCCCACAAAGAAGAAGCTCGATGCTGCAGGTGATGTTGATGGATGGATGAACTGTTGTTGGAGAGCCTCCCGAATATACTCCTCCATGGCCTTGCGCTCCGGGATGGACAGTGGATAAACCCTACCCTTAGGAAGTTTAGCTCCAGGCAGCAGGTCTATGGCACAGTCCCATGGCCGGTGAGGGGTTAGTTGAGTGGCTGCCTGCTTACTGAACACATCCTGGAATGCCCCATAGTCAGATGGGATGGATGGGCTCTCCTGGGGCTCGGGGCTTTCAACGTGAGTGGAGTTGATCTGGAGACTAGGATTAGAAGTAGGCAGTGTTGGCACTGCGGACAGACAGTTTTGGAAACACTCCTTACTCCATTGGAGAATTTCACTGGAGTCCCATCTGACTTTGGGAGAATGTTTGGTGAGCCAGGGGCGTCCCAGGATGATATCCACGGTTGCTTCCTCCAGGACCAGAAACGAGATTGTTTCTTGATGGAAGCACCCCACATGCAGGGAGATCGGCAAGGATTGGAACCTGATTTGCCCACACCCCAGCGGTTTTCCCTGAATGGTTTCAATGTTAAGTACCTGCTCCTGTCTCCTGCGGGGTAGCTGAAGGCGATTTAAGAGGTTTTGGGTGATGAAGTTCCCGGAAGACCCCGAGTCAAGGAGGGCTGGTACAGAAATGGAAGAACTTGGGGTGAGTAGTTGGACTGTCAATAATTTTAAGGTAGACACTGCTGGATCTATGTGAAGGGTACTCACCGCAGAGTGTGGTGGACGAGTGGGACAGGCTCGAATGAAATGATCAGAGGATCCACAATACAAGCAAAGACCGGATGACAGTCGTCGTGCTCGCTCCATACTAGTGAGTCTGGTGGCATCCATTTGCATGGGTTCGGGTCCTGGGTAACCGGCAGGGGGCGGGGCTGGTGGAAGAGCGATATCTTCGGAGTGACAAGCAGCGATGCGCTGAGAGATCCGTCCGGCTCTCAGCATGAAATTCTCTAATCCCACGCTGTCATCGTATATCACCATTTGTGTGCGGATCTGTGAATCTAGCCCTTGGCGATAGGCAGTTAGCAGTGCAGCCTCGTTCCAACCGCTCGTGGCTGCGAGGGTGCGGAACTGCAACGTGTAATCACTAACCGTCGATCTTTCCTGACGGAGGCAAATGAGCTGATCCGGTATGGAGAGCGAGCCCGTAGACTGCCCAAAAACTTCTTTGAAATGAGCTACGAATGCCTCGAAGGAGTTAATTATTGTGCTTTGTGAACTCCAGATAGCACGAGCCCACTGCAGCGCACGACCGGACAGCAGGGAGAGCAGGAAGGCCACCTTGGCTCTTTCCGTGGCGAATTTCTGAGGCTGCATCTCGATGTACAGTGAGATCTGGAGCAGAAAACCGCTACATTCCACCGCCTTGCCCGAGAAAGCAGATGGCAGTGCTATGGGACTGGCAGAGGCTGATGGCGGAGCGGGGAGGGGTGTGAGGGAGCACTGACGAGCTCATCAAAAGCGTCCGCCGGATCGGGGCACTGGGGATCCATTCCTATATTTCGGTCTGGTCTTCTGTTACAAATGCTCAGGAGACACAAGGATGCGTGACAACCGGTTTATTAAACCTAAGCAGTGAGTGAATACAGATCCGTAATCCTGAAGGGTGGCTGGTTGGATCGAGGCTTAACTGATCTGAGGAAACGTCCCGTTTCCTTGAGTGGATGATCCATGGGAAACAACTGAGCGTAGAAGGACTGGAGCCCGGAGACCTAACTCCTCTAGGAAGCTTCCTAGGGAAGCAAAACACACAGTGAGTCAGGTAAGTCAGCATTGAAGCTACGAGACCAGACAGTGACACAGAGGATGAGTGCAGTGATAAAGGGAGCTTGATTGGCCGAGACAGGTGGCAGTGGTTAGTAGGCAGGTGAGAGTGATCTGGTTAACGTGGCAGGTGGTGTGGCTGAATCCCTGACACGGTTTACATGCTTTAATGTGTTAATAATTTGTTTAAATTGATCATTTGTGTAATTTGAATTACCTGTTTCAAAGAGGTTTATCTGAGTTGTTTACGTACTACCTGTAATACTTACCTTTGTAGATGATCTGATATATTTATGAGTAAATTTCTGTATATATTTATTTATTTACTGTGATTTGATTTAAGTAGTGGCATACCGCAGGGTTTCAGTCAAGGCCTTCAGTAAGCAACTGTAAAATACATGCACACATCTTACACATCTCTGTTACAGCTAACGCATTCATGTGTATATAATGCACATATTATGCCGCACACAGGCTCTCAACATTAATAAGCTGATCAACAATTTCAACAGTAGGCTAGATTAGGGTGGGTTGAATGCAGTGTAGAGCCTAGTCGCCCAAAAAGAGATTTGAGAACCAGCACATTCCTAAGGGGTCGTAAAAGGTTAATACATGTGCCATCCTCATCTAACTGGCTGGCCGAGTTCCTTCCCTAAGTCTCCTTATCACAGGAGACCCCCTAAAACTAGGAGAGATTTAAGGAAAACTTTTGGATGTTCTCCAAAACAGGACAAAGGAACTCTTTATCTGGACATGGCCCGGGATGGCCATTTAACATATAATTCAATAAGGCAGGACTGTTTTATGGTGAAACTTTCGGACTGATGTTTTCCAGATCCCAGGTCGTGACCCAATCATGGCCCTATTTCGCTCTGCTTTTGCCCCCTCTGCAGGTCAAAGGAAATAACTTTTCTGTGTCTCTGCCCAGTGCAAGGAACCCACCCCAAACTGGTGTTCCTTTATGCAAAAAGACATTCATTTATTCCATGCTATTAGAATAGTGTACTCAAGAAACAATATATAAATATATATATATATATATATATATATATATATATATTAATGTTGTACTCTCTTTCATTTGCTTGGTGTGGTTTATTTAGAATGTAGGATGTTTTAATCTGTGCCTTAACCTGTATAATGGAACCGATGCATTTGTCTTGACCTATAACGGACTACGGTTCCCGGTAAGGTTATAACGTGTTTAGATTCATATAGACGGTCGTGAAAATTATGAATCAGTGATGCGACAGATTTGGTGATATTATAAATGGGTAAACATGTGATAAGAGTTTAATACTTATGTAAAGTGTAATTTTTCGTCACATGGAAGATTCAACGTGGTATGCCCCAAAAGACATGGGTGGGGCTCCGCCCCACAAGAACAATCTGATTGGGACAGCCGCCGTGGGCGTATCCAAACTAGTGCTGCTTAAAATGAACAGCACAGCCTTTTAGTTAGTCTGCTTTTACTTGCTCGCTCGCGGATAACAAAAGGAAGACATTATCAAAAGCGTGCACTTGTCAATTTAATACATTGCGAAAATGTCCAATCTTTTTACAAACATAAATCTATCGCATTCAACTCATTCCATATTCCAAGTGTTTATGCTTAACACTTATTTGCTCGCTCGCTCTAGTTTAGTATATTTGTACCTTCACAACCAGTAATTAGTCAATCCGCTGCTGTTCTAAAGCCAAATTTGGCTACCTTATTTTTTTGAGATCACAAATGAAGACATTATAAAAAAAAACACTTGTACTTGTCCAATTAATAAATTGTAAACTTTTCTAATATTTTACAAACATAAAACTATCCCATGCAACTCATTACATATTCCAAGTGTTCTGAAGGCATACTATTGGGTTTGCAGAGAAACAAATCAAAAATTAAACCTACTATTAAGGGAAAATCTCCAGTCATTGCATTCGTTTATTTATACGAGTATGCAGTAGTTCACGCCGGTGCGCCTTGGAGAAGCACATAAGAGAGTCATTTTGAAACATCAAGATAAATAAAATGGTAACTTGAAACACAATATTTTCTTTACTGAGGTGAATATCTTTGTTATTTTCTGTCAGACAGCCTAGAACGCACACAAAGAGCGCTCCCTCATAATCACTATAGATGTCACACACTTCAATTAATTGCGATCTCACAACGTTCTGTTAATAAGCTCTACACTGCACAATGAATCTCTTATTTACATCGTATCTACACTTTGTTATAATGAGATTATTCCCGACCTTGCAGAACTCAGCACTTAACAAAAACTCGGCATTTTGATCAGTAAGTGGATTCTAACTTAAACATTTTGGTCACTGCGTTCAAGAAATCAGTGGATGTGTGAATGGCTCCATTGCTCAATGCTGCAAATGTGTTTCGCCAATATCAGATGGGGCCCTCTGATTCCACGGGGCCCTAAGCGGCCGTTTACCTCGCTTATTGGTTAAGTCCGCCCCTGCATATATATATTAGGGCTGTCAATCGATACAAATATTTAATCGTGATTAATCGCACGATTGCCATGAGTTAACTCGCAATTAATCACACATTTTATTTGTTCTAAATGTACCTTAAATTAATACTTTTCAAGTTTGTAATTTTCTAATCAACATGGGCTTGGCCAAATTTTTATGCTTTAAGCAAATGTATGCTTATTATTATTGAAACCATAGTCAACATAGAGCATGAAGAGTAGACATGTTTCAAAGGTCATGTATGTTTTTCAAAGAATGTCTATAAGACACATTCACAAGAAACACCAGGTTCCCATTACTTCTCTTTCTTTGCACTGAGCAATTTACTTACACAAACTTGTTTACATTTTTTTTGTAAGACAGGGCAGCTCAGAACATGCTAAATGTACATAGCCTATATTATTTGCATTTGTTTCCCGCTCTGTGCCCACATACTGTATTTTGATGCAGCTAAATTCTCAATAAAATTGTTTTCATTTATATATTTTACTGTTTCTGTTGTCAGACAAGGGGATGAATATGAAATAGTGATTGAAACGCGACCCATTAAGACTACTCTACATAACCAGCTCTCCCTTCCAAGATGTTAATCTGAACAAAAATCCTGATAATCGAGCCGTTGCCCGATGAAATCAAATACACATAAGATAAAGGCAATATCAGTGCTGTGATTTCGGCTATACTTGCATCATATAAAACTAGAGAAGCAATATAATATCTGTGTTTAACTGAAAGTGCTACTCCTCAGCTGCCTGCCGCTCGCTGAACCGAGCTGACGCACAGAGACAGAGAAACAGAGAGAGAGAGAGAGAGAGAGTGGTGTGTGTGTGCGCTGGGAGTGTACAGCAAGACCTTGCGCTCACGTGGCAGTACCGGCAATTCTCAGACTGCTTTTTTGAAGGGGGAAAAAGTCAGGTTTGGGCGCTTTTTTGAAGGGAAAAAAGTCACTAAGGGGTCAGCAATATTGCTAAGTTGGCAACACCGTGCATCTCCATTTCTCCAACTATGGGTTGGGCCACGGATCAGACAGAAAATAAGCGCTGCGTTAATAAAATTAGTGCCGTTAAAATCAATTTGCTTTAACATGTTATTAATGCGTTAACTTTGACAGCACTGATATATATATATATATATATATATATATATATATGTGTGTTCATGCTTAGATTTTTATTTATGTATATGTTAATATTACATTTTTTTTGAGCAACTGGGATGGTGCCTCCCGCAGGAGTTGCTGCCCTATGCATAATTTTATTAAATACAAAGACATTTATTTTATAGTAAACTTAAAAATAAAATTCTAATATTTACTACTACTTCTGAAGTATGCATTTATATGATTATATGAATTAAAGTATATGAATTTTCATCATTTTCAAACTTAAAATCAGCTTTTATTTTGGCGGGTACCGGCTGCTGATTGTAGAGCGTCAATGAATGAAATGTCAGAGTTTTGCATTGTGCTTTGAAAACGACAGAGGCTAGCCTAGATTTTTGCTTTTAGTTTTTTAAATAGAGATCTTATATAGTACAGTTTGTCGATCTAAAATGGTAATTGTGCACTAACAGCTGTCAGCCATGTCGGTAAGTAAATATGCTATTTAAACAGCGCATTTTAATTTTGGTCGCGCATTCGGACCTGCGGATCACTTATGTGCACCTCTGTGTGTTTTCATGGATCTGACTGGATGGGCAAGCTGTCAATTTGGGTGGGCCTAGGCCCACACAGGCCCACCCGTAGCTCTGCTCTTGCTCTGGCATATAGTTATCTTTCAGTGTATGGCGTTTCTGTTATTTTGTTTTATGCAATATATGTAGATATTTTAATTTCTGAATTCATTTTCTGTGAAGCAGAGTTGTAACATTAGCATTGCTGACATGTTTCAGACTGTTGCCATCATATGTTGACATTATGCAAGGCTTAACTAGTGTTTTAAGGTCTATTTTAACAAATGTCTGGGTCTTGAATGTGTTAGTTCTGTTGCTGTCTATGGGGGGTCAGAAAGCTCTCGGATTTTATCAAAACATATTTTAATTTATGTTTTGAAGAAGAACGAAGGCTTTGGAATTATATGAGGGTGAGTAATAAATGACATAATTTAAAATTAAACACTTTAAGAGGCAGCTGGCATTAGGGGGAGGGGCATTCTGGTTATCGAGAGAATGTGATTGGACAAAAACCTGTATTCTAGATTATTATACAGATGACTTCAAAACTTCTTAGACGTGGTCTAAAAACCACAAAACCTCCATTCTGATTCCATGGGACAAATAGACTGAAATGAATGCCTAAAAATGCAGAACAAATGCCATTTATAGTATGAAATTGCTTAAATGTTCAGGGCCATTAGGGAGCTGTGCAAACTGTTGCTGTGGCCCCTTTATAGGGGCGTTCCTTTTAATACAGCAGGGACTTTTTTTCCAGTGGCAAACCTCTTTCCTTTGATTTATGACAGTCTGCCACAGTCATAATCTCTGAGCTTTTTCACTGGGTTTGGTCTCAGTTCTTTTTGCCCCCTCCCACATCACATTCTCTTGATTACATCCCCCCCCCTCCCCCGCACACACGCATCTTCCTCCCACCGGAGACCAATGCATCTTTATTATTGCTGCAACAGGTCCATTGCCAACACAGGCTTTTAGGAAACACACAGGCAGAGACAAACTTTAGGGGAAAACTAAAGCTGTTTGTCTTGGTGCAGTTTTCCATTAGCATCATGGCCAAAGTAATGTGTCCTGTGAGCCAGTCCTATAAACTATTGTGTATAAATCAATATCTAACGGTTTAATATTACATATGGTGACAGTGGGTAAATCATCACATAGAATTCAGTCTGCAGCAGTAAACATAACAGTTAATCAAAATTTAATCAAATGAATAGCCTTTATGCTGCACCCTAAGCAAAACTGTGGTTTTCTTACAGGATAATAAGATGGAAAAATTGATTATTCATCTATGGAATATCCAGATAAAGTATCTTGAATTAGGTCAAATAGTGTATTTGAAGATAAAATGCATTTCTTTGCCCTACAATTTATTTTCCTGTCCAAGTTTAATGTGATGTGATAACTTTAAGTCAGCCATCTGACTTCAGTTGACTTACTGAAGAGTGTAACATTGTGGCTCTGAGTTGCTTTCAGAACATTGATATGTTTGTTTGAATGATCCAACATGTCTACTTGTGGCCAAACTTGAGGTTGGGTGGAACTGTTTGATTCAATTGCTTTAGCGATGCAGAAATTACACACATCAGCTTTACAATATGATTTAGTTAACGAATTAACACATTCAGTTCATTTCTATTGAATTCTATAATTGTCAAGCTACATTAAAGCAAGGAAATAATGGAAATAATAAAAATTGTAATTAATCCTTAAAGTGTACGTACACACAAAATTTAGATTTTGGGTAAGCGTGAATTATTTCAGATTTATAAAACCATGCATACCCCAGAACCTTCGCAAAAATCCCTTTATAAATCCCAGTCATGAGAAAAGTGTGCATACGTGCATCTCCACCTTGACTCCTCCCCGAAATCACCATATATGGAGCTTACAACGCCTAGTTTTACAATGCATAACCTCATATGCATATCATTCCAATGCATATTCCCATCCACGTGACACCATGTTTAACACCGTAGAGAAAGGTATAAGACATTAAGGAAATTTTAATTAAATTTATGCAGTTTTGCTGATAAGGTGACCATAAGTTGAACATATATTTTTTGTGGAAACTGCTGATATAATAGGCTTATATTTTTTGCTTTGTTAATACAATTGTCCGACTCTGTGAATTACTGAAAGTATTTTAAAAAGGAAATGTGCAAATATTATATCGTTTTTCTTTAATGGTATCCTTCAAATACGGTGGTATTTTTTATAAAGGTTTGGAGATGCCTTTACACGACATCAACATGTCCGTGAGCTGTGGTTGTACAGTAAGATGTTATCATTGGTCCTATTCAAACCTGAAAATGGACTGACCGTTCGACCACCACATCCAGCATGTGTCCGCCATGGTATCGAAGTGCACATCATGATCTTTGTTCTCGCAAAAAAAAAGAATCCTTGTAACATGAGATCTGCAATTTAGTTTAGAAATGAATTATTGTACACCTATAGCACTCCTCGCTGTCATTAAAACATAGGATGCATGAAAAGTGATCAAATGTATCCACTCATTATATGTCTACATTTAATTTTGTTTAACTTCTACGCAATGACTTTGTGTCATAAGAAGTCAAGAAATGACTTATTTCAGTGCATAATGAGAGTGGAATATTTGTTGTAAATGCATATTGACATATTTTAAAATAATTGACTTCATTACTCCTCACCAAAAGTGTTCGTACGCATGGTCTAGAATGTCTGTACGGTGCGGACATATTTACACCAAGTTTATTTTTTATAAATCCGGATATGTGTGGAAAATGAGAATTTAAAACTAATATTTCAAGCTAATGCATTCAAAAGTTTTTGCAGCTTTGTTTCAATAAATGTATTTTTGCGTTCAAGTTCTAAAAGTTAGTGTGTTTCATCAAGCTGGATTATATCAAAAGATCAAATACAATTAGATTTGTTATGATATGACACCTTTAATAACTTGGCAGGATGGTCTAAGCACTCGTATTACATTTACAGACTTCTGCTTTGTCGGTTTTCTTGCCTCTTATTACATGTCCCGTTATCTCACAAATTAAGTGTGATGATTCTGCATTCGCACTTTATGTCAGCAATAATGCCGGGTTGCCAGAGGGGCATAAAAATGCTCACAATTAGAATGCATCACCTCTGAATTGAGTGAAATCAACAAGTGCAAACGCAAAGCACTGTCAATAGACTGAACTTATAGCAATTCAATTTGCTTTTGAAAATAATTCATTATACAATTTTGTTCAATTTAGTTTTAATTTGATAATAAATTGTTGACATTCCAGAGATAAGCAAATGCTCAATGTCAAAGTCAATACATGAAAAATGCCATTTATCAAAGCCATGAATGATTTCACAAAAATACTAGGAGGAGTTAAAAGCTTGGTTCATGATTATTAATTAGGTCATACAACTGGACCACCCCCCAAAAATCCCCTAGCAACATTAGCATGACTGATTAATATTCATAAGCCGAGCTACAACCAGCCTACCTAGCACTTCAGAATTTACTGCACACTGAAGTGATGTCATCATCTAACAGGACACACAGCAGAGATGTCTATGAATTTCAGCATCATTTGCATTTGCTTTGCATTTGTGAGATAGATTGGATTTTGGGCCATTTCATTCTGTGTTTGTACATACTACACTAGAACAAAGTCATCTTTAATTCAAGTCTCGTCTTGCATTTAATTTTAAGATGTGCTGTTGCAGGCAAGAAAGTTTCAAGAAGTGCTTTGGTCTATCGGTTCTATTCCTAGAGAGGTGCCTACGTAGGCAGCAAGCACTTTCCACGAATAGGGTACAAAATTTACTTAATTTTTTTGTAAACCAATGGTCAGTGAAAAAAGGTTCTTAACCTTCAGAAAAATGGTGAGCATCAAACTCAGGAGGTCAAACTAAATATATAAGCTGCTTTATTTTCTATTCATACAGCGTTAGTAATTTTGACCATAATACAGAGAATGTCATTTGTGTCATCTTCTAGTAAAAAACTGCAAATTTATCATTGGTTTAACTATCTCATAGTGGATTGATCTGTTTGCTTTAAATTTATTTGGTTAACAGGTTCCAAATGGTTAAACTGTTATTTCTTCAGTAGGAAATGTTATATTTTGTAATGTGGGAAATGATCTGGTAACAGGGATGTGTGCAGAACATGGGACACAAATATTGCTGCATCCCAATGTGCCTACATATACTATGCCCTTAAAGTATGTACTCTTTTGGTAAATAAAAAGTACACACTTTTGAATGTGTAGTAGAAGAGAATGCAATCTTTGGGACATACTATCACATCACACAGCTGCGTCTTTAACGGACCGCTCTGTTGCATAGATACTAGAGGTCTGCTACCCGACCCGAACCCACGGGTCCCGAAATACTTTCGGGTTTCGGGTCGGGTTTCGGGTTAATGTTTAATGGATAGCTTCGGGCTCGGGTCGGGTTCGGGTTTGTAGCTAAACCAAAACTATATGCAGAGGCTTCGCTGATTTCGTAGACGCACGCACACACATATCAGAGATCGCGCACAAACAGCACGGAAACTTTTATTAGTAAAATAGCTTCGACAGGCTACTGACTCGCAAGTCACAACATTATATTTATCTGCAATGAGGCGGCAAAATCGCTGTTTTTGAAGTAACTAAGCCTCATTGCTTATAGAGATTTCGGGTCGGGTTCGGGCTCTAAATTTAACTGTGCCGCTCGGGTCGGGTCGGGTCAGACGATCTCTGGTACGGGCCAGGTTCGGGCTTCAGTTTTGAGCCCGTGCAGACCTCTAATAGATACACGCACCCTGTCACTTTAAACTGGCCTGTCATAAATTTTGTCACAGTTAACATCCTCCACATTTCACTTACTACCATATTGGAGAGAAAAAAAGAAGCACGATGATCTGACAGTCACGGGTCTTTCATGCCGAGAACTATTTTATGCATAATTAAGCATTTAAAAGGTTAACAACCAAATATATGTTTATAAAAGTTCACATTGCTGAAGCAGATAACATGTAACAATATTAAATACATATTTTTTACCGGGTTAAATGTTGATTTTTAGTAACTCAAACCCCCTCTCTACCTAACTGTCGGTCACGCACATCCACCATGCTTGTAGTTTTGTATGCATTTTATTCATGTTTGTAGTTCTGGACTGAATCCTTCGCCAAAGCACAATGGATTGTGGGCAATATTAGCTATTAGAGTGTGCTGGGATCCACTTCAAAAATTGACCTGAAATAGTAAAGGGGACTTTTGGCATACTCTTTTCAACATACTATGCTTTAGGACACACTTATTCTTATCTCACATACTATTTAGGATAGATAGTATGAACATTGGGACACAGGGTATATATTTGTTTTCAATCCAAGTCAATCCCAGAATGCATTGTGACAAGTTCAGTAGAAAAAAAAAAAAGTTAATTCAGTCCAGAAAAGTTACAATAAAAATGGTAACATCTTAATTCATGAATATTAATTAAGTTTGGACATTTAACAACATTTGAAGAAAAACTGATAAACACCACTTTTTATTTTTAAATGTACTATAACTGTCCCGTCTATTTACAACCGGACCCGTTACAGGTTAAAGGGGGGATCAATTTTGCAAGATGTCCTATAGGTTACAGTGTAATAAAGTTTTTGATTAATGTTAAACAAAAAAAGGACAAAGACAAGGGATATCCTTTTCCCAAATTGTATTCAACCATCCCCGCCAATTATTCCCAAACACCATATTACATGCTTCCCCAATACACAAATGACCACAGCAACCAGTCACAACACCACACAAATACACAATGTCCAGAATAAATGAGCTGGGTTTCGAATACGGAATGTCCACTTATGCTGATGACGTTTGGTGCTAGTTTTGCAAAATGGTGCAGTTCATGAGCAGTTTAACAGTCTTATCTGTTGATGAGATGATAGATGCAATGTAGAAAGCCTTGCAGAGGTAGGCTGGGAAGCTTTGGGTACAATCCTTGGACAGGTGCAATCATGCACTCAAGGGATTACCAAAGTTGTTAATCCATTCCTCAAAGTCGTTAACATGCCACATTAGCATGAATTAGGACAAACAAAAATCCTCTAGAAAAGATAACAATTTATCAGAATAAAATATAGTAACCAAACAAACATAATACACAAAACATTAAACTCCACTAAAGGTTAAACTTAAAAGTACCCACAAATTACATATAGACAGCAAGGTGCAAAAATAGAACAGTAAACTCACGGTTGAGCAGCAAACTAAACGTTTCTCCAACCAGGATTGTTTGTACAACCAAGAAGTCATGAGGGATTCAAACAGAATCTGCTTCTTACTCTACTGCTTCCTGTTTTATACAAAAAAGGGTGAGGCTATAGGTGCCACCTAAAGGTCAGGGTGATCATAGCACCCAAAATAAACCTTGTAACAGGAGGTAACCGTTACAGTACTGACTGGCATGTATTATCCTCCACATACTGTATAGCATGATCTGAGCCCTAAACAAGTTTTGTCAAAAAAGCCGATTTTGTCCACTTTCAAGGCATCGCGAGTTCACGTTTTACTGCAGAAGCAGACAAGCGCCCTTGTTGTTTGTGAACAGAAGCTGATAAGTCCATTTTAGAAAATCAGCGTGCTGTATTCAGGTCAGGTGACAAGGCGGCCAGTCAGTTTGAAAACATGCGCTAACTGAAAGGAGTTTCTTCAAAGCTGACTGTGACGAGTAGGGAGGGGCCGAGAGCCACGGGAACGAAGTGAGGCCGGTGGAGTAAATGATAATGAGCGATACCTGCACCACTCACCGGTCTCGAGTCCCACAGAGGAGCTCCGGAAGGAAAAAAGGAGGAGCGATGACAGTGGAAGACGAGAGAGCACCAGGTCTGGACTTTTATTTTGTGTTTTGTGTGCGGCAGTCATCCGTGAGGGGCTGCCGCTTTACTTTTGTGTTTGGTTATTTTGTTATTAAAGTCTTTAAATGTTTGCTGGTCCCCGTCTCCTTCTTCCCAATCTATGAACTGTGTTACATTGACTAAAAGTGAATGAAGATAGATCATTTTGAAAAACTTGATATGAACCCGTGATATCTTCTTCAGGTGTAAAAGGAAAATAATAGTGGAATTTTTCACGGAAGATTGCAAAAGCAGCACATTACAATGGTGAGGGAAAATCTGCTCCCTGCATTGCGTGTAATCACAACAACACTACTTAGTACTTTCTTCCTTGGTGTAAGGAAGGACACTGGTCTCAGGGTCATGAGTGCCCAAGGCTCATTGATGCACTTGGAGCGAAGGCTGGTCTGTCTGGTCCGACCACACAGAAGATCTACTGTAGCACAATTTGCTGAAAAATGTAATGCTGGCCATGAGAGAAAGGTGTCTGTGGCAAGAAGGCCAGTGGTATAAGTGATCATGAGTGCCACCTGCATGCTACATAGAGTTCCATGAAGGAGATTGACAGGAGGATTGATGACCGTGGAGACAGAGAGAGGACCATGTCTGGGACACTTTTATGTTTTGAGTGTCCTGTAGTCAGTTTTAACATGTACCACCAACCTAAAAACTGTTGCAGATCATGTTCAAGGTTTTTTTTTATTCGTCACATACACAATTATACAGCCACGTACACCATGTACACCCCTCCATGGCCATGGCATTCCCTGCCACACTGTAAACGCTGTTCAGGAATTGTTTGAGGAACATAACAAAGAGTTCAAGGTGTTGACATCGCCTTCGGCAGTGTTGTGGGTAACACATTACAAGCAATGCAAGTTATGCAATCAGATTACTGTTTTCAAGTAACTAGTAAAGTAATGCATTACTTTTAAATTTACAACAACATATTAGTTTTTAGTAATAACAGTAATATTAGAGTTACTTTTTCAAATAATTAATGTAAGTTACTTTGTTTTCCCATTTATTTACTGACAGCTTTCCTGTCCTGTGTTGAGAATGATTGGGAGTGAGGTGCAGAGGCACATTGACACTTCCTTCAGACTGAGGGTTATTAATATCCCCTTTGATGTGAAAGAGCCTCTACAGTTTGCAAAAATATATTACTTTTGAGTTTTTTGTTATCAAAAAACAAATAAGCAAGCCCAGCCTAGGTGAATAAAAGTAGCGTAAATAATATAATGCATTACTTTTCATAAATATTTTCTAAGTAACGCAATTAGTTACTGTTTATGGAGTAATGCAATACTGTAATGCATTACTTTTAAAATTAACTTTCCCCAATGCTGTATATGGGTGAATTGTTCTGGATCAACAAATCTGTCCATGGAGGCTCCACTACGCAAATTGCAGGATCTCAATAATCTGCTGCTGACGTCTTGGTGCCAGATATCACAGGACATATTATTCACAGAGGTCTTGCGGAGTCTGTGCTATTTAGGCAGGTGGTTTTAATGTTGTGGCTGATCAGTGTATTTAGTATGTGTGTAGGTAGAGTAGTTGTTCATTTCAATTTAAATTGCGTAATGATAAATTATTTGAACAGGAGTTTCAATAGTTCATTATGTTGCTGTTTCACCAACATAAAATGTTTCATTGCACAGTTAATTGAGGAAACACTCAATCTGTGACCAATTCTAGTGCTCGGTTATCTCTTTAACTTATTTTCTGTGGAGCACAGTTTATTGTATTTCCTTAATTTAAGCTTTCAAAGCAAATGGGATGCTATTTTTACCTTTCATGCATTGAAATTCATTTCTGTTATCTGCTCCGAAGAACTGGGCATACATATCTATGACAAGAATTCAGAAATGCATAGGAATTACCATGACATAAGCTTCACAGACTTGAGATCGATTGACATGGAGTTTTGATGGAGAAAGAGAGAAATGGTGGGGAAAGCTATTTGAAGTTTATATTAATGTTTTTTTGATGGATAGTGTTTGTACACAGACACTGAGCTGTCCTTGCCAAAGCTGTGAATGCATGACACAGAGCTTAGAAGGTGATAAGGACTGAGGGAGAGGATGGTGTGAAAAGAGATAAGCTTACAGAGAGCGAGAGAGGGAGGGAATGAAATGGGTAGCTGTGAGCAGATGTTGGGCCGTGGATGCCCTGATTTTGCATTAGGTACGGCAGGCTTTAGCCCTTTTCTCCAAACGGCTGAGAATGATAGCAAGGTTTTTTTGTGCTACAGAAGCATGATCCATTGAAAATATTTTATTTGCAATACTTCCCTTGTATGAATTCCCAAATTCATCCCACATTACAGTTTTTAAGGTAAACACAATGTTTTACACAAGTTGCAACCTGGTCTGGTTGTATTGCGGTGCTACATTTTTGAAAATTTGTTTTGTTTCATTTAATGTGCATAGTTTATGAACATTTTTAAAATCTGTTGTGATGTAATCTGATTTAAAACCAAAATTTTGTTAAATGCTGTAAAATGTTTCAGAATTTCCTTGCTGGTACATTAAAGCAAAAGCGAGGTTTTCTTCATGGAATTCCAGTTCATTATTTTCCACACTTCTTTCTACTTTCTACTAACAGTCATCAATGCAGTAAAATTTCAAATTATTGAACTACTCTCTTTCACAGGCTGTTTATAATTCCTGGCAGTGACCCAAAGACCAAAGCTCATTAAACATTATCTATCTATCTATCTATCTATCTATCTATCTATCTATCTATCTATCTATCTATCTATCCATCCATCCATCCAATGTATGTATGCATAAATGTATGAATCCTACTTGTGTATGTAGAATGAATGTATAAATGGTGAAAATTAACTTAAAGAAGTCTATAATACCTGTAGAGAGCTAGTCGTTTTTCCATTAACACTTTAGAATAGAGAACCAATATTCGCTAATAACTAAGAGTTTCCCTCAACAAACTCATAAGTATCTGCTTATTAATAGATAGTAAGGTAGTTGCTAAGTTTAGTTATTGGGTCGTGTCAAAGGATCTAGAAACTTGTCATACAAAATGAGGCATTAATATATACCTAGTAAAAGTCTTTGCACACGAAATTGTGTGCAGTCCGAAATTATCATTCAACATTTTTGCATGTTAAAAAATAAATACAACATCGTGTTGTGTCAATCACATTTACACACTGCCTCCGAAACTTTCTTCCATCATAAAAAAAATCGGATCAGGTGTGATTTTTTGCATTTTCGCACATGTAGCAAGCATTTTAATAGGAAAGGATGACGAATCCCCACTCAAAAAAAAAAAACAATCCCAAAAAAAACGCATACGACATTTTTGAGCTCAGTGTGCAATGACCTTAACTTCAATATTTAAGTATTAAGTATATCAAGTACTACCTTAAGTAAATTACTTGAGCCGTAAATTCTGTCATGGCCATGCGGATTGCCTGTTAAGGAAAGGGTTAGTTTGATGATCCGTCCTTCTGGATACTTGATTTTGAGGGCCTCTATGCCTTTCTATAAGATTATCACTAGTATGTCAGATGTAAGAGAACTTCAGTAGAGATCCTAGCTGTCATAAGAGCTCTCATAAGTCTTTTTGAAATACAAGTGTTCTGCAAGGTTGGCATGGCTGGAAATCAAAGCTGGAGTGACATCTGTTCTGTCTTCTTGGCCAAGGTGAGTGATGTGTGTGCTTATGCTGTTTCTTGGTCGCATGAAAGTCCTGCCTTGTGATGTTTTATGTTGAGCACAGAACTTGTGAAAAAAAGTACAATAAAAAACCTTTTATCAGAGTTCACAGAGGAGAGTAACCCAGGGGTCAGCTGTCTGTCTGTAAGGACTGGTTTATGGACAATGTTAGTAACTCCACATGTATCCCAGAATGATATTTTTTCAAGTTTCAAGAGTCTGTACTTTTAGGGATACTCTTCATCCAAAAATTTTACTTAGCTTCATGTTTTTCCAAACCTGCATGACTAACGTTTCCTGCATAACCAACAGAATCTCACAGCAATTTGTACATATTTTACAAGGTGGCTAATTCATATGAATTCATATGACCTCACTCGTACAAATTCATATGATTTTTGCTAAAGTTTTATGAGATACACACTTCGCACGATTGACCTACACCTAACCCCACTCCTAAACCTACCCATCATGGGGGTCTAGAAAAATCGTACAAAATCATACAAGTGAGGTCATACAAATTCATACCAATTAGCCACCTCATAAATATGTACACACTGGTTGTGAGATTGCACTGGCAGAACAAAAAATACGATTTTTCTTTAGTCAAAGTCAACGTAGTCCAAGTCCAAAGATTTTTTTTTTTATCCTAATGACAGAAAAAAACTCAAAATATCTTTTGTGTTTCACAAAAGAACGAAAGCCAGACTATTCGTTTTAAATGCTGGTATATTAGGTGAAAGTAGACCACACATACACACACATTAACCCGTGGACTCGGGTTTCTCAGAGAACATGGCATAATTATTAATCAAAGAAACCTCTGAACTAACCTGACTACCCTGAGGCTCCATTAGATATTCAGGATCACTTCTCTGCTCACCTGTCTCCACCAGCACCTGTTCTTTAAGCTGAATCTTCATTAATATTCCTCTCACTCACCTCACTCTCCTTCTGTCTCGGGCCCCAGATGAGCTGTTGTTAAAAAGGAAGGAGAGGTAAATATAAGTGATTGGCTCTACCTTGTTTACTGCCATCTTCATGGTTCTTTAAAGGGTGAATTTTTATCCAATCTAATCTCCATATAATATCCCTTCTCCGATATAAACTCAAATAACTCAAGCACTTAAAAGGCCCGAAGGGCTGGTGTATTGCTCCATCCGAGTCCAAATGACTTCCTCATTGGCGCTTGCGATTGGCCGTCTCTTAGTCCCTGGTGTGAAATGTCTAATTCATCCACCTGCTGGATCGTCCCAAATTATATTATTCACATTCGTAGAATGGAAAATTATAGCTTCTGATTTCCCCTATATCACAGGTGTGCAATTGATTTGAGCAAGTCGTTGAAGGGCATGCATAAACGTTCTACCTCGTTTCTGTTTTCATTAAGTGTCGCCGCATTTCCTCTTCACGTCAATGCATTTACCGCATGTTGAAGATGAAGCTTGTCGTTAAGGGCTCTCTAGGGCTGTTCCGACAGTTCTCCAGGTTGCTTGCATTCCCCCCATGCTTCCTTTTCCAGATTTTCCCAGATCCGTTCATAACAGGTGTAGACGGGGCGGCAGGGGAGCTTTTTGGAATGCCTCTCAGGTTTTTAATTGCCATTTTAAAGTCTGCGCCTGAATTACCAGGACGACAGTGTCTCTGCAATTCCTCTGAAAAGCGGTAGCTGAATAAGGCTACGACCAGAATCTGCAGTGAGAGGGAGGAGAGGATGATGGATGGCGGCTGTTAGATACAGTAATTGTGCTCAGGTAATTGCCCCTCCCTCACCATAATACCCCTGCAACCTTCTCCATTTCCAGGGTAGGAGAAACTATCAGCAAATCATTTTGCAGGCTGAGCAGGGATATAATGCTAGCTGAGAGGAGACAACTATTTAGTTTACCTGGAGACTTTGACCGTGCCTGACTTCTGATTTGCAGCCCTAGACATTGATTGCATTGCTAAGAAAAGTCAGTAGAGTCAAACAGAGCTAAACAGCATTGTTCTCGTAATTACGTGTAATTAATACTGTTGTAATGAGCATTGCAGTTATATCTGTTGCTAATGGAGATGCACCTTGCACACCCTTATTTTATTAAGATGGGATTATTCAAGATTATGCCTGTGTTTATTGCATATTATGAACATATTTATGTAATATCGTATATCAGACTTTGTTTGAGTCAAGATCAGGCACTTAATCTTACAATATATATATTCAATGGCAATAAAAAGGGACACCAAATAGAGAGTTAAAGTGATTATATTAGCTTGTTAGCTTAGTTCGTTTTGGTGATTTCTTTTTATGTTTTTACATTTTAATATAATAAAAATGAATGCTCACAATTTAATCAAAATGCCTACATTTTTTTAGAGTAAAGCAAGTCAACTTATTTTGCAAAACATCACTGAATAAATCAGATCTATTGCTAATATTTTGAAGGTTTATTCTGGTGGTTTCCCTCCCAAAAATTTGACTTCATTACATTAAGGAACTGGCTTAAAGAGATATTATAAAGAGCTAACTGGATGGACAGTGATAAAGATATTAAAACTATAAAATAAAATGTTTGGTTTGAAACTTTTCAGTTACGCAATATAGATTATGCACACTATGTACAAGCAAGCAGATGATGTATCCAGAATATGAACACAACGTGCAAACCTAACAGAAAATCATTATAAATGCTTGACATGCAATTTATTACATTAAATTTTAATTCTGAGCTCATTTGTTTGCATTTATATACTGTAGTATGCATCACTAAGTAGGTGTATACTGAATTTATCTTTTAATATGACTGTTTTAGAAGCATTTCAGAATGTACCACTGTTTTTGGTCATTGAAATACCTCATCAGGTGCTGTACCCACCTTGTTTATAATGTAAGAGGGGTGCAGCCATTTATAACACGAATGTGCTTCAGGTGTCATCGGTGTCCAGTTATTTTTTCTTGATACTACAATTTGCTATTTTTATCTTAATATTTCAAATGTTTCATATTTTTAAACACACTGGTTTGAAGCAAAAATAGTTTACTGCACCCTGTTGTTCTTCTAATTATTTACTGTACCTATAGCGGCTAATGAGTAAATTCACAGAAAATAGCTTTCTTATGTGTTGTGAGATTGAAGAAGAAGAAGCAGAAGAATATTTTTTTATTTGTCACATACACAATTATACAGAGTATAACCAGCAATGAAATTTGTGCTCTGTATTTAACCCATCCAAGTGCACACACACCTGGAGCAGTGGGCAGCCAATGCTGCGGCGCCCGGGGAGCAGTTGGGGGTTCGGTGCCTTGCTCAAGGGTCTCACCTCAGTCGTGGACAATTCCTGACGGAGCTGAGATTGGAACCCATAACCTCGGGTTACAAGTCCGACACTCTATCTATTTGGCCACGACTGCCCCCATAATGATGTGGATCGGAAGTGCATTCCCAAAACTTGTAGTTTGTTCACATTTCTCTGGTTTTCTTCTTTTGAGATGTGATCTGAATATCTGTGGCTTGAAACAATATAAATATGACAGCCTGTTCTGCAGTTCTGTAGATGTTTTGCACCCCAGGGCCTTGCACCAGTCACATGACTGAAAACTAGATAAGAAGTGAGTAACCATGGTAACCATTTTTTCATTTCACTGCCATCTGGCAAGCGCTTCAGGAGCATGATGGCAAAAACTGAGAGACTGAGGAGGATTTTCTTCCCCCAGGCCATCAGGCTCCTAAACTCAGTCTCATAACATCATAACATCCACAGGACTCAATTTAATAAACTGTAAACACATCCATTATTCTCCATCATCCACACTGCTGCTATGTGTACATACCCGGTACAACCTATTTGCACATTCTCTTGCAAATCCGTGTTTATATTAATATTTATTAATCCACAGTATACTGTAGTGCACATTTTATCTCATTGCACATCTTACTCATTTTATTTTATCATTTGTTCCTATTTTCATTCTCACCTATATTTATATATATATATAATCTCTTGTGTTATATTTCATTGTTTTATTGCTTTTATGTTATTTTTATTTTTTATTTTTTGTTTTTGCACTTTCCATTGAGCGGACCTGTCCTGACTTACATTTCACTACTGATTATACCCTGTATGATTGTGTATGTGACAAATAATAAAGAACCTTGAACCTGACTAAAGTCAAAATGGTGACAATCATATCAGCAGAAAGTCCAATCAACATGTTCACCTGTCAAATTAAATTGACCAATTGCAGCTTCAAATGTATATAGTGTGAGTAATAACGACTTTATTCGACTATTTTTATTGGCTGAAGATGGTAAATTGGGGAAAATAATTGTTGAATAAATTGTTACTTTATTTTTCTTTGCGCACAAAAAGTATTCTTGTAGCTTTGCAAAATTAAGGTTGAGCCACTGATGTCACATGGACTCTTTTACCGATGTCCTTACTACATTTCTGGACCTGTTGTATTGTAGGGTAAAAAAGCTATCATATTTATTCAAAAAATATCTTGTGTCAAGTCAAGTCAAGTCACCTTTATTTATATAGCGCCTTTAACAATACAAATTGTAACAAAGCACTGCACAATATCAAAATAGGCAAATTTGTCAATAATGTAAAATGACAGGATTTAACACTCAATTATCTGCTGAATGCATTTCATTATTGAATTTAGTAGTGGCATTGTCCAGCTTAGTTCACTTTAAGTAATATCTGTGCAATCAAGTCGATGATTGTGCTGGAAATGAAGTGTCCCCAACTGAGCAAGCCAGAGGCGACAGCGGCAAGGAACGAAAACTCCATCGGTGACAGAATGGAGAAAAAACCTTGGGAGAAACCAGGCTCAGTCGGGGGGCCAGTTCCCCTCCGGCCAGACAAATCAGTAGTTTGTTCCAACTGCAGCAAAGTCAGAGTGTAAGTGGTCCACTGGTTCCAGGGGTCTTTCCCCGATGGATGTCTAGGTGACGAGGTCCTCACTGGAGCTCTGTCTCTGGGGGCTCATCTCGGAGGTCCTCGGAGGGGTTGTCATCGTCTCTTCTCAGGTGTTCGGTCATCTCTATCGTTTAAGGGTAGGATCCAGACTGAGGCTTGTGTAATTCCTAACTACCACGGGATGTTAATCCCGTGGCAGTAACATAGAAACAGTAAGACAATTAGCGTAGCAGCGGCTCCATCCAGGAATAACCCTGGATGAAATTATCAGTATAACCCAAGCTAAAGCATAATAATGTGCATGTGTTCAGATGGACTGGCAGTACAAGATTGTGAGATGCATTATATGAATGCTTGGCTAAAGAGATGCGTCTTTAATCTAGATTTAAACAGAGAGAGTGTGTCTGAACCCCGAACGTTTTCAGGAAGGCTATTCCAGAGTTTAGGAGCCATATATGAAAAAGTTCTACCTCCTTTAGTGGACTTTGCTATCCTAGGTACTACCAAGAGTCCAGAGTTTTGCGACCTTAGGGAGCGGGTTGGATTGTAGCGTGATAAAAGATTAGTTAGGTACGCAGGAGCTAAATCATTTAGGGCCTTATAGGCAAGTAATAATATTTTGTAACTGATACGAAACTTAATAGGTAGCCAGTGCAGAGACTGTAAAATTGGAGTAATATGGTCATATTTTCTTGACCTGGTAAGGACTCTAGCCGCAGCATTTTGTACTATCTGTAGCTTGTTTATTGAAGATGCAGGACAACCACCTAGCAGTGCATTACAATAGTCCAGTCTAGAGGTCATGAATGCATGAACTAACTTTTCTGCATCAGAAACACTTAACATGTTCCGTAGCTTGGAAATGTTTCTAAGATGGAAGAATGCTGTTTTTGTAACATTGGAAATATGATTTTCAAAAGATAGGTTGCTGTCTAATATAACACCCAGATTTTTAACTGTAGAGGAAGTAACAGTACATCCGTCTAGTTGCAAATTGTAATCCAAGAGATTCTGTGTACTGTTTTTAGGTCCAACAAGTAATATCTCGGTCTTATCTGAATTTAATAGAAAAAAATTACTGGTCATCCAATCTTTTATATTTTTAACACACTCTGTTAGCTTAGATAGTTTCGAAGTTTCATCTGGTTTTGTTGAGATATATAGTTGAGTGTCATCAGCATAACAATGGAAACTAATCCCGTATTTTCTAATAATATTACCAAGGGGCAGCATATATAATGAAAATAATAGAGGACCTAGGACAGATCCTTGTGGTACTCCATACTTTACTGGTGATAATTGAGATGACTCCCCGTTTAAATAAACAAAGTGGTAGCGATCGGACAGGTAGGATCTAAACCATCTTAGAGCCTGCCCTTGAATACCTGTACAGTTTTGTAATCGATCTATCAGTATGTCATGATCTATAGTGTCGAACGCAGCACTAAGATCAAGTAAAACTAGCAACGAGATACAGCCTTTGTCTGACGCAAGAAGCAAGTCATTTGTAATTTTAACAAGTGCAGTTTCTGTGCTATGGCGGGGCCTGAAACCTGACTGAAATTCTTCATAGATATCATTTTTTTGCAAAAAGGAACACAATTGAGCAGACACTACTTTTTCTAATATTTTCGACATAAACGGAAGATTTGAAATGGGTCTGTAATTTGCCAGTTCACAAGGATCTAATTTTGGTTTCTTAATAAGAGGCTTAATAACTGCCAGCTTAAATGGTTTTGGGACGTGACCTAAAGATAGCGAGGAGTTAATAATATTGAGAAGCGGTTGTTCTGCAACAGGTAACAACTCTTTCAATAGTTTAGTTGGTACAGGATCTAATAAACATGTTGTTGGTTTAGATGCAGTGATAAGTTTATTTAGCTCATCCTGTCCTATAGTTGTAAAGCACTGCAGTTTTTCTTTGGGTGCGATGAATGATGCTGAAGTACTAGACGCTGTAGAATCTACGTTTGTTATTGTATTTCTGATATTATCTATTTTATCAGTAAAGAAATTCATAAAGTCATTACTATTAAACTGTGAGGGAATATTTAGATCGGGTGACATCTGTTTATTTGTTAATCTAGCCACTGTGCTAAATAAAAACCTTGGATTGTTTTGGTGATTATCTATGAGTTTGCGGATATACTCGGTTCTTGCAGTTTTTAGAGCCTGTCTATAGCTGGACATACTGTTTTTCCACGCAATTCTAAAGACTTCCAAGTTACTTTTTCTCCATTTGCGCTCAAGAATACGAGTATCTTTCTTGAGAGAATGGGTATAACTGTTGTACCATGGCGCGGCACGTTTTTCTCTAACCTTTTTTAATTTGATGGGTGCAACAGTTTCTAACGTATTAGAGAAGATAGTTCCCATGTTGCTAGTAATTGTGTCTAGTTCATCTGTATTTATGGGTACACAGAGCAGTTGAGATAAATCAGGCAGGTTATTTGTGAATCTGTCTTTAGTGGCTGGAATAATAATTCTGCCTGGACGATAACACGGAGCCATATAGTTAATATCAGTAATATGCAGCATGCACGATACAAGGAAATGGTCAGTAACATCATCACTTTGAGGTATGATATCTATATCAGTTAGATCAATTCCATGCGATATTATTAAATCTAGCGTATGATTAAAACGATGCGTGGGCCCGGTGACATTTTGCTTGACACCAAAAGAGTTTATTAGGTCAGTAAACGCAAGTCCTAAAGCATCATTTGTATTATCAACGTGAATGTTAAAATCTCCAACAATTAGTGCTTTATCAACAGTAACCAATAGGTCTGAGAGGAAATCTGCAAATTCTTTTAGAAAATCTGTATATGGCCCTGGCGGTCTATACACAGTAGCCAGAGCAAGCGATAGGACAGATTTATTTTGCTTATCTGACAGTTTAACATTAAGCATAAGTATTTCGAATGAGTCAAACCTGTATCCTGTTTTCTGAGTAACATTGAGAATATCACTATATATTGTTGCGACACCGCCGCCACGACCAGTCTCACGAGGCTCATGCTTATAACAGTAGCTTGGTGGAGTAGATTCATTTAGACCAAAATAATCATTTGTTTTAAGCCAGGTTTCAGTCAGACACAGTACATCAAAACTATTATCTGTGATTATTTCATTTACAATAACTGCTTTCGGTGTGAGTGATCGGATATTTAGGAGCCCAAGTTTTAAAAATTGTTTTTGTTCATTTATTTTGCATTTTTCTGGTTTAATCACGATCAGATTTGTTCTAGATCCTGCATTAAATTTATATTTTGAACTCAATATTCGGGGAACAGGCACAGTCTGTATAGATTGGACACTACAAGTACCTTTATCTTTTAAGTGGGTAGAACAAAAGTCATCATAGCTGTTATTGGAGAATTGGCTTACTAGTCAGATGGAGCGTAGCGTCCTGGTGATGTTGTCTGACAGGAGTTCCGCACCGACTCTGCTGGGGTGCAGGCCATCAGCACGAAATAGCCTAGGACGCTCCCAGAAAAGATTCCAATTATTGACAAAGAGAATTTTCTGCTCTGTACACCATGAAAACAACCATTCATTTAAAGCAAACAGTCTACTGAACCGTTCGTGTCCTCGTCGATACGTGGGAAGAGGTCCTGACACAATGATCGTCGTCGCTGGCGATGTGCTGCGTACTGTCTCGATCAGGCTCCTGAAGTCCCTCTTCAGTGTCTCCGTCTGCCGCAACTTGGTGTCGTTAGCCCCCGCGTGAATCACAACAGCTGCAACGCTCTCGTCATCCTTCAGGATCGCGGGTATCTGCACAGAAACATCAAGAACACGAGCACCAGGGAGACAATGAGTGTGCACTTTACCTTCAGCTAATGTAGCACGGACATGCCGGACGATTGAGTCTCCGATGACCACAGCGTCACGATCAGTCTCGCAGAGAGGGGCGAAGCGGTTCCGGGATGAGAGTTTTCCAGATGTTGTGTGTGACTGATAACTGTATAACATGGTTATATTAACAGGTTTAAATACTGAAAATGCGGGTGTCACTCATCCACTCATGTAGTGGAACGATAAAAAGGAAAATCGCCACGTTCACTTCATATCTTTAAAAACAACAGTTAAAGTAAAAGCACAATTGCGAGTGCTTAAACAGAAACATGTGCTTAACTTACATTTTTTGTCAATGCCCAGGTTGATTGACTCTCTCTTAAAGCACTTGTTGCCACCTACTGGCAAATTAAGACCAGACCAAAACCAATGACCGAAGATGGAGTTCCCGAACCCCGCCGCAGCAGACCCTCTCGAACAGCTGGTCGGCGCTCTTCGAACAGCTCTCTCTCCGGTCACACACCCTCAGTCGGCCTCTGCCAGTCCCATGGCCATCCCTGCAAACTATTCGGGTGAGGCAGTTAAATGTAGCTGTATTTACCTCCAAGTTTCTCTCTACATAGAGATGCAATCCCAAAAGTTTTCCAGCGAACGGGCTTAAGTGGTCTTCCTGATCTCCCTGCTAACTGGACGGACATTGCTCTGGGCACTAGCCATTTGGAACTCGCAGACCACTATAATTAGCTCTTTCGCTGCTTTCTCTTCCAATTTCAAGGAAATCTTCGGCCTATCCACCGGCTCGCTCTCCATTGCCGACCAACACATCCGCCTCCATCTGGGAGATTCTTCGGCCAGTAATTATACTCTGCAGTTCCGTACTCTGGAGGCCTCAAGTGGATGGAACGAGGCGGTGCCACTCACTGCTTACCGTCAGGGCTTGGATCTGCAGATCAGAGCCTCAGATGGCGATTTATCATTCGGGGGTTCCCATCTCGTCCCCCATGCCCAGCGGTGAGCAGGTGGAGCCTGCTATCTCTACCCTACCACTGCTAATGGTACAACTACTCACCCCACCTCATTCCATTTCAGTATCCGGCCTCGTGGACTCGGGATCCTCAGGCAATTTCATCGCACAAGCTCTCCTAAAACAGCTTGATTTGTCCTGCAAGAGACAGGCTGAGCTGAAAATCAAGACCATACAGGGAAAACCATTTGGTCATGGGTACATGAAGTTCTGGTCTCCGCCGATCACTCTGCACGTAGGCTGTCTTCATCAGGAGAGGATTTCCTCTCTGGTACTGGTGGGACCCACCATCGATATCATCCAGGGACACCCCTGGCTATCTCAACATTCCCCGAAGGCAGATGGGATACCAGCGAGATCCTCAGATGGAGTAAGACCTGCATCCAAAACTGTCTCTCCAACGTCCCTGTATTCCTGGTTAGTAACCCGAAGCTCCAAGTTCATTCCAGCCTAGTGGAGAGCCCAGAACCTCATGAGGTTCCGACGATCCCATCGGACTACATGGAATTCCAGGATGTTTTCACCAAACAGGCAGCCACGAAGTTACCACCGCACTGGCCATGGGATTGTGCCATTGACCTGCTGCCAGGAGCTAAACTCCCCAAGGGTCGAGTATACCCCCTGTCCATTCCGGAGCGCAAGGCAATGGAGGATTGCATCAAGGAGGCTCTCCAACAAAAGTTCATTCGTCCCCCCCCACCGCTCCAGCGGCCTGGAGCTTCTTTGTGGGCAAGAAGGACGAAAGCTTGCAGCCATGCATCGACTACCGGACCGTCAATGATCACACTGTCAAGCTCCCTTATCCTCTTTCCCTGGTCACGGCCGCCCTCGAGGAACTCTGTGGGACCTGCATCTTCTCGGAGCAGGACATGCGGAGCGACTATAACCTCATTCATATCCGGGAAGGCAACGAGTGGAAGACAGTTGGGCTCATTACCCCCTCAGGCCACTATGAATATCGGGTCATGTTGTATGGCCTTTCCAACTCCCTGTCCGTCTTCCAGGGGTTTATGAACGAGGTGTTCCGGGAGTTCCTCCACCCGTTTGTTCAAGGTTCAAGGTTTCTTTATTTGTCACATAATAGTTATACAGGGTATAATTAGAAGTGAAATGAAATCGAATCAGGTCCGCTCAGTGGACAGTGCAAAATAATAAGAATACAAATTATATAAAGTAACATAACACAAGGGCATACATATGGTAAGAAAAAGAGAAATAAGAGTAAAATGTGCAATGAAACAAAAAAAACCGTGCAAAACAATAAGATGTGCAAAAAACAATAAGATGTGCAAAAAAACAACAAGATGTGCAAAAAACAATAAGATGTACAAAAAAAGAAAAACAGTGTACTGGGACTTAATAAATAGTAGTGTGAATAAGAGGGATGTGCAGACGGGTAGTTCAGGGTATTGTACATAGAGCAGCAATGATGAGAATATTTACAGTTGACAATGGGTCTTGTAAGTGTTTATGAGACTGAGTTTGAGTTTAGGAGCCTGATGGCCTGAGGGAAGAAGCTCTTCCTCAGTCTTTCAGTCTTTGCCATCATGCTCCTGAAGCGCCTGCCAGATGGCAGTAAACAGAAAAGATGGTTGCCGGGGTGAGTTGAATCTTTGAGGATTTTAGCAGCTCTGCTTTTGCAGCGTTTGAGGTAGATGTCCTGCAGAGAGGGGAGAGCAGACCCTGAGATGCGCTCAGCTAAGCGCACGACTCTCTGTAGAGCTTTGCAGTCCTGGTTTGTGGCATTATTATACCACACTGAGATGCACTGAGTCAAAACACTTTCTATGGCCCCTGAATAAAAAGTTTTCAGGATAGCTGGTGAGACCCTGAATTTCCTCAGCTGTCGCAGGTGGTACAGTCTTTGCCTGGCTTTCTTAACCTGTGTTTGAATGTGTGTAGTCCAAGTCAGGTCCTCGGAGATGTTTACACCGAGGTACTTGAAGCTACTCACCCTCTCCACAGGGGTCCCGCTGATCATAAGAGGGGTGTAGGGCCGCTGCTGTCTCTTCCTGAAGTCCACGATCAGCTCCTTAGTTTTGCTCACGTTCAGAGAGAGACAGTTGTCCTGGCACCATGATGTAAGTCTCTCCACCTCATCCAAGTATGCGGCCTCGTCATCGTTGTTAATGAGGCCCAGAACCACAGTATCATCCGCAAATTTGACAATGGAAGTGGAGCTGTGTGAGGACACGCAGTCGTGTGTGTAGAGATAGTATAGCAGGGGGCTCAGGACACAGCCCTGTGGGGCTCCTATGTTCAGGGTGATGGAGTTGGAGGTGAACTGGCCGACTTTCACCACTTGTGGTCTGGCGGTGAGGAAATCTTGAATCCAGTCACAAAGTGAAGTGTTTAGGCCAAGGTCTGAGAGTTTAACAGCCAGCTTGGTGGGGACTATAGTGTTGAAAGCTGAGCTGTAGTCTATGAATAGCAGCCTGACATAGTTGCCATTTTTGCTGTCGATGTGAGTGAGGGAGGAGTGCAGTACCTGAGAGATGGCATCATCAGTAGACCTATTTGGCCGATAGGCAAACTGAAGAGTCATTGTGTTCATAGACATTATCTTGATCTACTACCGAAACATGGCCGAATATTGCCATCACGTGATGCAGGTCCTATGCCAACTCAGGAAACACCACCTCTACCTGAAGCCCAGAGGTCCAGATCCTCGGCTACATACTCAGTGCGGATTGGATCCAGATGGACCAGGGGAAGGTCCAACCCATCCGGGACTGGCCCCAGCCTCAGTCAGTAAAGGAACTTCAACGATTCCTTGGCTTCGCAAATTTCTACCAGAAGTTAATTCAGAACTTCAGTCTCCTCTAAGCCCCCCTCACTTCCATGGTCTATAAGAAACCCAAGTCTCTGTCCTGGAGCTCCAAAGCTCGAGCTGCCTACAAGAAGCTCCAGGAGGCCTTAAGCATTGCTCCCATCCTCTAACATCCAGAACCCCAACTCCCATTCATAGTGGAAGTGGAAGCCTCCACCACCGGCATGGGAGCAGTGCTGTCTCAATAACATAGAGAGCCTCCCCGACTCTACCCTTTTGCTTACTTCTCCAGGAAGCTTTCCCCAGCGGAGCAGACCAATGATATTGGAAATCGGGAGCTACTCGCCATTAAACTGGTGCTGGAGGAATGGAAGCACTGGCTGGAGGGAGCTCAACACCCCTTATGGTAACCACTGACCACAAAAACTTGGAATATCTCAGAAGTGCCAAGAGGTTGAACCGGCGACAAGCTCGCTGGGCCCTCTTCTTCACCCTGTCCCAGTTTTTCATCATGTATCGACCCGGAGATAAGAATGACAAGGCGGATTCCCTCTCACGTATTCATGCCCCCGACGAACCCTCCTCACCTGAATCCATACTCCCTCCAGCCGTTCTTGTGAGCCCCATCTGGTGAGCCCTGGATGAACAGATCCGCAACGCCTCCATCACCGAACCCGTTCTGCTGGGAGGCTCAAAGGGCAAACCCTACGTTCCCACCTCCTTTAGGACTACCCGTCTGTGTTAAATACATGCTTCCCCGGGCTCTGGACACCCAGGCAGCCAGCATGCTCTCTCGCTCCTTCAAGCTCGGTACTGGTCTCCCAGTATGGCCCGGAATGTCTCCCAGTACATTCGTGGATGCTCAGTCTGCCCCATCTTCAAATTTCCACATCACTTACCCTCCAGAAAATTAGTCCCATTACCCATTCCACGTCAACCCTGGTCCCACGTCGGAGTCGAATTCGTCACATATCTCTCCAAGTCAGAAGGTTATACCTGCATACTCGTTGCAATGGACAGGTTCTCCAAAGCCTGCAAAATAATTCCCCTCCAGGGTTTACCCACAGCCCTCGAAACAGCAGAGGCCCTCTTCCACACCTACGGCATCCTGGAAGATGTCATCTCCGACTGTGGGCCACAGTATGTCTCCCGTGTCTGGAAGGCTTTCTTCAAGCTCCTCTGTGTCACCGTCAGCCTCCCCTCAGGGTATCACCCCCAGACTAACGGCTGGACTGAGTGGAAGATTCAGGAGATTGGGAGATATATTCGGGTCTACTGTCATGCCATCAGCACAGCTGGAACCGCTTCCTCCAGTAGGCTGAGTATGCACAAAATTCCCTGAAGCAAATCACCCCTTTCCAGTGCATACTCTGCTACCAACCCTCTCTGTTTTCCTGGACAGAAGAGCCCTACGATGTTCCAGCTGTCGACCACTGGTTCCGAGCAAGCGAGAGAGTTTGGGGCTCCGCTCATGTCCAACTTCAGCAGGCAGTGTGGAGACATTAATGGGAGAGTTTTAATTTGAACCTTTAACCACTGTACCTGGTTATACCACCCGCATGAAACAAATCTATTAGTTCAGAAAAAAATCAGTTCAGAGTAAAGAATTGACTTATGAATCAGACTTTACTTTTGCATTTTATGATACATTCATACGGAGTGTCGGCATTGACGCTTGATGGAGGGCATCTGACGCGACCATCACAGTGACAACAGTCAATCACATTGTGTTTCTGGTGTTGCTTAAATGTGATTGACTAGCATTTGCACCAGTGTCTTTGCATAAGGCGATCTGATTGGCTGATGTACGCCTGCATTAACACTTGAAAAGTTGAATATTTTTCAACTTCTGCAACAAGCAACACCTGTGGCGCGACGCAACGGATGACGTCATTCATTCATAGTAAATGAGAAGTGTTAATGCACCATTAGGGTACCGCATCAAATTTTCTAATAAAATGCAGTGGAGTAAAAATTCAGGTATTATGCTTTAAAATGCTATAAAGTAAAAGATAATGAAAATACTCAAATACAAACAGCTAAAATAAACCAAAAAAACATTGAATTTATATAAAGTCAGTCAAGTTGTGCTTTACTGTCATTCTGCTACATGTGTGGACATACAGTGGAACCATGTTTCAGGAGGTAGGGGGCTTGTATGGGGTTTCAGAGAGGGGCGGGGTGATTTGAGTTCAGGACTCTCACAGCCTGGGGGAAAAAGCTGTTGAGCAGCCTGGCGGAGCAGGCTCTGATGCTCTGGTACCGTCTTCCTGATGGTAGGAGCTGGAAGAGACTGTGGGAAGAATGTGTTGTTTTTTATTTTTTATTTTTTTTTATTTAAAAGGGACAATGCACATCAATTAACATTTTTTGTTTACACTCAAAATGTAAATGCGCCAGAGTTAGCTAGAAAGCTAATTTTCATCTGTAGTCCCTTGGCAGGTCAATACAGCATCATAGTACAAAAAGAATACATGAAAAAACAGAAAACAAATTAAGAAAATAAATAGATAATAATAAGTACAGTACAGAGAAGGGCAGTACCTAAGATAAGGTAAACCAACTATTAATGATTGCAGGTTTGAGTGTTTTTAATCCATTTCTTAAGTGTAAATTTAAATGATAAATAGCTGGTGCTCTCTCTGAGTTCAGCAGGGAGACAGTTCCAATAATTTGAAGCCCGTACTGAGAAGACTGTTTGGCCAAACTTACTACGTCTGTACGGTACAACACAGTCTCCCCTGGTAGCTGCCCTAGTTGCCCTGCCACTACTGCTCTTCTGTTGTATAAATTCACCCAGTGGTGGTGGTGCAAGCCCATGTAAAATTTTGAAAATGAGACAGGCATCTAGATAATGTAAGAAACTGTCAAAATTGAATAAGTTATATTTAATAATAATATTGCAATGGTGATAGCTGATTGGTTTTTGATCTAATATTTTTAACGTTTGCTTATAAAGGGTTTCTATTGGTTTAAGAGTTGTCACATTTGCTTGGGACCAGCTTGTAAAACAATATGATATGTTGGAAAAAATCATGGCATCCATAAAAAGTTTTGCTGCCTCTGTGGTTAAATATGGTCTTATGTGTCTGAAGTTAGCCAGATTATATCTGATGGTATTAGCCACCTTTTTAACATGCTTTTTAAAAGTTAAATTCGAATCTAAAATAATACCAAGGTATTTCAAATCTGACACAACCATGAGTTTTTCTCCTTCAATAAAAACATCAGCCTGCTGTACAATTGAGGACCTCTTAGAAAAGAACATACAGACTGTTTTGTTAATGTTAAGATGCAGATCTGACATTTTTAGCCATTCAGAAACATGCACCAGTGCTTCGGTTAATTTAGTTGCAGCCTGTTGTTTGTTCTTGGTATGCAAATAAAGAACTGTATCATCTGCATACATTTGTATATTAACAGATTGACAGACAGAAGGCAAGTCATTAATATACAGGCTAAACAAGATAGGGCCCAATACTGACCCCTGGGGTACACCAATATTACAGTCGAGGCATGAAGAATAAGAATTACCAATATGTACGCTCTGTTTCCTGTTAGTTAAATATGACTCCATCCATTTCATGACCTCTTCTGAAAAATTTAAAAAAGATGATTTTGATAATAGTGTCTGGTGATTCACAATGTCAAAAGCCTTTTTAAGGTCCAGAAACACTGCACCTACTATACCACCTTTATCTAATTTTAACTTGATGTTTTCAAGGAGAAAGCAGTTTGCTGTCTCTGTAGAGTGGTTTGTGCGAAATCCAAATTGCATTGGGTGCAAAGGGGTGTGGCCCAAGTTTAGATGGTTTTTCAGCTGTTCTGCTACCCATTTTTCTGTCACCTTGGATATCACTGATAAAATACTAATGGGTCTATAATTTGACATCATTGTTTTATCACCAGACTTGTAAATCGGAGATACTACTGCTGTTTTCCAGGAGCTTGGAAAAGTACTTTGCCTAACTGACAGGTTGATCAGATGTGCAATAGGGCGAGCAAGACCGTCCCTGTGTAATTTTAAAAATGAGGTATCCAAACCATGTGAATCCCTTGCTTTTGAATTCTTTAGCGAGGTTATAATTTTTCTAACATCTGATTCAGATATTTAACTTATTTTAAAAATAGGTTTAGCTTTATCAATAGGGATAGATGGTATAATTTAAGTTGGGATACCTTGAGCCAGCTCCCTAACAGAATTTATAAAGAAATCATTAAATGTACTTGCTATCATATCATTATCTTGGGTCAGGATTCCATTCACTTTGAATTCAGGTAAAGTTATCCTTTGTTCTTTATACTTACCAGTTAATTTATTAAGATTTCTTCAAATAAGTTTCCCATTGCCTTGAGCTTCATTAATAATTCTGATAAAAAAAACTCTGCCTTAGACTTTCTTAAATTCCTTAAAACCTTATTTCGAAGAGTTGCAAAGGTGGGCCGGTCGCTACTATGTCCTGATTTTAGAGACCTCTTTAAAGCAGCGTCTCTTTCTTTCATTTGTTGCCAGAGAGTGTCATTTAACCATGGTAAGGTGGTCTTTTGTCCATGTTTACATTTCACCTTTCTGAAGGCTGCTCTTATCTCTGTAATAGTAGAAAAAAAAGTGCTGCAGCTAATTTCAGTATCTCTGCTGGTTAGAAGTTCAGACCAGTCAATTTGGTTTATAGCTTTTTCCAAGTTTATTGTTTCATGTTTAGGAATTTTCTCATGGAATTGATTTCTTGAGGTCGATTTTACAAATTTTTTTCTAGTTAATTTCCTTACCAGTAGTGTGATATTATGATCGGACAGACCAGTCAGCAGATTATGTGATGTAGTTACTCTTTGAGGTCTATTTGTAAATATCAAATCAATTTGTGTCTGGGAGGAGTTAGTTATTCTTGTTGGCCCTTGTATCAATTGGGAAAGATTACATTTATTTGTTATCTCTTTAAGTTTTTTTCTCTCAGTTTTCTTGTCCCAGTTTATATTAAAGTCACCCATTAGTATTAACTCCTTTTTACCATCACATTGCTTAAGAATATTATGGAGATACTCATAAAATATGTTATTGGTTGATGGTGGTCGATATAGGCAAATTACAATGAAAGACATTTGAGGAGATAGTGACATATTCAACCCAATATATTCCATGTCTATTTCCTGTGACCATTCAATGAGGTTACATGTTATTGTGTTTTTAACATATACTAGCAATCCCCCACCCTTACCCTTATTTTTATCCTTCCTAAACACATTATACCCAGAAATGTCAAAGGCAGCCTCGGGCGAATGCTTGTTAAGCCATGTTTCAGACAGGCCAAGGAAGTCCAAGTTAGAGTGAGACAATAAATGTTCTAGCTGATTGCTTTTAGAGACAATACTTCGTATATTTAAATGTCCGCCAAGCAATCCCTTAGGTTTGGATTGTGGATCCCAGATTAGTTTTGCATGATTAAGAGTTTAAAAAAAGTTAATTCTTCGATTTTTCCGAATCGCCGGGTTTAGTCCCCAGTGTTGCCGGTTGAGAAAGGGTTGTTTAACTGGATTTGCGGTTTGGTTGGATCTATTTTCTTGTGAGGGCGGAGCAGTCAAAGTTCGAAACTCACCGCTACCTGATGTTCGTGGACAGGAGCGCTCTCCACACAGCACTCGAGGCAAGTCCCCGACAACCACAGCCGCAACATTCAAAGCAGGCACAGCACACCGCGCACCGGCACCAGAGAAAAGCGCCACGCCGGGAGCGCCGCTCCCCAGCCAGGACGAAGCAGCCAGGTCACTCCATTCGCCGCCACTGGTTCAAGGTTCAAGGTTCTTTACTATTTGTCACATACACAATCATACAGGGTATAATAAGCAGTGAAATGTTAGTCAGGACAGGTCCGCTCAATGGAAAGTGCAAAAAAAATAAAATAAAAATAACATAAAAGCAATAAAACTATGAAACATAACACGAGAGAATATATATATAAATATGGTGAGAATGAAAATAGGAACAAATAATAAAATAAAATAATGAGTAAGATGTGCAATGAGATAAAGTGTGCAGTGCAAGAGAATGTGCAAATAGGTTGTACCGGGAATGTACACATAGCAGCAGTGTGGATGATGGGGAATAATGGATGTGTTACAGTTTATTAAATTGAGTCCTGTGAATGTTATGATGTTATGAGACTGAGTTTAGGAGCCTGATGGCCTGGGGGAAGAAACTCCTCCTCAGTCTCTCAGTTTTTGCCATCATGCTCCTGTAGCGCTTGCCAGATGGCAGTAAAATGAAAAGATGGTTACCCGGGTGATTCGAGTCCTTGATGATTTTATCAGCTCTGCTTTTGCAGCGTTTGAGGTAGATGTCCTGCAGAGAGGGGAGAGCAGACCCTGAGATGCGCTCAGCTAAGCGCACGACTCTCTGAAGAGCTTTGCAGTCCTGGTTTGAGGCATTATTATACCACACTGAGATGCACTGAGTCAGAACACTTTCTATGGCCCCTGAATAGAAAGTTTTCAGGATAGCTGGTGAGACCCTGAATTTCCTCAGCTGTCGCAGATGGTACAGCCTTTGCCTGGCATTCTTCACCTGTGTTTGGATGTGTGCAGTCCATGTCAGGTCCTCGGAGATGTTTACACCGAGGTACTTGAAGCTGCTCACCCTCTCCACAGGGGTCCCGCTGATCAAAAGAGGAGTGTAGGGCTGCTGCTGTCTCTTCCTGAAGTCTACAATCAGCTCTTTGGTTTTGCTCACGTTCAGAGAGAGACAGTTGTCCTGGCACCATGATGTGAGTCTCTCCACCTCATCCAAGTATGCGGCCTCATCATTGTTGGAAACGAGGCCCAGAACCACAGTATTGTCAGCAAATTTAACAATGGAAGTGGAGCTGTGTGAGGACACGCAGTCGTGGGTGTATAGAGAGTATAGCAGGGGCTCAGGACATAGCCCTGTGGGGCTCCTACATTCAGGGTGATGGAGTTGGAGGTGAACTGGCCGACTTTCACCCCTTGTGGTCTGGCGGTGAGGAAATCTTGAATCCAGTCACAGAGTGAAGTGTTTAGGCCGAGGTCTGATAGTTTGACAGCTAGCTTGGTGGGGACTATAGTGTTGAAAGCTGAGCTATAGTCGATAAATAGCAGCCTGACATAGTTGCCATTTTTGCTGTCGATGTGAGTGAGGGAGGAGTGCAGTACCTGAGAGATGGCATCATCAGTAGACCTATTTGGCTGATAGGCAAACTGAAGAGGGTCCAAAGTAGCAGGGATGGAGGAGCAAATGTGTTTCTTTAAAAGTCTCTCAAAAACCTTCATGACTGTCGATGTGAGGGCAACTGGACGATAGTCATTCAGGCAAGAGGGTTTACTGTTCTTAGGCACAGGGATTATGACAGATTTTTTTAAAGGAGGTGGGAACAACAGAGGTAGCAAGGGACTCATTAAAGATGGAAGTAAACAAACCAGCAAGCTGATCAGCACAGGACCTCAGAACGCGGCCAGTAATCCCATCAGGTCCTGCTGCTTTCCTGACGTTCACTCTCTTTAGTTCCCTCCGAACGTCGTCCTCTGAAATGGGTGGGGTTCTTCACGATACTATTGGCTTTACTGGAGCATCGTGTAAGGAAAATATCCAGGATGGAGGGGAGAGGGGCACCGATGATTTTTGCAGCTGTGTTCACTGTCCGCTGGAGGGTCTGCTGCACTACAGTTCCCGTACCAGACAGGGATGCAGCTGGTCAGCACACTCTCAATGGTTCCCCCTGTAGAAGGTGGTGAGGATGGGTGGAGGGAGACTTGCTCTTTTCAGCTGGTGGAGAAAGTGTAGGCACTGTTGTGCCGCCTTGGAGATTGACATGGTGTTGGTGGTCCAGGTGAGGTCCTCTGTGATGTGCACACCCAGGAATTTAATGCTGCTGAGTCTCTCCACAGTCGAGCTGTCGATGGTCAGTGGTCAACAGAGTTTCTCCTGAAGTCCATCACAATCTCCTTTGTCTTCCCCACATTGAGGGACAGGGTGTTTCTATCACACCATTCAGCCAGCTGTGCCACTTCCTCTCTGTAGTGCATTTCATCGTTGTTGCTGATGAGACCTACCACTGATGTGTAATCGGCAAACTTGATTATGTGGTTGGAAATGAACCTGGCAGTGCAGTCGTGGGCTAGCAGCGTGAAGAGCAGCAGGCTGAGCACACAGCCCTGTGGGGCACCTTTGCTCAGTGTGGTAGTGCTCGAGGTGTTGTGGCCGACACGGACTGACTGAGGTATTCTGGTTAGAAAGTCCAGGATCCAATTACAGAGGGAATTGTTGAGGCCCAGCAGGTTTAATTTCATTGAGCTGTTGTGGGATTACTGTGTTGATTGCTGAGCTGAAGTCGATGAACATCATTCTAACATAGGAATCTTTATTTTCTAGGTGGTGTAGTATATCAGAGACCGAATCAGACAAATTTAAGATGCGATCAGAAAATTGAAACCTGAGGAGCCAAAATTCCACAGAGGCCCAAGAAAACGTCAGGAAGTCATAAATCAGATAGCCCCAGCCCGTCTGAATACAGCCTAACCATCACGCCTCTTTCAGAGAAAGCTTGCAACATTAAAACAAAAGGAACACTTAATGATAATTCCAACTCACAAAGGAGATTATCAAGTTTGGGGCAAGTAATCAAGACTGACCACATGTGTTCCAAGATAGAAACTTCTCCCAACCAACCAGCTAGCAAGACAAAGAACCCGACTGAAATTCCTTGGTTCACAAATACTGTCTGATTCCATATGCTCCTAAAATCATCTTAAAAGACTTTAATTTTCATTTTAATGAAACTAATAAGTAATAAGTATCTCAGTGGAGAAACAAACAGCACCCAGAACCAGGATAGGATCTAATTGGTCAAGACAACCACTGGGAGCCGAGTCTGAAAGCCGAGTTTAAATACTAAGGATACCCTCTTCTAAGTTCTCTTGAAAATTCTCTCTAACTCTCTTACAAGCTCTCTTGAAACTCTCTCTTCTAACCTTTAGCCATGCTTTTTGTCATCACTTTCTGTGCTTTGTGAGCGCCATGTGCTCTGGCCAACACACCAGCTGCTACCATGATGAGAAGAAAAGCAACCTAGTCTCTTTACATCCTTTTATTCTTTTACTTCAGTTTATTTTCTTTCCGTTGAGTTCGTGTGCTAAGTTAAGTTTGCCAATGACCTCGAGCGCCCCTCTAAACTTCAACCAGCCCACAACTCCGCAACTTCAGCCAAGAGCCAACGCCCACTTCAACGACTCCTGAACTCTAAGCCAATCAGCGACTTCGGAGAAACCCTTTTCTGCAAAGACCGACGACAAAATGGAATCCCTTAAACACAAAAGCTACGCAATTACAAACCTCACATTCTTGCTGAGCTGGTGTACTTTTAATATAGATTTTAGCCTCATTGAAAAACTCAATACGAGGGTTAAATAAGTGATTGATGGTTGTTCAGGTCTATGCAATTGCACATATTGCTGTAAACGTGGGATATCACATTTTCATTCTCTTAAACTAATCCTTTCCTCACTTTCTCTCTTTCTGCAACGTGTGAATGTGTGAATGCTTGTGTTCATGTGTAGATTAGTTACATGTCTTAGATTTATATAAATAAAGTCTTATTTATATTGAAAAGAGAAATATCTTGTTTTGTGCTCACAAGTTAATGTCTTAATCTGCCGATTTTGTTACTTTGCTATTTAATAGTGTTTTCACTATATTTTGGATTTTAATATCAGTGCAGAGTTTGTTATACGGCTTGCTCAGAGAATCGCCGTAAAACAGTGAGTGTTCAAACTCCCTATAAAATCATTAATGATTCCCTGTTTTCCTTATAAATATATATGTATGTATATGTATATGTATAAATATATGTGTTACCCTTACAGTGGGTAAGAGCCAGGTGGAGGAAATTGCATTATCCATAAAGCGATTTGGGCGGTATGCAAACTGGAGCGGATCGAGTGTGTTGGGGAGGCTGGCTTTGATGTTGTGCCTGACTAGCCTCTCAAAGCACTTCATTTAAGTGCAAGGTGTTATTTTTTTCAGAAAACAGCTGGCTTTCAAAAAGTACAGCTTTT
Source organism: Oxygymnocypris stewartii (assembly GCA_003573665.1). Classification (NCBI taxonomy): domain Eukaryota; kingdom Metazoa; phylum Chordata; class Actinopteri; order Cypriniformes; family Cyprinidae; genus Oxygymnocypris; species Oxygymnocypris stewartii. The sequence goes on along the minus strand of QVTF01020890.1, from coordinate 431,152 downwards.
TACCATTAATGTTGTGTGGTGAGTTTGCAAACATAATTTAAATACACAACAAAAAAGACTTCAAAATTCAAATATATTCCATATATAAACATTTATTTTTTGGGACACTGGGTTGCACAGTTTTCCTTCAGGATAATTTTTTGTTCATATAAGCACACATTGACACATGCATGCACATGCATTCACCCATACTTTTACACGCACTGACTTTGCTGCTTATATGTGTGTGTGTGAATGAGGTGCAGGTGTGGTGAGACAATCAGGGCAAATGAGTGATTGGTGACAGCTGTGTGATTTGTGCAATGGTGGATGGGAATGTGTGCGTCGTGAGTGCAGTGAATGATGGGAGTTGTAGTCTGAGGTGGAGTGATGTGCAGCTGTAGTGTGGTGCAAGAGTCCATGTGGTGAAATGACAACCAGATTCGTGACAGGTGTTTAGGCAATAATTACATTGTTCTCTTCCCATATATTTAGTCTCAGTGCTACCTGAGCTGCTGTAACTAACAGCAGACATATCTTTGTACAAACGAAAATAATTGTTAAAATTAGCTTAAGTTCAAAACATAATCAACAGAGATTAAATGAAAGACTAATGGTAGAATCGTATGCTGATGGAATTAAATGGTATATAACATAATACGGAACATTTAACTACATAAGATGTCACGTTGTAACGACAACGGCAAAGCAGCTGTTCTCCCGAGTCCCGTAGTAGATTGTTACAGAGCACCACAAAGTAGCAGCTGAAGTCGTGAACGCACTATATGATGTTGGAATGCCTTTACCATTCCAATAGTGGGGGCTGCTTAAAGTCCCTTAATAAAGCTTCGCCGCAATGATGACCTTTCAAGTGAGATACAGTGCTCAGCGTAAATGAGTACACCCCCTTTGAAAAGTAACATTTTAAACAATATCTGAATGAACACAAAAACATTTTCCAAAATGTTGACAAGACTAAGTTTTATATAACATCTGTTTAACTTATAACATGAAAGTAAGGTTAATAATATAACTTAGATTACACATTTTTCAGTTTTACTCCAATTAGGGTGATGCAAAAATGAGTACACCCCACTGAAAGTCTCTGGAGCAAAGCTAAATTTTAGACTACAAATGTCTAATTTAACAAGAATTCAACCACAGGTGAGTCTAATTATTCATTACACAGGTGACAGTTGACTATAAAAGGGTGTTACTTAAAGAAAACCCCTTCCCATTTCATGCTGTCAGCAATGGCACCACATGGAAGATAAATGTCACAAGACCTGAGAAAGAAAATAATTTCTTTACACAAGAAAGGTGAAGGCTACAAGAAGATCAGCAAAGCTTTACTTATCAGTCAGAATACTGTAGCAAAAGTGGTACAAACATTTTAAAAAGATGGAACTGCAACCATCTCACAGAGACGTCTCGGAAGTTAACACCTCGTCAGGAGCGTCTTCTGATGAGAAGGGTGGAAGAAAATCGGCATGCAAGTTCACTGCAGTTATCTAAAGAAGTAGAAAGCCAAACTGGGGTGACTATTTCCCATGACACAATACGGCGTACACTGCAGAGGGAATGGCATGCATGGGTGCCATCCACGAAAGAAGCCTCTCCTAAAGCCCAGGCACAAAAAAGCCCGCCTAGAGTTTGCCAGGGCCCATGCTGACAAAGATGAAGACTACTGGGACTCTATTCTCGGGAGTGATGAGACCAAGATAAATGTTTTTGGAACTGATGGCTTCAAAAATGTATGGCGTTGCAAAGGTGAGGAATACAAAGAAAAATGCATGGTGCCTACAGTGAAACATGGTGGTGGCAGTGTCCTTATGTGGGGCTGCATGAGTGCTGCTGGTGTCGGGGAGCTGCATTTCATTGATGACATCATGAATTCACAAATGTACTGCTCTATAGTGAAAGAGAAGATGCTACCATCACTCTGTGCCCTTGGTCGTCGTGCACTTTTCCAACATGACAATGATCCTATACACATCTAAGGCCACTGTTGGATTTCTGAAGAAGAACAGGGTGAAAGTGATTCAGTGGCCAAGTATGTCTCCTGATCTGAACCCAATCGAACACCTATGGGGAATTCTGAAGAGACAAGTTGAGCATCACTCTCCATCCAGCATCCAATCTCTAAAAGAGGTCATTCTTGAAGAATGGAAAAAGATAGATCTGGCAAAATGTCGCCAACTTGTTCAGTCCATGCCTAGAAGACTTGGTGCTGTCATTAAAAATCATGGAGGCCATACAAAGTACTAGATTTAGTAGTTTTTGTTGTAGGGTGTACTCATTTTTGCATCACCCTAATTTGAGTAAAACTGAAAAATGTGTAATCTAAGTTATATTATTAACCTTACTTTCATGTTATAAGTAAGCAGATGTTATATTAAACTTAGTCTTGTCAACATTTTGGAAAAGTTTTTTGTGTTCATTGAGATATTGTTTAAAATTTTACTTTCCAAAGGCGGTGTACTCATTTACACTGAGCACTGTATTTGATTGGTTAGGTTAAAACATGATACTTTTTTTCCTCCTCTCGGAGTCCTTGCTTAACATCCGTTGCAAATTGCAATGGCATTGTCCTCTGCCACCGAGAAAAACTTCCAGACCGGCAAAGACATGTTCACAAATGATGACGTAATGAGCACGACACAAGCTGAGAGTCACTGCAATTTTAAGCAGGTCACTTGCAGTCGGAAAGGGGATGAATCTCAGATAAATCAGACGGATTGATTTCACAGCAAGCGTACTTTATCGGGTCTAGATATCGGATTTCATTTTTTTATCGGAGCAATAAATTTACATCATTTTCATCCATATCGGTCGATAATTTATCTGTCCGATAAATATCGTGCATCTCTAGTTAGGACATCTGTCAGCTGTTCAGCACAGTCTTTCAGTACGTGGCCAGATATGTTGTCAGGACCCGTAGCCTTGCGTAGGTTAATCGTAGATAGGGTCTTCCTTACGTCGGCTGGAGACAGCCAGAGTGCCTGATCTTTGGGAGGTGTGGGCAGTTTTTGTGCAGGTATGTCATTCTGCATTTCAAACCATGAATAAAAGTGGTTGAGTGCATCTGGGAGGGATGTGTCATCACAGGCCTGTGGCAGGGGCTTGAAGTCAGTTATGGTCTGAATGGCTTGCCACAGTGTGTCTCTGCTGTCTGTGAAATGATTATTGGTTTTTTGAGCATATGACCATTTTGCATTTTTGATGCCACAGGACAGATTGGCTCTTGCTGTTTTGAGGGCTGCTTTATCTCCTGATCTGAATGTTTTATCTCTGGTATTTAGCAGCCCACGAACCTCTGCTGTCAACCATGGCTTCTGGTTTGCACGTGTGGTGATGGTCTTGGTCACTGTCACATCACCAATGCAGTTTTGATGTAAGCAGTCACGGTTTCATTGTACTCCTGCAGGTTTGTGTGGTTGTTGTAGGTGATCGCCTCTTTAAACATGTCCCAGTCTGTGTCCTGGAAGCAGTCCTGTAGTGCTGAGGAAGCATTATCTGGCCATATTGTGATCTGCTTTTGAACCGGTTTGGCAAGTTTGAGAAGTGGTCTGTATACCTGGATTAGCATACCAGAGATGTGGTCAGAGTACCCGAGGTGGGGGCGGGGTTCAGCTTTGTATGCGTTCACTGTTATATAAACAAAGTCCAGTGTGTTGTTTCCCCTTGTTGCAAAGTTCACATGTTGGTAGAACTTTGACAAAACCGTCTTTAAGTTAGCGTGGTTGAAGTCACCGGCTATGATGAAAAAGCCATCGTGGTTATTGGTTTATTGTTCACTGATGGCGCTGTACAGTTCACAAAGCGCGTCCTTAGCGTTTGCACATGGGAGAATGTACACAGTAACAATAACAATGGCCGTGAACTCCTGCTGCAGTTAGAACGGTCGACACTTCACAACGATAAACTCCACCAGTGATGAACAGTGTTTTTTCACTGCTACAGCATTGTTACACCATACTTTGTTGATATACACACACAGGCCACCCCCGCGAGTCTTACCAGACAGTGATGAATCTCTGTCCGCTCGGCAGCAGGAAAGTCCGTGAAGCTGAATGGCGGAGTCCGGAATGTTGTAGTTTAGCCATGTTTCAGTGAAAACAAACACACAACAATCCCTTGTCTCATGCTGTATAGACCGACTGAGAGAGCGAACTTCCAGAGAGCGAACAGTTGAGAGCATGAGTGATGGAATCGCTGGTCTAGTGGGGTTAGCCCTTAGCCTAGCACATATACCTCCATGCTTGCCATGCTTCTGTCCCCTTTCACACCGCCGGCATCACCACTTTGTGTGGGTAGCGTCAGTAGGCGAGGCCGCGGACTCAGGGTTTGGCTTCAGCAGCAGACAGAGGCCTTGTTGCTTCTCAGTAGTCACTGGTGAAAGCTGAGGTTTGTACACACTGCCGATTTCCAGGAGGCTCTGGCGATCATAGATGTGTTTCCGAGTGTTTGTCTGATGATTTTGCGTTAAAGTCAGACAGTTTGAAGATGAGGAAACAAGACTAACAGACATAAAAACTATTTTTTGGGATCCGGACTAGCCACTGCGTCCGACCGCGCCACCATCTTGGGACATCTTGGAACATAAATAGATGTGTTGTTGGCTAATTTACATTGGCTTTGCATATGACTCATGTAATCAGAATTTAGAGTGAACTATCAGTTTATTAATGTTGCGTTTATTGTTTTTGTATTTTTTTTCAACTCAACTCTTTTATTTTTGCACTAATGCCATATATATATAATTAATTTGTTATCAACAATCTTATCTTTTGGTTTTCAAAATAATAACTTTTAATTTGTATTTATTTATTTAAATGGCAATGAAGCTGTAACAAAATTCAATATAAATATTATACAGAATCTTAAAAAAATAAAATACAATTAAATGAAATAATTTCCAAAAATGACTAAAACTAAAATAAAAATAAATACAAACTAAATAGAATTTCCAAATTACCTAAATTGCGTTTGGTCTCGTTCTGTATCGTATATCTTGTCAGTGTCTGCGCTTGCTTGGCCATTTGTTGTGAAAAAATAAGGAAAGTGTGTTAAAACGCCAGCAGATAACAATGTAAAGAAATACTCTTTGAGAGCAGTAGTCTTTATCAACAGAAGTTAAAAGCAGCTCATAAGTGTATTTATGTCTCGTTAGTGTTTATCCCAGTTGTCATTGCTACGAAATGCTTGTTTTGTTTACTGTGTGGAGATGTGCTGATACTGCATTTAGGTAAAAAATAAGGAAGTGTGTCCAGATGAATTTAATTTGTATTTTGTTAGAAGTGTTTAAAAAATATTAGTTTACCGAGGCAGCCGTCGCATTAAAGCCTCCTCGTGTGAAGACCAAAGATTGTAAAGACCAATGACTCTACCGTGCGACTCCAGCGAGCAGGGACACCAGCAAAGGATATAGGTATCGCTTTTTATGTCTACTTGCTTCAGTTTTATAACCATTTTCTTACTATGTGTAAGTAAGTTGTTCTTTTTTAGTATGTGTGTTTGGCTCAGTGTTATTTTTTCAGGATTATTGATAAACCTACTGTCATTTGACTTTTATTTGTTATCTGTTTTAATTAATTCATCTCAGTCTGAATGTGTGATGTCTTTATAGGTCTTTTATTAAGTTTTAGTTTGATTTAATTTGAGTTATTTTAATACTTCAACAAACTAAATTGAAATGAAATCATAAATATATATATATATATATGTATATACACAAACCGATATGTAGTTGTTTTTTGGGGGTTTGGCTTAGTGTTATGTTAGAATCATTATTATACTCTTATACAATTTGTTCTTTAACATTTTCAATTATTCTTAGCTTTATTTTTAATTTTTTCATCTAAATGTTTTTTTTAATTTTGTTGTATGAATTTGTCATTTATTTAATTTCTTTATTTTTAAAATGTGTATATGTAGTGTTTATAACGTTTTAGTTGTTTTAATACTACAATTGATTGCTTCTTTTGTCCTCTTTTATAAGTCGCTTTGGACAAAAGCATCTGCTAAATGACCAAATGTAAAATGTAATGTAAATGTAACTACTTGAGGGTGAGTAAATTAAAGACTTTGATGATTTTAAAGTACAAAAGTGGTCCAATGGCTAAAATATATAGTATATGAATAAAAAAATGCTTTGCATTTTGGCTTGGTTGTTATTTTCACAGTCATACAAATGGAGGCTAAAAGCTTGCTAACAGCAGGCAAGTGGCAAATTGAAACACATAAGTGTGTAGTGTGCTTGGGTTTTGATTAACAGTGTATTAACTGCCCATTAACGGCTCAAAGGCTCAGGGAAACAGACTATATTGACTCGCAATCGCTTAGATGTCAGTCAGCAATTACTCTCCACTGTTACAGACCATTGAGAAGAGTGCAGTGCATGTGTTTACTTAACAATTTAACATGTTTTGATGCAATAGATCCTCGTTGAGTCCCATATGCACTTATCTAACCAGAGCAATGTAGAAAATTAACAGCCAAGAATAAATAAGCACTGTGAGAAAGTGTGTTATTTACTTGACTATAATAAATATTAGCTCAACAAAGTTAGAAAATGTCTAAAAGTGGAAAGTATATTCACACCTACATTTGCATTAGCCTGATTTTGGCGAACTTCCGTGAGCTATATAATTGATTGCAGTGACGTATGAAGCACAACTCACAGACGTCTCTTTAAAACCAAGTTGGTTTTTGTTGATCAACACAGCAAACTTTTTGCTAAATCTGTATGGGGACATCTTTCACTCCCAGACAATATCGTGTGGATCCCTATTGAAATGGCTAGAATTCGCCTGCAAAAATATACTTTGCAACAGTAAATTTGACCACATCTTTGGCATAAAAATCCCACTCTTGCCGATTAAGTTCACTCAGTTCAACTCCATAGTTTTTTCTGCTAAAAATGTCAAATTTATTTAATCATATCAGGAGAATTGGTATTTCCTTTTTTCTTGATATATTAGTTTTAAAATGCAGTAAAATTTTTATGATAGCGCTTCATCGTTTAACGTTGAAATTCTGGCTCTGGGACAAGGGTACAACATTGAAATTCATGCATAAATGAGAGCGGGAAAAGTAGCAGAAATAAATGATGGCATGGTAAAAAGTTTCCAATAAAGTTTTAATGTGACTTTGATAAGTCTAGTTGTAATCTAGTTTTAAAACAAATCAACCCTTGGGATATAAAAATACAATTTTACAGCTACATTTCAATAAATATGTGTTCTTTTGAATATATTTTAAATTTTGAAACTTTTGAAAGTCTAGGTTTTTCATTATATAATGGCCTATATATATATAAAAAATGCTTATTGTATTGACAGCACCAATTAAAAAACCCTTGTTAATGGAAAATTAATTTGGATGTGTGCTGTTGCCTGTCTGGCAGGGGTTTGTGTAAGAGGGGAAGAACAGTAGCATATTCAGCCAGGAGGCAGGCTGGTGGCGTTGAGCATTAACCATCACAACATTATCAGAGCTGACACACCAGTGCTTCTGCACCTGCTCAGCACAGCTGTTCCAGCATCACCCTGCCAGATGTGAGCCACCAGCTGACCACAGTTGATTACCGTGAAAGAGGTACGTAGGACATTGCTTATAAAGGTTAAGTGGAATTTTCCGACAGGGTTGTGTTATATGTTGGCACAGGTCCAAAACCTGCCAGCTTAGTGAGCTGCCAACACAAGCAGCATCTTTAAGGTATCATGGGCACACTCTCCATGCAAAGACTGAGTCAGAGTTAGGCAGCATCACTGTGCACTTTGTGTGATTACAGAGAACTTCAGGGGACATAAAAAATAAAAAAAAGATATTGCAATTTTTTGCAAAAGTTTTGTATTCCCTGAAATCTTTTGCACTCCTCTAGTAGGGCTGCTCGATTATGGCAAAAATCATAATCATGATTATTTTGGTCAATATTGCGATCACGATTATTTAACACGATGATGAGTGGGCCATATGACCAATATTTTAAATTAATTATTTATTTAAAGATAGCAATATAAATTAATTATCTAATTTAAAATATAATAGCATAATCACAGTAAGTAGTCATATTAAACTTTATTTGTTCCTTATTAAAGCAAAATCAGCCCGAAATTTCTTGCAGAAACACAAACAAAATTCAAAACATTTGTAATTAAGCTCAACATTTCTTTAGAGAATGCAAAGTTTCATGGGTGAATACAAGTGAGGCAAATGTTTCTCTGGGAAATGCAAAACTTTTGCATGTGAACGAAAGTTGCTTGTAAAAATGCATAACTTTTTTGAGTGTGCACAAATTTTTGCAGGGAAGTGTAATTTTTTTGCATGTGAATGCAATGTTAGGATACAATTTTTGCTCGTGATCACAACATTTCTCTGGGAAACACAAACCTTCCCAAACAAAGTCGAAAGTTTCTTGGGGAAATGCAAAAATTTGGCAAAAGAGTTTCTTGGGCGGATGGAAAAATTTTGCAAGCAGGCCCAAAATGTATCTGGGGAATGCAAAACTTTTCCCTGCAAATGAAAGCCGATGATGCACAAGAAAGCCCGCAAACAGTTTGCTGGAGACAAGCAGACTTTGGACATGGATAATTGGAACCATGTCCTTGTGGTCTGATGAGACCAAGATAAACTTATTTGGTTCAGATGGTGTCAATCGTGTGTGGCGGCAACCGGGTGAGGAGTACAAAGACGAGTGTGTATTGCCTACAATCAAGCATGGTTGTCGGAGTGTCATTGTCTGGGGCTGCATGAGTGCTGCCGGCACTGGGGAGCTACAGTTCATTGAGGGAACCATGAATGCCAACATGTACTGTGACATACTGAAGCAGAGCATGATCCCCTCCCTTCGAAGACTAAGCTGCAGGGCAGTATTCCAACATGATAATGACTACTGCCTTGCTAAATAAGAAGTTGATGGACTGGCCAAGCATGTCCCCAGACCTAAACCCTATTGAACATCTGTGGGGCATCCTCAAATGGAAAGTGGAGGAGCGCAAGGTCTCTAACATCCACCAGCTCTGTGATATCGTCATGGAGGAGTGGAAGAGAACTCCAGTGGCAACATGTGAAGCTCTGGTGAACTCCATGCCAAAAAGGGTTAAGGGAGTGCTGGAAATAATGGTGGCCACATAAAAATATTGACACTTTGGGCCCAATTTGGTCATTTTCACTTAGGGGTGTACTCACTTTTGTGGCCAGCAGTTTAGACATTTAATGGCTGTGTGTTTAGTTATTTTGAGAAGACAGTAAATTTACACTGTTATAAAAGCTGTACACTAAATAATTTTAGTGAGGGGTGTACTCACTTCTGTGAGATACAGTACCTGCTTGGGTTGAGTGCTCTGTATGTGAGGAACCCAATCAACCAATCAATCAATCAATCATGTTTAAATTAGTTTAAATTCAGCAATTGACCATTCGCAAAACCCGCCCACCATTAGTTACTGTTGCTATGCCCGATATACAATGCCGCTCTCACACTACACTCATGTTCTCGTACAGTGAAAAATACATCTCAGACTCAAAGAGGAAACTGACAACACACCGACAGAGAAGATAGAGCAGGTTACTTGAATGATATGAAACAAGGACTCAGGACCCTCAGTTTTTAAATTTGGTAATTTTTAAAGAAATTCAAACAATAAATATTGTTTTGTGGCTCTTCAATGTGTTGTGACAAATCACTGTATTGCCTCAGTTCAAAAACGTGAACCAATTGACTTTTCATATATAGTTCATATATACATCAGAAAGTGTTTAATTTCCACTGCGGAACACACCATTTTTCAAGTTTAAGTCTACCAAAGTTAGTCAGCTCTTTTTGATCTTGAATTTGATTTTGAATTTGATCTAATTTGTGCTTAAGGCTAGAAGTGATACAGCTGCGGCTACTGAGCATGTGTATTTACATATTTTCTGAGCCGACAATGTAACGTGAAATAAAAATGGTTTTAAAAAAGTACATAGTGCCATATTTTTATCACTTTAGAGTGTCGCAGTTACAGTCTTTTTATGGTAAAGGACCTGTCATAGTTTAATGAGCGGGAAGATGATATGAAGCGACGCGAGGAGAGCTGCATTGAAAACAGAGGAGCGCACATGTGCATAAGCAGCTCCCGATCGGGGCGAAGTTCACAGGATTTTGTCCACAGAATGATAAGAGCATACGTTTTAACATTGTATTGTATTATATAACACTCCATATTTAACTTTAGTGCTGCAAGCCATGCATACACTGTGTCGGACATGACAGGTTTTCTAGTACGCAAAACTAGTACTTTAAAGGAATGCCTTAGCTTATTTCCGTTACCGTGGCAACCAACAACAGCACAGCTTAACCCTCTGCACATTTTTACATTTAGTTATATTGAAAAAATTTCGATTCAGTCTAACTTTTTTACCCCGTTTTAACATGTATTTCGATGGACACAGGTCGTAGCTATCGAGCAAGAGTGAGAATATTAGCGGCGGCGAATAATCTCTGCATTCAGATCGGTCGGATCGCTTGTCAATCAAGCTCTTTGCGAACACATGATCTCCAGGCATGATTAAAGCACTTAAGATGTAATCTATGCATTTTTTTTGCAATACAAATTTAAAGTACTGCTGGCCGTATTATTGTGGCCGTATTATTGTGTTACCTTTTATGGCACGTTATGCACATCTGAATTTTCTTCTCTTTGAAAATCGGGTACATCTACATATCTGTATTTATTATTAAACATTCTACTTATTATGCATAAATACATTTTGAGATAATTAAAAGGGACAGGGTTTCAGTCACAGACAGCTCTAAATGTTTTTTGTTTTTTTTGAAGGATGGAAATTGTGTCTCTGAAGAACCAGACAGGAGGGGGAAATGACACCTTGACTATTTATTCCACTCAGCACTCAAGTGTTGTGTTTTTATGAACCCTCAAGCTTAAACACACACACACACACACACACACACATACACCAGGAGTGTGATGAAACACAATCTCCTCCAGCTTTTCTCCATAACATGCTCGGAGTGCCTTGCTTTCAGGTGCAGCACTTTGTTAGAACAGGCGCTTAATTGGAAAGCACATGCATAAATAATGTATCACAAATGCTCTTGTCTGACTTTTATAATGTGTGACATTGAAGTATAAGTCATGCAGTTGTATGGGATTAGGTGGTGAAAAGGACTATAGAATATATTGGTGTATCAAGTAGGACAAAAGGAGGTCTGATATTTGGTTACACTGTCTTATTAAGAGACACACAACTCTGGTGAGAAACTATTTTATAATACCTTCTGAAACCCTGCAGTATGCTTAGATATTGCATATTTAAAAGAAAAGTTTATTTCTATTGGCAATTCCTTTTTCCACATTTCTGCTTTTAACCTGTCCAAAAACCTGGCTCCATAAATTTCAATTGAAAGGGCCTCGTATACAGTAGTTAAAATTGTAACTCTTCAGCCTAGAAAGTAGTCCCCTAGACATTTTTTATGAATAAGTTGTGTAATTGCATTACCACAAATGTGACATTTCGGGGTACACACTAATACTATTATAATAGTATACGCCTATGACTTTTTAATGTTCTGGGTAGATGATCACCAATGTAAATTCTGTGGGTAAAACTTGTAAACAATGCAATATTAAACCGGATTTACTGAATAATTCACATACTTGTTATACCAAAAAAATATGACCTTCGCATTTCACTTTTAAATCTTCTAGATCTCTTTCCAAATTTCTTCCATCATACGATCTCATACACTGCCAGTGGAAGTCAATAGACCTCAGTCAGGGTAGGAATTTTCATTCCTACCCTTTTCATTCCTTTTTAAAGGAATGAAAATTAAGCTGTTAGAGATAGAAGTACAGTGTGTTTAATGAAAATTCTTACCCTTTTCATTTATTTTTAAAGGAATGAAAATGAAGCTGTTAGAGATAGAAGTACAGTGTGTTTAATTGATCATACTGTTGTTAAACAACATAGCAATTGTTCAGCTGATGAAACGTCTTTCCACAAAAAAAGACAAAAAAACTTCATAAAACAGTTTTGAAAATTGTGAGTTGTTATGACAGTGAATGCCATTGTAAAGACTAGTCCACCCCTCACAGCACTGTTTTCATCCCTGTTAAATTCAATATGAGGTTTAACCTGACTAAGATCTTTTTTTGTGGCAAATGTTAAAGGTGGATCACTACCAATGTCCTTCTTGTGGTTGAAGTTTGTTAACAGAACTATATTAGACAAGTTTTTTTTAAGTGAATATTTCATGTAATTGTGACCTGTGCTGGCAAAATGAGTTACAATGAGCACATTTTAACATGAGTTATTATTATTTTTATTTATTTTATTATTATTTTGCATTTCTCAGTTAAAAGACCTTCAAAATTATGTACGATTTTTTGGAATCTGATGAAAAAATGACTGAGCTTAACCCGTTTGAAGCCGATAGAGTCAGCAAAGTAAATTCTGAGAAAACTTGAGTTTTCTGAAGGTTCCAAAGCAAAATCATCAAGCATTGATGCATCTTTTCATTCAGTTCTACTCTTAATTATGATTACTAAAATAACAATCACAATATAGCTATTTTTATTTTATCTTTGTTATTAAAAATAAGAACAAATGCAAAAAAGCAGTAAAATAAATATAAGAAAAAAATAAAATGATGCATTACCTTCTTCATTTTACATCTAATCAAAAGCATTAAAGTAAGGAAAACAAATAATCAAATTTAAAAATCTCTTTAGTGTGTTCATTAAAAAAACTACAAAAACAGTTAAATCAAGAGCAGCAATTGATTGCCTCTTGTTTTATTGTTTGATTTACAATAATGAGCCAGATATTAAGACCTGCTGTAATGGCCTGATCTCATATAATGTTACACATCATACGTTTTCCTCCAACAGTTCCCCAATTGTTTGCTTAAGACATAATAGATTATGTTTTCTTGAATACTTAACTACTGTAATTCTGCGTCTATGTGTATAAATGTTAGTGGAAGCACATTTTTTGCAGGCACTTAATGTCAGTCAGCGCGAGAAGTGAGTGGAACAAAGGTACTCTGCTCAGAAATCATACCAATAAAGCTAATTTTAGATGTTTAGTTACTATTTGGTGCATTGGGATCACTAGACAAGAACTTAATGAACTCAAAATCAACTAAAATCATATTTTGTACCCTTTTTTTTTTTACTGTAACTCAAAATAAGCCTGTGTGCATTCCGACTCAAGTTTTTGCCAGCACAGGTCACAATTGCTTTAAAAACAAAACAAACAACAAGAACAACAACATTACCTTCATATTTTGCTTTTAAACCTTCCAGAACACTTACCCCATTGACCGCCATTATAAGATCACAAAGGATGTCAATGGGGCAAGTGTTCTAGTTTGTGAGAGCAACATTAGACATGTTTATGCTGAGTAATTCACATAAAAGCTTTAGAAACAACATGACCTTCGCATTTTACTTCTATTATATTCCATAAAATGACACTGGTACAGAATGGACAAGTGTAACCAATGCAATTACTGTAGAGAAACAGTGCTTTACTAAGGATTTGACTGGTTAGCATGTTATCCCCTGCTGGAAGATGTGGTAACTACACCCCTTGGATGAAGAAAAAAGAAAAACCTTGCCATTGGCGATTATTTCAAATGAATCAGGTTATTGGCAAACCAACTGGCTGTATTACTAAATATCCACGAGTCTTGTAGCTGTAGATTTGAAATAGTCTGCATATCAATGTTTGCTTCATGGCCCCTGTACTTGAACAAGTTGAAATATGTTCATGCTAATTGACATTATAGCACAAATGTAGTTAACGGTGCTTAACTTGTACTGAATCAGGCACGTTCCTCTAGTATAGGAAAATGTGAGTGGAAAAATGTGAATTCCATAGGTGTGGTTTAGCGTTCTTTCATTATTTTTTCGCCAATCTTTTCTGAAACCCCAGGGTTCCAGGAAGAATTAGAAGGCTCCACAATTCCAGATAACTCCAATCCCTCCAGGAGCGAGAAGTCAATCTTCATATAAATAGGTTAGTCTCAACATACTGTTAATTTTCATTTATTAGTATTATTATTTGTACATCCAGCCTGACTATGAATTTTAATGGGTAGAATGAAGGCAGGAGCCGTGCCAACATTTTCCAGCCCAGTTCTGCCTGAGTGCGCGGCCTGATTAAAAAGCAGTTGGGCTCTTGCTCCGACAGGCTGAAACAGACATTTTGACAAAAACTGAGGGACCAAATATTCATAAATTTGGGGCTTTGCACTGGGCTTAGGAAGTGCAAAAAAGCCATTTCATCAGCAGTGAGAACAGGCTAGCATTGATGTTTTCGTGAGGAGATGCAAAAATACGGTTATTTACATTTATTTATTTGTCTGACACTAAAAGCTACATACAGTGCAACTTACAAATTATTCATCAGTGTAAGCGCTTTTAAAATCAAACCCGTGACCTTGTTGTCAGTGCTGTACACTACCAATTGATCTACAGGAACAGAATGTTGTGCTTTTATTTTTTTTTTGTGGTACATGACATTTGTGACCCAGTGTTACGTGCCTGATGTTAAAAAGGGATGATACCGTAACATTTATGTGAGACAACTGTTACTGGGTGTGGTGCAGATCAAAGAGGATACCGAAAAGATACATTTTCATTCAAAAAGTCTTTACTAGTCGTGTTGAGGAAAAATAGAAATAGTTACAAAAACGAGAAAATATAGAACTCAACACGACAAAATAAACAGCAGTGTCACCCAAATTAAAGAAATAAACAAAACAAAACAATCCTTATACTAACCTCTAAACTGACTAACAAAAAGAAATATGAAAATAAAACCGAAACCTTTGGCGTATACAACGCCTAACTAAACTCCTATAATCGACAAACAAAAGTACAAGGGCGGCGTCACACTCAAACCTAATCTAACAAAGTATGAACTAACCCGATGCACCAACATGCATTCTTAACTTTGAACTTGACATAGTAAGACTGAAACTCCAATACGGTCATCCGCGTTATCTTCAACAAAGAATTCGATACAAATCAATAGCCAAAGAACAAATCTATAAATAGATCACATCGCACAACACAAAGCATGACTCATAAGACAAGATACATTAAGCATCGGTAGACAATTGGTGTCGAACACAAACTGCTGACCGCGTTGGAGCACAGGGTACGCTGGCATGGCGCACACACACAAAATCAACTTGAGCCCTCAAATACAGCTGGCATGCCAGCAGATTGGCAGAACATCATGACGTCAGAATGATGATTGGCAGTCGAGTCAGCCAATAAACACCGACCTAGAAGTGGAGCAAAAAGGAACACAGGAGAGCGAGAAACAAAACAATATACACAAAACAGACGCGGAACGTAACACCCAGTTTACTTTTATAATCTGATATATTTCAATCAATCAATCAATAAAAAAAAAAAAAAAAAAAAAAAATAGCATGTAGCCAGATGGCTGGACCAGTTCACAAACTTAAATAAGTTGTTTGTTTTCTTAGCATTAATGCAGAGGTTGTTAGCTTTGCACCAAGCCTCCAGTTGCTCAACCTCTGCTCTGTAATTAGTCTCATCGTTACAGGAGATTATCCCCACCACTGCTATGTCATCCGCAAATTTAACAATGTGGTTGCTTGAAAATGTAGCGGAGCAGTTATAGGTCAGTAAAGAGTAAAGCAGTGGACTCAATACACATCCCTTTGGAGAGCCAGTATTTAGGATAATGGGAGAGGAGGTGATACTGTGGATTCTAACAGTCTGTCTTCTATTTGTTAAGAAGTCCAATACCCAGTTGCATAATGTTGGACTGAGCCCAAGTGCCTCTAACTTGTGCACCAGTGTTTGTGGTATGATTGTGTTAAAAGCAGAGCTAAAATCAAGAAAGAGCAGTCTCACATAAGAGTCCCTATTTTCTTGGTGGGTAAGGGCCATATGCACAACATACGAGATGGCATCCGCAGTACATCTGTTCCTCTTATATGCATACTGGTGAGGATCAATTCTGAAGTCAATTCTCTTTTTTATTTGGTCCATGACCAACCTCTCAAAGCACTTCATGAGTATCGGAGTTAATGCTACTGGACAATAGCCATTCAGACACGAAACTGTTAAAGTTTTTGGAACAGGGATAATGGTGGCAGATTTAAAACATGATGGTACCTTTGCTTGAAAGAGTGAGATGTTAAAAATATCAGTTAGTACCTCAGATAGCTGGAATGCACAGTCTTTCAAAACCTGTCCTGGAATGTTGTCTGGGCCAGCTGCCTTGACTTTCAGGAGGGACCTCTTAACATCCACTATGTTTACTCTAGGAGGCAGCACATCCGATGAGAATTCACCTAGCACCAGACTTGCAGTGTTAGGGTTTCAAACCGAGCACAAAAGCTATTGAGAGTATCAGGAATAGATAGATCCCTAGGACATTCAGTGTCTCTGCTGTTATAGTCCGTAATGGCCTTGATGCCTGTCCACATGCTCGGGGATCGTTGGTAAAAAAATGACCCTGTATCTTTTCAGCATATGCAGCCTTGGCTCTTTTAACACTGGCAGTCAATTTCCTTCTTGCTGCTTTGAGCACCGCTGCATCATCAGACCTGAATGCAGAATCCCGGTCTCTCAAGAGATTTCTAACCTCAGCATATAATATACACCGCAGAGAACTCCCGTGTTAGACAGTGTGGCCTGCATTTAATGATCAGATGTTCAACTGATTCAGAGCAGTGACTGCTTTTGATAGAAAAGTGTGTACACCAACCTTTGTTAATGAATACGCAGAGTCCACCTCCCAGAGTTTTCCCCAAAAGGTAATTCCTATCCGCTCGGAGAAGTGACATGCCGCTAATCTGAAAGGCTGAATCCGGCATGTTGCTGTTCAGCCATGTTTCAGTCAGTAAAAGTATGCAACAGTTTCTCATCTCCTGGTGTACACTCATATGCATTCGCAGTAAGTCAATTTTATTGTCCAGTGTGTGAACATTAGCTGGAAAGATTGACGGAATTGCTGGTCTGTTTCCAGTAGCTTTTAGCCTTGCTAGAAGGCCCGCCCGGTTGCCCCGCTTTTACTTCCTTGCCCCTTCTCTTGTCTCTCCGCTGCCGTGCATTGCTATGCCATACCACTGAACTCAGTAGCATCATCCTGCCTAGTTTGGATTTAAGATCTGCTGGTAGTGTCGCTGTTTTCTTGTAGTTAATTACTACACTTTTGCTCTTCTCTGGTATGATCTCACACCTGGGTGATCTACGGCCCTTGCTCCGTTGCTCCTGGAAGTTCATCTTCAACTGCTCTGCCAGTCTGAATTATGTAATTGTGAAGAAGTAATAAACAAGATTGACTGCGGGACTCCACATTGATCCAGCTCCAATGTGCTCTGATGATTTGTAATATTGCCACTACCTGTGCTGCAGAAACGCTCGCTTCAGTGGCAGGGCAAATTATGATATGCTGAGAATCAATTTTTCTGAAATTAAGCTTAAGTTGTACGGTGGTCCAAATGGGGTGAGAGTGTGTCAGGGGGAAAAAGAAGATCTACCTAGAACAGTCTGTGAATGGAACCGCAGCGCGGTATTTTTTAACGCATTGAACATTTTTTATTTGTGCAGCGACACACAACGTTCATTTGGATACTGGTGCAGATTCAGGTTTGTTTTAACAGGGAATGAGGAGTTCTACTTGTAATTTTGAGATAACAACGCGTGCCTCATTTAGCATAATCGCTGTGGAGCAGACATGTCGTCTGTGGTGTGGGAGGCTGGCACCACGCTTGGCCAGAAACCGTGTTTAGAGAAATGAGATGAGAAAGAAGAAATGCTGAGAGGGTGCGACCGAATCTTTTCTAAAAGATGTCCCACTAATATTAACCTTCGCTTGGCGAGGTTAAATCCATAGTTAATGCTTACTGATGTTTGTGCTGTTGTTTTCACTCCTAAAAAGTGATGTCACTTCCTGATGTCATGAAGGACCTGGCTTTTGTTAATATAAATGCTCACATACATAAATAAGCTACCCTATAGTAACGTAGCACCAAATAATCAGCTGTTTTTTTTTCAAAATTATTTTTATATTATACCCCAATTGCATAAAGTTGATTTAATTTTTTTATTGACTAAATATTGATATTTATACTTAATTGACTAATACTTATATTTGTATTTATAATACCCTCCTCAAAAAATTTAAATAAATCAATAAAAAAATATAAAATTAAATAAACAAACAGATAATAAATAAACAAATAAATCAATTAAAGAAAACATAAATAAAGCACAAAATAAATAAACATTTGTAATATTTCGTAATTTATTTCCTAATAAACTATATATATATATATATATATTTATATTATAGACACATACCTGAAAGTCTTGATTTTAATAGATATAATTAAACTGGTAAAATATTATTACAAAGAAAACATCTAAAGACAGTACAAAATAACTATAAACAAACTAAATAAGTAAATAAACAAATAAATAATATTTATTTCTTTATCATTTATTTTTAATATATCAATAAATTATATAAACAAATAAATGTAAATTGATTAAATGAAAAATACATTTAAATAAGTGAATTATGTCAAAAATGCTATACATCAAACGTTATTCACAAAAAAAATGAAAGGAAGGGAAGGACAAACAAGGAAACTTCTGTAATATTATATCTTTGAAAATAAATATATAAAATACTTATATATTTAAAAGCCTTTTTTATTAAAGTAATTATATCTAAATATATAAATTGTATTTATTGTTTAGAATTTTGAATCATTTATTAAACTAACAAATATATATACTTGGTTGTATATGTGAACATGAAATGAATGACATTTTGGTGAATTTCTGGATTTCACTATGAGAAACATGCAGGCAAAACAGACGTGAGGGGCAACCGGGGCATAGAAAAAGAGGGCAGTATTTGGTAGAATGTAATCAAATGCAGCACTAAGAGGATAGGACATGCCAGAGTGGAGAACACTTCTTAAGATCCATGGATGAAAGAACAAAAATAAATTCCTATTCAAGGCGATATAAGAGTGTGGGATTGCTGGAAAGCCCGTCAGGACCTTGAACTCCTCTTGAGGAAAAATCAAAAGCATAAAATCCCTTGACTATGACAAAGTGTCCAAAGACAATGCAGGGTTTGGGAAGTCAGGGGAAGATATAAGATAAAAGCATAAAAGATCCGTGAACTTCCACTCACACAGTCAAGGAATAGATAACACAAATTATTTTTTTTTATTTAAATGTCACTTTCACACCCTTATATAATTTCAAATTTAAAATGACTTTCCTTCCATGCATTTACAATGAATAAAGACCAGTTTTGTGAAGTGGTTCAAAATAAATCAACAATCAGACTCAAAATAATTATATTTAGAATCAAACTTTCAGTCACAGTTAATGTTGTTCGGCAAATTGTTTGTAGGCAAAATCCAGTTATTTCAGTACGAATCTATTCTAGGGAATTTCTTTTTAGGGTACGAGATTTCCCTCGTGCAGATTTCGCAACCAGTTCAAACTGGTAATGCAAATTCACCGTGTTTACAAACAGAAAACTGCTTGGTTTGAAAGTGACTCCTAAGTGAGCTGTGCGTCTTACATTGCCGAAGATTTTGCTGGAAGTTTTTTTAATGAGGTGAGGCTTCACTAAAACTATCTTTTGATGTGAGAAACTTAGTGATGCAGCTCACAAGTCTTATGAACTGCTTTTATATATTGTCCTTTTCGAAGCTTGAAAGCTCCAGTTCCAATTTATCGTAAATGTACTGTAAACGTCAAAAACTGTAAAGGACATTCTTTAAAATTATCCCCATTGTGTTCCTCTGAATAAAGAATTACTTTCTCCTGTTTTATTGTTGGTTTCCTCTTTTCTGATCAGTTGTAAAGAGGATAAAAAAAGAATAAAAAAAAAACATGCAAATAAGTTCAAACATCAATTAAATATATACTATTTCTTGAATATTATGAAATAATATAACGCCCCCTTGTGACGTCATAATATGCTAATTATATGAGTATATTTACACCCTACATAAACTTTTGGTCATGCCCAACATTTTTCTAATATACAGTGGATCTCTATCTTTAACCCCTTTCAAGCCACAAGCTTTTGAAATCTTGATGTCAAAATCCAACATTTTTTCCAAAAAACCCTGGCGCCTAAAGGGTTAAAGAACCCAACCTGAAGTGAAGGGAAAACATAAGGATTTTACGAAATTGCAATTTTGTATAGATTTATACATTGTGAATCATACATAAAGTAAAAAAAAATTATATTTATGCATCGTGAATCTTACGGAAATTAAATTTTTCTTACATTTATTTTAAAATTATCTTTTATCAAATCAAACCGTAAACAAACATAGAAGCGGTGGAATCCGTGCAGTGCGGCTGACAACGAACAGCATACGCTATTTGCGCCCAGTGGATATTCCTCAAATGGCACTACCTTGACGCAGAGAAGAAAAATAGTTGAATAAATATTATGTTTTTTTTTTTGCATACAAAAAGTATTCTCGTCACTTCATAACATTCAGATTGAACCACTGATGGCAGATGGACTATTCTGACAATGATTTTCATACTTTTGTTTTTTTTTACAGTGTTAATTGTTTGGCAGTCAATGGGACAATCACAAATCTCAAATTTTTCATCCAAAATATCTAGAATTGTTTTCCGAAGACGAACAAAGATTTTACTTGTTTGGAACAGTGGTGGACAAAGTACAAAAATCAAGTACTTGAAAGTACAGATAGGTATTAAAAAATATTATTCCAAGAAAAGTAAAAGTACTGCTTTTTAAATTTTACTCGAGTAGAAGTACAAAAGTAAAAAAAACAATTAAGTACTTAAGTAAAAAAAAAAGTACTGATAGATTTATTTTGCAATTTTATATAGACTACTTAATTTATTTTTATATTTGTAAAATTCTACTGCTCAAAATACCTGGGATTTTCACAAAATAACCACTATATGGAGTCAAGATATATATTTTGTTGTTGATATGGACTACGTTGACGAGAGTGATGTAGTAATGTTCATTGTGAAGCTTACATTGTAATGTACCAGAGAAACAACAGATTTGACCATCTGATTATCACCAGTAAGAAAAAAGTGTTTTAAAACTTGTTGTTTTGCAGAACGTCACAGTTGTATATGACATGAGAATAAGGCCTGAAGTTAGGAAGAACATTTTAAGGAAAATATAATTATAGTTTCATAATGATTTTTTTACTTCTCAAACCTTGTCTGTGGTGTAAAAACACACCTTGCCAAATGCGCCCAGAGGGCATCACTTCCCACTTTGATAATTACTGTAGTTATGCTCTGAACATCACATCATTTCTTTTTCCCTCAGATGTAATCTATCTAGATGGTTGAATAAAAAAAATATTTGGACTTTATATCTAAAAATTTCCTCAACTTAGCACCAGCAAGCTTGTTAGCAAGACAGATAACATCAGCTAACAATATTAACTTTTTTTCAATATGGTTATGAATAAAAATTCATCTGTCTACTCAGATAGTTGATCTAAACAATATAAAAATGTATTATGTTGATAAACATGTCACAAGGCTAAATGCATAGCATTTTAGTAAAACTGCTAACGTTACAGCAGCGGGGAATATGAACGTGCATGAGTTATTTGATTTAATCTGTATTATTTTAATTTGTCATTTTTTGACCTAAAACATAGAGACATTGTCATTGATCTGTCTGCATTCAGGCTTTTCAGTGGGCTTAAATAGGTCACCCTTTAAAGCAGATTTAGTTCACAAACAACTGACAGTTTTGACCTAAATATGATTTTCAGTTACAGTAATTCATCCTATAATTTGACATTAGTAACTTACTTTTCACAGCATCAGACTATAGGATCAGATTCCCGCCTAAAGTATTGCAGTCACAGATAAAAAAATAACAAGCGGGAAAACAAAATTTTAAAACACTAGTAAAAATATATTGCACAAGATTCAACAATGAAAGCAACATATTCAGAATAGCAAACAATGGTCACAGATAGAAAAATAATAAGCTTAAATAAAAACCTTAATAACGCATTAAAAAAAATAATAAGCATGAATCAAAACTTTAAACACATTTAAAATCATATTTCACACATTTGAAATATTACTACAAAATTATCTAACTTACACACAAAATCTAAATGTCCTTCTTTATATTTCTGTTTTTTCTGCTCTTAGACATTTTTTGCTAATATTTTAATTTTTTGTATGCTTTTGTTGTTTTTCCTTTCACTCTTGTTTCCCCATTCTGCGCTTGCTTTCCCAAATATTTTGGTTAGAGTTTCATGTAAATCAGGGCAGGTTTAAGCATCATCATTGGTCTTGATTGACAGCTCCTCCTCAGCCAATCAGTTGAAGTGGGGTGGTGACGTCACGCCTGTGCGCCTCATTGGCTGCCGATGCTCAGTGGTGTTCATTTGTACAAGTGAAAATGGATAACCTAACTGTTAGCTGGGAAACATCTTTACATACAGGACACCATTGTATATGTCTGCCTGTCACTGCTATACGCCTGCCTGCCGATCCATTAACGTTAAATTAGTAAATTGGTAAATTAATTATGAATGGATAAATGTAATGTTTTTGCATTGACTAGGCTAGATTTGACTACTGATCATTGAAAGTGATAGTGTTACAGAGGAAACAGTTACAGAGGCCAGGTGGATTTATATGTACACAATTATTTATTTGCATATTGTGTGTATTTAAATTAAAACTATGCAACAAGCTACATATATCATTTCATAACAGTATACAATTAACTTTTTAAATATATAAAGTTAGAATACAGCAACAATATGAAAGTAAAACAGCTAGCAGGTGGTGGAAAGTGTCTTTAGAGTAGGACTCTAAAGGACAGTGAGTAACAAAGTGAATCATTCAATATGAAAGGCTGCTGTTTTGATGGTAGGACACTGATCTGCTGTGGCTTTGTTTGGACTCTTCATCAAAATAGAGAAAAATGGCAAAATAGTTACAATATTTTACGATTCCTGTAAAATTAGCCTAAACGCCTAAAAAAGGCATTCCCAAAGTAAATTGCATGCTGTTCTTGAATCATTTGGATTATATGCATGGTTTTGGTCTCTTTTGAAATGTGACACTCTGAGGTTTGTTTCTCAACAGTAAATCAGAATCACTGCAAGTCTTACTGATATTGAGTAATAGCACTTTAAACACAATGAAAAATCAAAAATCTGCCTACATTTTGTTTGTAAATAGAAGCCCGCAGATGACTATAGCTGGGAGCTATTAGCTGGAAAATACAATGGGATCACAGAATGAAGCCTTACCAAGCTAAATTTCCTGTTTGATAAACAAAATATTAGAAAATTAGTGTTTTACACACATTTATCCAAGTTTATGTCTAGATTCCAAATGACCCTTTGTAACCAATGACACATAAAATGCTGTAATTCTTAAATGCTTTAACCTTTTACGAATCCAGCGGGATGCCGGCGTCCCGCCTAGTGGTGACGGGGTAAAGTCGTCAGACACAAAAACTCAAAAACGAAAAGCTGAACATGTCATATATCCATGGAAAGCGGAGATTCTTGTGAACGATGCAAACCATTTTAAGATATAATAAACACAGCAGGTACAATCAGTGTCTTTGTCAGACCACCAACAACTAAATAAACAACAACAACAAAACTGAAGGAACTCACTCAAGAAGCCTCCTGATAGTCCACTTATCCATAAAAGTTCAACAACAATGGTGTTGTTACGCTGTTAAGGGTACAGGCTATCCAATTCCGTGCAATATTTAGTCCATAACACATGCATTTGTTGATAAACATCCACGGAATGTAGTAGTATAATTTCAAATAAGCCAACGGAGCTATCAATTCTTCTGCGTTTTCTATAATGAAACTTGTTCACATGTAAACAAAGTTAAGTACTTTATCTCAAAATGGCCGTTGAACTCTGTTCTTTTGATGGACACATTATTTGAGCCAAGTAGTGCATCTTAGAGAGGTTTACAATCAGCTGTAGCCAAAGAGCGTCCTGCATTGGAGATGTGTCCGCCCTTTTTTGACGGACAGTATATCGACCCAATTGCATTAGAGTCTGCAAATGATTGTCATATCTGATAGCCAATGAGCTTCTGAAAAGATGGGTTTGATGCATCAGGGGGTTGGCTTGAGCTAGCAAGCTCTAAAGTGTGTGCGAACAGATTAGAGTGAACCACGCGTCCTGTGCGTAAACATGCGCTCCGGGAGAGTTTACAGGTAAACGATCATTATAGGCTAATTATGGCGAATAAAGAGAATGAGAACATTGTTGAACGTTGTTGAACACTACGAAGTTGTTGAACAATATGCTCGGCGTGACAGAGATAAAATTTTTGACAAAGAGAGCGGTGTTTCAACCATTGAAGCAGAAGGGTATGTGTGTGAATGGAGGATACTTTTTTGGAGACTAATTTTATTACATTATATAGTTATATTTATATATATTATACATATATATGTATCTTATTCCTATAAATATGTATCTTATACATATACATATGTATCTTATACATATTTCACAGTATATGTTGAGGTATTTATTTGTTTTGAGATCTTTCTACTAACTTCCGGTGTGAGTTTGTTTGTTCGCAGTGCGCCTGTTATGTTGTTTATGAGGTAACAAATGTGTATAATGACATGGGCATGACAAGTATTACAAGGATAAAGTGATTTATGAGGACATTTTCAGTGTCCCCATAATTCAAAATGCTTATAAATCATACAGAGTGAGTTTTCTGTGGGGAAAGTAGAAATGCACAAAGTCTCCTGTGATGGCTAAGTTTAGGTGTAGGGTAGGTGTAGGGCAATAACACATACAGTTTGTACAGTATAAAAACCATTACGCCTATGGAGAGTCCCCGTTAACCATAAAAAACAACATGTGTGTGTGTGTTTTATACATGTTTGTGTCTTGGTGTATTCCTGCTAACTTCTAGCTTTTTTATATCACAGACAATCATCTGACATTGAATCAAATCAAGTCTGGGAGCCCGTCAGCAAAAAGCCATATACTGAGGGACATGATGACAGCAAAAAATCGTCAAAAACACTGCAAGCAGAATCAGAAGAGCTTTATTACAAGTATGTTTATTAATTTTTATTTATTTAGTCATTTAGCAGATGCTTTTATCCAAAGCGACTTACAAATGAGGACATTATAGAAGCAATCAAAACCAACAAAAGAGCAACATCATGCAAGTGCTATTACAAGTCCTGGTTAGCCTAACGCAGTACACATAGGAAGGTTTTCTTTCTTTCTTTTTTTTTTAAACGAGTATGTAAAATATAGAACAATGAAACTTAGTGTTAGTTATACAAGAAAAGCTAGCAGTTAGACAATAAATAGGCAATTGATAGAGGGTCAAATGTTTTTTGAATTTTTTTAGTTTTTTTAAATAAAACACAATTTAAATAAAAAGAAGACAGATTAGATCAAATAAAATTAGAATAGAGAGTGCTAGAGTTAGAGGGTCAAATAAAGATGGAAGAGACGTGTTTTTAGCTGTTTCTTGAAGATGGATTAGGATTCAGCTGCTCTGATTGAGTTAGGCAGGTCATTCCACCAGATGGGAACAGTTAATGATGTGAAAGTGATTTTGTGCTTCTTTGGGATGGTACAGTAATGCGTCGTTCACTTGCAGAACGCAAGCTTCTAGAGGGCATATAAGTCTGAAGTAATGAATTTAGGTAAAGGGGGGGCGGAGCCAGAGGTGGTTCTGTAGGCAAACATTAATGCCTTAAATTTAATGCGAGCAGCTTTTGGTAGCCAGTGCAAATTGATGTGTGAGAGGTGTGACGTGCATTCTTTTCGGCTCATTAAAGATTAATCTTGCAGCAGAGTTGTGGATTAATTGTAGAGGTTTGATGGAACTGACTGGAAGACCTGCCAAGAAAGCATTGCAATAGTCAAGTCTGGACAGAACAAGAGCCTGAACAAGGAGTTGTGTTGCATGTTCCGAGAGAAAGGGCCTGATCTTCTTAATATTATATAATGCAAATCTACAGGACCGGCAAGTTTTAGTAATGTTGTCTGTGAAATTCAGCTTATCATCAATCACAGCTCCAAGGTTTCTGGCTGTTTTTGAAGGAGTTATGGTTGATGAGCCTAATTGGAAGGTGAAATTGTGATGAAACGATGGGTTTGCTGAAACCACAAGCAGTTCTGTCATAGCTAGGTTGAATTGAAGGTGACAGTCCTTCAACCAGCAAGAAATTTCTGCTAGATATGCTGAGATGCGAGCAGCTATCGTCAGATCATCAGGATGGAATGAAAGGTAGAGTTGAGTGTCATCAGCATAGCAGTGATATGAAAAGCCATGTTTCTGAATGACAGAACCTAGTGAAGCCATGTAGACAGAAAAGAGAAGTGGTCCAAAAACTGAGCCCTGTGGCACCCCTGTAGCTAGTTGTTGCGACACTTTGAAGGACCTATCTGAGAGGTAAGAGTCAAACCACTGGAGTGCGGTTCCTGAGATGCCCTTTCTCAATAGGGTTGACAGGAGGATCTGATGGTTGACCGTATCAAAAGCAGCAGACAGATCCAGCAATATAAGTAATGAAGACTTGGAAGCCATTCTTGCAAGTCTTAGGTCTTCAACAACTGAGAGCAAGGCAGTTTTGGTGGAATGTCCACTTCTGAAGCCAGATTGAAGGGAAGGGAAGAGTGAAGGGAAAAACAGCATAAGCATTCACAAAATTAAAAAAAATAGCAGAAAATGTCTGCGAGCAGAAAAAACAGAAATGTAAACAAAGAAAATGTGATTTTGTGTCTAAGTCAGATAATTTTACATTAATATTTCAATTTTGTGCAATATGATTTTAAATGTGTTTAAAGTTTTAATTCATGCTTATTGTTTTTAAAAATGCATTATAAATGTTTTTATTTAAGCTTATTATTTTTATATCCATGACCATTGTTTGCTATTCTGAAAATTTAGTTTTCATTTTAAAATCTTGTGCAAAATATTTTTACTTGCGTTTTTAAATGTTGTTTTCACGCTTGCTATTTTTTTTATCTGTGACTGCAATACTTTAGGCGGGAATCTGATCCAATATCAGACACGCAGCCGTGCACATTCACAAGATCTCTCGGTTCTTACTTGTGAGTTCAGTTCACTAGAGACTCGCTCTAAACGGTTCATTTGAATCAGTGAGTTGTCAATTTGAGAACAGCAGCAATCGGATCATTCTAATTCGTGAATTAATCATTTGTTGTGATTTGCGAACCGATTTTACAGGTTCATTAAAAATAATCAGTTTGTTCATGAATCAGACACTGCTTCTGTGTCTTCGGAGCACGAGGAGTATTATAAGGAGTAACGATATGTTTTATGAAATGTAGTGAAGTAAAAAGCATGATCTTATGCTTTGGGATGTAGTGAAGTAAAAGTTACTCAAAATAAAACTACTCCAGTAAAGTACAGATACTTTAAAAATGTATGTATTACAGTAACAAAGTAAAGCTACTTCATTACTAACCACCACTTGTTTGGAATGACATGGAGGTAAGTGATTAATGACAACATTTTCATTAATTTTTCATTCATGAGATTTTACGAATTCATATGAAAATGTTTATTTATTGCGTTAATAACTAAAAACTTTTGTAATTAAAAAAATGTGTTTAATCGGTCTTTAAAATGATTTAGTTTTTCGGTTGACGTCACCAAATCCTTTTTATTTATTTACTTTTTTACTTGTCTACTCCAGTATTCTGCCAAATGGATACTATTTTATATTTATTTTAAAGTGAGCATTGACCCAAAAATAATAATTTACCTTAAATTTGTATGAGTTGTATAAGAATTGAGCACAAAAAAATATTGAAGAACGTTAGTAACCAAACAGTTGCCAGTGGTCATTGACTTCCATATGTTTTCCATACTATGAATACAGTCAACTATTTGGTTACCAACATTCTTCAAAATACCTTATTTCGTGCTCAGTAGAAGCAAGAAACAACATGAGGGTGAATAAATACTAACAGGATTTTTATTTAAATAATGAGAGAAAATGACAAGGTAAAGTAGTGTGGTTGCCATGAAATTATTTTCTAATGCACCTTCCCCCATCCACAAAAATGGATTGTAATAAATAGTGACTCTGATGTCTATTAATGCTCTTTCTTTGAGTGTCAAAGCCCACAGCATCCAGGTAATGTTCACCGTTGTGACAAAGGCAACATGACTGTCACCGCTGGGGAAGCGGCACTGGCACACACACACACACACACACACACACACACACACATACCTCATTCACTCTCCACATCCATCCCTTCCCGCTGTTTCTGCTGTCGGAGAGGCGGGTGCACATGCGATCCGACGGCACATAGACATGTTGAACTATAGTATAGTTAAAGCTATACTTTAACATGGGGCTTGTTTACCAAGTCGTAGTGTGAGTGCAACAGTGGTGCATCAAGCGAATGCCCCCAACCTTATATATTGAGGATACGAGTTACCAGTATATATAGATATTGGGTTTTTCCTGTTTTATTTTCTTCTTTGGTTGTTTCTTTGTTACATTTGAAGTTTGCTTTATTATGCACTTGTAAATACTTCACTGTGGACTGTACATTTTTGGCACTGTAAATAAATTACACCATGCATGAAAGTGCAGTTGCGGGTGAGCCATCATTTTTTTTAACATCTTTACGGACACTTGTTACGTCCCCCAAGCAAGCTGGTGGTGCTCGTTTTATCACAACCTTTCTCAACTTTCTGATTAAACCCCTGTTGCCTGTGTTTATCTGCCCTGCAACTTTAAAGCTTAAACTGCTTATCTGAAATCCTGAGACTCCACCAGGCTCCTGATACCTGCGGACAAGCGTGAAAATAACCCAGAGATGCTGTTTAAAATATAAATGGATTTACTAATTGATGACTCTTAGGTTGAAACCACCTATTAAACCTTTCAATTTTATGAATCCTCAGCTCTTAAAGCATTTCAGATTTTGAAGTTTACTTGCCAGTGATGCATGTTTTGATAGATACATACACTTGAATGTTACTGATTAGATTTGACGGTCTTAACATATCATAATTTCCTCGATCTAGTATATCACTGTAGTACATATGTACTTCTAGGTGCCCATTTTAAATTGTATTTATTTAAATGTATATACATTTTTAAAATATTTTATTATTTATAATAGCACATTTTTTAACTTTTTTGTAGCTTACTTTTTTATACTTTTGAGATAAAAGGGTAAAAAATTACTTTTATATGACAATTCAGACTTTTTTCGTGCAATTCTGAGTTCATATCTCAACAACTCTTCTAGTTTAAATCTAGCATAAAAAAAAAAAAAATGTATTTTACATATTTGTTTAAGGAGTGGAAAACAAATAAAAAGGTAATTGCTATATTTTTTATTTCTCACAATTTTGAGTTTATTGAGTTTCTTACAATTTGAAATTTGTATCTCATAATTCTAACTTGGTAATATATATTCAATAATAATAATATAAATTTGTTTCTCTTAGAAATGCACATTTGACATTGAGTTGACTAGTAGTTTGAGTTAGGATGCACAGATGTTAATTTATGTTCATTATCAAAAACATCTGTAAAAATTGCAACAACCTCTTTTTTTATATGGTGAAATTGTATTTTTCTGACTGTTTGAGTTTTATTAAAATTAACAATTGTTCTTCCATAGTAGCATACATTTACATCATGATAAACAGAGTTAAAACCACACATATAGCACCTCAATACTGTGGTCAAAATGCAACTATATGTTAACTATAATCATTATTAATTATAAATAGTGTTGTTATTTACTCACCCTTGTGTTGTTTTAAACTACATGTCATTATTATTATTTAATACTTTTTCAATATATGTTTTTTCTTACTGTTACTACTACAACTACTACAACTATTATTAATTCCTATTATTATTATTTCTGTTTCTTCTTCAAAAACAACAATATCAATTAATATGTTGTACCTTTGTTATTGTATTGTTTTATTAACAGTGAGGATGATTTGAGCAAATAGTTTTAAACTTCTTCCAGTGTAAATAATCCAATAATATCCAATAATAATAATCGTAATTTTGTTTAGTTTTTTCTTATTTTATATTTATTATTATTATTCTAATTTTGAATATTACAGTTTATTTTTATTCTAATTTAATATAATAATAACAATAATAATAACAATTTAGTATTTTTGTTATTTTATTACTATTTTATTTAAATTAACAGTTATGTTAATGAAATGAGTATTTATATATATATATTTTTTTATTCTTTTTTATTAACAACCATACTAACAACAAAAACAACAACAATAATATAAATTTAGAACATGTTTTTAACAGTGATGGTAATTTGAGTTTTAATAGTTTAAACCCTGGTTTTTGTAACTTACTTTTTTATACTTTTGAGAGAAAAGGGTAAAAAAAGTACTTTTATATGACAATTCAGACTTTTTTCGTGCAATTCTGAGTTCATATCTCAACAACTCAGAGTTTAAATCTAGCATTTTTTTTTAATTTATTTTACATATTTGTTTAAGGAGTGGAAAACAAATAAAAAGGTAATTGCTATATTTTTTATTTCTCACAATTTTGAGTTTATATCTTACAATTTGAAATCTGTATCTCATAATTCTAACTTGGTAATATATATTCAATAATAATAATATACATTTGTTTCTCTTAGAAATGCACATTTGACATTGAGTTGACAGTAGTAGTTTGAGTTAGGATGCACAGATGTAATTTATGTTCATTATCAAAAACATCTGTAAAAATTGCAACAACCTCTTTTTTTTATATGGTGAAATTGTATTTTTCTGACTGTTTGAGTTTTGTTAAAATTAACCATTGTTCTTCCATAGTAGCATACATTTACATCATGATAAACAGAGTTAAAACCACACATATAGCACCTCAATACTGTGGTCAAAATGCAACTATATGTTAACTATAATCATTATTAATTATAAATAGTGTTGTTATTTACTCACCCTTGTGTTGTTTCAAACTACATGTCATTATTATTATTATTATTATTATTTAATACTTTTTCAATATATGTTTTTTCTTACTGTTACTACTAACTACTACAACTATTATTAATTCCTATTATTATTATTATTATTTCTGTTACTTCTTCAAAAACAACAATATCAATTAATATGTTGTACCTTTGTTATTGTATTGTTTTATTAACAGTGAGGATAATTTGAGCAAATCGTTTTAAACTTCTTCCAGTTTAAATAATCCAATAATATCCAATAATAATAATCGTAATTTTGTTTACTTTTTTCTTATTTTATATTTATTATTATTCTAATTTTGAATATTACAGTTTATTTTTATTCTAATTTAATATAATAATAAGAATAATAACAATTTAGTATTTTTGTTATTTTATTACTATTTTATTTAAATTAACAGTTATGTTAATGAAATGAGTATTTATAAATATATATATATTTTTTATTTTTATTTTTTATTAACAACCATACTAACAACAAAAACAACAACAATAATATAAATTTAGAACATGTTTTTAACAGTGATGGTAATTTGAGTTTTAATAGTTTAACCCCTTGTTTCAAAGACAAAGCTTAAGCCTAGTCCAAGACTAAAATGTAAGTTTAAGCTGTTTCGGGTGAAATAAACCTGCACTGACTGATCTTAAAATATATCAGTGTCTTTGTTTTGTCTCAAGATGCACACCAGTTATGTTTTTGTCTAAGCAGCTTTATGAAAATTGCTTAAATATCCTAATTGAACCAGGAATTCATGGCAGAAGTTCATGTCAAGATCATGCTAAATATGCTCACCTCTCGTATACACATTTATAGCACTGGTCCAGACGGTGATTAATATTTTTATAGGACACTAACTGATGTATCAATTGATCTCAAATATTAAACCCGGCTCACTGGCTCTTCCTGTTCCCAATGCATCTGGCCCAGTCATGTAGCCCATCTGCCAGCAGTCATTCACAGCGCTTCGGGGAGCCGTTTCACACAGGCACGTCTTACTCATGCCAGCGCTTCGCTCCTCCTGTATTAGCAGTGACATGGCATTACTCTTGCATCATTCACACAGCTCCTTCATGAATTGCATGGCTTCTCCATCTTGTTTCCATCACAACTGTAGATGTGCTTCTACTGTAGGTGAACACAAATAATTCAGAGGTTCAGGGCTCTTCTTCTGTACATAACACAATGAATGAGTGCAGAAGATCCAGTCTGGATGTCATTTCCAAACACCTCACTGTCTGCTGTCACTGGCATCATTCCTTCTTTTGCTGAATAAATTAAGAGGTTTTTCTTTTTCTCTTGTGTGCAGGAAGTTCAAGAAGGGGTTGTGCTGTTAACTTGGTTCACCTAAAAAATCAATAATTTACACGCCAATCCCATATGACATCCTTTGTGAAAAATAAGTGAACTTTATTGTGTTGAATTTGCACTTAGTTTGCATTTTGCATACAAAGTTTGTATTTTAATTTTATTTTTTTATCTGTAGTTGCAGATAGTGTAGTAATAATTGTGCCATTTATGCGAACTTATAGGTGTCACGTTGTACGGGGGGATCCAGGAACGAGGAGACGTGGAAATTCGTTCAAACACTTTATTTACAACACGGAGATCGTGGGAGACATGAACACAAAGGAATGACGTTAATACTCGACAAAGACACTGGGAACACTGAGGACTTATAAAGGGAAGGAAATGAAGGAGCAAACAAGATAATTAATAACACAGGGCTGGGGACTAATCAACTAAAGACACAGGGCTGGGAACTGATAATTACAAATGACGACAGGAACAGGAACTGACCAAATATGGGCACGAGAGGAGGGGAAACACAAGACACAGAGAACACAGCCCTGACATTACCCCCCCCCTTCCAATAGGCGCGTCCCGCGTCGTATGACATCGAAAGGGGAGGGGGGTGGGCGCTCTGGAGGCCTCAAGGACTTGGAGACCGGACAGGTGGCCTCCAGGGCGGTGCCCGTTCCGGGACCCATGGCGGAGCGGGGAGCTCAGGCAGCCATGGCGGGTCAGGAGACTCAGGAGGCCATGGCGGGTCAGGGAACTGAGGAGGCCATGGCGGAGCGGGGTGCTCGGGCGGCCATGGTGGATCCGGGGACTCAGGAGGCCATGGCGGATCAGGGTGCTCGGGCGGCCACGGCGGAGCAGGGTGCTCGGGCGGCCATGGTGGGTCAGGGGACTCAGGAAGCCTTGGCGGGTCAGGGGACTCAGGAGGCCATGGTGGATCCGGGGACTCGGGAGGCCATGGCGGAGCGGGGAGCATGGGAGGCCATGGCGGGTAGTCCCCCCCCCCAAATTTTCTTGGGGAAATTCCCCAGCAGGTACTCTGGAGAGCCGGACGGAGCCGGTAGGGGCTCTGGAGAGCCAGACGGAGCCGGCAGGGGCTCTGGAGTGCCGGACGGAACCGGCAGGGACTCTGGGGAGCCGGACGGGGCCAGCAGGGGCTCTGGGGAGCCGGACGGAACCAACAGGGGCTCTGGAGAGCCGGACGGGGCCAGCAGGGGCTCTGGAGAGCTGGACGGAACCGGCAGGGGCTCTGGAGACCTGGACGGAGCCGGCCGGGGCTCTGGAGAGCTGGACGGGGCCAGCAGGGGCTCTGGAGAGCTGGACGGGGCCAGCAGGGGCTCTGGAGAGCTGGACGGAACCAGCAGGGGTTCTGGAGAGCTGGACGGAACCAGCAGGGGCTCTGGAGAGCTGGACGGGACCAGCAGGGGCTCTGGAGAGCTGGACGGGACCAGCAGGGGCTCTGGAGAGCTGGACGGGACCAGCAGGGGTTCCCGGAACGGAGCGGAATCCGTGGGGCCCCGGAACGGAGCGGAATCCGTGGGCTCCCGGAACGGAGCGGAGTGCGTGGGCTCTCGGGCCGGAGCGGAGTGCGTGGGCTCCCGGGCCGGAGCGGAGTGCGTGGGCTCTCGGGCCGGAGCGGAGTGCGTGGGCTCCCGGGCCGGAGCGGAGTGTGTGGGCTCCCGGGCCGGAGCGGAGTGCGTGGGCTCCCGGGCCGGAGCGGAGTGCGTGGG
Source organism: Oxygymnocypris stewartii (assembly GCA_003573665.1). Lineage (NCBI taxonomy): Eukaryota > Metazoa > Chordata > Actinopteri > Cypriniformes > Cyprinidae > Oxygymnocypris > Oxygymnocypris stewartii. The sequence continues at coordinate 397,079 of QVTF01020890.1, read as the reverse complement.
CTCCCGGGCCGGAGCGGAACCTGTCGGCTCACGTGGGCGCTCGGGTGCCGCTGACTCTCGTTGGCGCTCGGGTGCCGCTGACTCTCGTTGGTGCTCGGGTGCTGCCGACTCTCGGTGGCGCTCAGGTGCTGCTGACTCTCGGGGGCGCTCTGAAGAGCTGGACGGAAACAGCGGAGGCATCGATGAGCTGGACGGAACCAGCGGAGGCATCGGTGAGCACTTACGAGGAGCCGGCACTGGAGGGCGCTGGCGAGGAGCAGGCACTGGAGGGCACTGGCGAGGTGCAGGCACTGGAGGGCACTGGCGAGGTGCAGGCACTGGAGGGCACTGGCGAGGTGCAGGCACTGGAGGGCGCAGTCTCGGAGCAGGCACTGGGGGGCGCAGTCTCGGAGCAGGCACTGGAGGGCGCAGTCTCGGAGCAGGCACTGGAGGGCGCAGTCTCGGAGCAGGCACTGGAGGGCGCTCGGGAAGCGCGGGCTCGCGGCGGCGCTCGGGAAGCGCGGGCTCTCGGCGGCGCTCGGGAAGCGCGGGCTCTCGGCGGCGCTCGGGAAGCGCGGGCTCTCGGCGGCGCTCGGGAAGCGCGGGCTCTCGACGGCGCTCGGGAAACGCGGACTCTCGACGGCGCTCGGGAAACGCGGGTACCGGGCTTGGGAGCGCAACAGCCCGTGGTCTTAGCTTAGCTGAGGGCGGCGGCTCAGGGCTGAGGAGGATGGAGCTGCTTAGGAGGCAGGGGGGATCCTTGGGGTTGGGCAAGCGGGAGCCGTTGGAGAGGTATGCGGAGGTTCTCAGCGTGGGATGAGCTGGGGAGATGCGGTGCGTTCCAGCTGGAGTGGGATGATGAGGCCGGGGAATTTCCTCGACTTCCTCGTCGGAACCATTTAGGAAAAAGATTAGGTTAATAAGCTCGATCAATGGAAAATCACCTACAGGAAGATAGCAGCGTATAACCTCATCATCCAACCCCAGCAGGAAACACGCACCCAGAGAGGTCTCATGCCAGCTCATCCGGTTGGAGATCTCGAGAAACTCCTCCACATATCTCTCCAACCTCACACCGCGCTGCCGCAACCCCCACAGCGCGTCCTCAGCTGAAGTCATCTTAAAGGTCGAGTATTCTGTCACGTTGTACGGGGGGATCCAGGAACGAGGAGACGTGGAACTTCGTTCAAACACTTTATTTACAACACGGAGATCGCCGGAGACATGAACACAAAGGAATGACGTTAATACTCGACAAAGACACTGGGAACACTGAGGACTTATAAAGGGAAGGAAATGAAGGAGCAAACAAGATAATTAATAACACAGGGCTGGGGACTAATCAACTAAAGACACAGGGCTGGGAACTGATAATTACAAATGACGACAGGAACAGGAACTGACCAAATATGGGCACGAGAGGAGGGGAAACACAAGACACAGAGAACACAGCCCTGACAATAGGAGAGACACTCTCATAACTGTTTTTCTTAAAATGCTTAAGTAGACTTTTAAAAAGTGCACTTTGTTATAATGTCAAATTAAACATTTTAGTTTGAATTCAGTATTGTATCAGTTTTAATAAAGAAGTACACTTATTTGTGTTGATTAATGTAAAGTACTTGATTATAATGTTAACTGTAGTGTTCAATATTGCATTACAAGTTATTATATGTTAAATGTATTTATTTATGTATTTAAATACATGACACAAGTTTCTAAATAAATTACATTATACTTTAGTTTAGTTTACAACAAATGGAATGTGTCGTACAATTCTTATTTTAAGACATATTTATTCATTTTCATATAAAGATGTATTTAAGTCCTTCTTAAGTTGTTCAAAAAATCACTCTAAAGTTCAGCTAAATGTATTATTTAATTGTAATAATTGTAAATAACATGCAATTAATTGTCCAAAAACAGTGCATTCAGTTTGCGCTTAAGTATTTTGTTTAAATATATATTATATCCACAATAAATTATACTCTTTTTAATAGTATGCTAAAGTGTATTTATTTATTTGTCATTTCTTCTTTGGATTTAAGTATTTGCAGAGTTTAAGTTCAGTTCCAGTGTTATTTTTATTTAGTAAAATTTACATAATTATACGAACCACTTTGGGCGTATTTCAGTGTCACTGAAATATGCCCAAAGTGTTTTGTATAATTATGTAAAAATTGAAGACAAACAAAAGCAACTTTCAATGTGCTCTAATAAATAAACTTTGACTTGAACAATAGCTCCAAAAATGCCTTGATCAGATTATATTCCAAATCTGAGATCATTAAATTCAAAAACTTACATTTAGTTATATACCAAATCTTCTCCATAACATTCCATCATATCTAAATTCTAAATGTATAGTTATAAACCCAAATATAATCAAACCTGACATCAACCTACAATCACTATTAATATCTCAAAAGCAAATGTAATGTAATGTGTACAATTTTAAATGGTAAGGAAGGGGATCTGGGAGTTTTGGTAAGGAGAAAGACTGAACAATCTTCAAAATTTATCCTTTTGTGTTTCTTGGAAGACAAAAATACATACAGGTTTGGAATGACAGGATAACTCTATATAATTATTTTTCAATCTCTTATAAGGACCTGTAAAATGCTTTATTTAATTTTTACACAATAAAACAATACCAATGCCATAACAAATAGTAATGTGGGTGTCCTTACCTAGGCTTTGTAACATCCAGCTAGAGAAAATCCTTTTAGAGAGCGTTCACCTGCTTTGGTCTTTAACTTTCCCGTTTGCATCCTATGGCTTTTTGGCCTCCACAGATATCGGAGAAACATTGCAGTGACATCAGGTATATATTTCCGCTCCTGACAAATCCATCTAATAGTCCTCAACTGTGTGGCAGTTTTTATGCTATATGGAAAACACTTTGTCAATACATCAGTGTATTGAATAAATATCACTGGCCTCGTTCTCTGGAGACATCATTATTTAAAATGTTAAATTTCCTCATGCGAATGAGTTGTGTTTGCAATTTGTAACTATTTCAAGAAACTAAGTGTTGGCGAATTGGTGTGAAATTTGTATTGTCTCATTCATATGTTTTTATACGATTTGCTATGAATTCATTTTTATTTGCCAAAACGTAACTATTCATAGCTATTTTAAGTTTTCGTGAATTAGTGGCAAATTCGTACAATCTCGTTGTATTGTTTTTATGTGATCTGCTACAAATACATGCACATTTGTCAAAATGCAAAACTTGTATTAAAATGTTTGGTCACACTTTATATTAGGTGGCCTTAACTAATATGTATTTACATAAAAAAATTAATACAATATACTTATTGTGTTCATACTGTATTGCAAAACACTTTTTCTGCTATTGAGATCGGATACAAGTAAGTTTAGGGACTGGTTTGGTGGTATGGTATGTTTAAGTGTGGGTTAAGATATAAGGGATGAGTCAACAGTAATTATAAATGTAATTACATAAATTAATTACAGATATAACTACATATAGGTATTTTAAAACATATACGCACAATGTAAAAGCATGCATGCACACAATAAGTGCATTGTACCAAATTATTAATTTAAATGTAAGTACATAGTAGTTAAGGCTACCTAATATAAAGTGGGACCAAATGTTTTAATACAATCAGCTACAAATTCATACACATTTGCCAAAAAAAATTGGTAACACTTTATTTTAAGGTTTCTTAACTAGTTGCTTATAAGCATGCACATTACTAGAATATTAGCCATTCATTAATAGTAATTAAGCACATATTAATGCCTTATTCTGTATGACCGTATTCTACATCCCTGATCCTACTGTTGTGAACTTGGTTCTTCTAAAGTGTAGGAAACTCAGAAGAGAAGACCAGGAGACTTCGGATTCGATCGTAGGATTCTTTATTGAAAAACCCAAGTTGATGGTAGCTGTAGTCATCGAAAATCTCAATCTTAAGTAATTTTACATGGTGTCTTATAGGCATTTTTGGAGGAGGGACTTTTTGGAGGTGGAGACAAATTCAAACAAAGCAAGCACATGTTGGTTTGTCACCAGACTTCCCGTGGTTCTAATCTCATCAACATAATCAAATGCATAGACACTAATCCAATCAGCCTAGCGATTCCACGTCTGGGCCAGAAAGCCAGGAAGTCTGGGCCAGAAAGCCATTTGCAGAACAAACGTTGAAAGCCTCAGTAGTCTGCCTCATTGAACTTACCATTATCATAGAGACAAAGGCCCAGCTGTCTCAAGCTCAATGGTCAGGAAGCGATCTCAAGCACCTGAATTTGCCTGACACTTCTTAGTCAGGAAGTGAATTTAAATTAAACATTTAAATAAAATTTGTAATCCCACACTACCCAATAGCTAAACTGAACAACTACCTTACTAACTATTAAAAAGCAGCAAGTTACAAATGTATTAAGGGAAAAGACGTAGTTAATAGTGAACAAGCGTGCCCTTTTCTAAAGTGTTACCAACAAAACTTGTTAACATAAAAAAGTTGATCTGGCTGGTATGAAATGTGCTTTAGAAATAAACTTGCCTTGCCTTTCAATCATAGCTAAAGCAGAATATAATAATAATAATAATAAATATGAAAACTGAACAATTGACCATTCGCAAAGAGCTTGATTGACAGGCGATCTGACCTATCAGAACACGGATATGATATGCTGCCGCTGCTATCCGCCATCTTGCTCCACATCTACGGCCTGTCTCCATAGAACTCTATGTTAAAATGGCGTAAAAAGTTCGACTGAACAAACTTTTTCAATACAACTACATAGAAATATTTGCGGAAAGGTTTAACTGTGCTGTTATTGGCTGCCACAGTAATGGTAAAAAGCTATGGAATTCCTTTAAACTTTTGTTCCCATTTAGTCGGTCAGGTTCAACTTACGTCGGACTGACCGACGAATAGGAATCTCGCTAGAGAGGCCAATCTGCTTCGAGTGTAACTAAAACGAGCCAATGCACATTGGCATGCAATCATATGTAGCAGCTGCTCAACTCGCAGCGCGGGTATATAATGAGCAGCAGGTGCGTTAAATCTTTAGCTTTTCAGCTTTAGTTATTCTCTGCTGGGAGTGGTCTAAAATAGTCTCTGCAGGACGATCTCTTTTGTGTGTAAAATATGGGTGTACAGCACAGCAGCGGGGTCGAATTCTCAGTTTTTTTCCTTTTCTTCTCTTTTTTGCCTTTTTTGAGCAGAAAGAGCTGCAAAGGCCGTTCTGACGGCTGGTAAACGGTGTGCCTTAATACTGCGTAAAAGCTGTTTTTTTAAAATGGTAAGAGAGCGTTATCTACCAGAGAGAGAGCACACGACAGGCAGTACAAATTAGGGGTCGACCGATTATCGGCGCCGATATTAAGCATTTTTACGATTATCGATATCGGCCATTTTCAAAACCGATTTGCCGATATTATTATTTTTTTTTATTATGCAAACAAACATACTATTTACAGGTGACATTATTTATTGGTGAATAAATAATACAGGTTAAATGATTTCATGTTTAAATGCACTATTTGGCTCGATGCAGCCTGTCTGAGCTCAACACTCTGTGACCTAGAGCAATCTCCGCCCACCGCTCATCTGATATGTAGGGAGTTACGAGTCCGACCAATCAACGCGGAAAACTGAAGGCAGTCTCACACCGAAAGCACTTGCTAACTGGAGCTGCGTCAGTGATCACGCATCAGTTGTCTCTCAAAGGTAAGGCAGCAGCAGACGTTGCTGAAGTTGCAATAAATCACAATCCACTACACTGAAGTTGCAAAACACCTCAATATAACCTATGATGTCCGCGATGCAGAAAATGCGGGCGGAATCGCGGAATGCAGTCATATAATGGAATTTACCGTATAACGCGGAATGTCACGGAATGTGTCGAAGTTTGGATTAATTAATCAAAAGTAGGTCAGTACACTTAAATCGACTCGCGCTATGGACTAGTATCTATAAATATTAAGCCGCAAAAACACTATTTAAATATGAATCCTGCATGTTCTGCATCTCTGTTAATGAATGACACAGACGTGCGGTTTCATTTACTGCACACATACATAAGTTACTGAATAAAGTGTGATGCTCGCGGTGTTTTCAGCATCTGCCGTCTCACTAAATGAGGACATAAATACATGAACAACATCCCCAGAACTGCTCGGAGAGTCACTTCATGAGAATTTGAGTTTCATTTGAGTAAATCGATCATCATATCATATATACATAGGCTACAGAAACTTAAAAGGTCCTCATGGCAACCTGTCAAAATATAAGTTCGGTTTAGTCGAATATATTACTGTGGTGCAGTAGAATATACGTAACTACAACAATTATTACAACTTTTGTTGAGAATAATCACACAATACGCTATTTCTTCCATGTTTTAATTTTAATAGTAAACTCATTTGTTTGCCAAAAATAAAGTTTAACTCTCATTTGAAAAAAAGATAAATAAAATTAATGTTTTATGCCTTCATTTGCACTGTACTGTAAATTAAAACCAACGGAAATTTCAAGTGTCAAATAGGCCAAGATTAGGATGACAAAAATGTAGACATTTCAAGGCTATTAAACTAAGTGTGCCTATAATAGGCTATAGTGTTATAGTTTTCATGAAAATAGTTGCAGTCTTCTTTAACTTCAAAAAATGTACACTTATTTTATACTTTTACAATATTATACAATACTATACAATATTTTATATTGTGCTTTTTTAAGTTAATCCATTGATGTACATTAGATGATGAATTGAATTGTCACATCTACTATTGTAGGCTATGTTTTAGTCATCAGAAAATAATTGATGAGGAATTATTAGAGGTTATGCTATTACACATACATTTCTAACATGTAAATTATTGAAGCCAAATACGTATTTCCCCAAGCTGTAGTACAGTATGACATAGGCTTAATCATTAAGCATACAGTGGCCTCACTTTTAACTCTCTCTTTATATTACCCTTATTGTAGATGGATGCACGGAGGAAGACAAAAGCAATAAGTGCAGTGTGGGAGTACTACACTCAACAAACACCAGGGAAGGCAGTGTGCAAAACATGTAGAGATGTTGTCAGCATGGGTGGTACAATGGCAAAAAGTGCCAATACTTCAAACCTGTGGTCTCATCTTAGGATTCATCACCATGACTTATATAAATCTGCACAAACAAGTGAACCTGAATCTGAGCAGGGGGCAACATCCACGTGCCAGCCTACAATACATGACATGTTTCAGAAACAAAAAAAATGGACAAATCTGGATAACAGATCAAAACAAATGGACAAACTGATCACAGAAATGATCATTACTGACAACCAACCATTCACTATGGTCTCTGACATTGGCTTTAAGCGACTCGTGGATGTGGCAGAACCACGATATGCACTTAAAAGTGAGAAGTATTACCGCACTGAGAAACTGCCAGAAATCTACGAAAGGGTTGTAAGCAAGATTAAAAACCCTTCTCACTCCCCTTTACAACAGATTGCTGGTCAGGATCAACAGAGTCAATGATGAGCCTAACATGCCATTTCATTGACAATGAATGGAACAGAAGGCAGGTTGTTTTAAATACAAAAGTATTGCATGGATCCCATACTGGGGAATATATCAAAGACACATTCCTGCACATGCTGGAAGAATGGAAAATTACCAAAGACCGTGTAGTTCTTGTCCTGCGAGACAATGGCGCAAACATGGTGAAGGGCTTGAGGCTTGCCGATATTCCAGACCATAGCTGCACAGCACATTCATTGCAGCTGGTGGTGAATGATGGTTTGGCCAGCCAAAGAGCTGTAATAGATGTGATTGCCATACTAAAGAAATGTGTCACTCACTTCCAACATTCCATCTTGGCCAAGCAGCGTCTAAGAAAGATCCAGAGGGACCTTGGCCTACCAGAGCACAACTTAATCCAGGCAGTCCCAACAAGGTAGAACTCAACACTCCACATGCTGCAAAGGGCACTGGAACAAAAGCGTGCTCTTAACATCTACTCTGGGGAACACAGCGGTTTTACATGTCCAGCTGCTCACCAGTGGGACATTGTATCCAATTTGGTTGAAACACTCATCCCCATTGAGGAAGTCACACTAGAGGTGAACTACAGTAATTCATCTGCATCCAGCATCATTCCCTGCGTGACAGTGCTCAAGATGCTACTTGAAGATGAAGGGCTATCAACACAGGGCATCAGAACGCTCAGGGAGGTAATGAGGGAGAGCCTAATAAAACGATTCACCAAATTTGAAGACTCAAAAACTGTGTTTCTGGCATGTCTTTTGGATCCACGTTATAAGAGTCATGCCTTCTGCTCTGCCTCTACACTAAACAAGGCCAAAGAATGGCTTAAAGAAGATGTAGAAGGTGCTCTACAAGAGCAGGCTAAAACAGAAAGAGTCAATCAGGAGGAGCAGGCTGATGGAGAGGAGCCCGCTGCACAAGACCAAGCCCCTAAAAGGCAAAGGAGAGAAGAGACACTTTGCCATAGCCAAATAGACAAGATCTTCAGTTCTCTTTTTGGCCCCCACTCTGGTGATCTGTTGGCCAAGGACAGCATTGAGGATGAGTTACATCAGTACCTCAAAGAGCCAGTGATTGAAAGGCATAAGGGGGATCCACTCCAGTGGTGGAAACAGAATGAAGGGCGCTTCAAGCTACTTGCCAAAGAAGCAAGAAAAGTTCTTTGCTCACCACCCTCATCAGTCCCTAGTGAGCGTGTCTTTAGTGAAGTGTCTGCCATTTATGACAAGAGAAGAAGCAAGCTCACTGGAGAGCATGCCGAGCAGCTCTGCTTCCTGCACCACAACCTGGTGTTGCTGGATTGGGACTACTAATTGTTGCCCATTTTATTAGCTTATAAAACTTCAGGGAGCTAATACATTTATTTTCCATTATTTGTTCATTTGTTGCTTGTTGTTTACTTTAAGTTTTACAAAATGTTTACAGAATGCTTCTGGGTGATCCCAGCACTTATGATATTATTAATATTAGTGTTTTAATGTTGTTGTTATTAACAGTTTTCACAATTAAATACATGTTTAAAAGCATTTAAAGAACGTTTTTTGTCAGAGCTCTTGTTATTATTAATTTTGGCATTCATTTTCATTTTTACACCAGACACGTATATCGGTTCAAAATATCGGTTATCGGTCTACTTGATCTGTAATAATCGGTATCGGCATCGGCCCTGAAAAACACATATCGGTCGACCCCTAGTACAAATCCCCATCTGTGTTACTATAGCCGTTCCCCTGCGAGCTTCAGAACTGATTAAAAGAGCAAAGTCTCTAAAAGAGCTTACACAAGTAGAGCTTGCATCTTTTTAAAGATGACATTCTACTTATGTGTTTCTGGATGCGGTCGTTACCTGGCACTGAGGGATGGTCACGAGCGCTGCATCACGTGTCTGGGCTTAGCGCAGGCTGAGCGTTTGTAGATGAGTCATGTACCCATTGTGGGAAGATGACCATCTCGGAGTTGCGGTTGAGACTCCAGTTCCTGCAAAGGGACAGGGTTCCAATCCTCCTCAGAGGGTTGCTGTGAGTAGTGGCACTGGTGATCTGAGGATTACAGTGAGCGCACTTCCTTTGGGGAACCAACCCTCTAGGAACCCTCACTCCTCCTGCCAGGGGAGCACGGTGGGTCATCTCAAATGTGTGCACCATCCTTATCCTTCAGAGCTCCTCCCGATGACCGGATGTCGATAGCTGCACTGGAGAGTCAGACTTTTCTGGAGATGATGCGTCAGCGCAGTTGCCTTCTTCAGATACAGTAGCTGTGCCCGAAACGGATCCAGAAGTGATGGCTATGCTTTTCCGGGACGCCAATGGGGTCGGGCTCTTGTGGAAATCTCCACCGTTTCCCGAGCCCTCGAGACTGGACGATTGGGTTCTCGGGGTGGCATGAGCTGGTTCTCAGCCACCCAGCCCAGTTCCTTTATTTCCCGATGTGCATGAAGTGCTCACCTGTATGTGGAAGGCACCTTTTACTGCCAAAACCGTGTAGGTGGGCCCTCCTCCCTCACCACCCTTGATGGCGGTGTGGCTAAGGATTACACGTGCTTCCCCCTGTAGAGCGGGCCGTTGCTATGCAACTGTGCCCTAACTCCACCTGGCGGGGGGAGCCATCTCTCCCTTCCAGGGCCTGTAAGCACTCTTTGGATCTTACAGTCTAGGCTTACCAGGGCTGTGGGGAAGCTGCTTCCGCCTTACACGCTATGGCGTGTACCAAGGCACTGAAGGACCTGCACGAGGGTGGTCATGATCCGCAAGTTCTTCAGGAACTTCGTGCAATGACAGACCTCGCGCTTCAGACGACGAAGGTTACGGCGCGGTCAGTGGGTCGTTCGATGTCCAATTTGGTGGTCCAAGAATGCCATCTATGGCTGTATCTGGCCAACATGAGGGATACCGACATGGTCAAGTTCCTTAATTCCCCCATGTTCCAGACCAGCCTCTTCAACAACTTGGTCAAGAACTTTGCCCAGCAATTCTCTGCTGTATAGAAGCAGGCGATCAGTCACATCCTGCCACGGCGGTCCGCTGTTGCATCCTCTCCGCCGCCGGCAGCACCTCAGCCTGCTTGTCGCTGAGGGTGACCCCCTGCGCTGCAGCAGCAGCCTCCACCAAAGTGGCACCATGGAGCCAGTTGTAAACGGGGTCCCCGGTCCATCCAGGCCTCCGACAAAAGAGGGGCATAAAAAGCCAAGAGCAAGAGGCCCTAGGATGGGCGAACTGGAGATGGTTGGAATTGCTCTTCAGGAGATGGTGACTGCACCGCTCCTTTCTCTGGAAGATGGCCGGGTAATAAGTCCATTTTCTTTCTGTACCCAAGCTTTCAATCAAAGAGTGGCTTATATCATCTCTGGGTCCGAAGAGGGCTCGGAGAGTAGTGGGAGGAGCAAAACCTCAGTACTCTCATCCACCTCTTCTATCGCCAGCGGACCTCAGCGCGCAGTTTGAGAAGGTCATCAAAGCCTCTCCTGCACCTCCTGTCCGACCGTGGAACCAGGTAAGTGTTGCAAAGCACACTCATACCCCGCTACGGGCTGCCTCGCATAGAGAGCCCTCCGAGCCACATCCCTGCGCTCCACTTCGCTGCCCCACTGCGGGTTCGTCAACAGTCCCCTTGGTCCCGCTTGTCTCTGCGAGCCTGGTTAGTACTACCCAGTCCTTATCGTTGGCTCATTCGGACCATCAGGCTCGGCTATGCGATTCAGTTCACATGGCGTCCCCCCAAGTTCAGAGGTGTCGACTTCATTTCAGTGAAAACTGTCGATGCCCATGTCTTGTGTGCGGAGATCGTAGTTCCACTGGTCGAAGGACTAGATAGAGTAGTCCCTTCAGCTGATATGAGGTCAGGGTTTTACAGCCCTAACTTCCTTTTACCCAAGAAAAGTTTTGAATCGGAGCCTTCGCAATCTACTGTTCAAAATGTTCACACGAACGCATTTTCGAGTGCATCCGTCCCCGAGATTGGTTTGCAGCGATCGACCTGAAGGACGCGTACATTCATGTCTCGATTCTTCCTCGACACAGGCACAGTTTCAGCGCTTTAAGTTCGAGGGTTGAGCATATCAGTACAAGGTCCTGCCCTTTGGGCTGGCCCTATCTCCCCATGTCTTCACGAAAGTCGTGGTGGGAGCCCTTGTTCCCATGAGAGAACTGGGCATTTGCATCCTAAACTATCTTTACAATTGGCTAATTTTTGCTCATTCTCGGGAGCACTTATGCAAACACAGGGAATCGGTGCTCAGTAAATTTTTCAGAGGCTCCTGGGGCATATGGCAGCAGCAGTAACCCGGCTCGGTTTGCTTCATATGAGACCGCTTAAGCACTTGATTCACGGCCGAGTCCCGAGATGGACATGGCAATGCAGCACGAACCGAGTGACAATCACTCTGCAATGCCACCAAGCCTTCACCCCGTGGTCAGACCCTTTGTTTCTTCGGGCAGGAGAGCCCCTAGAGCAGGTGTGTACCATGATGTAGTCTTCAAGGATTCCTCTGCCACCAGCTGGGGTGCCTTGTTCAACTGGCATGCAGTGTCAGGGGTGTGAACGGACCCCCAACTGCATTGGCATATCAACTGCCTCGAGTTGCTAGCAGTACACCTTGCCCTGAGCTGCGTGAAAGGGCCGTTATGGGGCAAGCATGTGCTGGTCGTACAGACAACACTGCGACCATTGCGTACATCAAATGCCAAGGTGGTCTGCACTCCCTTCGCATGTCGCAACTCGCCCGCCATCTCCTTTAGAGTCAGAAGCATCTGAGGTCGCTTCGCGTCATTCATGTCCCTGGGGTGCTCAACTGTGTGAGAGAGTGAACTGCGCTGCTGAGAGAGTGGCGACTCCACCCCCAGGTGGTCCAGCTGTTTTGGGGAGAGTTCGGCGAAGCTCAGGTAGAAATGTTCGCCTCGCCAGAAACCTCTCACTGTCAGCTGTTCTACTCCTTGTCCGAGGGAACACTCGGTAGCGATGCACTGGCGCACAGCTGGCCCCCGGGGCCTTTGCAAATATGCATTTCCCCAGTGAGCCTACTTGCACAGACTTTGTGCAAAGTCGGGGAGGACGAAGAGCAGGTCCTGCTAGTTGCAGAACATGGTCAGCAACAATACTCAGGTAGGCTGTGATTTTTGAACAGTGCTCAATTGGTACTAAGGGGCCCAAAGTATGCCAAGAAAATATCCTCGACACCATTACACCACCACCACCAGCCTGAACCGATGAGACAAGACAGGATGGATCCATGCTTTCGTGTTCTTTCCGCCGAATTCTGACCCTACCATCTGAATGTCGCAGCAGAAATCAAGACTCTTCAGACCAGGCAACGTTTTTCCAATCTTCTATTGTACAATTTTGGTGAGTCTGTGCAAATTGTAGCCTCCGTTTCCTGTTCTTAGCTGACAAGAGCGGCACCCGGTGTAGTCTTCTGCTGCTGTAGCCCATCTGCTTCAGGGTTCGACGTGTTATGGGTTCAGATATGGTATTCTGCATACCTTGGTTGGAACGAGTGGTTCATTGAGTTACTGTTGCCTTTCTATCATCTCTAACCAGTCTGCCCATTCTTCTCTTACCTCTGACATCAACAAGCCATTTTTGTCCACACAACTGCCGCTCACTGGATATTTTCTATTTTTCAGACCATTCTCTGTAAACCCTAGAGATGGTTGTGTGTGAAAATCCCAGTAGATCAGCAGTTTTTGAAATACTCAGACCAGCCCATCTGGCACCAACAACCATTCCATGTTCAAAGTCACTTAAATCCCATTTTCCCCCATTCTGATGATCGGTTTGAACTTCAGCAAGTCGTCTTCACCACATCTTGATGCCTAAATGCATTGAGTTGCTGCCATGTGATTGGCTGATTAGCAATTTTTGTTAGCAATCAATTGAACAGGTCTACCTAATATAGTGGCCGTTGAGTGTGTGTATATATATATATATATACACTGACACTGAAGACTAGAGTAACGATGTTGAAAAATCAGTTTTGATCACAGGAATAAAATTACATTTAAATTATATTCAAATAAAAAAGAGATATTTTAAATTGCCATAATATATCACAATATGTTTATTGTATTTTTAATCAAACAAATACACCCTTGGTTTGAGCCTAGAAGACTTAAGAAAGAAAGAAATTGAATCAAAACGTTTGAACACTGATTAATATAATATAATATAATAATGATTGAATTATACTTAAGTATACATTATTAATATATCAAATAAATATTTTATATTAGTTATTACTGTCCCAGTTCAAACTTTTACTTAAAATCTACCTTCATCATCTAGATGACGCTTGTCAAAATGTATGTCATATTATCACAAAAGTATGTGATAATATCTGGTATTTTATGTTGGAAAAAAAAACTAAATTTAAATTCTCAGAGTTTAAACCATTTGGTCTATACCATGTGCCAAGCAGCCCCACATACAGTTCATTACATAATGTGTGTCCTCACCACTAGCCATTACTCTTATTCGGTCTACTGTTTTTTTTTTCCTTTCCAGGTATTGGCATCTCAGCGATCTCTAGCATGGTGAACAGCAGCCAGCTCTGATTGAAGCGGTTGATACAGATTGCAGTCAACAAGGTAAAAGTCAAATCCCAGGTAAAGCAGCTGAATATCCATCAGTGTTGTGCTTCTGAGAAACAGGGAATGCTTTCTGCCATCAGTGCAGTCATTTGAGCTCAATTTTTGAATAGTAGCGTATGCTAAATGACTGGTAACTGCATAACTAGTAACCACAGTGTGGTTTAGCAATCACTGGGGATGTACGTTTGGGAAATCTGTTGGGGCCATGAAGACTTTTGAACTGATTTACAGCAGCAGTAGATTCATCACATTCATTCGACATTGTCGGGATGTTGGCTGGTGCGATAAACTACAGAAAGCCAAGAAGAAAAAAAATCACAGAAGTTGCAGAATGCAATTTAACTCATGGACTTTCTGAATCCTCCTGTTGAATTATAGCAAAATGTATTATTAATGAAATATATTGTCTTGACAGAAACACTTTATGGTAATATCCATCTCCTGAAGGCTACTTATTTTGTAAACACGGTCCATGAGCCGTTATTCTGATTAATGAAGTGCTGAAAAACACTAAGCAGGAGCTTAGATGAATGTAGGCCTCTGAACGCAGCTTATGTGTTATGGCGATGGGGAATCATTTGTCTGCTCTGGTTCTGGGCCATCTTCCTAAAAGAGCACTGATTGTGTTTTTAATATCATCATATGTATAGTTTATGACTCAGGGATTGAACTGTGCAGCAGTACCAGGATATGCTCAGATCCACCAATTTGTAAACTCCTCTAGTGACTGCTATTTGAAATACAGCCTTTCTCATCAACAAGCTGCATTTCCTTTAAACAATTGTAAAAAAAAATGATTAGAAAAATATTTAATAAATGTCAATTAAAAAAAAAATTATATTGTGAAATGATGGGGTTTCCATTAACTGATGTTATGCAACTAATATGTTTTCCTCTTCTGATAAATCATGGCATGTAGTGTTGGTAGGTTTACATATATAGCAGCACCACACTAATCATTGTTTTTAATGAAGGAGACATAGGTGTTACAGAGGAGGCTCCTGTACCGCCTCCCTCGCACCACCAGAGGGAGCCGTCCCCTGAATACTAACCATCCCCATTCGGACTCCAGTTCCCATCATTCCTCATACCTGGGACTGACTGATCATCCACACCTGCAGCTCATTTTCACACACACATATAAGCCCCACACACACACGGACTCCTTGCGAAGTCTTGATTTGCCCCGGCTGTCTTTTCTGAGCGTTATACCCGAGTTTGATTTCTGTGTACTTGACCCTGGACTGTTTCCTGTTATTCTGATTGTCTTCTGCCTACCCCGACCTCAGATCGTTTCACCTGAACTGTGTTTGCTAGCCGCCTGCCCTGATCCTCTGCCTGGTATTCGACCCTGTCTCTGTCTAAACCCCTGCTGTTCTGCCCTGCCGGTATTTGACCCTGTACTGTCTTACTACTCTTATTAATAAGGTCACCCAGGAAATACGAGTGTGAAGGCCTCTCATAGGACCAGTCATCCATCATGAGCTTCAGGGAGAACAGCAAGACTTCCTCGCCAACCTCCGTTGAAGCATAAGGGACCCAAGTTGGCCTCAAGGCATTACTGCTCACATTATGAACCCTTTGATAGTGGCATTGAACGCCAACAACTGCACCATCATCACGAGTAATCCGAGTACCAGCGAGCGCCTCAGGTGTGTACGTAAGAGCAAAGGTGTAGACAAGGTCATCATCAACACACTCTTACAGTCCTGCAGTTCATACCCAAAGAGGAGCACCCTGGTGTTTGAGTCCTGACCAACAACAGGACAGCCTCCCAAAGACAGACCAGATGGCTGGATCAGCTGACCATTGCCAAACAAGTCCTGCTGTACCTCCACATGAACCCGATTCTCACCGCATTGAACAGCTACACTACTGGGGGTCACAGGTTGCCTCAACGGGAAGTCCACCGCCACCTCGCTCTGCACCTCTGGAACGATGGGAAACCTCCAGTCCAAACAATAGTTATCTTTAGTGAAGCAGTGCGGACAATCGCTTCAGGGACACTTCTGAAAAAAAAACACTTTTCAAAAACACTTTTGTTTTGTTCACTAATTGTGAACAAAAACCTGTTTACATTGCAAGTTTGCAAAATATTCCTTTTTCAAATTGCCCGAGAAACCAACTCATGGGAGCATAACAACTTTTCTTGTGAAATATGGGAGTTTTTTTCTAAATTGTTTCCATTCAATTTACAATTTTAATTTGCGCAATGTGAGGGGTAATGGAAACACAGCTACTGAAGTGATACTGATGTGAATATATGAAGAACAACTGATATATAGATATATGTTACATATATTACATAAATAGTAGATATAAAACATAATATATTTTTATATTATTGTTTCTATATGCTGGTGCATGCTTACTTGTGTGTGTGTGTGTGTGTGTGTATACAGTGTGTGTATATATATATATATATACATACACATACATACAATCGTGTTCAGAATTATTGGCACCCTTGGTAAATCAAAGAAGGCTCTGAAAATAAAACATTAATTATTAATAATTTTGATATTGTATTTTAAAAAATCACAATAATCTAACATTTAATTTAACTAAAACAATTGAAAATGGGGGAAAATCTCCTTATGAAATAGATATTTTTTTCTCAAATACACGTTGGACACAATTATTGGTACCCCTAGAAATTCTTATGAGTAAAATATCTCTGAAGTATATTCCCATTCATATTTACAATTTTGAGCACTCCAGGGTGATTATGAATATGAAATTATACAGCCATGACTTCCTGTTTCACAGAAATATAAATAGTAGGGAAAACAAAGTCCAAATTCCCTTAATTATCCATCATAACGAGAAAAAAACAAAGCATATATTTCTGATGTGCAGCAAAATATAATTGAGCTTCACAAATGAGTAAAGTGGCTTTAAGAAAAGAGCTAGAACAGTGACAATTCCAATTTCCAATCAGCAGAAAATGTTATGAATCTGCCTGAAAGGGGACATGTGTCTATTTGGCCTAATACAAGGTGAGGAGGAGAATTTGAGTGGCCAAAGAATCTTCAAAGACCGTTGCTGGAGAATTGTAGTGAAAGGCTGAGTTTCGGGGTCAGAAAACCTTAAAACATGGAATTGTCTCTGATCTCTTGTCAGGTGTTCTTTAACCTCGTCAGGCATTATAGGAGAAAATTTAGAGCTGTTAAACTGGCAAATGGAGGTTTAAAAAAGTATTAAATAAAAGGGGGGCCGTTATTTGTATCCAATGTGTATTAGTGAAAAACATTTATTTCATAATTATATTTTATTATTTTATATTTATATTATTAATTTTATATTATATTTCTATTTAACTATATTTATATATAGGGATCGATCGCAGCAGAAAGGGAAAGGAGAGTCTCGATACCAGAAATAATTAGGATTAACAAGTAATTAGGATTAATAACTTACCTTATCTGGAATCTTTTATTCCAGATAAGGTAAGGGTTTAACATCAGGGGAAGACAAAGCCAAAACAAAAAACAAAAATGACTCTTTATTATGCCTCTATATTTCCTAAATCGAAATTAAAGAAAATAAAATACAATCACAACTTACCTAACTCCCTTTTCCAAAACAATATAAAAAGATTATTCCAAAAATAAAATGGCGTCTATCCCCCTACGTCCCTTATCATAATAAATTACAATCTATTTGCATAAGCTATATACAATTTATCAGTTAACATTTCACAATCAGAATTGATAGTCGTAGTTAATTTGGCGCGGACCAAAAACAAGCAGATCTGTCAAAATGAAAGATGATACAGACGGAGCAGAATAATAGTCAGAAGAACATACGAATGAACGGCATGAAATGAGCGACGAGAAGTACAATGGCACAAAAAGCCTCGATCAACGTTAAGGGCAGTCCTTTATCCAAGTCAGGCAAGGATGAGAACCAATCACCACCTCCATCAGGTTAACTCCAAGAACCGCCTTCCTGGAAAAAAAATTAATCATACACAGTGAGAGAACACGAGAAGGCAGCATAGAAACAACAGACAAATGACTGATGGTATACCTCCCATTTTAAATTCTTATTCTCCAATGAAAGGTTAGATTTTTTGACATTATTTAAAATAAAAGATAAGGATTAACAATGCAGATTAATTTTCACAGCCTTCTTTGATAATATTTACCAAGGGTGCAAATTCTAATTCTGACCAGGACTACATTTATATATATATATATAAGCAATATTACATTTATAGACATAAGGTGAGGCTGTGTATCGGCAAGGCTGTGATTCGGCTGTAGGTCAGTAACCACAGCGTGTGGATATACAGCCAGTTTAACGGCAATAGTATGTTAATACATAAACAAAATAAAAACGGGGTGTCGTTAAAAGCCCTCTTTTGTGCAGAAGTACTTCCTTCCACTATGGATTCAAATCAAAGTTTGACAGTTTAACAGCAAAACGTCACTTTAGAACTAGTAACAAAGGAATGTTGAGTTGCTTCATTGAAAGCTTATTGTATTACTGTAGTAAAAGCAGTGTATTATGTATAGTAGATATTGTGAGACAGATGGACTCTGATTATGTGATTACCTACATCTTATATAGCATTCCTTCTTCAGATCAATCTCATTTCCCAATACACACTAGTTTGAATATCTGCTGAGGTAAGTGTTGTCTTTTTCGTAACGTTAATATCCTTTCATCTGTTAAGGGTGCTTTTGCTGCTCAGTGCATTTGTTCACTGCATTAAGCTGTTGTTGAAACTTAAAATAATTTCCGTTTATAGTGTTTATAACTTTTCAATGTAAAAGTTTTTACTGCTGACTCTCTTGTTGCAATCTAATGGTTGAACAATGTTACTAAAATTACCATCACGAACACGCACCATTTCTCAATACTAAACACTATTATTAAATACTTAAATATTATTTATTGAATAATATTTAATGAACAACAACAGAAGCCATCATAAAAGTTGCCAGGCAATTCAGACAAAAGTACATAGACAGCGATCTGATATACAGCATTTAATTTACATAAACATGCTGACCATCTGGACCTCACATGTCTGAAAAAGTTGAAGCTAATTTTCAAATAGATGTTATTTTATTAACAAACTGCATATTTGTACTATAAACAATTACATTCTCGCCTGAAAAACTACATTCCGTGACACAAAAACAGTAGTAAAATTATACTGGATTTGGGCATTCACTATGACACTCGCTGTAAGAAGTACCGCAAGCGGAGTGACAAGATTGTAAACTGTGAAACAGCTGTTGGAGTTCTGACATTACTCTTATATCATACTTTTATCAGCAAATCAGATTTGAAGACCAGAAAGAACTGTTATAGTGTATATATATATATATATACAGGGCCTGAAATTAACACCCGACCACGCGCCAAATGCGGGTGAATTTTGCAATTGGCGGGTAAAACTGTCAATCTACTTGCCACATTGGCGGGTAGCCAATGAGAATTGAATGATTCATTAGTTGTTGTTTTTTTGCGTCTGTTGTTTTTTATTTTTTAAGTCCGCCATTTCGTTGGATTTTAGCTCAAAATCTGGCGGCACATTACTGGGGTAAAGAGGCCAGCTGAAACGAACAACCAACAAAAAGATGAGGATGAGTCAAAGAAAAGTAAAAGACGACGTTTTAATACGAAGTGGACAATTGGCGACAACGGCAAGGTTCGTGAGGGGCTGATTTATGACCGCAGTACAGACGAAATGTACTGCAGTGACTGCCGTATGTATGGCTCAGGGAAAGCGAAGTCAAATCCTTTTGTAATCGGGACTAAAAACTTAAAATTAGAAGCAATTAAGGACCACGAGTCATCAAAAAGCCACCTACACACAATAAGTTGCAAAATATCAAAGACTGCACTTCCGGAGGAGACCGCTGCGGTCAAGGCACTGACGTCCATGAAAGCAGCGCAGTTTGAGAAGATGCGACTCCTGTTTCGGAACGTTCACGCGATCGGCAAGAAGATGAGGCCCTTCTCTGACTACGTTTGGATGTGCGAGTAAGTATTAAACTGTTGGTGAGATGGGATGAGATGAGATAAAGCAAAGCTGACGTTGGTTGCGGGGAGGAGTTTCCTCATCTCAGCTCGTAGACTTACAGGCACACACAAACAGTCAATTCGGAGAGAAATAAAACGCACATAAATTACTACAAGTTAAAGAATAATGTTTGTGTGATTTCTATTTTTCACCTTTATGAGGCAAAAAAAAAAAAAAAAAAAAAAACTGGCTGGTAAAAAGTTACTGTGGCAGGTGGTCAAAAAAGTTAACTTCAGGCCCTGTATATATATATATATATATATATATATATATATTAATACTGTCAAAGTTAACACATTAACGCAAATTCAATTTAACGGAACTAATTTTATTAACACGCGATTTAATGCAGCACATATTTTCTGTCTGACCTGTGGCCCAACCCGGTGACTTTTCTGTCTGACCCCTTAGTGACTTTTTTCCCTTCAAAAAAACGCCCCAACCTGACTTTTTTTCCCTTCAAGAAAGCAGTCTCTGAGAATTGCCGGTATGGTATTGCGCGTGCATACACCACTCTCTCTCTCTCTCTCTGTTTCTCTCTCTCTGTGCGTCAGCCAGTGTTGCAAACTATTTTCAATGGAAAGTAGCTAAAGTTTGCCCAATAAGTCGCTAAATGTCGCTAGATGGCATCATGTTCAAATTTATGACGTAATCATGTCCTATTTTGCATTCTGCCTAAAATGGCGGTACTTTATAACTGTTTTCCCTAATCCGTGCTCACATAATGTACTTTAATATACTAGCCGAGTGTCCAGTATAAAACTGTTATCATTTAACGTTAGATTCAGTTGTACAGTCTCTCAGATGTAGCCCAGTAAATGATCTCAGAGGAGTTCAGAAACTGGAATGAACTAAAGCTCTGTGACAGTGAGTAATATAAGTGCATGAGAATAATTAACAAAAAAAAGAAGAAAAAATTGTCAAATTAAATAGTTATCTTTCAAACAAAGGAGATGCAGGCAAGTGATTGGTCCATGGCAACACCGTGTGCACATGCGCAGCTCATTCACATCTATGTCAGCTGCCTTGCGGTCACTGGAATGTGCTGCTCCTCTCAAACAGAGCCAGTGCTCACTGTTCAGAGCAGTCACAGGGAAAGGTGTAACTCAAGATCTTGCGCTCGCAGGACAGTACTGGCGACATTTGGAAAGTTGCTAAGGTTTGTCCAAAAGTCGCTAGATTTGTCGCTAGGCGCTTTTAAAAAAAAAAGTCGCTAAGGGGTCTGAAAAGTCGCTAAATCCAGCGACAATTCGCTAAGTTGCCAACACTGGCATCAGCTCGGTTCAGCGCGCGGCAGGCAGCTGAGGAGTGGCAATTTCAGTTAAACAGATATATTATATTGCTTCTCTAGTTTTATATGATGCAAGTATAGCCAAAATCACAGCACTGATATTGTCTTTATCTTATGTGTATTTGATTTCATTGGGCGACGGCTCGATTTTTTAGGATTTTTGTTCAGATTAACATCTTGGAAGGGAGAGCTGGTTATGTATACTAGTCTTAATGGGTCGCGTTTAAATTACTATTTCATATTCATCCCCTTGTCTGACAACAGAAACAGTAAAATATATCAATGAAAACTGTTTTATTGAGAATTTAGCTGCATCAAAATATAGTATGTGGGCACAGAGAGAGAAACAAATTCAATAATTTGACATTGCAGGTGTCACTCCAAGCATTTTCGGTGAGCAAAGAGTGCCTTGTGTTCGGGCCGGCCTACTCTCACGTTGTCCTGAGACCCCGGCCTGGATACGTGCCTGAGGTTCCCACCACACTCTTCCGTGATCAGGTTGTGAACCTGCAAGCACGGCCCTCGGAGGAGGCAGATCTAGCCTTGGTGTTGCTGTGTCCCGTAAGAGCATTGCGCACATATGTGGACCGCACCCGGAGCTTCAGAAGCTCTGAGAAGCTCTTTGTCTGCCACGGAGGTCAGCAGAAAGGGAAGGCTGTCTCCAAGCAGAGGTTGGCCCACTGGATAGTGGCCTTGGCGTACCAATCTCAAGGCGAGCCGTGCCCCCTGGGGGTGACGGCTCACTCCACTCTGAGTGTTTCCTCCTCCCATGTGTTGGTGCAAGGCACCTCTCTGGCAGACACCTGCAGAGCTTGCGGGCTGGGCAAAACCGAACACCTTCGTGAGAGTCTACAGTCTCCACGTTGAGCCAGTCTCTTCCCATGTGGTGCGTAACAGGTAATGAGCAGGAAGAGCTGGCCGGTGTCACGCTTGCTGCACCATTCCCCCTCATCCGTGGATGCGAGTGCTTTTTTCCTCCTCCATTTCAGTACCCCGGACTGCGAACCCTGGTGGAGTTTCTCCAGCACCCCCGGCAATCAAACTGGGTGGAGCTGTCTGACTCCAGGCCTAGTACTGGTACTAGCTCGCCCGGGTCTCCGGTCAGCCCCTGTACTGGGCTAGGTGTCCGTATGGCCTGATTCCCCTCAGGTAATCCCATATGTGTATTCTTCCACAGTAAGAGTTCCCTTACGGTACGTTCATGTCTTTCCTTTGACAGAGTATTCTGTCAGGCTCTGCTGGCAGCTCTCCTCCCTACGTCTAGGAAACTCCCTCCACCCCAGAGGCCAGTTGTATGTAATACTGCCCCAGGCCTGGGTCAGTCCATATCAGTGTCTCCACATTTTACCTCCCTTCGGGCAGGATGTTGCCTCCGTAGCGACCTTCTCTGGAAGGCCTGCTTCCCCGTCGTTACTGCCAAGCTGTACAAATAGGAACGACTTGAAGCTATCTTTTACCCATGGTCAAAATCCCTTCCAACTTCTGTGGGAAAAGGAAGAGCAGCTTGGCTATCTCCAGCAGCGATGTACTCAGTGTTCCCTGCGGGCTCCAAGGTTAGCGAATTTGCGCTTGGGCAATGGGGAGGTTGCAACCTTTCGAATGGCATTTGTCTGTCATGCCTGGGACTCGTTCTTGGCTCCTCAGCAGAAAACCTGATGAGTGGATGCACCTGTCACCCTTTTATACCCGTATGAACAGGGAGTGGCTCAGGTATGCAAAATATACTAGCCAATATTCATTGGCGTTTTCTCTTAATGTGAGAGATGATTGGGGATTCCAGGTAAATCCCCTATGTCGTCATGACATAACTCGGAGTGACCGACAGATAGGGAACTTAAAACACTGTCCATCAGGGAACGATGGTTACTTGGTAACCGAGACATTATTACTTGTTGAGGTCAGACAATTAACACCTCTGTTTTTTTTCAGAATTTAGCAGTAAGAAATTACTCATCATCCACTTTTATATCGACTATGCATTCCATAAGTTTCTTAATTTGGTGTGTTTCACCGAGCCGCGAAGAAATATATAGCTCATATACATGGGCATAAATTTCATTTAAGAGTAGGGGGGACAATAAATATAAAATTTATCATGAGCAATTTTTGAAGGGGACACAAAAAATACAGTCAAATTGTACTTATAAAAGTATGTCCCCACAGTGAAAAACTTTGCTTCTATCATTATTATTGTAGCACGGAGACTGCGTCATTATGGTTATTTTCAAAGTTTTTCTCAGGTTCAATGACAAAGCAGATCAGCACATTTAAAACAGCCACAAACCAAGGATAAGAAATAAAATCCCTTTTATTTCATCCATGCTGACGATTGTAATGATGCCAGGTTGTTTACCTCAGCTTAGAGCGTTTTGCTCGTGCTGCTTCTCAGAATGTTTGGTCGCTATAGCAACCAGTTGTAGTGGAAAACTGTAGGTCCGAAACAGAGCAGAACCAAACTGAACCGAGCTGGTACCAGTCAGTGGAAAACCCCCATAAGCTGCAGTGCACTATGCAACAAGCTATTGTAAACAAGCTAACGTTAACTAGATAAGTAATATTTTAATTGCTAATATAGCAGACTCTTGGAAATTTACATCGATAACGTTAATCAGCATTTTTGCCGCAACTAATTTATGAATGAGTCTGCTGCATCAACTACATTAAAGAGAATCGCTTTATTTAAAGTGAATAAAGTATCCTACTTACTGGAGTTCAACATTAACTGAGCCGCAGCCACACACCTGACTCGTGTGTGGAGTAGGTGAGATGAAATGGGAAAGCAGGTAGTGGGCCAAACCACTGTGAGAAAGGGGAGGGGGAACTCAACTGTTTCTAAAAGTATTTTTAGCGTTTTTTTTTTTTCTACTTACACAATTATTTTAGGTATACATACATATATTTTTCACAATAGAGAGTGCGATTTTTTAAAATATTTTTTTTGGGGGGGACAACCCTCGGATGGGGGGGACATGTCCCTTCCGTCCCCCCCGGGATTTACGCCCATGCTCATATATAGTATCATCAGCATAATAGTGAAAGCTAACCCGTGTTTCCTGATGATATTTCCCAAGTGTAGCATGTAAACTGTGAAAATGAATGGCCCTGGTACTGAGCCTTGAGGTCAGATAAGTACGATTTGAACCATGCTAGAGCACTTCCACCAATGCCAAAAAAGTTTTCTACCACCAGCACGAGAGTCTTCAGAAGAGCGTGCTCAACTCGTTGAATTCACTCGTCAGCAGAAGTCAGGAGCAGACGATGTAACCGCTCGGCTCCGAAGTGAATAGCTGAATATGTGCTGCACCTGCTGCCTACTTATGCTCAGGCTGTGATCAGCGGCAGCTGGATGCAATAATCGCATGCCAATGTGCATTGGCTCGTTTAGTTTACACTCAAAGTGGATTGGTCTCTCTCTCTAAGTGAGATCCCAAATCGTCGGTCCTCCGACGTGACGTCGAGAGTGATAGGGAATTTAATATATTTATTTAAAACAAATAAAATTTATTATTAATAAAAACAGAAATCAAGCTGTATTTATTCATTTATCAGGATTATTATTATTATTATTATATCCATAAACCACCTTTTCATTACGGTTACCATGATACAGTCAATATAACAAATGAAAGCTATAATTAATAATTAAGAAAATAAATATAATATATTATATTATATATTATAATTAGACTATTTAGAATATATCCATAAACAACTTGACATTACAGTTTGGCATTGCAGTGCAATATATTTATTTAAAAAAAAAAAAAAATATTATAAGAAGAACATTTTTTTTTATTTGTGTCAATATAGTAATAATTATTATTATTATTAATAATATTATTATTATCGTTGTTGTTGTTATTATTAGTATTCAATTGTGTACAATAGTATAGTAAAACACCTGTCATTATGTTTACTATGATACAGTTACTTTAACAAATGAAAGGTATACTTAATAATTTAAAACAAAATATATTACATTACATTCAATTAAATTACATTATATAATATTATATTATGTATAAAAATCTTAATATCTCTTAAAATCTCAGGTATGCACCTCGAAATCAGGCAGCATGTTGTTTTCAGCTCAGCGCACTCAGAGGGCCTTTAAATCGCTATTTGATTAAGCAGTAGTCACGCAGGTATTAACTCAGAGCTCTGACATTAACAAAATGAAAATACATTTCCATGAAAATAGATTACCTAGCGGTTGGATGACACCGTTTGATGCAGAGACCTCTTTCCACCCGGTTACTATCTTGAAATTTAAGAAAAAGTCTTTTTAAAGCTCTGAGAAAAGCCTGCGTTTTAATACACTATTTTATCAGTAAAGAGGGCCGCCTTTCAAATTAAGCGCTAATATAAATTAGCGCTGATTCCTCCTTCCATCGATAATCTTTACCATGAAATGAAATCAGGCCTGTAAGCTCTAAAATGTGCTTTAATGTTTCATCCAATTACTCGCTCCAGAGCCTCATAGTTTGATGTTTCATTAATGATGAATTCTGAAGTGTCTTGAGATCTAATCTGAAACTTGGGCCTGATGTACTGTGGCTGGATGGGAAGCGTTTTTGTGTGGTGTGGGCTAGCAGAGGACAGAAATATACTCCAGACTTGACCCTGATTTTTGCAGTCTTGCAAAATGTTGCATGTTATTAGCATTGAGAGTGCACATGGACATTCACACACTCCATACACTGCCTGTTATTGAGTCAGGAAGTCGAGAAGACTAGGCTAAACATGTTTGAATATGTGACACCTCCTAGTATGTGGTAATTAATTCTCATCATTTTGTAGCTATTTTGATTCTATAGCTCGTTTAAAGGAATAGTTCACCCAAAAAATGACAATTTGCTGAAGGTTTACTTGCTCTCAGGTCATCCAAGATGGAGATGAGTTTGTTTCTCCATCAGATTTGGAGAAATGTAGCATCACATCACTTGCTCACCAATGGATGTGAATGGGTGCCGTCAGAATGAGAGTCCAAACAGCTGATACAAATATCACAATAATCCACAAGTAATCCACACCACTCCAGTCCATCAGTTAACATATTGTGAAGCCAGAAGCTGTGTATTTATGTGAAATGAATAGTGGTGGGCCGTTATCGGCGTTAACGTGCTGCGTTAACGCGAGACTCTTATCGGCGATAAAAAAAATATCGCCGTTAATCTATTCTCAAAGTTGGGTTGGGAGCTGGGTCTATACTACACAAGCTATGATGACTTTCACCCTGATATTTTAGCGCGGATGTATACCTAGCCGAATTGCACTGTAGGGGGCGAGAACGAGTCTTCGAACTAGAGGCTCGCAGTCCGTGAAGGACAGATTGTTAACGGCTGGTCTATGTGGTAATACAATCGGGCAGGACATCCAAACGCTCAGCTATCATTCATCAACCTCAAATATGGCTTTTCATCTGAAAGATGTATGTAGTAGCAACTTTACATGGCCGCTCAATATGGTGTTAACCTAGAGAAACGTGCGCTATTGAAGTGTTTGTGTGGAAGCGCGAGTAGTTAGTACCATACACCACCTGTCAAAATGATTGATTGACAGGTGGGCGGGGCTTCGGGTATAGGGGCGGGACTTCCGGTGTAGGCGGGACTTCCGGTATAAGGCGGGACTTCCGGTACAGGGGCGGGACTTCCGGTATAAGGCGGGACTTCCTGTATAGGCGGGACTTCCTGTATAAGGCGGGACTTCCTGTATAGGCGGGACTTCCTGTATAATCAATCATGTTATAATGACAGTAGGTTTTGATGTTTTTGACAGGTGGTTTTGATGGTTTTGATGATTTTGACAGGTGGTTTTGATGTTTTGACAGCAGGTTTTGATGGTTTTGATGTTTTGACAGCAGGTTTTGATGTTTTTGATGATTTTGACAGGTGGTTTTGATGGTTTTGATGTTTTGACAGCAGGTTTTGATGATTTTGACAGGTGGTTTTGATGTTTTGACAGCAGGTTTTGATGATTTTGATGATTTTGACAGGTGGTTTTGATGTTTTGACAGCAGGTTTTGATGGTTTTGATGTTTTGACAGCAGGTTTTGATGATTTTGATGATTTTGACAGGTGGTTTTGATGGTTTTGAAGGCTGTATAATAAATGACAGCAGGTTTTGATGATTTTGATGATTTTGACAGTTGGTTTTGATGGTTTTGAAGGCTGTATAATAAATGACAGAAGGTTTTTGTTTTGAAGGAGGTATAATAAATAATTTGTATGTGCCACAAGGGGCCCTTTGTTAAAACCTAGTAATATTGTAATTCAAAAACTAGTTAGTTCGACAGAGTTAAAAATACAAATACACTCATCAAAGTAAATAGACAGGAAAAACGAAGGTAAAAAAAGATTCATACATTTACCAACGATCTAAAAAGAAAGGCAATCTCAGAGACGTTTGTTAAAACACCACAGTCACAAGATAGTCTTGGGGTCACTGAACGGAAAAGTTAAACAAAGAGAGTAAGTACGGAAAGTTAAACAAAGAGAGTAAGCGCGGTCAGGTCCGTATAGAGAGCTCCGTGGATATGTCCGTGCACTACAAAGGTCGAGCTCGAAATGAGGCTCCGATCACAGCTGGGGGTAGACCACGCCTACGTCCCACCCCCCTAGATCCGGACGAGGAGGTACCAAAACGGAGATATAGAGTAAAGTAAAATGTTAGAAGTTATTTTTAATGAGTCTTTTAACATGTCTTAATTAATTAAAACATACAATATCATGCACCTAAAACATGTATAGCTTGAATGCAAGTAGTTTTTTGGATAAAAGTGTCTGCTAAATGCATAAATAAATGCAAATCCTTCCTTTAAAAGCTATTCTTTTAAACAAACAACCCCTCATAGGTTCCGGGAAAAGTTTTGTTTTAAAACCCATCTTTTGAACAATGGTATTGTAACGCTTAAGACTTCTAGGGTTATATAATGTGTTATGTAGCATGTGTGGAGACATTGAAATGCGAAACAGTGTTAAATGGGGAAAAGTTATTTTTTTATTAAAGTTATTTTTTCATACACAACAATGTCACGGAAAAACTTCAAAACAAGAAAGTCCGAGTATATCATTTATAAAAGAGTACAAAAATAGACGACGTAAACCAAATAAGGGTCAAACCGCGTAATAGAAAACAAGAAAGACAAAGAAAACTAGGATTCGAATGTGGATAAGCTAACAAAAGGTTCACTTTGTTTATATTAAACAAGTTCTAGTATAAAGAAAATGCGACGTATATACACGTAAAAATAAGCAATGTTTTTATTTTCCAGAAAGCGTTGTTTAAAATTTGGTAAAATACGATGTAAGAAAACAAATAAAAATGAAGACAGGTTATTTAAACAACTAAGACAATATTAACATTAAATAATATAGAGTAACCTTACTTACTGTGGTATAAAATAAATATCAAGCCGTTAAAAATATACGTTTGTCAGAAGTTTGTAATATTACAATTTAAAACTAGTTAGTTTGACAATGAAAATAAAAAAATCGAACTTTTAAGACAGAAGTTTTCTCACAAGAAAAGCTGGGAAACAAGGAAAAATAAACGCGCATTTAGCCGTTGTCCAAAAAGAAGGTAATCCCAGAGGCGTTTGTTAAAACACCGCCGTCAAAAGATAGTCTATCATAACTTAGATGAACGGAAAATTAAACAAAAGAAAAAAGCCCCCCCAAACGGCGAGAAGTCCGCGCGTGTCCGTTTCAAACGTAGAATGGCGAGACATCCGGTTCCAGGCAGACCGCGCCTACGTCCCATCCTCTAGATCCGGACGAGGAGGGACCAAAACTGAGATTTAAAAGGATTTAATCCATGACTTTTTGACAGGGCTTTTTGTCAATCTTACGATACGTTATAACAACTAAAACACAGGTATACACATACAAATATTTAACAGGAATGAAACCAAATCAATAACTCTCTGATTTTCTTGTCATAAGACTTGTTATCATTTGAAATACGCGTGCAGCATGTAAACATTTTTTTTTTACATCACACGAGATGCAGATATTTCATCTCAAGCAATGCAACGAAGTTGAAGACGGTCGTGTCAATATCACATTTCACGCAGCCCGAGATGCCAGTGAAAAGTATGATTAAACAATGATATAACTATTGTTTAACAAATATCATTATAACAAAATGTAAAACCTAAAACCATGAATCTCTAACCTAACTAATTTTTACAACAGATTAGACTTTCTTTCTCGCTTAATAAACTGTGTTATTAACCGTAAGGGGAGTTAAATGCAGCATGCTTTATTGCATTCAAATAAAAACAACAACCGATCTATATAGGTTTATTCGACTGAGCTTTGATAAAATAACTGATGTAAGAAACATGCAAATATTCGACAAGGTTTATCAAACTGGTGTGTCAGGTGATTTGCGTTGTTGTACATATCTCGCTGATACAGATATGTTGAGATGTTTAACATCTGTAAAAAATAGTATTTTTAGCTTCCACATAGGAACCATGTCCACACTCAACGGTTTTGTGTAACAGAGTCCTGAGACAAATGAAAATAAAATGTGTGAAATAATGATGACAGGAAGAGCGACAGACTAAAAGCTTCAGATTTATTAAAACAATCGAGCGTGTGTATTTTTCTCTTGAATACGTATGCATACAGTAACCAGTGTGTACACGAATATTTATAATACATAACCGCATAATTCAGCGATTCTATCAAATGAATCATTCATTTTAAAGTCAGATTTGATTTCTCGTCAAAACACAATAAAACTTTTTAAAAACGTTAAAACTTTCTTACGACTTTTTAATTATGTCGAACAAAATGAATATAGGGTTATGTTTTTAGTTTTAGATGTTTGTAAGTTAATCACAGCTTTAACCTAAAACATTTTTCATTCAAACTCTCTCTTGCGCGCACACGGCGCACATCTGCCAACAACATCCTTAACTTGGTTTAATCATTCAGATGTAGTTGAAACTCTATAACGCGTTCAATGTAAGTTATGCATCGACGCAGCTATAGATGCTGGAAGAGCTCATTGAGCTGTTTAACTGTAGAAAATGTATACAATGACGCGTAAAACTAGATCGACAGACCGAGTGTACGTGCCTAAAACAAGCCTGGAACCATTTCGAACCATTCTAACTCTAAGTGCGACCACAGGGAGAAAATGTGTTATAGCACAGCAGTAAAACACTGGACGTGAACTGAGCTGGTTTTGATGTTTTGGTCTGAACGACCAAATAACTACAAGTCCTACTTAAAATCTACGATGAAACTAGAAAATATACGTGTGACCTAACAGTGTTTAAAATACTGGACACGTGCAGTTAGATGAAGACACGCAGAGTTGGTTAACACAACGAAATATGTCGTGAAGCATACGTATGACAAGCGTTCTGCAGGACTGACTGACTGACTTTTTTTCTTAAGATTTGATTTCAAGAAAACACACACACACACACACACACACACACACACGCACACACAAAACCAAATCGTTACGCTATTTCACGAAATGACGGGATGGTCAATTTCGACATACACGTCAAGCCTGTTTACCATAAGCATGTTCTTCTTATACATTTTTAACAATTATTTTAACAAATATTTTAGTTTCCACAAAGATACAAACGTTGTCGTACAAATGTTGCAGGCCTTTCAGGTCAGCGAACTACAATACCCAGCATATACATCGGACTACAAACATGGTTGCCACGAATCCATACATATACAAAACGGTCTATACGCGACAGATCTCTAAATCGTCAGACTTTTGGTTATACGTACGTTCGGATACCCTATATAGAAAGACTCGTATTACCAACGCTTTTTTACAAAGTATACGCTTCTTTCGCCTTGCGATGTTACAAACCCCATTTTTGCGAGATCTACACGTCTGTAGAAATAATTAACAGGTCTTATAAAATCGTTGATTTGACTTCACTTTAAAACACCATCCGCACGAACGATAAATCAGACGCTCTTAAAATCGATAGTGCACAAAACGTGTGTAAAAGGGCGGATGATCGCAGGAAAACAATTTAAGGGTGCTACACACAGGTGAGTGAGCCTGCACAAGCCACCTGTAGTAACACACTCTCCTCTAGTCGCACTAGACACTTTCACACACTACTGTGTGTACATAATCCCACAAAAGACTGATTGTAATATATGACTGATATATGTATGTTTACAGGCCCGTACACCGCAAATCACCCTGCACCGTTTCCCAGCCAGCTGCTTAAATGTCTCTCTTTTTGCACATGTACACTATTTGAGTCATCTACACAGTTGTGGAGTTTGTATTTTTAGTTTATTTATAGGTAACCATTTATATATATATATATATATAGCATCTGTATAGTCAAAGCTGACAGTAGGTTAGTTGTGTATAGGTTTATACTGTTTTACTTAGTGTTGTATATCTGTATTCATGTAGCACCGTGGTCCAGCGTGGCGCGATATTTCGTCCCGCTGTATGTCCACAGATGTAGCGGGATGACAATAAAGATAGGGCGTATGTCAGTGTATGTCAAGATAGTGACATACACTTGACTTGGTGACACATTAACGTGATATTTCGGGGTCGTGTCTTACACAATTGTGTGTTACTTAACGTTTTTATGCCGTTTTCATATAAAATATAACAGTCTGTTACCAATTTAGATGTGTTTATTATGAAATCACACAAAGAACCGCTGAAGAACGTACTGTTTGCTAACACGGAATTAATTAAAATAATACTCTGTGCTCATTTAACCGGTATATTTACAGTATGTTGAACGTAATACAGTTAAACAGGAGCATTGAAACATTAAAAACCTATTAAACAGTTGTTTCAATACAAACATAATTTATCAAATACTATTAAACTATTGAATTTTGGACACCTTAAAACACTTTATTCAATCAAAAACCTGTCCCAAAAGACAGACGGCCAAATCTTCAACGATTACTGAGACGGACGGAGTTTATGCAAAAGACAAAATAATTATTCTTCGTCACAATAACATAAGCGTTCCAATAATTTGATAACCTTACTATAGATTTTCTCAATATTCTTTATTCTAGTTATTGTTTTCCTCTTATTCATAAACCCACAAGAGTTAAATAAAATTCAACAGCTTACAAATTCTCTAAGCGAATACATAAAATCTGATGTTTTATATTCAGACTTGTCTGATAATTTTCTGATATATCGTTATTCTATAATTAGGGCTAACAGGATGGAACTCTCAAAAGAAATACGGCAAAATAACTGTTTTTATCGATCAATTAAATGACAGATCCTCTACACGACACCGGTTAAGACTAAACAAATGACTTTTATTCTGGGACGTCCTTCCAGTCTGCCTACGATACATGCGTTCAGAAGACAAACCACGCGTGAAAAGCGTGTGTTTGTGTTTTTTCTGTTGCCTTTACAACTAGTAGGCCTACGCTTCAGACTTTTATGACTATTACACTTAAAGCGATCCCATTTCACAACAACGCGTACATGGATACGCATTTTCTTTTGCGTATGTCTCTAAACAACGGTTAGGTAAATGACTTGAGGTTGTTACGTCATTTTTACGGGAAAAGGTGGGATGGATTCATGTATTTTTATTCCGTCCACACCAAAGCTCTGGCACCGACTGTCTTTTAGGTCTGACCCAGAAAACAGACGTCTTAATATTTTGTTCTTCTTTTCATGAAAACAAGCGGCAGGTAGTTTTTGTCCTCAGCTGCGGTATAGCGACACGTTTTAACACGTCGTGAATTCCGATAGTTTGTTAGCAAACGCAACAGTTTATTACTGAGATGTCACATCAGAGCCGCGTTCTAGTTTATATTTTTAAACTACTTATATGTTTAACTTAGTTGCATCTTTAACGGGCGCTACCGTTCTACGCCCCGTCACACCGTCCAGAGATACTATAAACAATAAAAAAATTCGTTAACTCACGCTTTGAAAGCAGAACCGTTTTTACACGTTTCCGTGACTTTGTTAGCTCTTTCTGTTTGAATTTGTGTACCGCCGTTTTTGCTATCCTTATCTTATTTTCCCCACCTAATTGTAATTGTTAGGCCTTGGCGTTATAGGCTTTTAAAAAACTAGGTCTCCTAGATTTTGGCGTCTCGTTAACGGGCCTTTTTGTTCTTATAAGTTAATAATTATGTCAATTGGTTGATTTAATAAAATATTGCTTTAAATCGTGTCTTCATTCGAGACATTTACGTTACATTATTACATTGTGGGGGATATGAGATACAAGATCGTTTGAAATTGATAACAAACAAAAAAGAAAAACGTATCTTAGGCGTGACCATTGTTTATGACTTCCTGGCAACGTCACACACGTTGAGGGCGGACCCAAATGCTAAAACCAAAGACGACCGGACTGACAAACTCATTTACGACATTGCTAGCGGGTTTGAAGGTACAGACGACGGATCTGCTGTAAGACCTTGTCAAAACAAAACGCTATCTACATGGATCAACAGAATCAACTTCAAGAATCCAATTTGTCTGAGCCTGACGCGCTCTCCAATTGTTCTACTAACGACGTTTTGGCGGATCTGAACCATAAACTGAAAATTGAAACTGAAAGTGAAATGCCTAAGAACCGTCACGGATTAAAACAGTCAATCAAAATTCTAGGAAATGGTGATAACGCTCTATATCGGTTAGGGGACAAAATGTATCTCTTGGAAAAACGTTGCACAAAAGCTAA
Organism: Oxygymnocypris stewartii; assembly: GCA_003573665.1. NCBI lineage: Eukaryota > Metazoa > Chordata > Actinopteri > Cypriniformes > Cyprinidae > Oxygymnocypris > Oxygymnocypris stewartii. The sequence continues at coordinate 362,968 of QVTF01020890.1, read as the reverse complement.
TGGCTACTGATTGGAGTTCTGATGCGTTACGGAAAAACGTGTTTTGCAAAAGAAGAAGATCCCACGTTTAAACTATATTACAGAGGACAAATGATCGGTCTGATACGTAAGATCATTTTGGCGGCATGCGATCCAAATCATCCTTTCTTACAATTTCCATTTCGTTCTTGAGATTTGTTTCACGTTTGGTATCACCCGTACAATCATGATTTGGATCGCATGCCGCCAAAATGATCTTACGTATCAGACCGATCATTTGTCCTCTGTAATATAGTTTAAACGTGGGATCTTCTTCTTTTGCAAAACACGTTTTTCCGTAACGCATCAGAACTCCAATCAGTAGCCATTAGCTTTTGTGCAACGTTTTTCCAAGAGATACATTTTGTCCCCTAACCGATATAGAGCGTTATCACCATTTCCTAGAATTTTGATTGACTGTTTTAATCCGTGACGGTTCTTAGGCATTTCACTTTCAGTTTCAATTTTCAGTTTATGGTTCAGATCCGCCAAAACGTCGTTAGTAGAACAATTGGAGAGCGCGTCAGGCTCAGACAAATTGGATTCTTGAAGTTGATTCTGTTGATCCATGTAGATAGCGTTTTGTTTTGACAAGGTCTTACAGCAGATCCGTCGTCTGTACCTTCAAACCCGCTAGCAATGTCGTAAATGAGTTTGTCAGTCCGGTCGTCTTTGGTTTTAGCATTTGGGTCCGCCCTCAACGTGTGTGACGTTGCCAGGAAGTCATAAACAATGGTCACGCCTAAGATACGTTTTTCTTTTTTGTTTGTTATCAATTTCAAACGATCTTGTATCTCATATCCCCCACAATGTAATAATGTAACGTAAATGTCTCGAATGAAGACACGATTTAAAGCAATATTTTATTAAATCAACCAATTGACATAATTATTAACTTATAAGAACAAAAAGGCCCGTTAACGAGACGCCAAAATCTAGGAGACCTAGTTTTTTAAAAGCCTATAACGCCAAGGCCTAACAATTACAATTAGGTGGGGAAAATAAGATAAGGATAGCAAAAACGGCGGTACACAAATTCAAACAGAAAGAGCTAACAAAGTCACGGAAACGTGTAAAAACGGTTCTGCTTTCAAAGCGTGAGTTAACGTATTTTTTTATTGTTTATAGTATCTCTGGACGGTGTGACGGGGCGTAGAACGGTAGCGCCCGTTAAAGATGCAACTAAGTTAAACATATAAGTAGTTTAAAAATATAAACTAGAACGCGGCTCTGATGTGACATCTCAGTAATAAACTGTTGCGTTTGCTAACAAACTATCGGAATTCACGACGTGTTAAAACGTGTCGCTATACCGCAGCTGAGGACAAAAACTACCTGCCGCTTGTTTTCATGAAAAGAAGAACAAAATATTAAGACGTCTGTTTTCTGGGTCAGACCTAAAAGACAGTCGGTGCCAGAGCTTTGGTGTGGACGGAATAAAAATACATGAATCCATCCCACCTTTTCCCGTAAAAATGACGTAACAACCTCAAGTCATTTACCTAACCGTTGTTTAGAGACATACGCAAAAGAAAATGCGTATCCATGTACGCGTTGTTGTGAAATGGGATCGCTTTAAGTGTAATAGTCATAAAAGTCTGAAGCGTAGGCCTACTAGTTGTAAAGGCAACAGAAAAAACACAAACACACGCTTTTCACGCGTGGTTTGTCTTCTGAACGCATGTATCGTAGGCAGACTGGAAGGACGTCCCAGAATAAAAGTCATTTGTTTAGTCTTAACCGGTGTCGTGTAGAGGATCTGTCATTTAATTGATCGATAAAAACAGTTATTTTGCCGTATTTCTTTTGAGAGTTCCATCCTGTTAGCCCTAATTATAGAATAACGATATATCAGAAAATTATCAGACAAGTCTGAATATAAAACATCAGATTTTATGTATTCGCTTAGAGAATTTGTAAGCTGTTGAATTTTATTTAACTCTTGTGGGTTTATGAATAAGAGGAAAACAATAACTAGAATAAAGAATATTGAGAAAATCTATAGTAAGGTTATCAAATTATTGGAACGCTTATGTTATTGTGACGAAGAATAATTATTTTGTCTTTTGCATAAACTCCGTCCGTCTCAGTAATCGTTGAAGATTTGGCCGTCTGTCTTTTGGGACAGGTTTTTGATTGAATAAAGTGTTTTAAGGTGTCCAAAATTCAATAGTTTAATAGTATTTGATAAATTATGTTTGTATTGAAACAACTGTTTAATAGGTTTTTAATGTTTCAATGCTCCTGTTTAACTGTATTACGTTCAACATACTGTAAATATACCGGTTAAATGAGCACAGAGTATTATTTTAATTAATTCCGTGTTAGCAAACAGTACGTTCTTCAGCGGTTCTTTGTGTGATTTCATAATAAACACATCTAAATTGGTAACAGACTGTTATATTTTATATGAAAACGGCATAAAAACGTTAAGTAACACACAATTGTGTAAGACACGACCCCGAAATATCACGTTAATGTGTCACCAAGTCAAGTGTATGTCACTATCTTGACATACACTGACATACGCCCTATCTTTATTGTCATCCCGCTACATCTGTGGACATACAGCGGGACGAAATATCGCGCCACGCTGGACCACGGTGCTACATGAATACAGATATACAACACTAAGTAAAACAGTATAAACCTATACACAACTAACCTACTGTCAGCTTTGACTATACAGATGCTATATATATATATATATATAAATGGTTACCTATAAATAAACTAAAAATACAAACTCCACAACTGTGTAGATGACTCAAATAGTGTACATGTGCAAAAAGAGAGACATTTAAGCAGCTGGCTGGGAAACGGTGCAGGGTGATTTGCGGTGTACGGGCCTGTAAACATACATATATCAGTCATATATTACAATCAGTCTTTTGTGGGATTATGTACACACAGTAGTGTGTGAAAGTGTCTAGTGCGACTAGAGGAGAGTGTGTTACTACAGGTGGCTTGTGCAGGCTCACTCACCTGTGTGTAGCACCCTTAAATTGTTTTCCTGCGATCATCCGCCCTTTTACACACGTTTTGTGCACTATCGATTTTAAGAGCGTCTGATTTATCGTTCGTGCGGATGGTGTTTTAAAGTGAAGTCAAATCAACGATTTTATAAGACCTGTTAATTATTTCTACAGACGTGTAGATCTCGCAAAAATGGGGTTTGTAACATCGCAAGGCGAAAGAAGTGTATACTTTGTAAAAAAGCGTTGGTAATACGAGTCTTTCTATATAGGGTATCCGAACGTACGTATAACCAAAAGTCTGACGATTTAGAGATCTGTCGCGTATAGACCGTTTTGTATATGTATGGATTCGTGGCAACCATGTTTGTAGTCCGATGTATATGCTGGGTATTGTAGTTCGCTGACCTGAAAGGCCTGCAACATTTGTACGACAACGTTTGTATCTTTGTGGAAACTAAAATATTTGTTAAAATAATTGTTAAAAATGTATAAGAAGAACATGCTTATGGTAAACAGGCTTGACGTGTATGTCGAAATTGACCATCCCGTCATTTCGTGAAATAGCGTAACGATTTGGTTTTGTGTGTGCGTGTGTGTGTGTGTGTGTGTGTGTGTGTGTGTGTGTTCTTGAAATCAAATCTTAAGAAAAAAAGTCAGTCAGTCAGTCCTGCAGAACGCTTGTCATACGTATGCTTCACGACATATTTCGTTGTGTTAACCAACTCTGCGTGTCTTCATCTAACTGCACGTGTCCAGTATTTTAAACACTGTTAGGTCACACGTATATTTTCTAGTTTCATCGTAGATTTTAAGTAGGACTTGTAGTTATTTGGTCGTTCAGACCAAAACATCAAAACCAGCTCAGTTCACGTCCAGTGTTTTACTGCTGTGCTATAACACATTTTCTCCCTGTGGTCGCACTTAGAGTTAGAATGGTTCGAAATGGTTCCAGGCTTGTTTTAGGCACGTACACTCGGTCTGTCGATCTAGTTTTACGCGTCATTGTATACATTTTCTACAGTTAAACAGCTCAATGAGCTCTTCCAGCATCTATAGCTGCGTCGATGCATAACTTACATTGAACGCGTTATAGAGTTTCAACTACATCTGAATGATTAAACCAAGTTAAGGATGTTGTTGGCAGATGTGCGCCGTGTGCGCGCAAGAGAGAGTTTGAATGAAAAATGTTTTAGGTTAAAGCTGTGATTAACTTACAAACATCTAAAACTAAAAACATAACCCTATATTCATTTTGTTCGACATAATTAAAAAGTCGTAAGAAAGTTTTAACGTTTTTAAAAAGTTTTATTGTGTTTTGACGAGAAATCAAATCTGACTTTAAAATGAATGATTCATTTGATAGAATCGCTGAATTATGCGGTTATGTATTATAAATATTCGTGTACACACTGGTTACTGTATGCATACGTATTCAAGAGAAAAATACACACGCTCGATTGTTTTAATAAATCTGAAGCTTTTAGTCTGTCGCTCTTCCTGTCATCATTATTTCACACATTTTATTTTCATTTGTCTCAGGACTCTGTTACACAAAACCGTTGAGTGTGGACATGGTTCCTATGTGGAAGCTAAAAATACTATTTTTTACAGATGTTAAACATCTCAACATATCTGTATCAGCGAGATATGTACAACAACGCAAATCACCTGACACACCAGTTTGATAAACCTTGTCGAATATTTGCATGTTTCTTACATCAGTTATTTTATCAAAGCTCAGTCGAATAAACCTATATAGATCGGTTGTTGTTTTTATTTGAATGCAATAAAGCATGCTGCATTTAACTCCCCTTACGGTTAATAACACAGTTTATTAAGCGAGAAAGAAAGTCTAATCTGTTGTAAAAATTAGTTAGGTTAGAGATTCATGGTTTTAGGTTTTACATTTTGTTATAATGATATTTGTTAAACAATAGTTATATCATTGTTTAATCATACTTTTCACTGGCATCTCGGGCTGCGTGAAATGTGATATTGACACGACCGTCTTCAACTTCGTTGCATTGCTTGAGATGAAATATCTGCATCTCGTGTGATGTAAAAAAAAAAATGTTTACATGCTGCACGCGTATTTCAAATGATAACAAGTCTTATGACAAGAAAATCAGAGAGTTATTGATTTGGTTTCATTCCTGTTAAATATTTGTATGTGTATACCTGTGTTTTAGTTGTTATAACGTATCGTAAGATTGACAAAAAGCCCTGTCAAAAAGTCATGGATTAAATCCTTTTAAATCTCAGTTTTGGTCCCTCCTCGTCCGGATCTAGAGGATGGGACGTAGGCGCGGTCTGCCTGGAACCGGATGTCTCGCCATTCTACGTTTGAAACGGACACGCGCGGACTTCTCGCCGTTTGGGGGGGCTTTTTTCTTTTGTTTAATTTTCCGTTCATCTAAGTTATGATAGACTATCTTTTGACGGCGGTGTTTTAACAAACGCCTCTGGGATTACCTTCTTTTTGGACAACGGCTAAATGCGCGTTTATTTTTCCTTGTTTCCCAGCTTTTCTTGTGAGAAAACTTCTGTCTTAAAAGTTCGATTTTTTTATTTTCATTGTCAAACTAACTAGTTTTAAATTGTAATATTACAAACTTCTGACAAACGTATATTTTTAACGGCTTGATATTTATTTTATACCACAGTAAGTAAGGTTACTCTATATTATTTAATGTTAATATTGTCTTAGTTGTTTAAATAACCTGTCTTCATTTTTATTTGTTTTCTTACATCGTATTTTACCAAATTTTAAACAACGCTTTCTGGAAAATAAAAACATTGCTTATTTTTACGTGTATATACGTCGCATTTTCTTTATACTAGAACTTGTTTAATATAAACAAAGTGAACCTTTTGTTAGCTTATCCACATTCGAATCCTAGTTTTCTTTGTCTTTCTTGTTTTCTATTACGCGGTTTGACCCTTATTTGGTTTACGTCGTCTATTTTTGTACTCTTTTATAAATGATATACTCGGACTTTCTTGTTTTGAAGTTTTTCCGTGACATTGTTGTGTATGAAAAAATAACTTTAATAAAAAATAACTTTTCCCCATTTAACACTGTTTCGCATTTCAATGTCTCCACACATGCTACATAACACATTATATAACCCTAGAAGTCTTAAGCGTTACAATACCATTGTTCAAAAGATGGGTTTTAAAACAAAACTTTTCCCGGAACCTATGAGGGGTTGTTTGTTTAAAAGAATAGCTTTTAAAGGAAGGATTTGCATTTATTTATGCATTTAGCAGACACTTTTATCCAAAAAACTACTTGCATTCAAGCTATACATGTTTTAGGTGCATGATATTGTATGTTTTAATTAATTAAGACATGTTAAAAGACTCATTAAAAATAACTTCTAACATTTTACTTTACTCTATATCTCCGTTTTGGTACCTCCTCGTCCGGATCTAGGGGGGTGGGACGTAGGCGTGGTCTACCCCCAGCTGTGATCGGAGCCTCATTTCGAGCTCGACCTTTGTAGTGCACGGACATATCCACGGAGCTCTCTATACGGACCTGACCGCGCTTACTCTCTTTGTTTAACTTTCCGTACTTACTCTCTTTGTTTAACTTTTCCGTTCAGCGACCCCAAGACTATCTTGTGACTGTGGTGTTTTAACAAACGTCTCTGAGATTGCCTTTCTTTTTAGATCGTTGGTAAATGTATGAATCTTTTTTTACCTTCGTTTTTCCTGTCTATTTACTTTGATGAGTGTATTTGTATTTTTAACTCTGTCGAACTAACTAGTTTTTGAATTACAATATTACTAGGTTTTAACAAAGGGCCCCTTGTGGCACATACAAATTATTTATTATACCTCCTTCAAAACAAAAACCTTCTGTCATTTATTATACAGCCTTCAAAACCAACTGTCAAAATCATCAAAATCATCAAAACCTGCTGTCATTTATTATACAGCCTTCAAAACCATCAAAACCACCTGTCAAAATCATCAAAATCATCAAAACCTGCTGTCAAAACATCAAAACCATCAAAACCTGCTGTCAAAACATCAAAACCACCTGTCAAAATCATCAAAATCATCAAAACCTGCTGTCAAAACATCAAAACCACCTGTCAAAATCATCAAAACCTGCTGTCAAAACATCAAAACCATCAAAACCACCTGTCAAAATCATCAAAAACATCAAAACCTGCTGTCAAAACATCAAAACCATCAAAACCTGCTGTCAAAACATCAAAACCACCTGTCAAAATCATCAAAACCATCAAAACCACCTGTCAAAAACATCAAAACCTACTGTCATTATAACATGATTGATTATACAGGAAGTCCCGCCTATACAGGAAGTCCCGCCTTATACAGGAAGTCCCGCCTTATACAGGAAGTCCCGCCTATACAGGAAGTCCCGCCTTATACCGGAAGTCCCGCCCCTGTACCGGAAGTCCCGCCTACACCGGAAGTCCCGCCTTATACCGGAAGTCCCGCCTACACCGGAAGTCCCGCCCCTATACCCGAAGCCCCGCCCACCTGTCAATCAATCATTTTGACAGGTGGTGTATGGTACTAACTACTAGCGCGTTTGCTGCAGGACAGGCTCCAGCGCGCTCACTTGCTCTTAAAATCTCCGTCATTCTTGGTCATACAGATAAAAGTAGCCTAATACATCTTTCGAATCTGTAAAGACTCTACGTTTATTTGTGTGCACTCAGAATAACAACGAAACGTTGCGCTTTTAAGCAAACAGGATGCGCTTTAGGTCTCATGTGAACTTGAGCGAGAAAATCCGTCTTTGAAAAATATATCTATAGAGAGTGAAATGTCTAAAAAATAAAAATAGAAGACGTGTGTGTTAGCATGGATGATTTACGTGAAATTTAATCTGTGCAACACTGTGCATAAGATGGCTTTCAGTTCAATATAATAACAAAAACGACATTTTGGGTTTTTATTCAACTAATAAGGTGGGCACGCTGTGATCTGTACTATATTTGTACTGTAATTGACAGTTATAAAAAAATAAATAAAAAAAACAACAACACGGGAGTGGGAGGGAATGGGAGTCATTCTTCTGGGAGTGGAACGGGATTTTCCTCCAGTTTTTCCGTGGGATTGGGACGGGAAGAGATTATAGTTTGTGATGCATTTTGGAAACAGGAGATGAGCCCCTGGTCTAATGCACCACCTGGCTTGAGAAACCCGTTCTCAAAGACTTACTTTTAGTCATTATTTGGGTAGCACACATATTCTGAATGCCTTCGGCAGAATTCAAATGAGCCATTTTAATCTAGATTAATCTAGATTAATTCCAAAATTAATCTAGATTAAAAAAATTAATCTATGCCCACCTCTAGAAATGAATTAAAGAAATGATGAAGAAACAAACTCATCTACATCTTGGATGAAGCCTGACCTGAATTTGAGTAACCTTAATTATGTTAAATGCTATTAAAGTCAGAGTATTACATTTTTCAAAGTCAGGGCCGAGTACCAAAATAAACTTTTAGCCAATCAGCAGTAAGGGCCGTGTCTACTCAAGATATGGAGCAATGTTAGGTGAACAGCCCAGCCGAGTGACAGAAAGATAGAGATGGTGGATAAAAAACAAAAGAGGAAAATGTCTGCGGAACGATAAAGCAAGGATCAGACCAGGATCCGCTTTCCAGCGCTGGAGAGAACTCAAGGAGCGGAAGGCCTGCAATCGGACGTCGAGATTGCTTTGCTTTGTTTCTTCTCGATAGGTGAGTAACACCGTGTCTACACCAGACGTGCCGCGCCACAACAGCTAAAGCCCGCCTACACTGGACGCGTGTATTTCAGGCAAGAATGTAGTTGTTTAAAACTCAAATACGTGGTTTATTTATAAAAACAGCGCCTATTTGAAAATTAGCTTTGCCGATTTGTCTGATGTCTATGTAGTGGTTAAACATAATATATAATTCGTTTTGGGTAAATCTAACAGGTAATATTTTGTCTTTATTCTACTGTTCTATTGATATGTTAAAATTAAAAGGAAAACAGGCAATGTTTGATATACTATTTCGTTTCATTGTAATGTATGTATGTTCCCTGAACTACATTTATGCGGCTATTAAATATGTTTAAATGAAAACGAAAAGAGGCAGTGGTGTTTGATATATTTCGTCTGTAAATACTGTGAAGAAGATTGCAGCAGCCGAGGTGAGCTGACTGATGTTATCAAGTACGCTGCTGTTTGCAGAATTACCGGACTTGCGTCTTTCCGTCCATGGAAGCTCACACTCCCGAGTCTAACTCATGAAGTCCGAACTATCGGGGATGCAAGTCTGAATTTTGCGTACTTGGTATTGAGAAACACGTGCAGACCTAACGTTAAGTCACCAGACTATTTGCCTAATCTTCTCAGTACTTAGACCACGATGGAAACGCAGACAGCAACAGGTCTGGGATGAAAAAAAATCCTGGGACATATTTTTCCAGGTAATTTCGGTGGAAAAGCACCTTTTGTTTCACAGAACAAATCGTTGCCTGGGTTGCGTAGGCCACGTATATGTGGGGCGGATCTATCAAAATAGGAGTGAGACCCTTTTGGGGTAGGGGCGTGTTTGTTTTGGTGATTTCAAAATCAACATTGGTTTTCAAAAATTGCTTGCCCTGCCTTTAAACTGTGTTAACTATTGGCAAGATTTTTGAAATGTGGCATTTTACAAAAATTAGCCTAGAACAGTGACTAAATAGGCAATAAATAATAAACATGTGGCTATTGGTGACCTAGGTGACAATAAAAGATTATCAAAATTGTGTAAATAATGTCAATTTTGATGTTATACAGCACATTGAGTAAGTGTTAATAGGCATTTCTTGTAAGTAAATATTGACAGAAGCTCTTTAAATGCAGCTTCATTAGAAGCAGAAATTAAACAGAGCAGATTGATATCACCGGGATCCAAATAGACGTAAATGGACCCTAAACATGTTAGATATAATATAATCTGTATTTATCGCTATGCAGCCAGGACACAAGGAATTTGTTTCCGCAATTTCCACACAATGTCAGCAAAAAACATTTCTGGGATGATACTGCTGGAATAACATGGGGTTTAAAGGGACAGCTCAATCAAAAATGAAAATCCTGTTATCATTTACTCACTGTGAAGTTGTTCCAAACCTGTATGAGTTTCTTTCTTCTGTTGAACTCGAAAGAAGATATTTTGAAGAATGTTGGTAATCAAACAGCTGATGGTTACCATTAACTTAATGGGACCATCAAGTTGTTATTTCAACCTTAAGGTCTTTGCACACTGAGTCTGAAATTTACGTCTGAAAATATCAAACATCAAATAATAAATACCACCTCATGTTGTGTTAATCATGTTTACACACTGCCTCTAAAAGTTTCGTCCGTCATAATAAAAACCGGATCAGGTTCAATTTTCTGTGTTTTTGCATTCATAGCAAGCATTTTGATAGGAAAATAAAGCCAGGCAAAGACTGTACCATCTCTGACAGCTGAGGAAATTCAGGGTCTCACCAGCAATCCTGAAAACTTTCTATTCAGTGGCCATAGAAAGTGTACTGACTCAGTGCATCTCAGTTTGGTATGGAAACGACTCCAATCAGGACTGCAAAGCTCTGCAGAGAGTTGTGCACTTAGCTGAGCGCATCTCAGGGTCTACTCTCCCCTCTCTGCAGGACATCTACCTCAAACGCTGCACAAGCAGATCTGTCAAAATGATCAAAGATTCAAATTACCCCGGTAACCATCTTTTAATTTTACTGCCATCTGGCAAGCAATTCCGGAGCATGATGGCAAAAAACTGAGATAATTAGTAGGAGCTTCTTCCCCCAGGCCATCAGGCTCCTAAATTCAAACTCATAATATCAACACGACCCCATTTAATAATCAGTCAAATATACATTATTCTCCACCATCCGTATTGCTGCTATGTACATACCCTGTATGTATGTACATACATTTTTGAGTGGCCTTTTATTGTCAAGTCAAGTCACCTTTATTTATATAGCGCTTTTAACAATACAAATTGTGTCAAAGTAACTGCACAATATCAAAACAGGAAATTGTTTGAGTTAAATGCATTTCGTTATTGAATTCAGTGATGTCATTGTCCAGTTCAGTTCAGTTTAAATAGTATCTGTGCAATCAAGTCTGTGATATCGCTGGAAATGAAGTGTCCCCAACTAAGCAAGCCAGAGGCGACAACGGCAAGGAACCGAAACTCCATCGGTGACAGAACGAAGAAAAAAACCTTGGGAGAAACCAGGCTCAGTCGGGGGGCCAGTTCCCCTCTGGCCATACGAACCAGTAGTTTGTTCCAACTGCAGCAAAGTCAGTGTAAGGGCTTCTTGTTCCAGTGGTCTTTTTCCGATGGCTGTCTAGGTGATAAAGTCCTCACTGGAGATCTGTCTCTGGGGTTCATCTAGGTGTCGTGGTCTCCACTGACATTCAGAGCTGTAGAGGCCGTCTTTAGGTGATGATCCACCATCTGATCTGGATACGGTCTGGATCGGGTGGCTACGGTGACCTCGGAATAAGAAAGCAAAAGACTAATATTAACATAGATGTCATTCTTCTTATGATGTAACAAGTACATCGTGTTTTATGGGAAGTGTTCCCGGTTCCGGTTGACCTAATTAATGCAGCCTAACAATCCTTTAACAGATTTGAATATTAGAAGCATATTAGTGTGTTAAGTGTACGCCAGGTTAAAGAGATGGGTCTTTAATCTACATTTAAACTGACAGAGTGTGTCTGCCTCCCGAACAGTGTTAGGTAGATTGTTCCAGAGCTTGGGCACTAAATAGAAAAAGAATCTGCCGCCGGCAGTTGATTTTGATATTCTAGGTATTATCAAATGGCCAGAGGTTTGAGATCATTGTGGATGTGGAGGACTATAATGTAATAAGAGTTCGCTCAAATACTGAGGAGCTAAGCCATTCAGGGTTTTATAAGTAATTAACAATTTAACAATAGATTTTAAAATCTATACGATGTTTAATAGGGAGCCAGTGCAGTGTTGACATAAACAGACTAATGTGGTCATACTTCCTGGTTCTAGTAAGAACTCTAGCTGCTGCATTTTGGACCATCTGTAGTTTGTTTATTAAGCATGCAGAATAACCACCTAATAAAGCATTACAATAATCTAACCATGAGGTCTTAAACGCATTAATTATCATTTCTGCATTTGACATTGAGAGCATAGGTCTCAGTTTAGATATATTTTTAAGATGAAAAAATGCAGTTTTACAAATGCTAGAAACGTGGCTGTCAAAGGAGAGATTGCTATCAAATAGCACACATAGGTTCCTGGCTGATGATGAAGAATCGAGAGAGCAGCCATCAAGTATTAGACATTGTTCTAGGTTAATAATTGTGTGGTTTTTAGGTCCGATAATTAAACCTGTTATTTTCAGAATTTAGTAGTAAAAAATGATTCGTCATCCAGTTTTATATCAACTATGCATTCCATAAGTTTCTCAATTTGGTGTGTTTCACCGGGCCGTGAAGAAATATAGAACTGAGTATCATCAGCATAACAGTGAAAGCTAACCCTATGTTTCCTGATGATATTTCCAAAAGGTAACATGTAAAGCGTGAAAAGTAACGGCCCTAGTACTGAGCCTTGAGGTACTCCATACTGCACTTGTGATCGATATGATACCTCTTCATTCACTCCTACGAATTGATGGTGGTCAGATAAGTATGATTTGAACCATGCTAATGCACTTCCACTAATGCCAACAGAGTTTTCAAGTCTATTCAAAAGAATGTTGTGATCGATAGTGTCGAACACAGCTTGGTCGATAGTATTGTGGCCAGCCTAAGGCACACCTGTACACTAATCATGCTGTCTAATCAGCATCTTGATATGCCACACTGTGAGGTGGATGGATTATCTCGGCAAAGGAGAAGTGTTCATTAAAAGATTTAGACAGATTTGTGAACAACATTTTAGAGAAATAGGCCTTTTGTGTACATAGAAAAAGTCTTAGTTCCCCTCCATTGGAACTTCGAACTGCGTCCCCTAGGGGTCGCTACGGGGAACGCCCTCAGCGTGACTCGTGTCTGAAGATACATATGTAAAAACACCACCTGTTGGCCGGCGACAGCCCATGACGTCACTACCGGCACGACCACAATATAAGGGCCGCCGGGAGAATACATCATCCTCTTCTTTGTCTTCACTGACTGTTTTGTTTGAAGCGTGCATTCTGGTAAGAGTACAGTTTTCTCTCTATCATGGCGAGCACTAGTGGATGTGGATGTTATTTGAAACCCGATGACACACACAATCTTTGCGTCTTTTGTTTGGGCAAGGAGCATGCACGTGATGTCCTTGAGGGGAAATCAGCGTGCACTGTGAGCTTTTTCTATGTAAAAGCTCCGCTCTCATCCTGTCCCTCTTTTCAAGGAAAGAGGGGCAGCCGTCTGCTTCCCGCGATTTGGGACCCACCGCTGCCGAGGCACGGAGACGAATTAAATTAGCAGTTGGATGTGGCCAATGAGGGACCGCCCCCTTTCGCGCGCGTCAGCTGAGAACGAGAGTGAGTTGCTGGATTGTGACGATAAAATCTTTCTGACATCATCAGATTCAGCGGCTAGTGCTCTGCTGGGTTATGCCCAGGAAGAGCAGGAGATGTTTGAGGGTGAGGAAGTTGAGACTGAACCCTCTCAATCCTCCTGCACTGCATATGAACGAGTTTTTGGAGGTTATGGATCATAAAAATAAATCTTTTATGGCCATAAACCCCCAGCTCGAGTGAGCCTTCCTTTCTTCATAAAATCTCGATGTGGAGGTTAAGAAGGAGTGGAAAAAGCAATTTTTTCTCGTATTCATAGGTTTTAGCATACTAGTTATGCTGACACTGAGGGGATGCGTGAAAATGGCTATGAGGGGATGCCCCCTGTGCAAGAGATGATAGCCAGCTTATCTCTCTGTGGCGAGACATCCTCTCTCAAGGCTCCCTCCTGGCCATCTAAGCCCCTGAATCTCGCTTAAATAGCAGGGCATATGCAGCGGCAGGTTAGACCGCCGCTTCGTTGCACACTAAGGCGTACCAGACTGATCTGCTGAAAGACCTGGATTTTATAGAACCTTATCCCGAACAACCAGGGGTCCTAGCCCATCTCGGTCTGAGGGTCAGAGATGGGCTCAGAAGGCTAGTCTCGCGACTCATGCCCCTCCCCCTCCTGCGGCAAGGGTGAGAGAGAGCAGCGGGTCAGAGAGAGGCAAGCCCTCTCATTCCTCTCTAATTCCCCTGTAACCACCGTAAACTCCACCTGACCGAGGTTAGGTGGAAATTTCCTGCTAAGCCAAGGCAAAAAAATAAAACAAAAGGTGAGTTCCCTCTCATTCTGAGGAATGAGTTCTCCGCTCTCCAGAGCTCGTTGTCGGTAGAGCTAGCACTGCTCCCCTCACCTAGAGGGTCACCTATGAGCATGCCGCTCCCTTCTGAGTGCTGAAGGATGAGTCCTCCGCTCGCTGTTGGTAGAGCTAGCATTGCTCCCCTCACCTAGAGGGTCACCTATGAGCGTGCCGCTCCCTTCTGAGCATTTGAGTTCCCTCTCATTCTGAGGAATGAATTCTCCGCTCTCCAGAGCTCGCTGTCGGTAGAGCCAGCATTACTCCCCTCACCTTAAGAGGGTTACCTAAGAGTATGCCGCTCCCTTCGGAGCGTCTGAATGACCCCTCATTCTGAGGAATGAGTTTTCCGCTCCCCAGAGCTCGTTGTTGGTAGAGCCAGCATTGCTCCCCTCACCTAGAGGGTCACCTATGAGCATGCTGCTCCCTTCTGAGCGTCGGAGTTCCCTCTCATTCTGAGGAATGAGTTCCCCGCTCTCCGGAGCTCGTTGTTGGTAGAGCCAGCATTGCTCCCCTCACCTAGAGGGTCACCTTTGAGCATGCCGCTCCCTTCTGAGCGTCTGAGTTCCCTCTCATTCTGAGGAATGAGTTCTCCGCTCTCCAGAGTTCGCTGTCGGTAGAGCTAGCATTGCTCCCCTCACCTCGAGGGTCACCAATGAGCATGCCGCTCCCTTCGGAGCGTCTGAGTTCCCTCTCATTCTGAGGAATGAGTTCTCCGCTCCCCAGAGCTCTGTGATAGGTTGCTCTCCTTGTTGGTCGAGCTAGCATTGCTCCCCTCACCATAGAGGGTCACCTATGAGCATGCCGCTCCCTTCGGGGCGTCCGAGTTCCCTCTCACTCTGAGGAGTGAGTTCTCCGCTCTAGAGCTCTTCATTGGTAGCTGAGTTCCTCTCATTCTGAGGAATGAGTTCTCCGCTCTCCAGAGCTCGCCGTCGGTAGAGCTAGCACTGCTCCCCTCAAGCAGAGGGTCACCTATGAGCATGCCGCTCCCTTCTGAGCGTCTGAGTTCCTTCTCATTCTGAGGAATGAGTTCTCCGCTCTCCAGAGCTCGTTATAGGTAGAGCTAGCATTGCTCCCCTCACTAGAGGGTCACCTATGAGCATGCCGCTCCCTTCTGAGTGCTGAAGGATGAGTCCTCCGTTCCCCAGAGCTCGCTGTTGGTAGAGCTAGCATTACTCCCCTCACCTTAAGAGGGTTACCTATGAGTATGCCGCTCCCTTCGGAGCGTCTGAATGTCCCCTCATTCTGAGGAATGAGTTTTCCGCTCCCCAGAGCTCGTTGTTGGTAGAGCCAGCAATGCTCCCCTCACCTAGAGGGTCATCTATGAGTATGCTGCTCCCTTCTGAGCGTCGGAGTTCCCTCTCATTCTGAGGAATGAGTTCCCCGCTCTCCAGAGCTCGTTGTTGGGAGAGTCAGCATTGCTCCCCTCACCTAGAGGGTCACCTTTGAGCATGCCGCTCCCTTCTGAGCGTCTGAGTTCCCTCTCATTCTGAGGAATGAGTTCTCCGCTCTCCAGAGTTCGCTGTCGGTAGATCTAGCTTTGCTCCCCTCACCTAGAGGGTCACCTATGAGCTTGCCGCTCCCTCCTGAGCATCTGAGTTCCTTCTCATTCTGAGGAATGAGTTCTCCGCTCTCCAGAGCTCGTTATAGGTAGAGCTAGCATTGCTCCCCTCACTAGAGGGTCACCTATGAGCATGCCGCTCCCTTCGGAGCGTCTGAGTTCCCTCTCATTCTGAGGAATGAGTTCTCCGCTCTCCAGAGCTCGTTATAGGTAGAGCTAGCATTGCTCCCCTCACTAGAGGGTCACCTATGAGCATGCCGCTCCCTTCGGATCGTCTGAGTTCCCTCTCATTCTGAGGAATGAGTTCTCCGCTCCCCAGAGCTCTGTGATAGGTTGCTCTCCTTGTTGGTCTGAGCTAGCATTGCTCCCCTCACCATAGAGGGTCACCTATGAGCATGCCGCTCCCTTCGGGGCGTCCGAGTTCCCTCTCACTCTGAGGAGTGAGTTCTCCGCTCTAGAGCTCTTCATTGGTAGCTGAGTTCCTCTCATTCTGAGGAATGAGTTCTCCGCTCTCCAGAGCTCGCCGTCGGTAGAGCTAGCACTGCTCCCCTCAAGCAGAGGGTCACCTATGAGCATGCCGCTCCCTTCTGAGCGTCCGATTTTCTCCGCCCCCCAGAGCTCTGTGATAGGTCGCTCGCCTTGTTGGTCGAGCCAGCATTGCTCCCCTCACCATAGAGGGTCATCTATGAGCTTTCCGCTCCCTTCTGAGCGTCTGAGTTCCCTCTCACTCCGAGGAATGAGTAGTTCTCCGCTCCAGGGCATAGAACGTTCTTCTAATAAGTGCATACGCGAGACTTTGGGCACTTCCTAAAAATCCACTCAGTGGTAAGTCCGCACATCTAAAGTTCTGCGTTCTTTCTAAAATCCCGTAAGGGTAGGGTTACGCGCACAGCTTCGTGCCCTTTTTTGAGTTGGTCAAAGCCCCGGCTTGTGCCTTGGGCCCCACTCCCTTTGTCCCATATATTTTGGGTCCAAAAGAAAAAAGAAAAAAAAAGGAGTGTACGCTACCAAGAGGTCTGTTGAGACAGTTCCCTCAGAAAGCTTGTGCAGAGCAAGTGGTAGCCCCTGAGTGATCGGCCAGGACCTAGTGACCAGGTGCTTGGCCATATCCCCTTAAAGGAATCTTTCTCTGATTCCAAGACTTTGAGCTCTACCCTGGGTCCGGTAATCCCGGCACCTAGCAGGTAAGTACTAGGGTATGCAGCTCGGGCCTTTGGCCGAAGGGGATAATATCACTGACAGCCATCAACCGTCCCAGGGGCAACTCCCTTAGCCGGGTAGAGTTGGCTTAGTGCTCGCCTTTTGCGCGAAATTGGCTTGCGCTCCCCTCAGCATGGTGAAGTGGGTATAACGTTCCCCGTAGCGAGCCCTAGGGGACGCAGTTCGAAGTTCCCATGGAGGGGAACGTCTCAGGTTACGTATGTAACCATGGTTCCCCGAATGGGGAACGAGACACTGCGTCCCCTAGGCTTTGGGCCATGCTTCGGACGCAAGCTTCAGACGAAGAAGCGGATGATGTATTCTCCCGGTGGCCCTTATATTGTGGTCGTGCCGGTAGTGACGTCATGGGCTGTCGCTGGCCAACAGGTGGTGTTTTTACATATGTATCTTCAGACACGAGTCACGCTGAGGGCGTTCCCCATAGCAACCCCTAGGAGACGCAGTGTCTCGTTCCCCATTCGGGGAACCATGGTTACATACGTAACCTGAGACGATCTTTGAGTTCAGCTCATGAAAATTCGGTGCAAAAACAAAAGTGTTGCGTTTATAATATTTTTCAGTGTTAAACATGTTAAATATGGTGTTACGTAATTGAATTACACAAATACATTTAACTGTAATCCATACTACAGTTACTGAGGAAAAAAAGTGTTATTAAATTAGTTACTTATGGAAATGTTTATAATTACAAATGGTGTTAGATCTAAATATATCAAATAGCTAGGAAATGTTGAATAATATAAATGTTAACCTTTACCTGTTTTTGATGTGCCTCCTGCCATTAATCAGTGTTGAGTAATACTGTAACTTTAATTGTCTGAAAATGATATGAGGGCTCAAATTGGAGAAAAGTACTCAAAAAGTAATCAGTTACATACTTTAATAAATTAATTGAAATAGATAACCTACTTGCGACATTTTAAATAGTGTAACTTGTAGGCATACAAAATGATTAGTTTAAAATAAAAGTCAAAAGTAAACAAAATAAAAGTACTATATGTGTGTACTGTGTATATTTATTATAATATTATAATTTATTATAAGCTACATAAATACATACAAATACATGTATATATTAAGGAAATATATGTTACATTTATATGTAAAATATTTATATTTATTTATAATATAACTTATTTACAAGTGTTTACATACAAATACATAATTTTTTTTTTAATATATACATAAATGTGTGTGTATTTATATATACATCAATATACACAGTACACACACATATAGTACGTAAACATGAACTTTTATTTTGAATTGATTAATCAAGACTAATCCTTATGCAGCCCTAGTAACTTGTAATCTGTAGCCTCTTACATTTCCAAAGTAACCTTCACAACACTGCATTGAATTGTATGTTATTTGCAATTAAATTAAAATGTATTATAGTTCAAATGTATATTATATTCAATTATTTGAACTTAAGTGTGTTTTTTGACCAATACGTAGGCATTATTTATTAGTTATTTATGTTATATAAATTCTATAAAAATAATAGATTTTATTGTGATTTTTAATAAGCTTAACTGGTTACTTACTGAAATAAGGTTACTGCTGAAAGTACTGACAAGCATTTATTGTAAACTAAAATATACTTTAATGTCATTTCTTTTGAAATTTGCATGGCAAAGTGAAATAAGTTTGTAATTACACATTTGTCATAATGTAATAATGTTTCAAATTATTATTACATTGAAAATATATTACCTTCAAATGTAAAATCAAGTAAAAAATTACAGTTTTTATTTACTATAACATGCACTTTTTAAAACTCTACTTAAGTAGAGTTGATTATAATTTTTATTATAATTACAAAATGTGATATCTGTATATTTAGAAAGTATTAAAATATTGCTTTTTTTGTAACTTTAATGAAGAGTAGCTACTTATTGTTACTAGTTTTCATTGTAGCTAACAACTTTTCAAAAATCCTATAGTAGTTTCAAGCTTAGAAAGCTATTTAAACCTTTCTGCCACTGTCACCATTATTTCAATGATTCAGATCACTTTGAACGATTCATTGAAAATAACCGATTCAAAAGAGATATTCATTCTAGTTCAAACAGAAGACAGATTGTACAGTACACTAGCACCTCGCTATTGAGAGATTGGTTAAACTATTAGCTTTTCTACTTTTAGCGATGCTACCTTGCATGATTTGAATCCTTGTAATCATTTAGTGCTTCATGGAATGCAACGGAACCTAATTTGGAAAAATCTGCCAACTGTTGCTATTTAAACGTAAACATAATGTCTTAAATAGAGCTGAAAAAACTAGACTATTTTTGGTAGCTGACAGCATCACCAAATTAGCCCAACTATTCAGCAAACATGCAACTTGAGAGGATATACAGAACTTAATGACAGGCTAAGATTTATAACTTACCACATAAACATGATTCTGATCTGGATACTTTCTAAATTACAGGTGCATCTCAATAAATTAGAATGTCGTGGAAACGTTCATTTATTTCAGTTATTCAACTCAAATTGCGAAACTCGTGTATTAAATAAATGTAATGCACACAGACTGAAGTAGTTTAAGTCTTTGGTTCTTTGTGATGTAATTGTGATGATTTTTGCTCACATTTAACAAAAACCCACCAATTCACTATCTCAACAAATTAGAATACTTCATAAGACCAATAAAAAAAAAAGTGAATTGTTGGGCTTCTGAAAACTATGTTCATTTACTGTATATGTAGGCCTACTCAATACTTGGCAGGGGCTCCTTTTGCTTTAATTACTACCTCAATTTGGCGTGGCATGGAGGTGATCAGTTTGTGGCACTGCTGAGGTGGTATGGAAGCCCAGGTTTCTTTGAAAGTGGCCTTCAGCTCATCTGCATTTTTTGGTCTCTTGTTTCTCATTTTCCTCTTGACAATACCCCATAGAGCATGATGTGCTCTGAAATTCCTTGGTAAACGGATTCAGTGATGTTGGTTTTCAAAAAACATAATGGACCAACACCAGCAGATGATATTGCACACCAAATCATCACAGACTGCTCGGCCTTAACACTTCACTCTGTGACTGGATTCAAGATTTCCTCACCGCCAGACCACAAGTGGTGAAAGTCGGCCAGTTCACCTCCAATTCCATCACCCTGAACATAGGAGCCCCACAGGGCTGTGTCCTGAGCCCCCGCTATACTCTCTGTACACCCACGACTGCGTGTCCTCTCACAGCTCCACTTCTATTGTCAAATTTGCAGATGATACTGTGGTTCTGGGCCTCATTAACAACGATGACGAGGCCACATACTTGGATGAGGTGGAGAGACTCACATCATGGTGCCAGGACAACTGTCTCTCTCTGAACGTGAGCAAAACCAAAGAGCTGATCGTGGACTTCAGGAAGAGACAGCAGAGGCCCTACACTCCTCTTATGATCAGTGGGATCCCTGTGGAGAGGGTGAGCAGCTTCAAGTACCTCGTGTAAACATCTCCGAGGACCTGACATGGACTACACACATTCAAACACAGGTTAAGAAAGCCAGGCAAAGACTGTACCATCTGCGACAGCTGAGGAAATTCAGGGTCTCACCAGCAATCCTGAAAACATTCTATTCAGGGGCCATAGAAAGTGTACTGACTCAGTGCATCTCAGTGTGGTATGGCAATTCCTCAAACCAGGACTGCAAAGCTCTACAGAGAGTCGTGCGCTTAGCCGAGCGCATCTCAGGGTCGGCTCTCCCCTCTCTGCAGGGCATCTACCTCAAACGCTGTAAAAGCAGAGCTGCTAAAATCATCAAAGACTCAACTCACCCCGGTAACCATCTTTTCTGTTTACTGCCATCTGGCAAGCGCTTCAGGAGCATCCCAGCAAACAGGGGACGTCCCCCGGACGTTCGGAACGTCCGTTTAGGTCCGCAGTACATCCGCTTTATAACGTTCGCGGGCGGACGTTCGGAGGACGTCCGGATTTGGTCCGCTGTGTAACGTTCGCGGGCGGACATTCGGAGGACGTCCGGATTTGGTCCGCTGTGTAACGTTCGCTAGCGGACGTTTTGAGGACGTCCACTAACATCCGCATTTGGTCCTCTTTTTGACGTTCGCTGGCGGACATTCGGAGGACATTCGCCCGAGCCAGTTTATGAGCGTCCCTCATCTGCCATTTCCATTAAAACGCTTGAAAAATCCAGTCGCCCATGCGTGGGCTTTTATCAGACCTGACACCTTTCAACTCAGAGAGTTGACAAAATTAAACTAAAATATAAACTCGTATCGGATTTTAAAGGGTAGGGTGAACTAAAATGGGCCAAATAAGGTTGTGGCATCATCTCTTAAATAGTTTTTATGGTCAGTCATAATAACCAATCTTGTATTGTTTCTTTCAACACTTGATGACATGTAAGAATCATTATGACTGGTCTGAGTTTCTTAAGGCGCGGGTGGGGCAGAGTGTTACGTGAAGCTTGTAAGATAAATTGTAAGTGAGCCATTAGCCTAGTAAATTTCATTCATCTCTAATAAGTGTACTAAAGCAATTATAAGTATGCTTACCAACAAGGCAAAGGTTTATGAACAATGTTTTGACATTCTCTTTCAAATAAAAAAAAGGTTTAATTTTAAAAAGACACTTCAGTTTTTTTTGTAAAAAAAAGTCATTTTAGGTAGAACTGGCTGGTTAAGATAAAATGGGCTGCATACACACATTTTTTACACAGAAATTGAGGGTGAAAATAGGTTTATAGGCCTAGATATATATGCATTCAAAATCTAGTCTTAAAAGAAATACATAGTTTTTGAACATAGTTAAATACATAGTTTTGCTATTCGTTTGCTATAACTCTTTTCTATATTTTAAAATCCAATTTATTCCTGTGATCAAAGCTACATTTTCAGCATCTTCACTCTAGTCACATGATCCCTCAGAAATCATTCTAATACAGGACCCTGGACCACAAAAACAAGTCATAAGTGTAAATTTTTCAAAATGTAGATTTGTACATAATCTGAAAGCTGACTAAATAAGCTTTTCATTGATGTATGGTTTGTTAAGATAGGACATTATTTGAAAATCTGGAATCTGAGGGTGCAAAAAATATTAATATCAAAATATTGAGAAGATCACCTTTAAAGTTGTCTAAAATAAGTTAGCAATGCATGTTATTAATCAAGAATAGGTTTTGACATATTTACAGTAGGACATTTACTAAATATATTCTTGGAATATGATCTTTACTTAATATCCTACTGATTTTTGGCATAATAAAATTGATAATTTTGACACATATAATGTATTTCTGGCTATTGCTACAAATATACCCCAGCAACTTAAGACATGTGCTCCAGGGTTGCAAATTCTGATTTGCTGTTCAAGAAACATTTTTAATTCAGTTGAGTACATTTTTTCAGGACTCTTTGATGAATAGAAATATCCAAAAGATCAGCATTTATCTGAAATAAAAAGCTTTTTGTAACATTATACAATTTACCATGCAAAAGCTTGGAGTCGGTAGTAAATAGTACAAATATTTCAAAATGTTACTGTTTTTGCTGTTTGAATCAAATTAATGCAGGCTTGGTGAGCAGAAGAGATTTGTTTGAAAAACATAAAAATTCTTACTGTTCAAAAACTTTTGACTGGTAGTGTACATGGACACAAAAGGCACCAATGCACAGAAATACACCTATACAACATGATCAGTTCATATTTAATTGCATTGTTACATTAAATATTCATTCCAACTTTATATTTAATGAAATGCATAGGGTGTTGTTGCTATGGCACACAAAAGACCATAGTGTCAATTTACTATTAAAAATAAAATAATTTCAGCCGAAATGACCTGTGTTGTTCTCTTTTTATATTGGCCCATTTTAACCAAATGTTTTGCCGTGGCTCAAGAAGGTATGCTGATTTTAAGACAATTATACTTTTTGACATTTAAAAAATATATACATATTTAATAGACCCATGCAAATTTATAAAAAAATAAATAAATGTGCTTCAAAATCTAAATCAAAGAGCACAACATTTATGCAATAGTGAAATAATCCAATGTGCAGTTTTATATTAACTGATTAAATATAAAGTAGCACAATGTTTATAAATGGTTCCTTTTTTAGAATGAAATAAATTGTTGCATCGCACAAATCCATAAGGATATTAAATCAAGGAAAACATTTGAATGTACAGCCACAATACACATGGAAAACTCAAAATACTTGTATTATTGCTAAGGGAACTTAAAGTTTTCTTCAAAAGTTTTCAAAAACTTCAAAACAGAATGACAGTTGCTCAATCAGCAGACACATGCAATGACCTCCAAACAGAAACAGCAGGAGACACCAAGCAGGAAGGAAACAAGTCCATTGAAGAGATGGCTGAAAAATAAAACAAATATACAGGTAAGTCTTACATTATCATGTATGCTTATAACCAAATGCCTGCTTTATTTGTTTGATCATGTGACTGTATATTTGAATGTGTTCATTTACATTTAGTCATTTTGCAGACGCTTTTATCCAAAGCGACTTACAATTGGGGAATACATAAAGTGATTAATCTTGAAGAGGCAAACAGACAGAGTAAGTGCTCATAACACCAAGTCTCAGGCATTGTTCAAATAAATACAAGCTAGCAAGGGAAGGAGAGAAAGATGAAGATAGAAAAAGGGAAGGATTTTTTTTTTTATGTGGAAGTCAAGTGGAAGTAGGAGGGTGCCGAGCCTGTGGTTATTCTATATGTAAGCATCTGTGTCTTGAACTGGATGCGAGCTGCAACTGGTAGCCAGTGCAAGGAGATAAAGAGAGGTGTCATTTGTAAAGGTTTGATTGTGTTTGATGGAAGTCCAGCCAGAAGAGCATTGCAGTAGTCCAGTCTAGAAATTACAAGGGTCTGGACAAGAAGTTGTGCAGCATGCTCTGTCAGAAAGGGCCTGATCTTTCTGATGTTGTGAAGACAAGAAGCTCAGTCTTTGCCAGGTTGAACTGTAGGTGATGTTCTTTCATCCATGCCGAGATGTCTGCCAAGCAGCCTGAGATCCGTGCAGCTACCGTTGGATCATCTGGTCGAAATGAGAGATAGAGCTGTGTGTCATCAGCGTAGAAATGGTAGGAGAAGCCATGTGCCTGTATGATGGCACCCAGTGATGTAGTGTATGTGGAGAAGAGGGGTCCAAGAACCGAGCCCTGGGGGACACCAGTGATGTATTGTATGTGGAGAAGAGGAGGGGTCCTAGAACCGAGCCCTGGGGAACCCCA
This sequence comes from Oxygymnocypris stewartii, assembly GCA_003573665.1. Classification (NCBI taxonomy): domain Eukaryota; kingdom Metazoa; phylum Chordata; class Actinopteri; order Cypriniformes; family Cyprinidae; genus Oxygymnocypris; species Oxygymnocypris stewartii. The sequence goes on along the minus strand of QVTF01020890.1, from coordinate 338,619 downwards.
GTAAACAATTGATGTGCTTTGGATACCCCCCCTCCCCAGGCCACCTTGAAAGACCGACCAGTTAGATAGGATTCAAACCAGCGAAGTGGAATCCCAGTGATATCCAGTGATGAGAGGGTGGACAGGAGGATCTGATGATTGACAGTGTCAAAAGCGGCAGACAGATCCAGCAGAATGAGGACTGATGATTTGGAATTGGCTTTTGCAATTCGCAGGGCTTCAGTGAACGAGAGTAGCGCAGTCTCAGTTGAATGGCCACTCCTGAAACCTGACTGTTTAGCATCCAGTTTGTTGTTCTGTGAAAGAAACAATGAGACCTGGTTAAAGAAAACTCGTTCGAGTGTTTTGGCAATGAATGGAAGGAGAGAGACAGGTCTTTATTTTTCTATAAGAGAAGTGTTTAATATAGGTTTTTTGAGGAGTGGTGTAACCCGAGCCGGCTTGAATGCAGTAGGGAAGATGCCTGTGAGGAGAGATGTGTTGATAATGTGTGTGACTTAATAATGACTTTGCAACTTTTTTTACAGACAAAACTAAAACAATCAGTAGTCATCAGCTGTTATAGAAGTGGTGGGAGGTGGTGAAGGTGGACAGAGGAGAGAATTAAATGTTCTGAAGAGCATATATGGAACGCTATTGAGCTTGTTCTGGAAATGTGAGGATTTGGCAGTGTGGACTTCAGCGGAGAAAGATGAAAGCAACGATTGATACATACTCAGGTCCGACGGATCGTTTGATTTTTGCCATTTTCTCTCTGCTGTTTGGAGTCTGGTCCGATGTTCACGAAGAACATCAGCTAACCAGGGGTTAGAAGGGCAGTCCGTGCTGGCCTGGAGGAGAGAGGACAAATGTCGTCTAGACAAGAGGTTAAGGTAGAGCATAAAGTGTCAGTAGCTGCATTTACATCCAGAGATGAGAAATAGGTAGGTGAGGGAATAGAGGAGGATACTACAGAGGAAAGATGGGAGGGAGAAAGGGAGCGTAGGTTTCGTCTAAATGTAACTGGTTCATGTTATCCATTAACTTTATGTAAAGTGTCCTTGGGTTTTTGAAAGGCACAATATTTTTAATAATAATAATACTGTTTTATTTATATAGTCACTACAGGCACAAATTATGTGGTCTATTTCATACAAAAGGGTTGAAATGTTTATGACGTCAAACACCAAATATACTTTAAGAACCCTTTAAAAAACACAGTTGTCCTAAACGGAAATCTCTTTGCTGTATACAAATCATTTCAGAAAAGTATCTTCACTCTGTAGGGGCAATTCAACCAGAATTTAAAATGCAGCACAATGTAGAAATCCACTGTTTCCAAGTCTTCAAGCTGTTTGGAGTGATAGACCAAGCTCAATTTTTTTTATATTGGCATGCCACTTAAATATCAGAATTTTTTGTATTGAAATGTTATGCTAACATTAAATATATATAAAGTCATAGTAAAATAAAGAACACTCTCTTTGATTCCACGCATCTGATCTGCATGAACTCTCAACCAATGATTCACTGGAGCTCCGCAAGGACCATCTCCCTTATTGTTATGTTGCACAATGAAAAGTAAAAATAAATAAATCATTCTGGAAATAAATACATTTGGGAATAAATAATCATAAAAAAAAGATTTCGCATGAACAAATACATATATTAAATATGAAAATACATAAAAGAATAAGTAAATACATAAATACTGAAAAAAAAAATATAAATGGAGGTAATAAAATTCATGATAAAATTATATTACAAATTAATGGTGGTAATGGTGTGTCATTTGAATTTACTTTCCTAGAGCTTCCTACCTACACTGAAAAAAACAATAAGTATAATTTACTCAATTTTTGTTTTGCAAGTTTTTGCACGAATATTTTTCAAGTAAATTTCACACAGATGGAAATTAAGTAAATCTACTCAACTAAGTTAAGTAAAATTAACAAACCGACTAAGTACATGTAACTTGACATTAATTTTTACTTATAAATCTGATGTAATTAATATAATTAAGTATAATCAGTTGTTCTTTTAAATACATTTTACTTGTTTTATGCAGTGCTGGTAATTAATTTAAATTACATTTTACTGTTATAATGTGACAAAATAATATGATGACAATGTTATGTAGTTAAGTCTTTTATTAGGAAGAAATAACAATGCAAGAATTATCAAGCATTTACAGAAATCTTTCATGCCTAAGATCACTTTAAAATAGTTTAAACAGCTTGAGCATTGATAAACATCTATGTTCAATAACATATTAAACACATTAAACTCCAACGTTAGCAGTTATGCATAGATATGACAGCTTCTTAATCTCAGTATGAAAACATGACTAACAGGCTGGAGGTACAAATAAACCTGTAACTAAGCCCCTGAGCCCACCCCAAAAATGTGTAGTTAAGAGTCTTTTATTAGGAAGAAATAATGTAAGAATTATCAAGCTCTTACAGGAACCTTTGATGCGTAAGATCACTTTAAGACAGTTTAAACAGCTTGAGCATTGATAAACATCCATGTTCAATGACATATAAAACACATTAAAACTCCAACGTCAGCAGTTTTATGCAGATATGACAGCTTCTTAATCTTAGTATCAAAACATGACCACAGACTGCAGTTACAAATAAAGCCTGTTAACTAAGCCCCTGGCCCCACCCCCAAAAAAGAAAACTCCTTGCCCAAGTGTATTTTGAAAAGTTTTTAAATGACCTCGAATGTGCTCAAAGTATTGTTTTTCTGAATGGTTACTGACTGAATTACAAACAAGACACCTAAATGAGAGGGCCTGTGTAGAGTCCAATGACTCTCTGTGATCTCTAGACAAATGAGAGTGCAGGGCAGTCCAGGTCCTGAAGCAACAAGGACAATCTGAGTATGGGCAAGGAATTGAGCGGTTTTGTGTGCTGTGCCAGTGCTTTAGTCGGTAATGTTTTAGAAGCGCCGATCTTTGCAATGCAGTAAAGTTACATTTTTTTGCACAACCACCTCATCAGTTCATCAGTTCATATTAAAATGCTTCAATCAAGAGAAAAAATATTAACTGTACCCCTGTGTGGAGACACAGACAATTCATTACATTTGGTCTCTCACTTCTGTGCCTTTCAAACAGGTTACAGCAAAGACAGCACAAAGAACTGCATGCACTTGAGAAATATTCTGCAATTAAGAAAACAGACAAAAGAAATCAGTTAACAGCATACATTTTTTTTTAACAAAAGTTAACTAGTATTTGCATTCACATAATTTATTTCACTAATTTGATGAAACTAACAAGGAATTTTTAAACACTCCAGAAACGGTGGCTATCTTTGAGTTTTACTTTTTTTCTTTGGAGACCACAGTCTTTGGAACGAATCACACAAAACGTGTGTAAAAAAGTGATAAAACAACTCCAAAACGAAACGTCATCACTATATTGAACCAAATCAGATCAAACTCATAAAAACATTACCGTACAAGTTCTCCTCACCATTTCCTTGCATTAAACCACGTTAATTTAAATCTAAGTTAAATCGTGTCCATATTATAATAATCTTTCACTCGTTTTGATTTTTTTTTTTTAAAAGGCAACGAGTTATGGTAATTTACAAAATGGACGCGATTGAGTAAAGAAGGGACCCATTAATAAACAGTACGCACAATTTAGCAAATTAATTTAAGAATGGGGGAATGATTTATATTGTGCACGATTTATATAAAATAATGGAATGAAACCCTGTTCACGTATTATTAATTCATGGCCGCGATACGTATTGTTCCGAAAAGCAATGCACAAACATACAAAAATAACAATAACAACAAAATTCTCACGAGTTAACATTCTCGTTTTTTACCCGTATTTATGTGAAACTTTAAGTTTAAACGTGTTAAATATTTTGCAATGTAACGTTAGTTTATATGGCGCTCGTTTCACAAAGCTAACTCAAGAACACTCTAAACCTTTCAAAGGCACAGAATTAAGTGATGACAACACCATCATCTAATAAAATTAAATTTCTTGAATAAATGAAATCTAAAAATCCGTAATATAATGCAGTTTTAAATACTTACCTGCCGAGAAGAGGTGGTGGTGTAGATGTAGAAGCCATTGATCTTCGCGGGATTTCTTTCAACGCATGCGCAGTTTCCTTGCTTCAAGACGGCGTAAATTTTACATGATTTTTTTATTTGCTTCAAGTACTTTATTAATTCGTGTAAATATGACAGAGAGTCACAAGTAAAATGTACTTGTCTGTCGGATGTCTAATAATTACAAGAAAAAAATGAGTATATATTTAGGTTTTACTTAATGTTCCTGAGTTTTTAATTTTACAAAAATATTCTTAGCAAAAGATGCATGATTTATTCTGTTTTATTTACTGAGCCATAAAATCATTTTTTTACAGTGTAATTTGCTTATACATCAAGTCAGGAAGCGAACCGTAGAACAAAAACAGATGAGACCGCAATTTGCATAAATTGTGGCGAATGCTTTCTTAATTTGTCCCATGAACTATGCATATTTACACAAATTTTTTTATACATGTTTGAAAATGATTAAGTGGACATTTGAATTAAAAAGGTGTTTAAATTATACATATATTAAATACTGCACATTGACATTTTTCACCTAAATAAATTCTGGTAAATACTATTTCTTCTTAATACTCCTTTAAAAAGTGTTGTTTGATTATAATTGTAGTATTAGAATATAACACGTGGATATGTTGTCATTCTTACACTATAATACTCAACTTTTATGTATTTTTTTTTGTAGAATATGTAACAGCAAGTTTGAGACAAGACAAAAAAGAAAAGGCAAGAAACAATATGTGACCAGCGCATATTAGGGGTGGAAAAACCAGGCAAACCAAAATAAATATTCTAATTTAAATTATGGCATTTCATGGATATGTACCTAAAAAAAATATATGCCATCTAATAAGTAGAAAGGATATAAGTTGTGTAGTAAACAAAAGATGAAGGCATATCTTGTTGATATCGTGTATCATTAGGTCCTGACTGGGAGCGGGAATAAAACATTTGAATGCATTGGAATGTGTCTCGCGAGTGGTACTTAATAACTGTCACAACGTCATTAACGTCCGTTGGTTGAAGACGGTGGTGGAAATAGACTGAATCCTATTGACTTGCTCTTTTTACATAAATTACGTGTATTTTGCAGGTAATTGGTATATAAAGTTAGTTATTTCTTTAAGTTTTAGTTAACGTTATAGGTTAAAGTTACTATATAGTATTTATTGTAGTTGTATTGTACAGTTTGTTAAGTTAGATTTAACGTTAAATTACCATAGATTAAGATTTTTACGTTAATTTATTCGTTGTAGTTAGGTTGTATATGTATATATATATTTATATACGTTGTTCATAAGTGTTGTGTCTAAATTAATCATATTGTATACGACGTTTGTTGCTATATTTACTTAAGTGTTCGCGTCGTGTAACGTTAGTTCACACTACGTTAGTAGGTTAAGTTATTTATAGTATCTTATTCAGTTATAGCGTTTAATACGTAGCAGGTCCATTACACTACTGTCTCCTCGACAACTGGGCGCACACACACAGTTACATGTGTGGTATGTATTAAATATACTAAGTTTTCATTCATAGCTTAAAAACTGCGCGTGGCCTGCGCGAGACAAGTTAAAGTTACACAGTGCGGCCGCGAGACTTGAGGGGACATCATTGCAATTACCTAGCTTGTGAGGTGCAATCTGTCAAATAATTTATTTTTGAATAACTGAAAAACGAATTATAATACACATCTCAACGTTTAAATTACATTAAAATCTTACCTTTTATAAGGGTTTCTCTTAGGGCTGTGACGGTATTGGATTTTTTATCACCGCGGTGAAGCAGCAACAAATATCGCGGTTTGGCGGTTAATCGCACGACCCCCCCCCCCCCCCCCCAGTAAAATTTTTTTTGACGTGGTCGCACTTGTGCAAGTGCATGGTCTGCTGCTCCTGCGCGCTGCAGAGCCACGGCACATTGTAGCAGGAGTCAGATTTCACTGATCACGTGCAGAGAAGCACTTTCGCTAGCACTTCATGGGTAGAGCTACACTCACTTCATCAGCAGGAGCACGAAGGTGCACTCAGCAGACTGAGCAACGGAGGATTAGGTTTCAAACTAAAGTAAAAGACTGCTTCTTAAACCAGAGAAGGTGACAAATAATACTGATGAAAAAGAACGGGTTGAAAGTTGAACACTTTCGTTACAGCTATAAACTAGATTAATCAATGCATGCTAATGAACTTTTATCATAAATAGAGCCCTGAATGACTTGATCAAGAACGCATGCAGCTTGTAAGTTTGTAAATGAACATGGAAATGAATAATAATAAAGTCGTCTTATTTATTCTTAAAACAGCTAATTAAATGAACAATAATAACAAAATAATATTAATCTCTATAGCTTTGTTTTTTTTCAATATCTTCTGAGTTTAATAGGAATTGTGGAACAGTCTTTGTCATCGTTTGTAACCCATTCTTTGTACAACAAATTATTAAAAGAATAACAACCTGAGCAAGCTGCAGAAACAACAAGCCGGGCTCAACATGAAACATGCTTTGTTCTTGTGATTTGTGCTAAACTTCGATTCATATTTCGTTATACATTGTTTTTCGGGTAAGACTCCGTGGATATAAACGCACTTGTCCAAACGCAACTTGTTGAAAACTGTATTTGTTGAAACGAATAGGTTGTAATTAATATTATTTGACGATTCGTTAGGCTACATTTATGATAACAATATTTTTAAAGTGCAACATAAAACAGGCTTTTTCTTCTTCTGACCCGACCGTTCCCGTGAAATATATCTCGTTTCCACAATCTCACAATGACATTTCCTCTACTGAAAGAAAGAGAGATAACAAATAAAAATGTAGTCTGCACAAAATGTATTTTATTTTAGGCTATTCATTTTATTCGTCTTGTCCAGAATCAAATTAGTTTTACATTTTTTTTTTCAACATAATGTGTCGCAGAGAGAAAAAATAATAATAATATAGGCCAGTTTGTTTTTATTCGTCTTGTCAAAATACAAAATTTGTTTAGCCTTTGGCTGTCAACACGGAAAAGTGTCGCAGAGAAAAATAAGACATCTGTCATTTAAATTTATATGTAAAATATGAACAAAACCGTTGGCTTGGACATTGCAAAATTAAATATCTTTTTCATGAAACCAAACAATTTAACTTCCCTGAGAAGAATGTCCCGAGTCAGACTTGCCTGACGTGGGTTTCTGACCATTTTGCAGTCGGAGTTGAACATCCTTCAAGGATCACCTTTTTCTCCATCCTTATTCTGCTCTGTCACTCATCGACGGGGCTCCAGGCAAAACCCTGCCGTGCCGCCCCCACTTCACTCAAATATGATTTTAAAGATGCATGTGAAAGATTGGATAATTTGTTTATTGACACAACTACATTAAAATAAAAGCAAGCACGGGCATGTTTTGATTATTATATTTCCCCTATTGCAATGTAAAATAAATAATAAATAACCACTAAAGCGGCAAAAACAGTGTGCACAGCTATTAGCAGTCAGGGCTTAATCTGAACAGACCCGGTCCGGATCAGCGCTTCTGAACTCCATCATCTCATCTGACGGATCCTCTTCCTCCAGAGAAATACGTTTGTGTCAGGGTTATTGTAGTTTTGCATTTTTAAATTCGTTTTTTTTTTTTTTTGCTTTCAATTTTCGCTAAAAAATGTAAGTTTCGTTTTTATTTTTGTATAATTTGGTTAATTTTAGTGTAGTTTTTATTTTGTGAAGTTTTCTACCCTAAAGGCTACAGGTTAGTTTCGGTTTTAATTTGAGTTTTAGTAATTCAAGTTTAGCAGAACTAACAGAACACTTCCAGAGCACAGACCAAAGACATTTTTATTTAAGCTTATTGACGCAAACCACTAGCAACACTAAATTAAAGCATGCTGATTAGAAAATTATTAATTTGATTATTTTATATAGTCGCTGTTGGTTTCGTTTTGTTTGAGCTTTTCATTGTTTATCTATTCTTCTTAAATTCGTTTAACAAGCATTTTAGAATTAAAAATAAAACATTTCATAGTCGCAAAAAAAAAACGATGCGGCTGGTTTAGGTGACTTGGTTTGCTTTGCATAAAATCGTTTACTGTTTTATATATTAAATGAAACAAACCTGTATTTGACAAAAAAAAAACGAAATAAGCCAGTTGCACTGGGAACTGCTCTCACCAGAAGAGAAGACAAAATATCTGCGTGCACTCGATGCAAATGCAAACTCTGGATTGCTGCGACTGTCCTATGATCTGAGTTACACAAAAACTACCCAAACATTTTAAAAAATGTTAAATAAAATAACCGTGATTTTTAGAGTATATGTGCACACTATAAAATGAACTGGAGCAAGCTGGTGATCACTTAAATGCGTCAACCGAGTGACTGCGCGAATGATCGTTACCTCTCCATCCTCTGATGTGAATCCATCACCCTGCTTTATTACACAAATTAAACACTGTATATGATAAAATAACACATACATTAGGCTATAATCTTACAGTTCAGAAGCACATGTCTGGCTTTAAAACTCACCAGACAGCACCAGCAGCAAAAGGAATTCATGTATGGATAGTTTTCGTTTTGATGACATTTATGAATGTATATTATTATGCTTTGCAGCCTATTGATGACGCGCAGTTGTGGGGCGGCGCGGGAGCGGCATTACTATGAAGCAAATTTTATTTAGATGTAGAATAACTAAGCGGTGATAACGAATGCCCAAAATATAAACAACAAATATCTGTCCCTTTGCCCCCCTGACTGTGTTGCTGCTGAGGCGACTGCCTAGTTCGCCTATATGCACGCGCCTGCCCTGCTCATCGACAGCCCGCCTGATCTGTCAGGGTGCCGTTATTGCACTGTGCGCAATAAAACACATGACACAGAAGCACTGGTGCCTGCGTGCAGCGCGTGAGCGAGAAGAGGGAGTAAAAACACACAGATATGCTGTTCTGAAAGGATGTCGGGAACGGGATATTGTTAGACCGCCCACTCCCGTTCAAATCACACCAGAGTTACCGACCGCTACCGTGTTTTATTCCCGCATTGCAAGAAATTTGGTCGGATCCCGCGAAAAACAGTGCGGTGATGACGGTGATGACCTCAACACCGCGGTTGGCATTTCATTACCGCGGTGAAGCGGTTATGCGGTTATCGTCACAGCCCTAGTTTCTCTCTCTCTTAAGTCTGCCAGCGATGCGTGTGACAGCCATTCCGTGCATATAATATTCAATGGCTGAAATAGCCCAACTTCTATCCTGATCTCCGGTTTAGTGAGGGGCAGAACTATGCATACCGCCACCTATTGCACTGGAGTTTAATCAAAACGTGGTCTAGTGTTGAACATTACGGCAAACACACTAAAAAGTCTTTATTTGTGTACCGCAAAAACAAAACAAAAGGCGCGCCAGTGAAAGTAGCTTTTGGGCCAAATCACAATAATAATTCACCTCCTGTGTTTGAAGAAAGATGTGGTTCATGAACTTGTACCTATGGTCATAGTTGGTATAGACTGTGCATGCCATTGATTCAGCCTGCATTAAACTATACATATATATATATATATATATATATATATTATCTTTAACATTTATACATTGCTATATTTAAATTTAACTTGATATTATGTTAATTTATATTTAAATGATACATTTCAACATGAAAAATCTAAATAGTATGAATTTACAAATTGTTTACTTAAAACAAAACCAGATGTTGAGTTTAGAATATATGTGACCCTCTCTGTAAAAACCAGGCTAAAGTCTAAAAATATAATTCTGAGATAAGGAGCATCAAAGTTTGATTACCAACATTAATGTCACTATGATTTCAATATTTGACATGGCCTTACTCAGTCAATATAAAAGATGCCAAGAATACATTTTCACAGAATGTTCTTTACAATATGTAGGATAATTTTATGCAGAAAATAGTAAATCTCAAAAAATGCCTTTAGCTGGGTTTTCACAGAGAGTGTAAGACATGTATATATATATATATATATATATATATATATATATATATATATATATATAATGCAATCAAGGCTAGCACATTTTACATTCGATTATTCAGTGTGCCAGAATATTGTTAGACATATCTGAAAAACATTTGCTATTGCTTGTAAAATTGTTATTACTGACAGCTGACAATGTTTGATGTATAATGTATGTATATATGTATACTATAATTGATAATTAGCTTTATTAGAGCGTTGTGAAATTATACAATTAATTTTTTTTCTTTTTTCTTTTTTTATCTAGTTTTGATTACCATCTGATTGTTGTAAGTGATTAATCCAGCAGTCATTCTACATCTGTGATTTACAATGTTCATTAGACACTGAGTAGTCAATAATGATTGATGGAAACTGAATCAATTTTTATTCTTCAGACATTTGCAATATCTCACATATTCAATTATGTTTCTTTCTTTCTCTTTTGCTTGTGTCAGCAGCAATTATACTCCCCAACGGCTCTTTTAAGAGCCACATCTTCTTTATCTTTGGCTTTGTAAGTATATGGCTTGACTGCTTTTCAGACACCTTCTTATTATTTGGATTTAGATCAATTTATATTACATCATGCAGCAAGTTCAAGTAATCAGTGATGGCTTAATAAAGACATTAATGGGATAATTTTGCAATAAACAATCAAGCATAGTGCATCTGTCTTTTGTCATGTTTATAACATAGTGATTTATCAATAATCATGGATGGACAATGGGCACATTTTAATTTGTACAGACACAACTCAGTCATATTCAGTAATGTTGCTTCTTCTGAAATATTTTGCTTGTGTGTCAACAGCAGCTACATACATCCCAAAGGCTCTTTTAAGAGCCACAGCACAGAGTGTCTTTGGCTTTGTAAGTATGGCTTTATTATGTATGCTTTGACTGACTGTCAGACACCTTATCATTTGTGTTTATATCAACATCATGCAGCAAGTTAGTCACCCGTAATGTCTCAAGACATTAATGGGATAATTGTTGTAATAACCAATCAAGCATCCTGCATCTGTGATTTGTGAACTTTTGTTTATTTGTTTATTAGACCATCTGGCAGTTATGTCCTCCAAAAAGGTAAGTTCTATTATACAGTACATTTGACAAGCACGTCCTGATTTTGCTGAATTAGATGTGTTCCTGCGTCAACATATATTGTGACCCTGGAACGACATTTTAATCCAAAACTTGAATCTTGACCATTTCCCTACACCTAAACTAACCTTAACCATAAGTAATTCCTAAAATCAGAGGAAACTATAGATGAATGACACTGATGTACAAGCAACAAACCATGATTGTAAGCCTAAACTTCACACAAATTATAAACTTGTTCTTCAAATCTGATTGGTTAATAACAATGTTGTTCCAGGGTAAACAAAGATGTTGTTCCAGGGTAAACAAAGATGTTGACCCAGGAACATGTGGCACTTGGTAAAATCGGGTTCTGCGTTTAATAATGGGTATAGAACACAAAAATGTATTGCAATAGCGTGGCAAAAATCAGGAACCATTTTCATACTTTAAGGTGCAGTTCGTAACTTTTTTTTTGGTTAAAATTGATCCGAAATTAATATTTGAGAAATTACATAACCAGCCAGTGTTCAAAACTTTGCCTTACTTTAGCCCGATTCACAATGGTAAGCTTATAATAATGTTTTATAATTTAAGTGGTACGGGTAGGTTTTCACAGGAGATTCAAGCATAATACTGCATCATTATGTCACGTCTTCAAACAAAGAATTTGTCCTGGCTACTAGGCTATCAAAGAGGCAAAACTTACGGACTGCAGCTTTAAAGAAATAGATGAAGTTGTCATTTATTGGAAAATAAGTGTGTAACTTTTTGACAGAGACACCAGTACAGTAGCTGGATGACATCCAAAGACCGTAAAAGGCAATATGACAAAGTCTGGGCAAAAGTGTCTAGGGCACGAAAGATTGCAGCCACCAGAGAAACCAACACCTTGTTTGAGGTGGGCAGTACTGCTGGAAGTGAGGGCCCATTGAGGAGGAGGACATCAACATGGTGTCTGACACAGCCCTGACAAGTTCTGAAAGCGAAGAAGATACGACACCCATGCTTAAGGAAGAACTTTCAGAATGGGCCAGTATGTTTCATGTAAAACACAATGCCATTGATGCTCTCCTAACCATCCTCAAAAGACATGGACATGCAGACCTCCCACAAACTGCAAGAACTCTCTTTGACAGGTCGAATAAATATGAAGTTAACACCAGAGATGGTGTTGACATAATAAAACTGACCGTATCAGAACAGCTCTCAAAACATCTTAGCAAATATCCCACAGCTCTAACAGAGCATCTGCAGTCACTTGACCTATCTTTAAACATTGATGGACTGCCATTATTTAAAAGCTCAAACCTATCCCTCTGGCCAGTTCTTTGTTCCATTAACTTGACACCAGCATGCATCTTCCCCCTCTGCCTCTTCACTGCTGCATCCAAACCCAAAACAACAGACTTTTTCAGTGACACTGTTCAGGAACTGGCAGAACAAATGCAGAATGGTCTGACCTGGAAAGGCAAGTGTTTGAACATCCAAATAAGATGTGTTACCTGTGATGCTCCAGCCAAAGCCATGGTCAAGTGTGTGAAACAGTTCTCTGGTTACTATGGATGTGACAGATGCACCCAGAGGGGATCCTGGGATGGTCGGATGACCTATCCTGAAGTTGACAATCTGATCTTGAGGACAGACCAATCATTCAGGGAGTGCCAGCAACCAGAACACCATCATGAGGAAAAGATTTCACCTTTTTCTGTCCTCCCAATTGACATGGTCAAATCGTTCCCCATAGACTATATGCATCAGAGCTGTCTTGATGTCATGAAAAAGATGCTGCTATTGTGGACAAGAGGTAGGTCAGAGTACCGGATGTCATCAGGAGATGTGGCCCGTGTAAGCGAGAGGCTGGTGACACTGAAGAAATCGATTCCTGACTGCTTTGCCAGAAAGCCAAGGGGGTTGCAAGAAATTGAACGTTGGAAAGCAACAGAGTTCAGACAGTTTGCTTTATACACAGGGAAGATTGTTCTGAAAGGAGCACTACAAGATCACCTGTATGAACACTTCTTGTGTTTCAGTACTGCTCTGTGTATTTTAGTGAACCCAGAACTTACCAAAGAATAAGGGCCTTATGCCAGCCAAATATTGAAATACTTTGTGGAGAAAGGACGGGAGCTGTACGGGGAGACATTTTTAGTGTACAACGTCCATTCATTGCTGCACCTTTCAGAAGATGCTCAAAACTTTGGATGCCTTGACAACTGCAGTGCATTTAAGTTTGAAAGCTATCTTCATCAGATGAAGAAAATGGTCCGCTCTGGAAAAAATGTCTTAACTCAAGTAGCAAATCGTCTGGAGGAAACATCAAAGCTGAAGCTACGAAACAAAGAAAAAGCACTGTCACTGAAGAGCCCAAACAATGTGTTTGTTTTAAGCTCTGAAGAATGTTGTGAGGTGGTTTCAGAAGAAGGGGACAACACAGTGTTATGCCGAGTGTTCGACCATTTACAGCCATTTCTGATGACACCGTGTGATTCCCGTGTTTACGGAACATATGCTGCTAACATTAGGCACTCACAAATGCAACACCTTGACAGAAAGGCACTTGAAAGGAGGGCATTCATGGTTGAGGAACACCATGGAATCAAAATTGTGATGTCCATCCTTCATACATTGTAGGCTGTGAGTAGATGTGCATAGCTATTAATTAATCAAATTTACAGACATGACGAATTATAACCAAATCAACAATTGCATCACAATACGTAAGCCTGTCTGGAGAATAACTTTTTTTATATATACCATAAAACTGAAATTATGTAACATCAAATCTGAGCTAGCTGGATCCTACAGGAAGAAAACAAGGAGCATGAACAATAACAAACTGCCAAATATGTGATTTAATCATGAGGTTAGCACAAGTGACCTATGGCCATCTATTCGAATCTATTACTACATTTCAAATTACATTACAGCAATTCAACAATTTATTTCTGTTTTTTAAACAGGATTATCTGTCCTATGTTGTGATCCATTTTATTGAACACAATGAAGTTGAGGTGGCACCATCTAGATGGTTGGAGTGGAATGAAGAGGTAAGACTATAATAATAATATGAAAAATATTATAATATATAAATATATATATGAAAATAAATGTATTTGTTAAATGTCTGAAAGGTGTTGTATTGCTATTGGCCTCACTCAAAGGCTGGTTTCTTGGCCAAAAAATGTTCCATGCCAGACAAGCAACTGTGGAGTAAATATGCCGTCAGAATATTTTCTGACACAGGTGAAGTATGCAAAATAATACATACATTATCTTTAAGCTAAATAAAAACTTGTAAACATTTATATAATATGTTGCATGTCTTTGTGAGCAGATAGTTATGATATGGCAAGATTCCGGGCAAGAAAAGCCCAGGAAACATCACATGTTGAGGACTCTGATGGAAATGGGGGGAGGAAAGTCATTCCTCCAAGACGTTTTAGAGGTATTAATAGTTGCTGTAATACAAATTGTAAGCTTCCTTGCAAATTTATTATGATAGGTAGTATTAATATTTACTTTTTTTATATTTAATATTTTTTTATATACTATATATGCAATTTCTTGCAGAAGAAGAGGTTTGGCTCAGCCAACCCAGATGTTCAAAACAGACTGGAAGGTGTAAGTATGCACATAAACTAAATGAGATTAAAATAATCAGGGAAAGCCAAAATTCATGTTTTCGATATTTTTTATTTTTTTTCGCAGTTCATGAGAACAGTGAATCATCTCAAGGTGAATTTTTTTAAAGGATAATGAATGATTCAAAACAGAAGCAAGACTACTTTTACATCTAGTGTTTCTGAAGTATATAACATTATTTTATTTTCTAAAATATTCCCTTTGACCCAGAAAATGAAATTACCAGCCTACATGCAAAGAAAACTAAACAAAAGAAAAGATCTAGATTAACAGCAACTGCACCAGCAACTGCACCTGAGAGTAAGTAGAAAAACAAGGATTATGCATTTAGAGAGGTCACAAATGCTTGCATAATCACAGCTACTATTTTTGTTGTTGTTTTTGTTATTGTATTCAGCTGAGGACAATGGTGAAGGTAAGGCTACTGTTATTTTAGTTTTCATAGCTTTTAATGAATGTGATATATTTTTTACTCAAGTATTTTCCTGCGTTAGATGAGGAGCTGCAGCCAAACAGAAAAAAATCTAAAGGGTCTAGTTTGATGTTGCCCAGTGCTCCTTCTTGTGAGTATTTTTTTTTTAATATATTTTTTATATCATTAAAAGTTTGGGGTCATTAACTGTTTTCAACATTGATAGTAATTAGAATAGTTTCTTAAGCTGCAAATCAGCAAATTAGAATGCTTTAGCCATCACAGAAATAAGTAACATTTTTAATATATTAAATAGAAATCTGTTATTTTAAATTTTAATAATTTTTCATAATATTACTGTTTGACTTTATTTCTGAACAAATAAATATTATTAATAGTCGTGAATGTTTAATTGTCTTCAATAATATCAACATTAACAGTATATAATGCTATTTATTGTTCAGCTTTAAGAATGGATTTACCATAATGCTCTGGAGAGACGGAGTTTGTGCTGTGAAAGAGCGAAGTATGCCTGATTGTACTGGTGCTCCAGAAGCTATTGATTCCTTGTATAAAACTGTATGACTCTTTAAGAAAACAGTTTGATTTATTTTAGTTTAAGTCATCAGTGGTCATTACTGCATGCTAAGAAATCAGAGACTTTTCGAAAACAAAATTATAGCTGAAAGAAAATAGGTGGGCAATTCATTTTCATGTAATCTATGGCACAAATCAAATGTGTTAACTAACTGGATAGCCTGCTAGTCTGTGCCAACAGATTTGTAATGGATATACTTGTTTTGTTTTGGTTTTTTTGTGATATGTTTACAGTTCCTTCAGTTTCAACATTCCAGTCTGAGACACATCATTCCAGTTCCACAAATCAGCAGTTTCAAGGTACAAAGGAAAATTAAATTATAATTTTCATGGTTTAAAACATAAATATTTCCAACATTGCAACATAACCAATTACCCCCATACCAAACGTACCGAACCGTGACACAACTGTGTCGCAACGAAACAAACCATGAATTTTGTGAACTGTTACACCACTAATATATACACTCAACAGCCACTTTATTAGGTACACCTGTTCAATTGCTTGGTAACACAAATTGCTAATCAGCCAATCACATGGCAGCAACTCAAAGCATTTAGGCATCTAGATGTGGTGAAGACGACTTGCTGAAGTTCAAACCGAGCATCAGAACAGGGAAGAAAGGGGATTTAAGTGACTTTGAATGTGGAATGGTTGTTGGTGCCAGACCGGCTGTTCTGAGTATTTCACAAACTGCTGATCTACTGGGATTTTCAAGCACAACCATCTCTAGGGTTTACAGAGAATGATCCGAAAAAGAGAAAATATCCAGTGAGCGGCAGTTGTGTGGACGAAAATGCCTTGTTGATGTCAGAGGTCAGAGGAGAATGGGCAGACTGGTTAGAGAAGATAGAAAGGCAACAGTAACTCAAAGAAAAAAACTATAAATTAAATGCCACAGCCTACCTGAGTATTGTTACTAGGGCTGTGACGGTATTGGATTTTTTATCACCGCGGTGAAGCAGCAACAAATATCGCGGTTTGGCGGTGTAAGGAAGGGGTCCGAGGCATGCGGATCCAATTGCACCAATATTTATTAAGCGGGGGCAGAATCAGACAGGCAATGGTCAACAGGCAAAAACAGGAAGATCAGAGGCAAAGCAGAGACGTAAACAATACCAGGCAGGGGTCGAGGTCACAGGCACAGGTTCAGAGATCGTAGGTCGGGCAGTCCGGGGTCACACACAGAGATAACAGATACGGGGAAGAACGCTCAGAAATGTAGCCAGGGCAAAACAAGACTTCGCAGTGAGTGAGTGTTTGTGTGCTGCTTTTATGTGAGTGAGTGAATGAGGTGCAGGTGTGGTGAGGCAATCAGGGTTGATGAGTGAATGGTGACAGCTGTGTGATTGGTGTAATGGTGGACGGGAATGTGTGAGTGCAGTGCATGCTGGGAGATGTAGTCCATGGGTGATGTGCAGTTTGGGTGAGTGGTAACCAGATTCATGACAGAGCCCCCCCCCAAAGAGCGGCTTCCAGACGCTTACACAAAGCATACTCCAGGAGGGTGGTGGAGCGGAGGTGGAACCGGGGGAGGGGACGGAGGGCCAGGTCCATGTGGGGCCAATGAGACAGGAGCCCACCAGGGCGGGGCGGAGGAGACAGCAGAGACGTGAAGTGACACTGGGTAAACTGCTGTGGCGTGAGGTGACTCTGGCAGGTCAGCGGAGACGTGAGGTGACTCTGGCAGGTCAGCGGAGACGTGAGGTGACTCTGGCAGGTCAGCGGAGACGTGAGGTGACTCTGGCAGGTCAGCGGAGACGTGAGGTGACTCTGGCAGGTCAGCGGAGACGTGAGGTGACTCTGGCAGGTCAGCGGAGACGTGAGGTGACTCTGGCAGGTCAGCGGAGACGTGAGGTGACTCTGGCAGGTCAGCGGAGACGTGAGGTGACTCTGGCAGGTCAGCGGAGACGTGAGGTGACTCTGGCAGGTCAGCGGAGACGTGAGGTGACTCTGGCAGGTCAGCGGAGACGTGAGGTGACTCTGGCAGGTCAGCGGAGACGTGAGGTGACTCTGGCAGGTCAGCGGAGACGTGAGGTGACTCTGGCAGGTCAGCGGAGACGTGAGGTGACTCTGGCAGGTCAGCGGAGACGTGAGGTGACTCTGGCAGGTCAGCGGAGACGTGAGGTGACTCTGGCAGGTCAGCGGAGACGTGAGGTGACTCTGGCAGGTCAGCGGAGACGTGAGGTGACTCTGGCAGGTCAGCGGAGACGTGAGGTGACTCTGGCAGGTCAGCGGAGACGTGAGGTGACTCTGGCAGGTCAGCGGAGACGTGAGGTGACTCTGGCAGGTCAGCGGAGACGTGAGGTGACTCTGGCAGGTCAGCGGAGACGTGAGGTGACTCTGGCAGGTCAGCGGAGACGTGAGGTGACTCTGGCAGGTCAGCGGAGACGTGAGGTGACTCTGGCAGGTCGGCGGAGACGTGGGGTGACTCTGGCAGGTCGACGGAGACGTGGGGTGACTCTGGCAGGTCGACGGAGACGTGGGGTGACTCTGGCAGGTCGACGGAGACGTGGAGTGACTCTGGCAGGTCGGACGCCCACCAGGGCGGAGCAGACGAGACAGACGCCCACCAGGGCGGAGCAGACGAGACAGACGCCCACCAGGGCGGAGCAGACGAGACAGACGCCCACCAGGGCGGAGCAGAGATCCCTGGCCGAGACTGGGACCTAGAGGATACGGAGACACAAGAGGCAGAGAGAGCACATTTGGTTTCAGGAACCGAGTTAGGGAGTTTAAGCGGCCATGGTAGATCCGGGGACTCGGGCAGCCATGATGGATCAGGGGACCTCATGGGCCATGGCGGGTCCAGGGTCTCCGTGAGCAATGGAGGGAAGCTCCCTCCATGACAGTTCTTGGTGAACTCCACTACCTCGAGGGGGCACTCTTGAAGCGCTGAATCTCGGTGGCGCTCGGGCGGCTCTGACTCTCTTGGGCACTCAGGTGGCTCTGACTCTCTTGGGCGCTCGGTAGAACTGGACGGAACCAGCGGAGGCATTGTTGAGCTGGGCGGGACCAGCGGAGACGAAGGAGAGCTGGGCGGGACCAGCGGAGACGAAGGAGAGCTGGGCGGGACCAGCGGAGACGAAGGAGAGCTGGACTCTGTGAGCTCCTGGATCGGAGCGGACTCTGGAGCGGACTCTGGAGCGGACTCTGGAGCGGACTCTGCGAGCTCCCGGATCGGAGCGGGCTCTGGAGCGGACTCTGCGAGCTCCCGGATCGGAGCGGGCTCTGGAGCGGACTCTGCGAGCTCCCGGATCGGAGCGGGCTCTGGAGCGGACTCTGCGAGCTCCCGGATCGGAGCGGGCTCTGGAGCGGACTCTGCGAGCTCCCGGATCGGAGCGGGCTCTGGAGCGGGCTCTGCGAGCTCCCGGATCGGAGCGGGCTCTGGAGCGGGCTCTGCGAGCTCCCGGATCGGAGCGGGCTCTGGAGCGGGCTCTGCGAGCTCCCGGATCGGAGCGGGCTCTGGAGCGGACTCTGCGAGCTCCCGGATCGGAGCGGGCTCTGGAGCGAACTCTGTGAGCTCCTGGATCGGAGCGGCCTCTGGAGCGAACTCTGTGAGCTCCTGGATCGGAGCGGCCTCTGGAGCGAACTCTGTGAGCTCCTGGATCGGAGCGGCCTCTGGAGCGGACTCTGCGAGCTCCTGGATCGGAGCGGCCTCTGGAGCGGACTCTGCAAGCTCCTGGGACGGAGCGGGCTCTGGAGCGGACTCTGCAAGCTCCTGGGACGGAGCGGGCTCTGGAGCGGACTCTGCAAGCTCCTGGGACGGAGCGGGCTCTGGAGCGGACTCTGCAAGCTCCTGGGACGGAGCGGGCTCTGGAGCGGACTCTGCAAGCTCCTGGGACGGAGCGGGCTCTGGAACGGACTCTGCAAGCTCCTGGGACGGAGCGGGCTCTGGAGCGGACTCTGCAAGCTCCTGGGACGGAGCGGGCTCTGGAGCGGACTCTGCAAGCTCCTGGGACGGAGCGGGCTCTGCGACGAACCTGGGGATGCCTGCTGCTCGCACCGACACCAGTGGTGGGTCCAACACACTAGTCATCAGTCCTGGCCAAAGAGGTACATCCGCAGGCGTGGTAGCCATCCTGGCCGGGGACTCCGGCTTGGCAGGCCTGGTGAGAGCAGATTCAGGCTTGGCAGGACTGTTCTGAGGCTCAGGATCGGCGGCCATTTTGTGACAAGGTGCAGTGTTGTGATCCTCCTCCGCTACACCCACAGTAAATAGTGAGCCAATAGTCAACGCAAACTCCAAAAAACAACTCAGTGATGAGCGCGGACCCTCGCGTCTGAGCTGAGTTTGCAGAGGCTGATTAATGCCATCACAAAAAATGTCAATCAAAATAATGTCCGGTAAGTCTGAATCCTGAGCACAGGCTGAAAACTCCCTAATATGGTGCTCCAGTGATCGTGGGCCTTGTTTAAGGGCAAACAATACTCTTGTATCCATACCTAGAGATGTTGACCTGAAAGGTGCTGGATCCTTGTGTGGCGAAGTCTTCTGTAAGGAAGGGGTCCGAGGCATGCGGATCCAATTGCACCAATATTTATTAAGCGGGGGCAGAATCAGACAGGCAATGGTCAACAGGCAAAAACAGGAAGATCAGAGGCAAAGCAGAGACGTAAACAATACCAGGCAGGGGTCGAGGTCACAGGCACAGGTTCAGAGATCGTAGGTCGGGCAGTCCGGGGTCACACACAGAGATAACAGATACGGGGAAGAACGCTCAGAAATGTAGCCAGGGCAAAACAAGACTTCGCAGTGAGTGAGTGTTTGTGTGCTGCTTTTATGTGAGTGAGTGAATGAGGTGCAGGTGTGGTGAGGCAATCAGGGTTGATGAGTGAATGGTGACAGCTGTGTGATTGGTGTAATGGTGGACGGGAATGTGTGAGTGCAGTGCATGCTGGGAGATGTAGTCCATGGGTGATGTGCAGTTTGGGTGAGTGGTAACCAGATTCATGACAGGCGGTTAATCGCACGACCCCCCCCCCCCAGTAAATTTTTTTTTGACGTGGTCGCACTTATGCAAGTGCATGGTCTGCTGCTCCTGCGCGCTGCAGAGCCACGGCACATTGTAGCAGGAGTCAGATTTCACTGATCACGTGCAGAGAAGCACTTTCGCGAGCACTTCATGGGTAGAGCTACACTCACTTCATCAGCAGGAGCACGAAGGTGCACTCAGCAGACTGAGCAACGGAGGATTAGGTTTCAAACTAAAGTAAAAGACTGCTTCTTAAACCAGAGAAGGTGACAAATAATACTGATGAAAAAGAACGGGTTGAAAGTTGAACACTTTCGTTACAGCTATAAACTAGATTAATCAATGCATGCTAATGAACTTTTATCATAAATAGAGCCCTGAATGACTTGATCAAGAACGCATGCAGCTTGTAAGTTTGTAAATGAACATGGAAATGAATAATAATAAAGTCGTCTTATTTATTCTTAAAACAGCTAATTAAATGAACAATAATAACAAAATAATATTAATCTCTATAGCTTTGTTTTTTTTCAATATCTTCTGAGTTTAATAGGAATTGTGGAACAGTCTTTGTCATCGTTTGTAACCCATTCTTTGTACAACAAATTATTAAAAGAATAACAACCTGAGCAAGCTGCAGAAACAACAAGCCGGGCTCAACATGAAACATGCTTTGTTCTTGTGATTTGTGCTAAACTTCGATTCATATTTCGTTATACATTGTTTTTCGGGTAAGACTCCATGGATATAAACGCACTTGTCCAAACGCAACTTGTTGAAAACTGTATTTGTTGAAACGAATAGGTTGTAATTAATATTATTTGACGATTCGTTAGGCTACATTTATGATAACAATATTTTTAAAGTGCAACATAAAACAGGCTTTTTCTTCTTCTGACCCGACCGTTCCCGTGAAATATATCTCGTTTCCACAATCTCACAATGACATTTCCTCTACTGAAAGAAAGAGAGATAACAAATAAAAATGTAGTCTGCACAAAATGTATTTTATTTTAGGCTATTCATTTTATTCGTCTTGTCCAGAATCAAATTAGTTTTACTTTTTTTTTTCAACATGTGTCGCAGAGAGAAAAAATAATAATAATATAGGCCAGTTTGTTTTTATTCGTCTTGTCAAAATACAAAATTTGTTTAGCCTTTGGCTGTCAACACGGAAAAGTGTCGCAGAGAAAAATAAGACATCTGTCATTTAAATTTATATGTAAAATATGAACAAAACCGTTGGCTTGGACATTGCAAAATTAAATATCTTTTTCATGAAACCAAACAATTTAACTTCCCTGAGAAGAATGTCCCGTCAGACTTGCCTGACGTGGGTTTCTGACCATTTTGCAGTCGGAGTTGAACATCCTTCAAGGATCACCTTTTTCTCCATCCTTATTCTGCTCTGTCACTCATCGACGGGGCTCCAGGCAAAACCCTGCCGTGCCGCCCCCACTTCACTCAAATATGATTTTAAAGATGCATGTGAAAGATTGGATAATTTGTTTATTGACACAACTACATTAAAATAAAAGCAAGCACGGGCATGTTTTGATTATTATATTTCCCCTATTGCAATGTAAAATAAATAATAAATAACCACTAAAGCGGCAAAAACAGTGTGCACAGCTATTAGCAGTCAGGGCTTAATCTGAACAGACCCGGTCCGGATCAGCGCTTCTGAACTCCATCATCTCATCTGACGGATCCTCTTCCTCCAGAGAAATACGTTTGTGTCAGGGTTATTGTAGTTTTGCATTTTTAAATTCGTTTTTTTTTTTTTTGCTTTCAATTTTCGCTAAAAAATGTAAGTTTCGTTTTTATTTTTGTATAATTTGGTTAATTTTAGTGTAGTTTTTATTTTGTGAAGTTTTCTACCCTAAAGGCTACAGGTTAGTTTCGGTTTTAATTTTAGTAATTCAAGTTTAGCAGAACTAACAGAACACTTCCAGAGCACAGACCAAAGACATTTTTATTTAAGCTTATTGACGCAAACCACTAGCAACACTAAATTAAAGCATGCTGATTAGAAAATTATTAATTTGATTATTTTATATAGTCGCTGTTGGTTTCGTTTTGTTTGAGCTTTTCATTGTTTATCTATTCTTCTTAAATTCGTTTAACAAGCATTTTAGAATTAAAAATAAAACATTTCATAGTCGCAAAAAAAAAACGATGCGGCTGGTTTAGGTGACTTGGTTTGCTTTGCATAAAATCGTTTACTGTTTTATATATTAAATGAAACAAACCTGTATTTGACAAAAAAAAACGAAATAAGCCAGTTGCACTGGGAACTGCTCTCACCAGAAGAGAAGACAAAATATCTGCGTGCACTCGATGCAAATGCAAACTCTGGATTGCTGCGACTGTCCTATGATCTGAGTTACACAAAAACTACCCAAACATTTTAAAAAATGTTAAATAAAATAACCGTGATTTTTAGAGTATATGTGCACACTATAAAATGAACTGGAGCAAGCTGGTGATCACTTAAATGCGTCAACCGAGTGACTGCGCGAATGATCGTTACCTCTCCATCCTCTGATGTGAATCCATCACCCTGCTTTATTACACAAATTAAACACTGTATATGATAAAATAACACATACATTAGGCTATAATCTTACAGTTCAGAAGCACATGTCTGGCTTTAAAACTCACCAGACAGCACCAGCAGCAAAAGGAATTCATGTATGGATAGTTTTCGTTTTGATGACATTTATGAATGTATATTATTATGCTTTGCAGCCTATTGATGACGCGCAGTTGTGGGGCGGCGCGGGAGCGGCATTACTATGAAGCAAATTTTATTTAGATGTAGAATAACTAAGCGGTGATAACGAATGCCCAAAATATAAACAACAAATATCTGTCCCTTTGCCCCCCTGACTGTGTTGCTGCTGAGGCGACTGCCTAGTTCGCCTATATGCACGCGCCTGCCCTGCTCATCGACAGCCCGCCTGATCTGTCAGGGTGCCGTTATTGCACTGTGCGCAATAAAACACATGACACAGAAGCACTGGTGCCTGCGTGCAGCGCGTGAGCGAGAAGAGGGAGTAAAAACACACAGATATGCTGTTCTGAAAGGATGTCGGGAACGGGATATTGTTAGACCGCCCACTCCCGTTCAAATCACACCAGAGTTACCGACCGCTACCGTGTTTTATTCCCGCATTGCAAGAAATTTGGTCGGATCCCGCGAAAAACAGTGCGGTGATGACGGTGATGACCTCAACACCGCGGTTGGCATTTCATTACCGCGGTGAAGCGGTTATGCGGTTATCGTCACAGCCCTAATTGTTACTGACCATGTCCATCCCTTTATGACTACAGTGTCCCATCTTCTGATGGCTAATTCCAGCAGGATAATGCACCAAAGCTCAAATCATCTCAGGCTGGTTTCTTGAACATGACAATGAGTTCACTTTTACTCAAATGGCCTCCACAATCACCAGATCTCAATCCAATAGAGCATCTTTGGGATGTGGTGGAACGGGAGATTCGCATCATGTATGTGCAGCCGACAAATCTGCAGCAACTGCGTGATGCTATCATGTCAATATGGACCAAAATCTCTGAGGAATGTGTCCAACACCTTGTTAAATCTATGCTACGAAGAATTAAGGCAGTTCTGAAGACAAAAGGGGGTCCAACCCGGTACTAGCAAGGTGTACCTAATAAAATGGCCAGTGAGTGTGTGTGTATATATATATAGTGGGTACGGAAAGTATTCAGACCCCCTTACATTTTTCACTCTTTGTTATATTGCAGCCATTTGCTAAAATCATTTAAGTTCATTTTTTTCCCTCATTAATGTATACACAGCACCCCATATTGACAGAAAAACACAGAATTGTTGACATTTTTGCAGATTTATTAAAAAAGAAAAACTTAAATATCACATGGTCCTAAGTATTCAGACCCTTTGCTGTGACACTCATATATTTAACTCAGGTGCTGTCCATTTCTTCTGATCATCCTTGAGATGGTTCTACACCTTCATTTGAGTCCAGCTGTGTTTGATTATACTGATTGGACTTGACTAGGAAAGCCACACACCTGTCTATATAAGACCTTACAGCTCATAGTGCATGTCAGAGCAAATGAGAATCATGAGGTCAAAGGAACTGCCTGAAGAGCTCAGAGACAGAGAGTTAAATATATGAGTGTCACAGCAAAGGGTCTGAATACTTAGGACCATGTGATATTTCAGTTTTTCTTTTTTAATAAATCTGCAAAAATGTCAACAATTCTGTGTTTTTCTGTCAATATGGGGTGCTGTGTGTACATTGAGGAAAAAAATGAACTTAAATGATTTTAGCAAATGGCTGCAATATAACAAAGAGTGAAAAATGTAAGGGGGTCTGAATACTTTTTTTTATTATTATACATATTTTTTAGTTTGTAATGTAACTGATATTTGACAACACATTTTCACAGAAATGTATAAGTTATTTGAGGGTTTGGAGAGGAGACTACACTTAAAACTGGATCAAATGCATGCTGATATAAAGACCGCACTTGAAGCAATCCAGCAATCAGCAAGCCAGCCAAGCACCTCTACCTCTGCCTCTGACCTAACTGAGGTGCTAGAGGAGCCTTGCAAGACAGTGGAGGAATTGGAAGACCTATGTAAAATGCTGAAAGTTGTTGACTTTCGCAAGAAAATTGTATGTCTTGAAACATATCACACTATGCTGTTTTACATTATGCAATGCACTTCCGGCACTGTGCTTTAATAACTGATTATTGTTGTTGTTTGTAGATGCGATATCTTTGTCTTCAGAGAGGAGGCAGTTTGGGTGATGGTATAAGGAGAATGCTGCATAAAATTGGAGAAAATTCCCTATGGGCAGAGTACAGCTACAAAGGGAGAAAAGGAAAAAGACCATTTCAGAAACTTCTGATTAATGATGTGCTAATACGTAAGCGTCAAATCTTTACTCATGATAACTTGTCTGTCTCTAAGGTTACAAAAAGTGCACTGGAAGATGAGAATCTCTTTGATTATATATGCATACTGTTGTTTACAATTCAAGTGTTCTCTGTATTTAAATATTCAGAGTTGCAATAGTCTGTTTTGAAAATTCGATACAATTTTAATACTTCAGAGATTTTACTTTCTACATGCATTCTAATTTCTGTGATCTAATAATTATTATTTGAAGGTGCCTGCAGTAAGGTGTACCCAGACCACAAATCACAGAGTGTGGAGGAGATGATTGCCATGACTCTAAAGCATGCCCCACATCGTGAGAAAACAAAAATAATTAATCAGGTGAGAAGATTTTAATACCCACTAAAATATGCGGGAAATATACTGTTTATCACACTAAATATTATGTTTATACTATTATTATTATTTTTTTACCAGGAACATCACAAATGTGACTTTTTGTTCCATTTACAAGATAAAAGCTTTTCAAAACAAATGTACTGCTTAAATATTTAGGCACACTAGTGTGACAAGCAGTGGATTTCCCCCATATTTTACTGAATATTTACAAAATTATGTACAAATGATGCTTTTTTTACTCAAAAAACAAGTGTATAAACTCATATTAATGAGACAGTACTGGCACTTTGGTGTGAAGTGTATTTTTGAGCCTAGTATTTATTTATTTATTTAGTCATTTAGCAGATGCTTTTATTCAAAGTGACGTACACATGAGGATATTATAGAAGCAATCAAAAGAGCAACAACATGCAAGTGTTAAGTCTTGGTTAGCCCAACGCAGTACACGTAGGAAGGTTTAATTTTATATATTTTTTAAAGAAAACGAGTAGATGGAACAGGGTTCCTCAAATCTTTCCCTGGAGATCCAATCTGCTGCAGAGTTTAGCTCCAACCCTGATCAAACTCACCTGTGATTTTTCTAATGATCCTGAAGACTGATTTGCATACTCATGTGTGTTTGATTAGGGATAGAGCTGAACTCTGCAGGAGTGGTCCAGATTTGAGGATGCCTGAGACCGAATATAGAAAAAAAGAAACCTATTTTCATCTTAGAAACAAGTAGATAGAATAGAAAAAAAGCTAGCAGTTAAAAATTAGATATGCAATTGATAGAGGGTCAAATGTGTGTCTTTTTTTAATAAAAAGACCGATAGATCAAATAAAATAAAATAAAATTGGAAATAGAGAATGTTAGAGGGTCAAATAAAGATAGTCATATATAATGAGTAGGCAGTTGATTCAGTTTTATAGAATGTTAGTATATGTCAGTAATGAATCGAGGTTTATGATTTTTGTTCATTTTATTATGCATTTTTTTTAGGTTCTGAACTCACGGGTGGAATCGGACCTGGAGAACTAACACGCAGCAACTGGAACACGCACACACGCACACTCTCTCACACACACAGGCACACTCTCTCTCACACACACACACACACACTCACGCACACACACACACACACACACATCAAGAGAAATTGTTTACAAAAATAAAAAGTATTAATAAAGTATTGCTTGTGTGTTTATTCCTTGGATAGTTCAATTTTGTCTGATCTGACTGATGACATGTTTACACTAAAGGACATTAAAAGGACCTGTAGCAAACGTTCTCTAAAGGTCCTCACAATGTTTCAACAACGTCCCGCGAACGTCCCCGGTACGTCCCGCGAACATCCTCATGACGTCCTGCGAACGTCCTCATGACGTCCCGTGAACGTCCCCGGTACGTCCCGCGAACGTCCCTGGTACGTCCCGCAAACGTGTCATCGACGTTCTTTTGACGTCTAAAGAACCCTACACGAAGACGTCCAGGGGACGTTCGCAGAGACCATTCAGGGGACGTTCTGGGGACCTTTTATTGTTAGCTGGGATGTTGGCAAAAACTGAGAGACTGAGGAGGAGCTTCTTCCCTCAGGCCATCGGGCTCCTCAACACAAACCCAGTCTCATAAACATTTACAAGATAGTTAACTGTAATCATCCATATTCTCATCACTCGTATTGCTGCTTGTGTACATACCCCTGAACATCCCGTCTGCACATCCCTCTTATTCATATTACTATTTATTAAGTCCCAGTACACTGTTCTTTGCACATCTTATCGTTTTGCACATCTTATTTTTTTGCACTGTCCACTGAGCGGACCTGATTTGATTTACATTTCACTTCTAATTATACCCCTTATTATGTGACAAATAAAGAAACCTTGAACCTTGAAACGTAACACTGGACTTCAAGCAACTTGGGCTATGAGCTACTCCACCCTTCCTCCAGACTCTAGGACCTTTGTTTCCAAATGAAATACAAGACTTGATCTCATCTGAAAAGAGGACTTTGGACCACTGGGCAACAGTTCAGTTCTTCTTCTCCTTAGCCCAGGTAAGACGCCTCTGATGACAACTGTGGCCAAATTCCTTGACACGTCTGTGTGTGGTTGCTCTTAATGGCTTGACCCCAGCCTCAGTCCATTCCTTGTGAAGTTCACCAAAATTCTTGAATCAATTTTGCTTGACAATCTTCATAAGGCTGTGGTTTTCTCGGTTGGTTGTGCATCTTTTTCTTCCACACCTGTTTCTTATACTCAACTTTCTGTTAATATGCTTGATACAGCACTGGGAACAGTCAGCTTCTTTGGCAATGAATGTTTCTGGCTTACCCTCCTTGTGAAGGGTGTCAATTATTGTCTTCTGGACAACTGTCAGGTCAGCAGTCTTCCCCATGATTGTGTAGCCTAGTGAACCAAATTGAGAGACCATTTTGAAGGCTCAGGAAACATTTGCAGGTGTTTTGAGTTGATTAGCTGATTGGTATGTCACCATATTCTAATTTGTTGAGATAGTGAATTGGTGGGTTTTTGTTAAATGTGAGCCAAAATAATCACAATTAAAATAACCAAAGACTTAAACTACTTCAGTCTCTGTGCATTGAATTTATTTAATACACAAGTTTAAACATTTGAGTATAATTACTGAAATAAAGGAACTTTTCCACGACATTCTAATTTATTGAGATGCACCTGTACACATTTTTTTGAACTGATTCTTTCAACATAATCATGTGACTGGCTGTTGTACCAATATATTTATGTTCACACATGACATGTTAACAGTGAGAAAGCGATTGCTAGGACCACAAACCGACAGAATCTCATCAGAATATTTGTTGCTATTTCAGGTCAATGCGTGATGCCACTGTAAATCAGGGAAATTTCTGAAATGAATGGGATTTCCCTGTAATTGGCCAATAATCTTGTTAAAGGTAAATTTCCTTCTCTCATCTTGGTCAGCTTATGACATCAAATTGAATCCGTTCTGCTTTTGCCCACTGATGTATTGCTTTGTGTTTGGATTGAAGCTGTTACGTTGTTAGCCAGTGACCTTCACATGAGCCAGCAGAAACCGGGAGGACAGAACTTCCTCTTTGAACAAAATTATATATGAAGCATCAAACGCAAGCCTTTGTCTTAGATCGGTTTTGAAACATTGACAATTTCCGACAGATTTCAACATTTCATGAAGAAAATACAAGTGCTGTTACCAGGGCAAAACTCATCATCATGAAGTTACAGTAGGGTGTTGTGGATGGTTGCTAGGGTGTTGATATGCAGTATATAATGGTTCGGAGCAGATTTTAGAATACTGCAATATTTTTTTCTTGGTTTCTTCTAGTCAGAAGTTGTTTCCATTTAAAATTAAGTTTATTTAATATTTACTTGTAGTACTTGTACTTGTAGATAATGTGATTTACTTGTAGATAATTGTATAAACTACAGATAATATTATATTTAAGTTAAATAAAAGGCCACTTAACTGAACTTAAAAAGAGACACTTTCATGTCACTAAGCACTCTTAAGTATACGTTTAAAAAGTATTTTATTCAGATTTAAAGTATTGATTGAATTTTTTTAACTGAAGTGTTATCTGATTAAATGTAATGTTAATTTAACAAAAATATTGCAATTGTTAATTTATGATTATCTATGAATGTATGACTTTGTAAAACCCTGAATAATGTGATATAAACTCCAAATTATGAGGAATAATTCATAGTTTTGGAGAAGAAATCATAATTACCTGTACTTTTTCTTCAAATTAGTTTTTTAACCCTCATCCATCCCTCGGGTCAAAAAGACCCGAAACTGATTTTCAAAGATTTAAAAAAAAATTGAGCATTAATCATTTTGATACGAGACTTCTTGACTTTTGTCACACTTTTTTTTGTCATACCCGGACCCGAAAAAGAATAGAATTCATGAAAATTTTTATTTTATTTTATTTATTTTTTTGTCACACTTGAGCATGGAGCACACACACACACACAAATGAGTCGATTCAATGTTTTTATGTGGGTGTAATAAAAAAAAGTTTAACAAAAGTGACAAAAGTGTCCCTCGTGGGTTACTCTGCAATTGTTGGTCGTACAGATAAGAGCAATACACCATTCAAATATGTTAGGGGTCTACTTTTATTTGTATACACTCATAATAACAACTAAACTTTGTGCTTTTGAAAAATAAAGAAAACAAACAGTCTCAGTCGCTGCTCTGTTCTCAATCTCTCCGTGAACTGCTTTTTGAAACATGTCACTAAAATGAACCGAAACACAGCGAATACTTTACACAGAGACATGATAAATCTATCTATACCAAACTAAAGTCGTAATTGCTTTTATGCCTCTCTTTTCTCATATAAATTACATGGCTGAAATGGGATTCCATAAGTTTCAATAAAAAATACATTAAATTGTATTTTATTTTCCCTGTTCCATAATCTTAAGCCAATGTTTGTCAGTAAAATTATCATTAATTATTAAGCAGAGTAATTATAAAATTCACATATAAAGAAGTACTTAAGTCCTACTTAAAATTACCACTAAACTAATCACATTTAATATAAATGTAAACTGTAAAAATAATAATAATCCTAATTATTATGCGATAAATTGCCCACACAACATGGCATTACATTTTCACTTAAATATACTATTTTAAAGTGTATTTTTTTGTAAAAAGGTGTTATAATTTTTCACAAGGCTTGATTTTTCACAAGGTCTTTCCTTCAATGCAAATGTGTGATTTCTTTTCACTCATTTTATCACCTGTTAAATAGTAAGTCTGATTGCGTAGAAAAGTAAGCCCGCCTCTCCTCAACAAGCCACAAGGATACAAAATGTGGCTCAGTGGTTAGAGCACTGCGTTAGCAGCGCAAAGGTTGTGGGTTCGATTCCCAGGGAACACACATACTGACAATACAAATGTATAGCCTGAATCGCTTTGGATAAAAGCGTCTGCTAAATGTATAAATGTGAATAAATGTGATTACATGAGCAATGGAAGACATTTGAAAGGAAAGCGCTGTAGTGTTACCACAAACAGGCATTCCACTTACCCCGCTGTACAAACCAAAACATGTGAGTACACTGGTTATGGTCAGTGCTGGAGCATTTTCCATATTTTCCAAGTCATTTTTGGTTGAGTGTCTTCATGTGCAAGGCTGTCAGCTCGTGTGATTGTCTCCACAAAACTGGAATGAACTGACAATTTGCCTTGTGTGAGAAAAAAATGAGTTGAGTATTTGCTTTTAGAGTCGAAATCGCACTTGGTCTCGTACTTTATCGCGTCCCTTGTCAGTGTCGTGCGCTTGCTTGGCCGTTTATTGTGATTAACCGGAAATTGTGTTTAAGCGCCAGCAGAAGATAGAAGTGTAAAGTAATACTCTTTGAGAGAAGCAGTCTATCAGCGGAAGTTAACAACAACTAGTAAGTGTATTTACTTGTCTCATTAGTGTTTAGCGCAGTTGCTGTTGCTAGGAAACGCTTGTTTTGTTTATTGTGTGGAGACGTGCTGAAATCGCACTTGGTCTCGTACTGTATCGCGTCCCTTGTCAGTGTCGGGCGCTTGCTTGGCCATTTATTGTGATTAACAGGAAATTGTGTTCAGCTAAATTGGAGAAGTATTTTGTTAGATGGTATAAAAAACTTAGTTTACCGCGGCAGCCGTCGTGTGAAGCCCTCCTCGCGTGAAGACAGAAGAGTGTAAAGACCATCGACTCTACCGTGCGACTCCACCGGGCAGGGACGCTGTCAAAGGATATAAGTATCGCTTTTTATTTATTCTCTTTCTTACTGCTTGTTTCACTTCTGTTTTAGTCTGTATAACCAATTCTTACTATGTGTAAGGACGTTGTTGTTTGTTAGCATGTGTATTTGGCAGTGTTCTTTTTTTTAGGATTACTGATAAACTACTGCCGTTTGATTTGTTATCTATTTTAATTTTAGATAAATTATGTATGAATTTATTGTCTTTATAGGTATTTTCTTTAGTTTTAGTTTTAATAAATTATATTTCTTTTAGTAACGTTATTTCAACATACTACATGGAAATGAAATAACATGTATGTGTATATATATATATATATATATAATATATATATATACATGGGTGTTTGGCTTAGTGTCATGTTAGAATAATTTTTATACTCATACCTTTTGTTTTGTTTTATACTCATACCTTTACTCATACCCCATACCTCTAGATTTACTCATCAGTAGAGGTCTAAACATTTCATCCATTGTCATTAAGGATGTAGCTCTGTCTGATCACTTCTGTATTTTCTTTGATATATTGATATCTGTCACCACTGAATCTAGATCTGTCTCTGTCAGAAAGAGATGCATTAATGAGAACACTAGTGTGCTATTTATGAAGGCAATATCTTTAACACCAAGCATTTCTGCAGACTCTGTTGATCTTCTCCTGGATTCATTTAACTCAAAAGTTAAGAATGTTATTGATGATTAGGGATGAGCGAGTACAGCATTATCTGTATCTGTATACCATATGAATTATCTGTATCCGTATCTGTACTCGGACTGGGCGGGGCCTAACCCGGAAGTGGGCGGGATTTAACCTGGAAGTGGGTCGGGTTGTCTTGAAATGGGCGGGGCTTTAACTGGTATGTTATTTTAAGCATGCAATTGATATGGGTTGATCAGAAATTGTTATATTTATTGCTGATTAGAAAACTATTTACATGACAGCATCAGCATTGAGCTTCAGATCAATGGTTTTGATCACGATAACAAACGAACTATATACAGAACAAGTTTTGCAACAATGAATGCGGTTGCAATTATGAAGTAAAATGTAATGAACAAGAGTTTTCCTCTCAACATAACTTTCTTTTTTTAACTTTAAATTTTTTATGATCAGTGTGATCATTTTTGTTTTGGTAATTTTGGTATATATTTTTTTTCCACACCAGGTATGTGTGTGTGTAGCTAATTAATTTGTAATATAGTTTTATACCACAACTACCTTTATTTTTTTTATAAAATACAGCAAGAAAGTGTCAGACACTCAGTGCGTGAAGTAAAAAAAACTGGTTAGAGCCAGCTGACGGTTTAAAAAAGAAAAAAAAATCTCAGACAGGCAGAGACGCGAGTCGCATTCTACCAAGCACCACGTCTGAACAAACCCCACGTTTACCAAAACTCTACTGGTTAATAAGTAAGTACTACAAACCAAAGTAAAAAACAAACCTGAAGCTGAAGAAACCCTAAACGTTAACGGAAAAAACCCGTGAACCTGAGTGACTGAGGGAGAGACAGAGAGCGAGCGTGCGCTGTTCTCTTCTCAGTGTTCTGTGTGTGAGTGAGCAGAGCGGGACACAGCAACACAATACATCTGTGTGTGTAGGGGAGGGGCGCTGTGACTAGCCTATCACAGAACGCAGACACAGTCAGCTACCCAATGAGAATTTTTATTCAATCCGAGCACAGATATTGACTCGTATTACTCGTATGATACTCGTACTCGGCAAAAGTGCTTTATCCATACCGGATACTCGTTTCATCCGAGTATCCGGCTCAACTCTATTGATGATATTGCACCGATAAAGGTCAGCAAGAAGAATGGCAGACAAAAATAATTTTGGAGAAAATCAACAGCAGTTCAGAATATGAAAAGACAATGCAGAAAAGCTGAGTGGATGTGGCGGAAGACGAAACTCAAAATACACTATAGCATCTATAAAGACAGCCTTCATGCTTTCAATTTGGAACTAGCCACAGCTAGACAGACCTTCTTCTCAAACCTTATAAACAGTAACTTAAACAACACTCGCACTCGTTTTGCTACTGTTGAGAGACTGACAAACCCCCCAAGTCAGATTCCCAGTGAAATGCTCTCTGACAGCAAATGCAATGAGTTTGCTTCCTTCTTTTCAGAGAAGATCAGTAATATCAGGAAGGAGATTGGCACATCTTCCTGTAATACAGAGGTCACACAGATTCGACAGCAATCTCAAAAAGAAGTGACTATGTCTGTTTTTAAAACAATTGATAGCAAAAGTTTGGAAGAAATAGTACAGCATCTTAAATCGTCAACCTGCTATCTTGATACACTTCCCACATCTTTTTTCAAAAGTGTGCTTAACTGTTTAAAAGCAGATCTCTTAGAAGTGGTGAACACCTCACTTCTTTCTGGGACTTTTCCAAACTCCCTGAAAACTGCAGTTGTTAAGCCCCTTCTGAAAAAGCGCAGTCTTGATAACACCATGTTGAGCAACTATAGACCAATATCAAATCTTCCTTTCATAGGTAAGATTATTGAAAAGGTAGTTTTTAATCAGCTGAACAACTACTTAAACTCAAATGGATACCTGGATAATTTTCAATCTGGTTTCCGCGTGCATCACAGCACAGAGACAGCACTCATTAAGATAATAAATGATATTCGCTTTAATTCTGATTCTGGCAAAATATCAGTGCTGGTACTACTAGATCTTAGGGCTGCATTTGACACTGTCGATCATAACATACTTCTAGAGAGACTGGGAAACTGGGTCGGGCTTTCTGGGATGGCACTCAAATGGTTCAGGTCATACTTAGAAGGGAGAGGTTATTTTGTGAGTATAGGAGAGCATAAGTCTAAGTGGACGTCCTTGACATGTGGAGTCCCACAAGGCTCAATTCTTGCACCGCTCTTGTTTAGCCTGTATATGCTCCCACTAAGTCAGATAATGAGGAAGAACCAAATTGTCTATCACAGCTATGCTGATGATACCCAGATCTACCTAGCCTTATCTCCAAATGATTATAGCCCCATTGACTCCCTCTGCCAATGCATTGATGAAATTAACAGTTGGATGTGCCAAAACTTTCTTCAGTTAAACAAGGAGAAAACTGAAGTCATTGCATTTGGAAACAAAGATGAAGTTCTCAAGGTGCAGCGCCGGACGCGATTGGTGCCGTGACACGTCAAAACTAAATCACACCCATAATAATCAATGAAATTGTCTATACTGCAAGAGCCAGTTGCTTTGCTTATTTAACCCATTTCTGTTTTTGACGTGGTGCATATGTTCACTTTAGGCACTGCTTTCCCTGCTCGTCTAAAAAAAATAATGTTTTTTTATTATATAAAATCAACACAATAAATGTCAAAAACGTGATATGTAGACAGGCTCATTGATCAATGCTGGAAACTTCACATCATGCTTTCTTGGACACGTATGTTACTGTAACAATGTTAAATTAATTCACAGTTTCAAAGTAGGCCATGTTAGTGGCGAAATTGTTGGTTGGGGTGGGAATTATGTGCAAAGTTTGCCAAGTCAAAAAAAAAATATATATATATAATAATAATAAAGATGTATTTATTGTATATTTATGTTTAGACTATCAAAGTTGTATAAATGTGACATTAATATTTGGTCATCTTGTCCATGTCAAGAGATGACCGAACTTGGTCATCTCTTGACATGGACAATATCCCTCATCAAAATCACTCAATAGACATTTCATGGGAGGGAATGAGAAACGTATTTTAAAAGTATGCAAATAATCTAGTTCACGACACACATTCATGTTTGTCTGCTTGACAATTGCTTTTTGTTTTAATAATTACATTTAAGCTTAATTTTCTACACATGTCTCCTGCTTACTATGAATAGTCATGTTTTTACAGGATGCACCTGTGAGGCCTAGTAAAATATATTAAAAAAATGTCTTACCTTTTTCTTCTCTGCCACTGAAAGATAAATACCTGGAGGGAGTACTTTGTACCTGGGAAAGGTAACACATGCACTCTGAGCATGCAGTGGTAGAGTTTAATGCATGCTTTTCTGATGTTCTCATACTTTCAAATGCCACTTCAAATGCTCCTCCCAACTCAACTTGTCATAATATTTATATCATATCTGCTTTGCTTTCTGCTCCATGCAGTCTTATCTACCCTTTCACCAGCAGCACGCATGACATCTCAATATCAAGCCTCAATGCGGAAATGACCCAATAAGCCATGCAGAAATCACGGAGCAAAAATTTATTGTGAGGCCAACCTTGGCAAATCTGGAAATTGAAGACCTAAACAAAATGCAATCTCAAAACCTCATCGGGTGTGGCTCAGGTTTACCTCCAAGCCTGGGTTTACATTCTTTTACATAGCTGTTTCCTGGACTTGGTCATGGTCTCTCCCTCTCACACGAGTGGGTTGAGTGGGACCAAAGCCCTGATGTTGACATTGCCCCAGGCCATCCACTTCATCTCAGCCCCACAGCCATGGGAATCTGACATCCTAAATCAAGCATGCCATGTAAATCTCTGCGCCGACGCTGACTTTTTTGTTTGAATGTTTGCTTCAGATTGTCTGCATCCCTGGCCAGTGCTATAATGAATCTGGTCTTGCTCTCTACAGGAAATGTTGGATACTTTCAAGGATCTGGCTAAAATGAGGGGATAGGATTGTTAATTTCCCTGTAGAGGGTCTTGGGCATTACTTTAGCGCAAGTGCTGAAATTTCCTCTAAGCAGAGCTTCGATGCTCCTATCCAGTTTCACTCACATCCTTGCATGCTCATGAGAATTATCAGACTCGCATGCCACAGTGATTTATGGACAAGAGGAGAAAATAAAATAAATGGTTAGCATGTGTTCTTTTTCACCAACAAATATGGTAGTGAAAGGTATATCGGCAAATCCTCACTGGATGCCCTTGTTGGACCTGGAACAACAGCTCTATCAACTAATCAAATTGTGGGTTAGGGCAGGGCTGTGGAATTTTGGTTTCTTGGCATCATGCACACCATGACTATCTGAGAGTGGCCCTCCAGGAGCAGAATTGGACAACCCTGGCTTAGGGTAAAGGTTAGGTTGGGATTAGGCCTTAAAGGACATTCTTTTAAACTTAAATTTTCCTCCAATTTTAGTTGGTTGTTAATGGTTGAGACTTGAGAGTTTATGCCAAAAAAGTAAATCACCTTTAGGTAACACCTTGTTATTTAACAATAATTTGTTGAATCAGAGTTTAATGTTGCTTTGAATGTCTATTTGGTTTGAGGTCAAAAAGTAGTGTAATTCTACTTAGGTTCATTGGAAATATGTGCCTCTACCTACATTTCTGAAAAACTCAAAAATACAGATGAATCGCTGAAGGTTCCAGGTCAAATTAACACTAAAGGCAGTTAAACTCAGACAAATTTGATTCCTTTTCACGCAAAGTATGATTTGCATGGCAATCGTTTTGACTATGCCAAGTGTGTGCACAATATGACTTTGAAACAATTTAACATGCTTTGAGATTTGAACACTGATACTCTTGAACAGTAGCGTCACATATACACCTTCATATTTTTGGGTTTTCTCAATGCTAACTGATGACCAAATCATACGTATTCACGAGGTGACTAATTCACATGAATTCGGATGATTTTGTACGATTTGTCTAGACCCCAGTGAAAGGAAGGTTTGTAGGCTGTGTTAAGGCTGTGTTAGGGGTAAGGCCATTCATACAAATTCATAAAAATTTGGGAACTCGTAAAATACAAACGGGTTAGCAAAGATTTCACAAATTTGTATGCGTGACGTCGTACGAATTAATATCGTTTGCATGAGATCGGGTTGGTTTGCTCGGTAGCTCACCCGTTACAATCTTACTCAAATGCAACGGTACTAATTAAATGTGGTCACTGCCACAGTCATGTATTGGACGTGTGTTTTAGCACCACTGACTGCACATTTCACTTGGAAAGCTACGCAAAATCGGTGTTGCAGAAACGTCGCCACAAGCACATATTTTCAATGAGTCTTGGTTGGTATAATTGTATCAGCCATGACAGACTGTATAAACCTATATTCCCTCAAAAATCCCAAGTGTGTGACAGAGGATTTATTAAATTAATCAAGCTAATGCAGCGTCTTCAACTGATGCGGGCTGTTTTGTTTTAATAATTCACTTCATGCTGCTTGTATCACATGCCAGGACAATAAAGACTGGATGCTGGATGCTACAACGAGGGGAAGAGATTGTTGATTTCTCTAAAGAGGGTCTGCGGCACTCCTTCGATGTAAGTGGTGAAATTTCCCCTAAGCAGAGACCAGCTACTTCTATCCTGTTCCATTCGCATGCAGATGAGAACGATCATACTCATGTATCTACACTGTAAAAAAGAAAAAGTTAGTTCAACTCAAATTTTCAAGGCAACCGACTGCACAGAATTTTTGAGTTGAAGATATCAACTTA
The DNA here is from genome assembly GCA_003573665.1 of Oxygymnocypris stewartii. NCBI lineage: Eukaryota > Metazoa > Chordata > Actinopteri > Cypriniformes > Cyprinidae > Oxygymnocypris > Oxygymnocypris stewartii. The sequence continues at coordinate 300,390 of QVTF01020890.1, read as the reverse complement.
ATTTTTTAAGTTTTTAAGAACTACTATTATTAAGTTGCGTCAGCTAAGTTTTTCAAGTTCTGACAACTAAGTTTTTTTAATTCAAGTTACTGGAACTTTCAAGTCTGTAAAAGCTTACTATTTTGAGTTCAGATTACCATCCCCTGTAATAACTTACTATTTTGAGTTTAAATTACCCCCCCCCCCACATTAAATCATCCACTGACAGTAAACCAGTTAATTTATGCATGTTTATTTGAACGACTTTGGCACAAACAGCTTTACAATTCCACAATGTAAACAAGTAATCTTATGCCCAAAGCAAATACATCAGGTTTCAGTACCATAATATGGGCAGTTTTTTTTTTACTTTCCGACTCTTGTTGAGACCTTACAAATAATGCAATATTGCCAAAGATGACCGAAAAACAGTTGTATAGTGTCTACGTATTAATTCAGAAATGTGTAAATCCCCAGCTGAAAAAGACAAATTATCTTAACTTTCTGAATTATCTGAACTTTGAAATTAGCCAAAAATGCAAACATGCAGGCTATAACAGTAATGGTGAATGTTACGTGCTAGTATTTTTGTTCCCTCCCCTTTTGTTATTGGTTGCTTTGTTTCTCCCCTCTGCTGTTGGTTTCTTCCTGTTTTCCCGCTCTCTGTTATCTTTAAGTTTGTAGGTGCTGCTATTGGTCGGAGACAACCAATCAACGGCTGTGGTTCGGGCATATAAGGCACTCTGAAGAACTGAAGAGGAGGAGCTTGGAGTGTGTTTGTTGGCACGTGACATACTTGAAAAGTTTAAAGTTCAATAGAAAAGGAAAGTATGTCACGTGACATACTTTCCTTTTCTCCTCTCTCTGAACTGGTACAGATTGGATCAGGTACAAAATCCTCTGCGTAAGCAAACACAAAAACAAGTAAGCGAACCACCACAAAGTCAGTACTCCAACAAAATGGTAGCATAGCCAACAAACACACTCCAAGCTCCTCCTCTTCAGTTCTTCAGAGTGCCTTATATGCCGAACCACAGCCGTTGATTGTTTGTCTCCGACCAATAGCAGCACCTACAAACTTAAAGATAACAGAGAGCGGGAAAACAGGAAGAAACCAACAGCAGAGGGGAGAAACACAGCAACCAATAACAAAAGGGGAGGGAACAAAAATACTAGCACGTAACAGTGAAACACAGCTTGCTTACTGAACAATCAATACCGTATAGTCTCTTGACAGTAATATGACAGCTACACATAAAAGTTTTGTTTTTAGTTCAAATAAAGCACTTGTGTCCAGAGCAAATAAGGCACATGTCAATAAGTTGGGGAAATCAAAAGGAACAACATAAAAACCATAAGGTGGTCTATGTGAAGACTTACAAAATATCCAAACATAATAAATGAACAGACATGATAAAATAAATCTTCCCCATGGACACTTGCCACACCAGCAAAGATGCAGACTATAACAGCAATGCTGAAACAAAGCTTGCTTCAACTGAGAAACAATCAATAGTCTCGTGACAGTTATATGACAGCTACAAATAACAGATTTGTTTTTAGTCAAAATAAAGGAACAACATAAAAACTATAAGGTGGTCTATGTGAAGACTTACAAATTATCCAAACAAATGAACAGACATGATAAAATAAATCTTCCCCATGGAAAATGAATCACTGGTTTAACAGCTTGGTCTTGAAGCTCCGGACACGCTGTGAGCAATTGGTGGACATTTCCATGAAAATGTGCTGGATAGTTTCAAAGGTATACCTGATGTCTTTTGGGAACTCCATGTTGAGGGTATAAAGCAAGCCAAAAAGATACGCAAGCGCAGTCGGGGTGTCTGGGATGTCTTTCAGGACAATGGTTTCCTCCAACACAAGGGCAATATTAATGACTGCGTCGTCGTCATCATCATCAAGCACTGTGAGGACCCCCATCTTGATGCCTTTCATCTGTTTGTCATCTGCATCAGTTGCCTGACAAAACAAAAACACCACTGAAATAATGTCCTGTAGAAAACTAGTCAATAAAGAGTGATGTCTATTTGTGTATGGCCTCTTTGCTATACAACACTACTAAAAGCTTAAGGTCTTCCAAGCTGCACTTACCAGGCATCTAGAGAAAAGCTTCTCAGTATTCTCCCGCAGAAATATGGGAAGACCTTCCACATCTGCCTGTCTGCGATGACTCGTGATGTCAGATGTCTGTTTTGGAAGAATATAAAAACAAACAAATACTTTTGTTTAGCTCTGTGAAATGTACTTGTGCATGTGCACTTGTGCCATTTGTATTCCCAATATTTTGGAAACTATGATACATTTTTTCATGATTCTTTGATGAAAAAAAAATTCAAAAGAACAGCATTTATTTAAAAATGAAATATTTTGTAACATTACACATGTTTTAATGTCACCTTTGATAACTTTAATGCATCCTTACTGAAAAAAAATTCTGACTAACCAACACATTTTTGAACGGCAGTGTACATTCAGTAGGTTATTATTTATTGCAATATAAACACTGTAAGAGTGATCAACAAGGTATCTCTTCATTTACCAGTCGAAGACGGAGCAACTTTCTGCTCTTATGTTTACTCCGTGCACTGTCAATGTCTTCATCATATTTGTCGTGGTACCGGTCTTTGCAGCAATTATTTTACCGCAAATACTGCATCGCGCGCTGTTGGCATCGAGCCTGGAGAAATGTACCCACACTTTTGATCGACTTTTCCACATCTTTAAGGTATTATGTGTGTGTGCTCGCGTCTCATATGAATATGTGCGCGGAGAGTTTGTGTGTGTGTGTGCTCGCGTCTCATTGAGTATGTGCGCGCTCGCGTCTCATATAAGTATGCACGTGGAGAGTTTGTGCAAGCGCGCTCGCGCCTCATATGAGTATGAGAGTTTGCGTGTATGTACGTGAATGTGCGTGAGCGACTTTATGTGTCTCGTTGTGCATTTCATATGTATTTGTTTGAGCACTGACGTTGACGAGTTAACTCCTTAGATATCGAAATCTGGAACCGAACAACATGTAATTTTTCGATACTCTATAGTATCGAGGTAATTCGGTCGGTACCTAAAAAGTATCGAACTCGGTACCCAGCCCTACACAAAGGTCGCATGCTAGAAGCTATATCTATCTAGTTAACTACCGTATCAAACCGAAGTTTTGCATCACAGTTTTAGCACGTTAACGTTAGTTCTAACGTTACCTTGGTTGCAGCGCATGGTCACGAGCAGCAATGTGAACTATAACCACCGCCGGTGCTTCGGTTTCATGTCAATGAGCAAAGCAGACGTGCATAAAACAATGCCATCATTCATCGAGAATAACAAACATAACGGCAACACAAATCTTTCAATTAATATGTGGACAATAATTATATTGAGCTTAGCTGTTCAAAATAAGCTAGCTTCTAACCGATTAGCTAGTGGGGGATTTTGTATTGCCATAAACGCCTCGCCTGGTTATGATTGATCGATTTTGTTTCCCGCAATGAAATGTAATACAAATACAAAATGCATATACATATTCATATGATTAGCTTACCGGTTAGAATGAATGTTTCTCTTCGACAAAGAAGTCCGCTGGCATCGTGACAAGATGGCGGACGCAAACTTTCGAAGGGAGCTCCTGGGAAAATCCTTGGAAACCCCGTCGCAGCCGGTTGCCATGACACTGTAATGAAGTTGATAGGTACGGGAAAAAGGAGGCGGGAACCGGCGAACATTTAATAATTTAATAATCAAAATAAAGAAACACAACAGAAAAGCGGCAGCCCCTGTAAGGCCCGGCTCGATCGACCCAATGACGGCAGTCGTTCAGCGGGTGAAGGGCTTTGCGTATTACAGTCTTTCCTTTTCACGACACAACAAGAACATTAAAATGGAACACTTTTCCTTATATATTTTGTCTCGTTATTTCATCTGACTCCATAAATGAAAAGGTTTTAATGATATCTGTGCATCGTTAAAATATGAACAAATGATTGATTATTCTTATCAGCTCTTTTTTAATACTTTACCCGCCCAGATGTAGGGAAAACTATATCGCTCAGAGGCCCTGTTTTCCACAGGTCTCACGGACACAATCTCGTCAGGCCCGGTCATCAATCAGAGGTAAATTATGGTTATGTATCTAAGATTTGCCGTTAATTCACACGTACACAATCAGAGACATCGAATAACCCCCTTGGAGCCCCCTCAGAACTTTAGTTCAATCGTTTACTTCAGTAAAGGGTTTTGGCCACTATCAGATATGTTAGCAGATCAATGTACCACACTCGTAATAGCTTTAGATTGGTCAAATCCTTGTTTAAAGTAACATTAAATCAAAAGTCAGAGGTATAGGCGTACCCGAGTTTAGTCTGATCAGACGGCGTTCGCCGTCCCTAAATGGAATTAACCCGCCGCTGCATCCAAGTACACTTGAAAAGATGCCGGATATTAGCCGTCGCTAAAACTGACACAGGCTTGCGGAAATATACGAATCCACTAATCTAATAGGGAGAAAGCAATCTTTAGAGGCAGTTAGAATAGAATCAAACGTTACAATTTATTGACCAGGTAATCGAAGCAATAATTCAAAACTCCAATGTTACAAGAATAGAATCATCAGTTAACCATAACATAACAATAATTCAGGAATTGAGGAATTACCTGGCAATGAAAATTACACACAATGGTTGTGTGGGCAATCATCTTACAGACGCCCAGAACTCTGTGTCCCGTTTCCTTATAAACCCAGATAACTCAATAAGCCCGCCAAATGGTGGTATTATAATTAGACTTTAGAATTTGCAACCAAATGGCTTCTTGATCTCCTGTGGCAGGGAATACTTATTTACATACAGGAGGTGGTTTTGACTAGAAGAATCAGGGGGAGGGCACACCTTTAAGTTGTAGGACTTCTCATACTTTAGAACTTCTTTTAGCTTTTCATTATGATTGGGAGAATGAGACCATTTTACCAGGCGCACTGAGACATTTCAAATGATATCAAACATATATGGTTACTTTTTTGTACATATTACATTGCATGGGTTTTTCAGTGAATTCTAGGTGATGAGGAGAGGGGGGGGGGATGATGAGACCGTCAGTACAGGGTGTGGACCACCCGGTGTGTTGCGTCTTGGATGCTGTTGTTACATATGCAAGAGGTAGTTCCTGTTGATTTCAGGAGGGCCTTTTGTCCTCTCGAGGGGGGGGGGGGGGGGGGGGGGGGCAGACATACTGGCACCAGGCTTACAGTTCCTCTCTCTGGCACTGTTTTGGGCCACTCACGGGGTTTCCTGCAGTGTCACTTCAGTCGTTGTAAGGTGGGCAGTTTTAAGGGGAAAAGGTGTCGTCCCACCATGGGGAGACCTCTGCGTCCTTTGGCATCCTTCCGAGGATGTCGATCTGGCCCATAGAAAGGTCCTCTGTCACTTCCAAGCAAAATGAGTGATCAGCAGGACAGGTCAGTCCTCCATATGTGAACGAATTCATCTCACTGATGACAAACCACTGTGTATGAGACACCTGAATCACATTTGAATGGCCATGCAAAGATTCAACATTTATGAGTTTGCTATCATTGGGAGAGAAAGGTTGTAATGTGTTACATGTACAGACAACATAATTGTGAGTTTCATGACAACAAGTGCGACTGGTAAATAAGGTCTCAGTACCCTTCAACGTCATATATCCAGTGAGGTGATCCCATTTAATTACCTGATCTTTAACTACCATGCCGATGGATCGAATATTAGTGGAATTTGAATAAGCTTGATCTGGGTGGATTAAAGGAAAAGTGCAACCAATACATTCGTTTCCAGTATACATCATAATTGTGGATAATAATTCTGAATACTTTACATTTTTCATTTTTTCCGAAGAGAACCATCTATGTAAATCTAAAACCTCAATTAAATCGTTCAAAACATGTCTCGGGGTCTTGTGAAGACGAAGATCTAAAACTTCCTGTCTTGTTGCAGTGAATAAATCTTGTGCATATGATCTGCAGGCTAAGTCACGTTCGATGGTACGGGTCTGATTGAACAATGTGTGGCTGATCGTTAGAAGCGCCTGCGCCTCGGAACGAACCGCTTTGATAATATTATCATTGCTATTGGTGATGTGTTGGAAACCAGTGGCCATCTGATCTGTCAACCATGTGGAGAATTGAGATTGTTTGGTTATTTTATAAGTGTTGGCTGCTGAATTAATTGATCCGAACAGGCCGGCTATACTGCTGAGCAGGTCTCGTTTTGAGCGAGCAGGTGGAATTTGGACGGCAAGTCTGTCTTTGTAATCAGAAATTAAATCATCGATTCGTGACTGTAGCCATGCATACGACTCATCATTAGTATTACAATGTTTTGTATAGGCAGAGAGTATATTGGAAATGTTATAAGTTACATGTGTCATTACCAAATTTACATCATGTAATAAAGTCTTGTTGATGTTTCCCCTAATCAGTCCACCAGGAGGAATTGAGTGCAATTCTGGACACTTTTTGGGTTTAGTGTATCCACAGGTGGTCAAATTAAAACAGTACTTAACAGTCCATGAACAGTTGTGTGGATTGGTGAAATTGTCTATGCTATGCGAACATTCCCCGACACAATACATTCCTTCCTTTCGGTTGGTCCAGACAAAAGTTTTTGGTTTTGGCTCGTTGGGTGTGTACGACGTGAGATCGTACATTAGCTCGGTGAATCTCATATGTGTGTCATTATGTGTGCACCTATATGTTGCAGGTTCCAAATTTTTAACATAGTAGCACAATTTTGGGTCTATGCCATTGTTTTAGTTTTTTTGTGTAGTGTATGCATGTTACCTATTGTGTCACCTGGATCTATTTTAAGTCGATACCAGGCAGTGAGGTTGTGCATGAATTTGGTGCTCGAGTGTGTCCTGAAATGTTTCTTTGTAGGTGGGTGGGTGTTACCTGAACTACAACAAATTTGTGGTGTGCAATTTACTAATTAATTAATTTACTGTACTAATCCGGGAGGCCATGTAACTGTCTCTTTTGGTGCGACTGTGATTTTTTGTGTGGATGGCCCCTTGGAGTATTTCCACACCCACCTCCCACATTTCAGGTTGTGTGTGAGTGAAATCCTTTGGCCCAGTCGGATGCACGTGGGCCCAGACACTTTCCTTTCATCTGGTCTCCATGGGATCGCTGCAGTCGACCTGGAAGGCAAGAGGAGAAGACAGTGACATTTATTTATTCTGAGTACTTTTGAATGATTTGCACTGAGACATGTGGTACCATCGCAGTTTCCCTTTTACAGTTGTGGCCACACAGCTGTTGCATATAGCTTTAACTTCATATGGGCCATGCCATCGGGGTGTGAATGCACCTTGCTTCACAAAAACGCGTACCATTACCATGTCTCCTTCTGAGAATTTCACCTCAGAGGTTGGGTTGAATTGTGTATCATTCGTTAAGTCTGATTGCTGTTGTTTCAGAGCAGCGCGTGCATGTAGCACTTCCAACCTCTCTCGTAATTGCTTGAGCACAGACTGTTGAGTTGCAACCACGAGGGGCCCCAGGTCTGCTGGGGCAATTTCTGGGTCTATGGGCAGCTTCATGACTCTTCCAGTCATGAGTTCAAATGGACTGATACCTGTGGCTTTTGAAGGAGTTGCCCGCAGTATTGTTAGGACTGTGGGTAGGGCATCAATCCATTGGTTTTTGTGTTGTGCTACCTGTTTCGATATGCTTTCTTTTATTGTGCGGTTGGCACGTTCCACCATGCCTGAGCTTTGCGGTCGATACGGTATGTGAAACCTTTGTTTGATGTTCAGCATCTGGCATATTTGTTTCATCACCTGACCTGTGAAGTGTGTGCCCTGGTCAGATTCAATTTGGATTGGTGCTCCCCAGAGTGGGAGGATTTGGTTCGCTACTACTCGTGCCACTGTGTTTGCACTGTTATTGCGGGTGGGAATCGCTTCGACCCATTTGGAAAATTTGTCAATTATCACAAGGCAATAACGATACCCCCTTTTGGCACTAGGTAGTGGGCCTATGAAATCCAATTGGAGTAACTCCCAAGGTCCCTTGGGTGGCTCTGGTCTACACAGTTTTGTACGGCCAGGCTTGCCTTGGTTAATGGTGGCACATACGATGCATGTGTCACACCATCTTTGAATGTCTGATGCCATTTGTGGCCACCAGAAGTTATTTTGGATCAGCTGTTGTGTTTTGGGAGCTGATACGTGTGCATAATCGTGGTACAACTTTATCACTGGTTTCTGTAGGGTTTCTGGAACAATGTATTTATCGTCTCTTAAAATCATGCCTTCAGTGACCTTGACTAGTTGGTCCTGCTGCAGGTGCGGTGTCAGCTCTCCATCAGAACTCCATAGTTCTTGTTGAAACTGTTTCAAGTCAATAGGAATAGTTTGAATCGCACTCACGGCAGGAACAACCAGTCTGTCAGGCTTCCATTCATCTCCCTTTTGTGCTGCTAATTTGGCTAATTGATCTGCGATGTTGTTGTTTTTCTCGTTTTCATCTGGATTTTTGATGATGTGCGCACGCACTTTAACGACGGAGAGTGAGGAATCGCGTGCTCTAATCTCCTGCCAAATCGAAGTTATGATGTTAAAATGTTTGATCGGCGTTCCGGCAGACGTGAGGAATTTTCTCAACTGCCACTGTGCCATGAAATCATGGACTGTACCAAATGCGTATCGACTATCTGTGTATACACACAGCGGCTCGTGATGTGATCTGATTGCTTCAAGTAATGCAATAAGTTCAGCTTCTTGCGCAGATGTGTTTCCGGATAGTTTGATTAGCAATTGGTTATTGTTTGAATTGGGAGAGTGAGGAGCCCACACCGCACATCCTGTATGGAATTTGCCATCATGCCAGTACCGGGAGCCATCAATGTACACCTGTGTCTGATTTGGAAGTTCTTGGTCATGAACTGGGCTCTGTGCTTCCTGCTTCGTTTGGCATGTGTGTGGGTGGCCCTCAACATCTCCCAATAAATGAGGCAATATTAGATCGTTAACAGTTGTGATGTCACGCGCTTGTATGTCTGCTAGCCATCTTGCTAACCTTTGAGACGACACACCTTTTATACGGCCCTGCAACAGCATTTGTACTGGCGTGTGCACTGTATGCACAACGATAGGTTGAAAACCTAAAATTGGTTCAGTTGCTGTCAACATCCAGTGAACCGCCAGTACGTGCTGAGTGCATGGGTCGAATCCTTGTTCGATCGTGGATTTTTTTCGGCTGTAATATGCGATTGGACGCAATTTTCCCCCATGATCTTGAGCTAAAACGCCACTTAGTGTGTTTTCGTTCGCGTCCACTTGTAAGTGGAAGGATTTTTTGGGGTTGGGCAGACCGAGCGCGGGAGCACAGCACAAGTTTTCTTTTAGACTCGTAAAAGCTTTATCGTGTTCCTCTGTCCATTCGAGGACGTCAGAGGGTTTTGATTTTCCTTTTAAGAGGGAATATAATGGCGTGACGGCGTTTGCAAAGTCTGGTATGAAATCTCTTAAGTAGTTTGCTGTTCCCAGCACTTTCTGTAATGAGTTTAGCGTGTGCAGTCGGGGCAATTCAGCGATGCATTTCCGCCTATCATCTGTTAATGCTCGATAGCTTTGCGTAATCGTGTAACCCAAGTACTGAACCTCGGTTTGAGCAATTTGGGCTTTTTCTTTGTTCAATTTGAAGCCAGCTTTACCGAGTGTTAACAGCACTTCGTCAACGAGCAGCAAATGATCATCAAGTGATCCCTCGGTCGCGATAAGTATATCGTCAACGTAATGAATCACGTTTCCGGTCCCTGTCAGTGGATTTAGTGTGTCTTCTAATGCTCTGTGAAAAATCGCAGGACTGTTATGGAGGCCTTGTGGCATTCGTTCCCAAGTGTACTGGATTTGATTCACAGTGAAGGCCAATTTCCACTGATCGGTGCGTTTGATTGGGATGGACCAGAAACCGTTCTTTACGTCGAGCACCGTAAACCAAGTCGCTTGTGTTGAAATTTGTGATAACGTCGATGGATTTGCCACTATAGGTGTAGCCTTGGGCAACACTTTGTTTAGACGCTGATAATCAATACAAAGACGCCATTTACCGTTCGATTTTGGTACTGGTAAGCATGGAGAATTTGTGGTCGAACTACATCGTCGGACTATACCTCTGGTTTCAAGTTGGTGTACAATTTCATGAACGGCTGACTCTGCCTCTGGTTTGATGCGGTATTGTTTTTGTGGGGGAGGGGGCTCCCCTTCAATACACACAACAAAGTCAATGAGGCCGCAGTCATGTTCATGTGTAGCCCAAATGCTATCGTGTTTGTTTACCATCTGTTGAATAGGATCTGGGGTGGATATGGACATAACGCTCGTTATTTTTTTTGGTAGGCACTTTTTTACTGTTTTTTCTGTTTTGAGCTCAATTTGCTTTTCAAAGCAGTGAATTACAAAGCCATACTTTCGCATTATGTCCATTCCCAGCACAGTCCCTTCACTGTTGTTAGGTAAATACCAGAGGGATTCTTCCAATACTGTCACGCCTAAATCAAGTTGAACTGGCTGTGTTTTTGTCGCAATCATTATCGTATCGCCGATGCCTTGGATCGGAATCGTTTCGTTGGTTAAAGGTAGTGGAATGTCTGTACAGGAGCACGCTGCGCCAGAATCAATAAGTATGTTGGCTAACTGGCCTCCTAAATTAGCCCTTATTTTTATTCGGTTTCCACTCTTAATTATGCTCCCTATGGCAATGGAGGCCACGTACCATCACCAATCCCTATTGGTGATGGTAATTTTCAGTCGTTCCGCTCGCGTTGTGGGCCGCGCCATTTTGGCCGTTTTGTTTTTTAAACTCATTCATGAAGTTTACGAATTGTTTCAACAGCTCAGAGTCGTCGCTAGAGGGCGTTTTTTGGTAATGCTTCGCTTGTTCTTTTAAATCTTTTTCTCTTTTTTGACAATCTCGCATTACATGGTTAGTCTTTCTGCAATAATGGCATATCATTTTATTTGGAGACCTTTGGCTAAATTGATCTGTGCTGTTAACCATTGTGCGGACGCAACGCTGCGGGGTTTTAATCGCCATCTGTTTTCTATTCTTGAACCCCAGTCTACTATTGCTCTGAACGTGTTTTCGGCTGGGTCGACGCCATTTGATAACGCTTTTTGAACGGGGATGCCGGCATTGTTTTTAACAAGCTGCAGTAACGCGTCATGGTTGCGGTCTGCATTTTCAAGGCCTGAGTGTTCTCTGTATGTTACCCATAACCGTTCAGCGTACGTTTCAAATGACTCATTACTTGCTTGTTTGATTTCTAATATTTTGCTCCAATCTGCATGTGACGGTCCCCTTATGTCTAATAATGCCTGTTTTAGACGTTCGTAAATCCCTTCGTCGGTTTCGTCATTTATTCTGTTCATTATGTTGCCGGATTTCATTTCTGTGTTTAGTTTCGGTCTGAGCTCCTCAGGGATAGTGAGAAGAGCTATTTGCCATACGTCTCTAATCTCTAGTTTGTAAACATTAGCCTGTAGCATCAATGCTTCCCAGTAGGGTTGAAATGGCCCTTTTCTCGGCATAATTCCTACGACTTGTTTGTGTCTAGAGCATTCTTCGCATGTTAACGGGCGGCTGATTGTTGTGATTTCATCATCCGCGTTTGTCATGGTTTTTAACACTGCGATTTTAACTGCTTTCTTTGGCGAGTCGTTTGATTTTGTTCGGGTCTTTATCGGGCTTCGCAGGCTCGGCTTTTCTGGCCACAGGCTCACAAGAGCTCGGTTACGAGTTTCTCTGTGTGGCCTAATGTTACCCGCTAATGCAGTATCATCATCTTCGCTTTCAGTTTGAGTCTCTAACTCGGTTTCATCCAGTGCTGCTTGTTTAACTGCGGCAACTGGAAAACCTGTTTTATCGCAACAATCTTCGAGCGCAGATATGTAATTACTATATGTAATTAGTTTCCCTTGAACTTGATCAACTTTTGTGGCCATTTCTTCGTGTTGTCTGGCCCACCCCTGTTGCTCGTATGCAAACATTTCGACTTGTTTTCTTAACTTTTGTAATTCGTCAGATCGCACTCTTTCAATTTCTTTGATATTTGTTATTGTTTTTTCGTTCTCGGTTATGGTCGCGAGGTCGTTGCGGCGAAGTAAATAAACAATTGCAGCGGGAATTTTCTTGTATTTTGATTTTGATTTTAGTTTCGCACCCTCGGCAGAATACCAGGATATTATTTCGTTGTTGTTCCACTTCAAATTGAATCCTTTGTCGCTTAACCGAACAAGGAGTTTTTGTAATTGAAGTCCTAAAATCTCCATTATCTCCCCATCTACTCTGCTGCTGTGCTTTCCCTGAAAAGACATGTTTCTCGTCTAATTCTTAACACCACCGGGTTTTTCGGTTCCGGTCTCAAAAGTGGGTATTCCGACCCGTACTACAAATGTGTCTATATAGTGTAAACAATATTTCCCTCAACTTCTAAAAGGCAAAGAAAATACACTTACCACAGCAGCTGGATATGGATGAGAAGGAGTTCAAACCTCATGTCCCAAGGAGAATTCAAGTTGGATGTCGCGGCTGGAATGACGTTCTCGTCTGTGCGAGATCACGTTCTCGTCTTTGCGAGAATCACGTCGGGGTCACCACTGTAAGGCCCGGCTCGATCGACACAATGACGGCAGTCGTTCAGCGGGTGAAGGGCTTTGCGTATTACAGTCTTTCCTTTTCACGACACAACAAGAACATTAAAATGGAACACTTTTCCTTATATATTTTGTCTCGTTATTTCATCTGACTCCATAAATGAAAAGGTTTTAATGATATCTGTGCATCATTAAAATATGAACGAATGATTGATTATTCTTATCAGCTCTTTTTTAATACTTTACCCGCCCAGATGTAGGGAAAACTATATCGCTCAGAGGCCCTGTTTTCCACAGGTCTCACGGACACAATCTCGTCAGGCCCGGTCATCAATCAGAGGTAAATTATGGTTATGTATCTAAGATTTGCCGTTAATTCACACGTACACAATCAGAGACATCGAATAACCCCCTTGGAGCCCCCTCAGAACTTTAGTTCAATCGTTTACTTCAGTAAAGGGTTTTGGCCACTACCAGATATGTTAGCAGATCAATGTACCACACTCGTAATAGCTTTAGATTGGTCAAATCCTTGTTTAAAGTAACATTAAATCAAAAGTCAGAGGTATAGGCGTACCCGAGTTTAGTCTGATCAGACGGCGTTCGCCGTCCCTAAATGGAATTAACCCGCCCCTGCATCCAAGTACACTTGAAAAGATGCCGGATATTAGCCGTCGCTAAAACTGACGCAGGCTTGTGGAAATATATGAATCCACTAATCTAATAGGGAGAAAGCAATCTTTAAAGGCAGTTAGAATAGAATCAAACGTTACAATTTATTGACCAGGTAATCGAAGCAATAATTCAAAACTCCAATGTTACAAGAATAGAATCATCAGTTAACCATAACATAACAATAATTCAGGAATTGAGGAATTACCTGGCAATGAAAATTACACACAATGGTTGTGTGGGCAATCATCTTACAGACGCCCAGAACTCTGTGTCCCGTTTCCTTATAAACCCAGATAACTCAATAAGCCCGCCAAATGGTGGTATTATAATTAGACTTTAGAATTTGCAACCAAATGGCTTCTTGATCTCCTGTGGCAGGGAATACTTATTTACATACAGGAGGTGGTTTTGACTAGAAGAATCAGGGGGAGGGCACACCTTTAAGTTGTAGGACTTCTCATACTTTAGAACTTCTTTTAGCTTTTCATTATGATTGGGAGAATGACACCATTTTACCAGGCGCACTGAGACATTTCAAATGATATCAAACATATATGGTTACTTTTTTGTACATATTACATTGCATGGGTTTTTCAGTGAATTCTAGGTGATGATGAGAGGGGGGGGAGATGATGAGACCGTCAGTACAGGGTGTGGACCACCCGGTGTGTTGCGTCTTGGATGCTGTTGTTACATATGCAAGAGGTAGTTCCTGTTGATTTCAGGAGGGCCTTTTGTCCTCTCGAGGGGGGGGGGGGGGGGGGGGGGCAGACATACTGGCACCAGGCTTACAGCCCCTCACGGACGACTGCCGCACACAAAACACAAACTAAAAGTCCAGGCCTGGTCCTCTCTCGTCTTCCACTGTTGTCACTCCTCCTTTTATTCCTTCCGGAGCTCCTCCGTGGGACTCGAGACCGGTGAGTGGTGCAGGTGTTGTTCATTATCATTTACTCCACCGGCCTCGCTCCGTTCCCACCGGCCTCATTTGGCGGATGGCAGCAGGCTCCGGCCCACTGGCGAACGGCGCCGACTCCTCCGCTCCCTCTCGGACGGCAGCCACCCCTCCTCGTCCCAGGAGCACGGCAGCGAGTCTTCCGTTCCACCTGATCTTCCATTGCTCCAGCACCACCGCTTCGGGCAGCCACCAGCGGTCTCCGCTTCTTCCTGCTGCCCGATCTCCTTAGCACCGCGATCCCCCTCAGCAGCGAGGGCACTCTGACAGCGTGTCCCTCCTTCCTCCTGGGTTTCGGCACCAATGTAATGAAGTTGATAGGTACGGGAAGAAGGAGGCGGGAACCGGCGAACATTTAATAATTTAATAATCAAAATAAACAAACACAACAGAAAATCGGCAGCCCCTCACGGACGACTGCCGCACACAAAACACAAACTAAAAGTCCAGGCCTGGTCCTCTCTCGTCTTCCACTGTTGTCACTCCTCCTTTTATTCCTTCCGGAGCTCCTCCGTGGGACTCGAGACCGGTGAGTGGTGCAGGTGTTGTTCATTATCATTTACTCCACCGGCCTCGCTCCGTTCCCACGGCTCTCGGCCCCGCCCCACTCGTCACATACCCCCATCACCCCTCGCAGGCCGGGGGGTACTCCCGAGACTGCGCTCTACTCCCACCCTCCCCCCTCTCCCCGGGGGGAGCCCGTCAGGGCGGCCACGGCGTACCTGGGGGTAAGGACAGACGAGGCGAGAGAAAAGGAGACGGAAGGATGAGGAGTGACAGAGACGAGAGAGGGGAGAGAGGAAAAAAAAAATAAAAAATCTCGGTCCGGTTCCCGGACACACTGCCGCTCGGCCCTCAACCAGCTGAGCGGCTCTTACTCGCGGTGCCATGCGATGGTACTGGACATCTTTGGTGGACGGCTTGCCACTCCGCCTCCTGGCGGACGGCGATGGCTCCTCCACTCGAGGGTAGCCGGCAGCGAGTCCCCCGTTCCCTGCTCCTCCCCCAACCTGGCGGATGGCAGCAGGCTCCGGCCCACTGGCGAACGGCGCCGACTCCTCCGCTCCCTCTCGGACGGCAGCCACCCCTCCTCGTCCCAGGAGCACGGCAGCGAGTCTTCCGTCCCACCTGATCTTCCATTGCTCCAGCACCACCGCTTCGGGCAGCCACCAGCGGTCTCCGCTTCTTCCTGCTGCCCGATCTCCTTAGCACCGCGATCCCCCTCAGCAGCGAGGGCACTCTGACAGCGTGTCCCTCCTTCCTCCTGGGTTTCGGCACCAATGTAATGAAGTTGATAGGTACGGGAAGAAGGAGGCGGGAACCGGCGAACATTTAATAATTTAATAATCAAAATAAACAAACACAACAGAAAATCGGCAGCCCCTCACGGACGACTGCCGCACACAAAACACAAACTAAAAGTCCAGGCCTGGTCCTCTCTCGTCTTCCACTGTTGTCACTCCTCCTTTTATTCCTTCCGGAGCTCCTCCGTGGGACTCGAGACCGGTGAGTGGTGCAGGTGTTGTTCATTTATCATTTATCAACTACAACTTCAAAATAAAATCAACTCAATTTATAAAGTAAGATGAACTTTTCCTCAGAAACGTCTGAAAGTGAGTTCAAGTGGCTTACAACAGATAGTTCAAGTTCCAACTAGCAATTTTATTGTCAGTGAATGCAAAAATCTTAGTAAGGTGAACAATTTTGAGTTGTCGTTTTTACAGTGTAACTGATTTATGGACATGTGGATGAGGGGAGAAAATCAAATGAATGCTCAGCATATGTTCTTTATTTATCACCAACAAGAGTAAAAAGCCAGATCAACTTCCTGATTTATATACAGCATTATGCACTGCACTCATAAAGCATTTAAAGCAGTAAATTCAACTTTCCCCTAAGATACTGCCTTTCCCTTTTCTCAGGTCTCAGATATGCTTAGAAAGGAATACTAGCATACTGCTCACTGCATAATGTGTTATTGCCTCTATACTGTGTGTATGAAATACTTAAATTGTATCACAATAAATTAACTGTAAGATGATCCACCTAGCATTTTTGAAGTAATAAATGCAGGTTCAGTATTCCTGCAATGGATTTGATGAGCGCGGATTTACAAAATCATTGTTTTTAACCCAGAATGCTCTCAAAATAATTCTGCATTCAAGCACAGGATTGCCTATCTGCCCTAGAATCCTCCTTTTCATGCTAGATACCAGATAGCTTTTTGAGGGAGTATTTGTTGATGCAGGACAAACGACTCTGTGGTCTTAAAGGTTGGCCTTCCATAGGTTCAAACGTGTTCACTTGGGTTCCCTTGGGTCCATTAGTTAGGTAGATACACTGTAAAAAGTAATCACTGAATCTACTTAAGAAAAGCTTGTAAATACAACTGACTTTGGTAGATTTGTTGGTTTTACTCGATTAGGCTGTGTTATATGAACTTTTAGTTGGATGCGGTAGTTAAACTAAACATCTTAAGTAAACCGAACTTAAGAACATCTAGTGTATTGGACAAAGCTGTGGTTGGCACAAAAACTAAATTAATATAGTTTTATAGTGAATACGATCAGAAATGATTGTCAGTAGCCTAATTATATATAAATATATAGCTATTAACAACCATTTTTTATGGAATAGTGGTTTATGTTTTGTATATATGTATATTACAAATAGTTTTCTTAATCTTTCCCCATTCGCACTGTAAAAAAATGAACAACCAATAAGATTTAAGCTTATTGGCATGTCTACTAACTGCTGTTGCTTCCCAATACATCATACAGAGCTTGGCATTTTTAATGGGCTTTAGTAATTAAGTTACAAAATAGGATGAAACAATTAATATATGTTCTAGTACTCTTGCATTTTCTTCAACTCGGCCTGTAACCGCCAGAAAACTTGTCGGAGTCTCTGCGCATGCGCAATGAATTTAGGTGTGTTCGGAGAGGAGGACAAGACGACAACGACGAACTTCAGATCGTGTTTTACGTGTGGAAGCACAACTAGGTATGTTGGTGACTTACTTATAAATATCTCTAATCAGCTTACTTATCATTCTCACCGTGCACGCTGTCGTCATTGTATTGTGTATAAAAACTTAACCTAAAATAATTTATTTTGCTCGTTGTGTTGAAAGCGGAAAAGGACAATTGTATTAGTTTAAACGAAGAGTAACGTTAGGACTATTAGTTACTGTCTAACTGTCAGCTGATACCAGTTTCTTACTTACTACGTTACAGACATCAATTTTTACTAAACATTGTTTTGAATATAACGTTACAGTTTGTAAGAGATTTTAATCAATTGTAAGATCTTGTTTGGCAGAACGTCCATGCGAACATTCTTTCTAGAACGTGTGCACGTGTAGTGTTGTTCACGTGGAAATGAACAGCGTGATAACGTATGCGTTACGATAGCTTCATTAAGTAATTACTGACTTTAATTTTAATTGTGTTCATATTATTTTGTCAAACATTTTCTATATGTAACGGATGTGTATGCCCTTGGTGTCAGTGTAAACTTCACTCCCCTGACCTCAAAAAGAGGCGCTCTAGCAACTAATGTTAGAGGCTGTAGCCTTTGGCGTTCCTTGTTAGAGCACCCGCCTCCTGCGTGGGAATCCTGGGTTCGAGACCCGCTCGGCACAAGATACGAGTTGGGACGGTGCGGATCCGGGAGGGGGTGTTACATATACAAATTGGAATGCAACTTCATTTACCACTTTTCAGGTTGATGTTTAAATCATACTTGCATGTTTCAAAGATATGTGATTAATGTTAGTCTGGCATACCTTTTTTATTTTAGTAGTGTTCAGTCGCATATCTGGCAAAACCTGCAAACGGAATTCTTTCAAGAACTTAACAGATTCACTCAACGATTCATTGATATATTCAAAGCCAAAGGGGGAGACATTGGATGTAAGCTTAAGAAGATTCTGCATAAGATTGAAAATGAGGTAAGCTACACAGACACACATTAATTATTATTTATTTTTTCTAGTAAAACAACTATTGCATTTGCTGTTGTGTTTTGCTCTGTGTTGTGTTGGTGCTATGAGTGCTATTAACTCTTACCCTTTACAATGTTACATAACTTTACAGAAATCTGACATCGTTGGGAGGCGAACAGACGTTCTTTGTGGCCTTCCACTCCTCCTTGGAGAAGACCCGACCGATTTTTACAAGACCTATTTTGTAAGTAGCTTTGTCCGTGATATTCTGGCTATTTAATGTGTTGCAAACACTTCTTAAACCAATTTTACAACCTGATAGGAAAAGTGATGAAGAAAGATAATCAAAAAATTGAGGATACAGAAAAATTAAATTAAGAATTAATAGAAAAATGAAAGCGAAAAATGATAAATTAGATAAGAGAGTAAGATCATAAGAAAGACAATAGAAAAGAGGTAATACGTTTAGGAATTTATACAAAGGTTGGAAGAATAAAGGAAAAACACAACAGTCCGATAAGGAGGACAGAAAAGAGGAGGTATTTCATAAAAAATCTTAATTTGTGTTCTGAAGATGAACGAAGGCCTTACGGGTTTGGAACGACATGCGCGAGTAATTAATGACATAATTCTAATTTTTGGGTGAACTATCCCTTCAACAAGAACTAATCTACACTGGTCAAAAAAAAGTCACTAATAAGCAAATACTTAATATTTTAGAATTTAATCATTATTGCAGTGATTGATGTTTCTTGCATGTTGTATGTTTGGCAATAATTATTTTATCCCTAACTGATGCGGTATGTAGCTTTTTATTTATCAAACTACCAAGTAATAAGTGTCCATATTCAAAGATGACAATAATGAGATTCATCAGGCTCAATTTATGAGAGATTGGCCACCACAGAGTCCTGAACAACCCTACTGAAAGTCTTCAGGATGTGCTGGAGTTGACTTCACACTGCCTGGCCCCCCAAAAAACTGGAGACTCTTAATATTTCATTGGTCCGCCTATAGCTGTCATAATATTGTGCTTTCGTTGTTACATTGTTTCAACAATGTTAGGAAACATTTATTTCATCAAGAGTTGGATTAATTTTTGGCCAAGATCTTGTAAGGACAATGGGAGAGTCAAATAAATCCATATAGTCAACTCCAGCATATCCTAAAGGCTTTCAATAGCTGCTGTATCCATTATGAAAAGGCCTTTACATCATAATACATTAATTTATTTGCATATTTGTAACATGAAAATATGCTCTTAAGGCATGATGTGACTTATTTTGACTTCATTCTTGTCATATGCTGCTCATGTTTTTAGAACTGTGATGACAAAGGAGATATGTCCGGCATTTCAATCTGCATATTGTCTGTGATCCCTGAGGACTCTGCAACCATACCTTACACTCTGCATCTCGATGCCACATCCACTGTAATCATTTTGGAAGGTACAG
The DNA here is from genome assembly GCA_003573665.1 of Oxygymnocypris stewartii. Lineage (NCBI taxonomy): Eukaryota > Metazoa > Chordata > Actinopteri > Cypriniformes > Cyprinidae > Oxygymnocypris > Oxygymnocypris stewartii. The sequence goes on along the minus strand of QVTF01020890.1, from coordinate 280,736 downwards.
TTGTACTGGATGATCTGAGAAGCCTTCCCAAAGCAATTTGCCTGCTTTTTGGGCTCATTTATGCTCTGAATTTAGAGTATCCTGCTGTACTGAAGAACACATTTGATTTCATTCAAAGTCTTTCAAACCTAAAATACAATCCCTGAAAAATCGCCTGTTGCTGTAACATATTGTTGTGCCATGATGGACCATTTTTCAGTTTGTTCATAATTGACCATTGTAGAGTTACAAAAATGGTAATCAGGACTAAAGAATGTATTTTCTTTTCCTGTTGGAAAATGAACAGTCTGCTCAATGTTAAGTTGCTGGTCTTAGAATAGAGTTTAGTCTTTAAAATAACTTTAAAATGAATAGGAAAGTTGTTCAGTACTAAAAACTGAAGATTATTTTGTTTCCTTTTGGAAAACTTAAGTAACATTAAGTGGTTGGTTTTAGAAAAGATGTTACAAAGATTTTAGAACACTGTTTATATATATATATATATATATATATATATATATACATACATACATACATACATACAGGTGCTGGTCATATAATTAGAATATCATCAAAAAGTTGATTTATTTCACTAATTCCATTCAAAAAGTGAAACTTGTATAATGTATACATTCATTCCACACAGACAGATATATTTCAAGTGTTTCTTTCTTTTAATTTTGATGATTATAACTGACAACTAATGAAAACCCCAAATTCAGTATCTCAGAAAATTAGAATATTGTGAAAAGGTTCAATATTGAAGACGCCTGGTGCCACACTCTAATCAGCTAATTAACTCAAAACACCTGCAAAGGCCTTTAAATGGTCTCTCAGTCTAGTTCTGTAGGCTACACAATCATGGGGAAGACTGCTGACTTGACAGTTGTCCAAAAGACGACCATTGACACCTTGCACAAGGAGGGCAAGACACAAAAGGTCATTGAAAAAGAGGCTGGCTGTTCACAGAGCTTTGTGTCCAAGCACATTAATAGAGAGGCGAAGGGAAGGAAAATCTGTGGTAGAAAAAAGTGTACAAGCAATAGGGATAACCGCACCCTGGAGAGGATTGTGAAACAAAACCCATTCAAAAATGTGGGGGAGATTCACAAAGAGTGGACTGCAGCTGGAGTCAGTGCTTCAAGAACCACTACGCACAGACGTATGCAAGACATGGGTTTCAGCTGTCGCATTCCTTGTGTCAAGCCACTCTTGAACAACAGACAGCGTCAGAAGCGTCTCGCCTGGGCTAAAGACAAAAAGGACTGGACTGCTGCTGAGTGGTCCAAAGTTATGTTCTCTGATGAAAGCAAATTTTGCATTTCATTTGGAAATCAGGGTCCCAGAGTCTGGAGGAAAAAAGGAGAGGCACAGAATCCAGGTTGCTTGAGGTCCAGTGTAAAGTTTCCACAGTCAGTGATGGTTTGGGGTGCCATGTCATCTGCTGGTGTTGGTCCACTGTGTTTTCTGAGGTCCAAGGTCAACACAGCCGTATACCAGGAAGTTTTAGAGCACTTCATGCTTCCTGCTGCTGACCAAATGTATGGAGATGCAGATTTAAATTTCCAACAGGACTTGGCACCTGCACACAGTGCCAAAGCTACCAGTACCTGGTTTAAGGACCATGGTATCCCCATTCTTAATTGGCCAGCAAACTGAACTTAACCCCTTAGTCTATGGGGTATTGTGAAGAGGAAGATGCGATATGCCAGACCCAACAATGCAGAAGAGCTGAAGGCCACTATCAGAGCAACCTGGGCTCTCATAACACCTGAGCAGTGCCACAGACTGATCGACTCCATGCCACGCTGCATTGCTGCAGTAATTCAGGCAAAAGGAGCCCCAACTAAGTATTGAGTGCTGTACATGCTCATACTTTTCATGTTCATACTTTTCAGTTGGCCAAGATTTCTAAAAATCCTTTCTTTGTATTGGTCTTAAGTAATATTCAAATTTTCTGAGATACTGAATTTGGGGTTTTCATTAGTTGTCAGTTATAATCATCAAAATTAAAAGAAATAAACACTTGAAACATATCAGTCTGTGTGGAATGAATGTATACATTATACAAGTTTCACTTTTTGAATGGAATTAGTGAAATCAACTTTTTGATGATGTTCTAATTATATGACCAGCACCTGTGTGTGTGTGTGTATGTATGTATGTATGTACACAATCTACTAAACTTGTTTACAGAGTGTTCACTGTGTTGTCCAATTCTGTATTTCACCACTGTGAAAAAAGGTAAAAATGTAAAAAAAAAAAAAAAGGGGCATTGATTGTTGTATGTAATTGCTGTATGTGCAAAATTGCTGTATGCGTGTTGTTGATTTGAAGGCATGACTTGAGTAACATTGTTTTATGGAACAAATAAATATTTCAGTGTTGTGCCAAAAATTGGTCTGTCTTTGTTTTAGTAACTTAGAGTTTTGAGTACAACTTACTTGAGAAATTTAAGGTAATCAGTTTCCACACGTTTTACTAGTAATGTGAACAAGCAAACTTGTTAAGATAACTGGTTTGTTTGTACTAAACTTATCTTACATTTGTGAGTTGGCTCAACTTGTCAGATTGAGTTACGGATACTCAAGTTGTTTAGTTACCACTACAAATACACAAGTTATATATGTTAGGTTGTAGTAAGTTGTATCAACTCAAAATTTATGAACTAATTTGCTTGAGAATTTTGAGGTAATCAGTTTCCACATGTTTTCTAAGTAAACTGAACTAATTACTTTTTACAGTAGTTTGTGTTTGTTTGAGACAGCACAGAAGCCGTTTCCCAGTGTTAAAAGTGAGCATTGAATTATGATAGAAGGAAAGAGGGTGGAGATTTCACCTGTTCATGGCTTGTGATATTGAATGATGTAAATGAGCTCAATTTGTTAATTTTCAAAAAAAACAAAAAAATAAGTGAATGGTATTAGTCTCTGCAGAAGTTTCTGGCAATATTTTTGTAGGTGATTACAAGAGTGTTGCAGTTACTATTTGTTAAGGCCATTGCTGGGGATAACACATTAGAAGTAATAAGAGTTACATAATCAGATTACTTTTTTCAGTAACTTGTAAAGTAATGCATTACTTTTAAATTTACAAGAAAATAATCTGAGTGACTTTTTTAATTTATTTACTAACATGTCTCCTGTCCTCATGTTGAGAGAAATTGGGAGTGAGGTGAACTTTTGGAGTGAAAGGTCCTTTACCTTTGGCAAACAATAGAACTATTGGGTTCTTTATAAAAATAAATAAGCAAAGTTATGCAGAAGTAACGTAATTACTTTCCATAATAAGTTATAATTAAAACAATTAGTTACTTTTTTTTGGAGTAATGCAATATTTTAATGCATTCATTTTAAGTAACTTTCCCCAACACTGGCTAAGGCAATTTGAAGTTATTTTTAAAGGGTAAACTCACAAATTTGTAACTAGGTTTGTATTGCTACAATGTCAGCAGTATAAAGAAATGAGCAGATGTTCTGGATGGTTGCTACAATTTTCTAGGTATTTTCTAGCATATTCTGGTTGATTCTAGGGTGTGATCAGCCCAGTCTCACAATAAAACACAAGTATTTTAAATTTTATAACAAATTAATTTATATGATTTGTTTTGTTCAGACATTTACCATTTTAGATTAAAGTTCCACACATAACTCTGCCCCTGAACATAACTGTCAGTTTAGCATAAGCTGATAGTATAAAAATATACACATTAGACTGCATGAACTGAAATACAAATTTTCCACCAATTCACCAAAGCATAAATAAGATACTTGCCATAAAAGTTTCTTGTGATTGGTGGTTAACTAAAATGTATATGTATAATACATTTTTACAAAGTTTTACCCATCAATCAAAAATCATAAGTCTGATCAATTATATATGTATATATATAATAACATACATTTATATATGTATATTTATAGGAGTAAATGCGCAATGCAAGGGTTTCTCCGAGCATCGCGCGGATAGAATACCGGATCTCTCAGGGAAAAGCAAAGGAGGAGGTGTATGCTTCATGTTCAACAATTATTGGTGCGATCGGAAGAATTCACATCCTATACAATCTCTTTGTTCTCCTGACCTGGAATACCTCATGCTTCTGTGCCGGCCGTTTTGGTTACAGAGGGAATTCACAGCAGTCATCATTAAAGCTGTTTACATCACCCCTCAAGCCGAAACAGATGCAGCACTCAAGGAACTGTATGGGCATTTATGCAAACAGGAGACCGTGAACCCTGATGCTGCGTTTATTATATCCGGGGATTTCAACAAAGCCGATCTTAGGAGGATCACATCAAAATTCTTCCAGCACATATCATGCAAAACACGTGGAGAACGGACTCTAGATCCTTCCGGAATGCTTACAAGTCCTTCCCCCGCCCACCTCTAGGCAAATCAGATCACTCTTACGTTCTGCTCCTGCCTGCTTACAGGCAGAAGTTGAAACGAGAAACACCCACCCTCAGGACAATTCAACTTTGGTCGAACCAATCGGATTCTATGTTACAGGACTGTTTTGATTACGTCGACTGGGATATGTTCCAGGCTGCATCCGATGACATCAATGTCCACATTTCACCACTTCCAAATACAGAGACATGTGGCAAGGACTCCACAACATCACGGACTACAGGGATAGCAAACACCCTGCTACAAACACCTCTACCTCACTGCCTGATGAGCTCAACGCCTTCTACGCTCACTTCGAAGTTAGCGGCTCCTCCCACACACAGAGCGCTCAATTATCTGTGCAGCTGGATCTTGGACTTCCTGACAGGCAGAGAGCAGGTGGTCAGAGTAGGCAGCAACATCCACTCCCCGCTGACCCCAAACACTGGAGTCCCTCAGGGGTGTGTTCTCAGCCCTCTCCTGTACTCCCCGTACACATATGTCTGTATAGCCACGCACAGCTCCAAGATTATCGTCAAATTGCGGATGACACAACGGTGGTAGGTCTGATCAACGATGACGATGAATCAGCCTACAGAGAAGTGGTGCACACCATGACTAACTGGTGCCACAACAAAAACCTCTATCTGAACATCAGTAAGACCAAGGAGCTGGTGGTGGATTTCAGGAGGCGGACCAGTGAGCACCCCCCCATCACCATTGATCGGACTCCAGTGGAGCTGGTCAGCAGCTTCAAGTCCCTCTGTGTAAACATCACCGAGGACCTCACCTGGACTACTCACACTCAGTCAGTAGTTAGGAAGGCCCACCAGCGTGCGTCTCTTTTTCCTCAGGCGACTGAAGAAATTTGGTCTGAGCTAAAAAATCCTCAGACAGTTCTACAGTTGCACTGTGGAGAGCATCCTGACTGGCTGCATCACCGCCTCGTACGGGAACTGCACCGCTCTCAACTGGAAAGCCCTGAATAGAGTAGTTCAGATGGCACATAGTCCTAGCCTAGCACATCGTCGGAGGTGAGCTTCCCTCCCTTCAGGACATCTACACCCAGCAATGTGTGAGGAGCGCACGGAAGATCTTCAGAGACTACTGCCACCCGAGCCATTAACTCTTCTCGCTGCTACCATGAGTTAGACGGTACCGCATCATCAGGACCCGAACCAGCAGAACGCAATACAGTTTCTTCTCGCAGGCCATCAGACTGCTGAACTCCAGATAGCAAACGATACTCACCCACATACCCCTCACACTGGATTCCATCTACACACCAGACACACTGACACACTGCATAGCATAGGACACATGCAGCTCCATCTTCTCTTCTGCACAAACAAACTACTGCACTGAACTTCACAGTAAAACACTAACAGTACACATCACTGTAAGTCATATATAAAAGCTATACCTACATCTATAAGTCTCTTGAGAATACAGTTTACTATGTGTATATTATGGAAATGTGTGTATTGTATATTGTGTACAATTGTTTATTGTGAAAATGTGTATATTGTCTAAAGTGTGTATATTGTTGTTTATGTACATTGTAAATGTTGCATATCTTGTTGCTTGTACTGCCATGGCACATGTACGGTGGCCGGGAAGTGTAAAACAACATTACAAAGTGTGAAACACTTTTACGAAGCTCGAGACAAATTTACATTTTTGAAAACATTTTTACCTATCATAAAACACAATTACATGGGAAAAACACTTTTACCAAGGACGAAACAAATGTACATTTTAGAAAACAAATTAACAAGACGCAAAACACTTTTACCAGTCCCGAAACAAATTTACAATGACAGATTCTTCACGGAAAGGGAATGTACCACACACCGGAAGTGACGCTGTGAAAGGTGTTGTTGTTGGTGAGCGCGGTAAATTCGTGTTGTGGTTGTGGAGTAAATGGCGTAAATAAAGTTTATGGTGACCGAACATGGACTGCGGCCGAGGGATGTTTTGTGGCAAACACATGAGCAGCTTAACGCGGTTTTGCTTTACGTGTGGTCGGTGTTTGGAGTTTCTAAACGACGCGGACCAGACGGAAACATCAGACATACTGCATCAATGTGTTCAATATTTTAACGAGGGCCACTCGTACGCTGTAATCGTGGACATGATGTCAAGTCTACACGGTGTAAACATCAGCTTGAGGACTCTTAAAAGTAAACTGAACGAAGCCGGGTTGTACCGCAGAAATGATTATTCCTCTCCAAACTCTGTGAGTAACGCCATCAGTGACTACTACTCTGGCGCGTCCAGCCACATGTACGGCTCATCTATAAATAACCAGCGTATTGAGTCCTGGTGGTCTATATTTAGAAAGGGAAGGTGAGTGGTCTTCCTAAAGGGTCATTGCATCTTTTGGTCATTCGATTTTCTTCTCAGGAACGAGTAATGAAAAACAAAAAACGAGCACAATAAAGATCAATACAGTACAAAATGTAAAACAAATACAGCCCGCCAGGAAAAGTAGATGTTCCTGAAAAGAAAATCGAATGACCAAAAGATGCAGACCATAAATTTCATTACGACTAACCATTGATTTTATTATTCAAACATGTGTATATGCTTAAAAGTATAGCTACAATTTGTATCAATTTCTATAGGTATCAGTTCTGGATGGAGTTAATTGCAGACCTTAGAGAAGCCGGATACTTCAACGGGAGTCATGAGCATCAGTGCCTATTGAGATATTGCTTTGGTGATGTTATTCAGAAGGACTTGGATGAGTGTGTAAGACTGGAACAGTCACAGGATTCGCCCTTCCAGAACAGCAGCATGTCCAGGAGGAGTGCCCAATGAACTCTACTACTTACCACACAGGTGATAACATTGGTAATAAACAGATAAAAGTATTATTCTAACGTTTTAGCTTAAATGAAAAGAAATGCTTATGTTTTCTATTTACTTAGGTTTGGCTCCAGAGACTGCGGATTTCAAATTGAACAGGCTGAAACTGGATGCCCTTCCTGAGGCTAGCCGGTCAATGACTCCTTGTGGGGACCCAAACATGCAGGAGTACTTGGAACCATGGAACACAATCAGTTACAGCCATGGAACACAATCAGTTACAGAAGCCAGAGAACTGGGAGTCTGCATCAGAACTGTACATGAAACTAAAAGAAATGGCTCAGCTATGAAATGATCAAAAACGGAGGGGTTTTTGTAGTGGTGGAATACTGCTGTCTGTCTGAACACAATGTGTATGAATCTGTCACTCACAGCTTAATTGTTTTTAAGTGTTAAGTAAATTAATCAAAAATAGTAATAAGTATTTATTACATTTTTGTAGTATAGAAAACAAAACTTCTTGAACTACTTTATCAATAGAAAGTGACAGGTTTGCTACGATGTCAGGTAATGTAATGTGCGTCTCCTCCCTGTAATGACAAAAAGTGACTTAATTTGTGGATATTCCAGATATACCAGAACTATTGTACAGTGAAAAAACAGGAGTGCTATAGTCAAAAGCTGTCATATTACATTGCTGTGTGTTGGAAATTCTTCACATTGACAGCAACCGGCTCTTCGTCCTCTTGCTCAACATTTGGTGAATACCGGTCTGTGTATTTACTGTTGGGAAATTATCATTTCCATGTTAAAAAATCTTACAAACAAAAATGTCCTCCCCATGTAATCAGTTAAATCAATTTAAATTATGTCAGTCATTATGATTTTTTTATTTATTTACCTGTACAGGGCTCTAGAGTGCGACCAATTTAGTCGCACGTGCGACCTAATTTCTCAAGGGTGCGACTAAAAAAAAACTTTGGTCGCACTGGTGCGTCCAGCCATTCGTGAAAAAAAAAAGTCTCCGCGACTCAGAAAGTCTCTCTGCTGTTCGACAACAGACACGTTAGTCTCATATCGTGGTCTAAACCAATCAGAGATAGTGAAGGGCGGACCCCCCCTCTGATTGGCCGTGGTCCAGATATTCCTGTATTGGTGTGTGTGTGTGCGTTTGAAGATGCGTGTGCTGCTGCTGTCAGACAGAGAGAGAGGTGAGTAGTAGAGATGCACGCAGCTCTTTCTCTGAATCTGCTCTGTTCAGTGAACGTCTGACAGTCCCTCCAGGATTCTGCGATCGCTGAATATATCGCAAAATCAAGCAAACTCCGCTATTTTCCAAATTGTCGCAGATTTTGCGCTTAGACGCGTCTTGTGACGTCATCGCAATGCGCATTCAGTCAAAGAAAGGTTGTTTCTCAGTTCCAAAAATGGAATGAACAGCTTTGCGTTCTCATCATGCCCGATTTACAAGAGCTACATCGGACAAACGAACCGAAAGCGGAACGAATCCGCGCTTCTCGTTTGGGCTACAGACCGTTTATCTGCTCGGACCGGAGCCGCGGGCTGCTCTCGATCACGCGACACCGTTATACACAGCGCTGGGAGATACAGTGAATAAAGTAGAATCAATAACATCTCTGTCAAATCTTGTGAGAAGCATTCAAATTCGGCACAGAATTATGTTAAAGCTACAGACATCAGAACAAACGCCACTGATGTGGAAACCAGGAGAAAAATTGTTCAATAAACACATCACCACTATTCACCATGGATTTAATATAACTAACGTTACAGGAATAACTTGTGGCAGAAATGGTCTAATGTCTTAAACTGTTTTTAAATGCTTCACACAACTTTTCCCAGCACTTCAAACTTTAAGTATTACCGAATTTTAAAGTTATTTTTAATGTGATGACATTATTTGTTCATCCTTCATAGGTTGCCCCATTTATAAAACTAAACGTTTCATAATGTAGGAAAGCAAACACTTATTTAAAAATAAAAAATACATTAAATTACTACTATTAGATGGCTGCAGAGAAGTACTTATAGGCTTATCAGCCATTTCCACTCCCTAATATATATATATTAAATTATATTTAGACATTATGAATGACATTGATAAAAGTTAATTTTGAACTGCATCTCAACTACCCAGACAGCACAAATATATCTGTAAGACGTCTGCTAAAGATCTGGGAAACATCTGTGTAATCTGATAAACGTCTCAGAAGCAGTTTTACATGCATTTAATAAATCTCTATTTGATATTTACATCTACTGGAAACATATTAGAGATGTATTGCAGATGAGCAAACACACTTAAAAATACCTCTTGAATATGTAAATGCAGACATCTCCGAGATGTACATGTGTGATTAGGGTGAGTGCTTTACTGTCAGGTGCTGGTGCCACCTTCTGTAGAGCTTAAAGGCACTGGTGCTGGTGTCCTTAAATGCTAGTCTGGAGCCCTATAATGTTTCTCGAAGTTAGAAAAGTCATAACAATATTAGAAGAATGTTGTCTGTGGTATATTTTGAAGGATTTTTTTATAGGTTTAAGGGGAGGGTTTGAGAAGCACTGCACTAGAGCATCTTCATTCAGACACAGTGGAAGATCTGATATGAATCAGTGTAGAGGGGTCAAGTCTGGAAGATGTTGATGCTAGAGAGAGTGTGGCAGCGGGTTTAGCCGAGGCCAGAGATCAAGAAGGACAAACTACAGGAGATGGCCATCCGAGGGGCATGTGACTGCAATGGAGGATAGTCCATAAGACATTGAGCCACGAGATGTTCAGTTTGACAGCCTTAAAACACTTAATTTAGATTTTTTTTTTTCATTTATCTTGAGATGTTTTTGTTTAAATATTAGCTCAGTGAAGCACTTTAAGCACCATCACTTTTTCTGTAAGTTACCTTTCTTGTAGAATTGTTCTTCAAATAAAGAACGTTATGTTGACCACATTGTTAGTTAATCGTTTACAAGTCAATATTGCCTTTATGAAAATTTGGGTGCACCTAACTTTTGTGCTGGTGCACCTGAGAAAAAAAGTTAGGCGCACCAGTGCACCCAGTGCAAAAAGTTAGTCTAGAGCCCTGCTGTAGCAAGAAGTTTTTTCTGGATTTTTTTCAGGTGGATCCAGATCATCAGCATCAGATATTACTATCTGAAAAAAAGATTAAAATGTCTGAAACAACAACACTGAAAGCAAGAAATGTCATGGTGCCAGACTGCCTTATTACCTGTCCTGGCTGAATTGTTGATGAATGTCCTGGTGCATCTCTGAAACATGATAAAACATAAAACTACATTATAGCCTTTATCATGGAGCTAATATTTTTTGAGTAAAAGGTAGTAGAGGGAACAAAGATTTATAAAAAAAAGATTTTGTTATAAATCACATTACACATATGGTATTTTCTGTTTCAAGTTCATCAGAGCGAATTCTCTGATCACATCAACAACTTAAAGATAAGATTATTTAAAAGTACTCTCATGCAATTTGGTATCTAGCCTTCGTCAGCGAGTCAAACGGATGAAATGAGAGACAATGGGTCTTTTCTAGTGGCCAAGGTGTTCTGGGCTAGAGTGGGTGTTTTAGACATCTTAAAACCAGCAGGTGTCCTTCAGGCCTATAGTCAAATCATGTAAACATTATGTATACAGCCAAGATTCCTATTGGTTGATTACCACTAGAAAAAAAACATTGTCTCTCATTACATCCCCCCACTTCATTCTCACGTTTTTTTTAATGGTTTGGTTAATTTGTCATTTGTGTTTATTCACATGTAAGAGCTTATTGTTATGTTTTTAGGACACACCAATAAGCTCTTGCAGGTGAATTAAGTAAAGCTCACACATGCAGCTGTGGGTCCTTTAGGTATGGAGCGAGGGGACACCTCAGTCAGTTACAGAAACAGCCGATGCTACATGCTGTAGCAACGTTGAGCTTATGTGTGGTCTTGCTGTATTTCCAGGTGAACAAAAGTGGTAAAACATCTCTAAAACAGCAATATAAATGTATAATGTGTATGTGAATAAGTAGTGAAATATATGTTAGTAGTTTTATCACAATTTTGTGAGTTAAATGAAAACAATTTTAAATTGCCCTTTACCCTTTAGTGAAAGCACTGTAGCCCAATAAGATATGAGTTATTATTATTATTTCCAGTCAAGAAGTAAATAAATAATTTCAAACCATGCACGCCTGAAAGTTCCTTTGTGTACAAGTGTGCAACACTTACCTTTCATCTTCCAGTTTGAATTTGGGAGCACTTCGATTTTGTGGTTCAAAAACCTGAGAGGAAACGGGTAAAATTATCAACAATTTTCAACAGCTTCCATTATTGTTCCATTACCACATACAGCATATATCAATGCTGAATGGTTTCCTGTGTTACTGTATAATAGTTACTGCAAAATAATCCTTTTTCCACTAAATTATTGACCAGGACAAAGATTTTATGTGTAAAATCCAATGTACATCTAATAAATAAATACAAACATACATAAATATTTATTGAATTCACAATATTGAATTCAGCTGTGCTCCTTGTTGTGATGACAATTTCAGAATCAGAGTCTGAGGAATCATCCACTGAAAAAAATAAATCAAACAAACATTATCTATCCTCCTGCAGAGTATCAAAATATGTAAAAATATTGAATCATGAGATCCACTAACCTCTTTTATAGTGTTTTTCTAGGCAAATGAAAACGTGATCCTGGAATATGCCTTTCCTATTTCTTTTTTATATTCTGCCAATTTGAATGGCCTTTCTGACCCAGGCACATGGCCCACCTCTGAGCAGTCTGGATACAAAAGGACGTAAGGTCCTTCGTGCATGTCCTTGTTAAATGTTCTCATTTTCTGTACAGCTTGTTTCAGTAGATCAGGTGCTGCTACCCCGGGTCTGTAAATAACGGGAGTGTTTTCCCTCTTAGAGGTTTTAAATCGGTTCCATCAGTTTCATGTGGCTCCATCAATCCTACATTTATCTAGTAAAATAACAAAGATATATAATTTATGTATACATAGTTAAAATAAATATACACATACACACAAATACATATAGAGCATTGCAAAATTGTATAGGACGGTCAGTACAACTTACCTGGACGTGTTTTCTTTCTTTAGGCTTAAATCTTCCTTTTGGCCCATAGTTAAAAGACTGCCGTTCTTTTGACTTCGAGCTTCTTTTCTCCATGAACTGTTTGTATGAACTCAAAAAATCATTATTAGCATTACTGATTTTTATTCACATGGCCTCAGATAGCTAGCGTTTTGCTACACTAAAAAATAACAAATAACAACTTACTTTGCTTAGCACTGTCCGGCTGTCGAGACGTCCCCTGTGTTTCCGTCTGATCCGCGTCCTTTAGAAACTCCAAACACCGACCACACGTAAAGCAAAACCGCGTTAAGCTGCTCATGTGTTTGCCACAAAACATCCCTCGGCCGCAGTCCATGTTCGGTCACCATAAAATTTATTTACGCCATTTACTCCACAACCACAACACGAATTTACCGCGCTCACCAACAACAACACCTTTCACAGCGTCACTTCCGGTGTGTGGTACATTCCCTTTCCGTGAAGAATCTGTCATTGTAAATTTGTTTCGGGACTGGTAAAAGTGTTTTGCGTCTTGTTAATTTGTTTTCTAAAATGTAAATTTGTTTCGTCCTTGGTAAAAGTGTTTTTCCCATGTAATTGTGTTTTATGATAGGTAAAAATGTTTTCAAAAATGTAAATTTGTCTCGAGCTTCGTAAAAGTGTTTCACACTTTGTAATGTTGTTTTGCACTTCCCGGCCACCGTACACATGTACCTAATAATTTCACCATCAGTACACTTGTGTACATGATGTGTGACAATAAAGATATTTGATTTGATTTGATTTTTATGAACTACACCGTATGAGTGTTTTCAAATCAATGACACCAAATATGATGAAGAGTAATTGTGATGTTTCCTTAAAGGAATACTCAAGTTTTTTGAAAATAGACCCATTTTCCAACTGCCCAAGAGTTAAATAGTAGAGTTTTACCGTTTTTGAATCCATTCAGCCGATCTCGGGTCTGGCGGTAGCACTGTTAGCGTAGCTTAGCATAGATCATTGAATCTGATTAGACTGTTAGCATCTCAATCAAAAATTACCAAAGAGTTTCAATATTTTTCGTATTTAAAACTTGACTATTCTGTAGTTACATTGTGTACTAAGACTGGCAGAAAATGAAAAGTTGCAATTTTCTAGGCCGATATGGCTAGGAACTATGCTCTCATTCTGGAATTATAATCAAGAAACGTTACTGCCATACCATGGGTACAGCAGGCACAATGATATTACGCAGCACCTGAAAGTACTGTGGTCCCCAGCAAGGAAACTAGTTATGATATAACTGACTACTTTAAGCTGCTGCGTAATATCTCTGCACCTGCTGCACCCATGGTATGGCAGCAAAGTTCACTGATCCATATCTTTCCATATCAGCCTAGAAAATTGCCATCTTATACCTAGCCAGTGAGATGCTAACGGTCTAATCAGATTCAATGATTTAAGCTAAGCTACGCTGAAAGTGCTACCACCAAACCCAGAGATCGGCTGAATGGATTCGGAAAAGGTAAAACTCAATGATTTTAACTCTTGTGGAATTGGAAAATGAGCCTGTTTTTTTTTTTAAAGTGGACTGTTCCTTTAAATCAATTCCCAATAAAATTGATTTATTTGCTTTGTTAAGCTCTGTTATTCGGTTCTGAGTTTCAGCATAGTGCCTCAAACTTCCTGTTGTTTTTGAAAGAGCTTCCTGGTAGGCCTTTGAATGTAGGTGGTTGTAAATCATTTTGGCCTATAAGAGGAGCCCTAGCATTACATTCCCATATTCTCATTATTTTGGTGCTTTCGGTGCCCCATGGTACAAGCATTCAGAACGTTCCTCGTTTTTGACCAGAAAACCTCAAAGAAAGATTATCCACTTTATGGATTCTTTAATGGAATTTCAATGATAAAGTATTACTTTTGGACCATCAATCACATGCGACAATGACAGGTCTGATATTTTGAGACCAGAAGGTCAGGTAAGCCTTAAGAAAACATTAAAAGAGCTTTAGCTATGTGCCTTTTGTCTTATGGACTGAGCGTTGCCATCTGGAGAAAATAATCTTTCTAATGTTCTATTATACCCTTGACACCACACCACCTGAAGTTAGAGGCACACTACTGAGGCATGAAGTCTGGCCAACCACCGGTGTCAGCTAGAAATACTAGTAGTGTTTTGTTTGTCGCACAATGGGACGTTGGTCTTTCTCCACACTTGAGGTTGTCAATAAACTTGTTAGGCTGGAGTTAAGGGTCAGTTTTATTGATTGTTTTTGTGAATTTAATAAAAATACTGTACACGAGGGGCACATCAGGCACAGGCGTAATTTTTTTCAGGCCGAACATAAATTATACGCTATCCTGCATTAATGAAATAACCAAATTCTCAAATGTATAATATACATGCAACAGTGCTATGTTAACAATGGCTCAATTAATTACAAATCTGCTGAAAGCTAAGAGTCAACACAGCTGAATTTGCTGCAAATCATCCACACAGTGATTAATTACTTTGCCGCTATACAGCAGGAACTCTAAGTGTTATATACATTTAAACAGTCAAAATACACAGTTTCACCCAACTGAAAAATCCACCTGTAACATGAATCAATGACTTTATTTGATTTCAGAATGTATACTAAATTCATTCTTTATTTGAACACTGTAATGCTATGCAAACCGTGATATGTGTCACAATGTGCAAGGCCAGGTGAACCTGAATATGTTAAAAGTTTGCAAATATGAATTGTTAATGTACAGTTGTGCAGTAATGTTTTAAATTGCACTTAAAATTACTTTTTCATTTACTTGTTTTTCTTTCAGCTTTTAAACTTCTAATTCTAATAAATAAATATAAATTCTTATATAAAACAACTGTAGTTAAAATAACACACACACACACACATATATATATATATATATATATATATATATATACACTGTATAATATCTGGAAAAAATATGAATACCAACCATATATAAGTATTAACCATTTTAGTTTGTTTTTTTTTCAAGACACAATATTTCTACCTGATCTTAGTAACGCCTCTCATTGATGTAATCAAGTTGAACATATTTAACAATATTTTACACTTAAAAGCCAGACTTAGACGCAGATAAAGATGTAACCTAGCCAGAAACATTTTAGTCACCTGACAAAACATGTATTACCTGATTATGTTAAAAAAGAGACATAATAATCCAGCCATGCAATGTGTAATTATCTCCACAGCACTCTGCTCACTGTACAGCAGAAAAAGCTGCTTTATCAACCATCTAGCCTGGTTAAATGAGAGCTATTTTAATCTAAAACACACTGTGATGATGGTGCAACTGTAATTTATCTCTGTTCCTCACCTCCTTCAGTGCAAGGGAAGCTTTATGCCACATTCATACTTTGTGAAATGGCTTGACTTCTATCTGAAATCCTTTTCTTCAGTTTTAGCTGGCTGCACAAACCTTTGATTGTTTTGCTGATTTATGCACTGCTGAAACCAGTTTCAAAAGAACACATTTGGCAACTGCAGATTGTGTTCTGGGCTGGTGTTTGTAAATGTAAATTAAGTAGATGTGAATTACTGGGCTAAGATGGTGGCTGCCGCTGGTGAGGGTGTTGGTGTGGGTGGACCCATAAAGAGACTCTCAACGCCAAACAAAGCTTTCAATCACGAGCTTTTTAAAGCTTTATGTTTTTAAATGGCAGCAATAAATCCTAATTTTCATATTATAATTTAGGTGGCTGACAACAGTGTTGAGTAGAAACTAACTAAAAAATCTGTCAACATTTACTCACCCACATATTGTTCCAAACCTGTATGACTTTCATTCTTGTGTAAAACTTAAAGAAGATATTTTGAAGATCGTTGGGAATGCCATTAACTTTATGGTGTGGAAAACAAACTAACAAACTAAATCTTTCATATCCAACAGAAGAAAGTAATAGTTTTGGAATGACATGATAAAATTGATGACTAATGTGTAGCTAATTCCTAGGCATTTGTATGACTTTTTTCATACATTTATTACATTCTGCTTGACCTTTAGGTTTTGGGGTGGACTTTCATGTTTATTTATATACAACTGAATCATACATTTTCTGAATCGTACATTCCCATACAAATCACATTGTACAAATCCATACAATTACACCTTATTTAAAAATTGTTACGTTTTCTTATGCGTTTTTTAAAATGTTCTTATATTTATTTTGGATTCATCATAATTCACCTGTAAAGACTAGTTCAGCTTTAAGGTGTTTACACAACAACAGTTGTACTAAAACAGAAAAGTTTATCTTTTGCATATTTGCAAAGTTTTGCACACAGATGAAAATGTTGTCAAAATGATCCCCCGCTCACACCTGAAAAAACTACTAAAATAGCTGTATTATTCATGCCAGGCCAGTAGATGGCTGTGTCACTATGTAAATAAATGTTTTGTGCCTGCACACATACCTATAGACTGAACACGTCTATACATGTACGCAACTGTTTTCACAAATTTGTATTTTTGTAGTTTGCATGGGAACGATAACCGATATTGTAAAACAAATCGACTTTGAAGCCTGTTTACTAGCATACAAATTTTAAAAGTCATTGGGAAAGAAAAATATTTTATACAACTTTAATGCTAGTAATGTCTTAATACAAGATGAAAAAATCTGAAAATATATCAATATTTACAACAAATATGAACATTATCAAATTTTGGTATGAGTGTTGCCATTATTTTTTAAGTACAAGAATGTGAACTGCTCAGCAAAATCTTAACTATGTTTATTCTGACTATTCTGGAAACGATGGAAATAGTCTTCGCTCTAGGTGAATTACCATGAATTGAACCCGATCTCACGAGGTCGTGATTTTATATGAATTTGTACAATTTGTGATGTGTATGGAAATGTACGATTTATAAATAACATATGGAAATTAATATGAAGGTCCAGCCCTAAAATGAGCAGTCGGTGGGACACAAGCAAATTGTATGAACAATAAATTAGATTATACAAATTTGTATAAATGAGCTACCAATTCGTCAAAATGTAAAATAGTTACGAATTGAGAGGCAGCTGGATAAATTCCCACAACTATTACATTTATTTGTTTGACTTTATTGTTGTAAATTAAATTAAATTTTTTTCCTGATAAAAATAGTTTTGATTACAAACATAATATACATAGTCTAGTATACATTAAAGTAGCTATATCCTAATTGGCTTCCCCATCACAAATCCTGACAAACATTGTAGAGATTTTGCAGTAAGGCCTCTGTTATTGAAAACGTATTAAGAAATATAAAATTGCTTCGATCCATTCTTGATAAAACGATCATGCAGTACAATCAGTGATGCAGTCGTTTTCTCACTGTTTACTTTTCATTTTTCACACATGCACTGTTATAGACTTTCTGCCTTCCCTTTCCTCTGCCTCTTCGCCTCTCATTTCTGCTGCTCACTTCTTGCCACCTTTCTTTCCTAAAGCTACTGAATAATCTCAAAAGAAGGCAATTTCACAGCACTCTCCCTTAATAAGAGGGAAACATATTTGTGTCTAGTTGCTGAGTGAGACGTAGGATGTTGAAATGTGGCTTAATTGGAAACAGACTTATTATGGTTGAAATCTAAAAATTATATAGCTGCTAGGGATGTGACAAGATCTCGTGGTACAAGATCTCGCAAGATCCGATGTATCTTACGAGATCCAACATTACAGCTGCACAATCAATCTTTCAAAATTGTGCTTGCGATCCTGATTCAAACACCCATGCAATCTTAATCCTGAATGACAACAATTCAGGTATGTCTATTAAGACTGTTTCACATTGCACGTGTCAGTGGAGCGTGAAAAGCACGTTTTGTAGCTGCCCATGTTGATGAATCAGTGGGTTAGCTATCATAACGCTTCCGATGTGAATGCTGCCATTCACTGATATGTGCGGCGACAAAACGTGCTTCTCAAGCTCCACTAACACTCGCGATGTGAAACAGGTGTTAAAGACATTCAAATCTGCATTAATTCTGCTGCTGATCTAGAAAGAGTAACCGGTATGTCCTAGAACCGAAACAGAACGCAGATTTCGGTGCCTCGTTTTGGTGCCATGTCTGAGCTTTCGGTTGAAATATTTGTCCTTTGTTTCTCCGAAATGGACGTAAGAAACTTCATCACCAGCACCGTATGTGAAAAATAATTTCATAACTGAGAAAATGCACGTGAACTCAATTCGGAAAGCTCTAATAATACAAGTCCAACAAATCTTTGTAGTAGCTCCAGTGTGCTGTTTTCACATTCCAACTTAAAAGCACAACTCAGGAAATGAGAGCATCTGAGGAGTGCGTGAATGCAGTAATTATACGGCAACAGGTAGCCTTTCATTAACTAGCTAAACTACTACTACTCCATAGGTATGGCCTAATCCTGGCTTAATTTAAGCCCTGTCTGTGAAACCAGACCCATGTGTTTAGTGCTAATGGCCAATCAAATTATTATTATTATTATTAGGGGCCAAGCCCAAAGGGCTGTAGCCCCTATTGTAATTGTATGTTTTATTATTAGGGGCCAAGCCCAAAGGGCTGTAGCCCCCTATTGGAATCGTATGTTTTATTATTATTATTATTATTATTATTCTTCTCGTCCAATGGGAGTCTATGGCAGCCCTATGAAGGGAACATAGGAAAATTATGAAATTTGGCACACTCGTAGTTATGGCCATGAATAGTGATCTGACCAACTTTGGGGTCTCTAGGACCACCTCTATAGCGCCACCACCAGTTCAAAAATTCAACATTCAAATGGTAATAACTCATGAACCCTTAATTCAAAAAAAATGAAACTTAGTACACCTGATTACTCTCATCATGCTGATCACATGCAATAGCTTACAGTAAGACTCCACCCATTACAGTAGCGGCCATTTTGAAAATTGCAGTATTTAGTCTAATCGCTACTCCTCCTTGAAAATTGATCCAATTCTTCCAAAAAATGGCTCAGATGATCTTTGGACCGAGCCGCACAGAAATGACTGAACAGATTTTTTTTTACTATCTTTGTTCAAAAGTTATGATGTTATGAACTTAATGAGGTTCACCCAATATTGGTTCAGAGACTGTATCTCAGCCAAACTTTTATCAATCGAAACGAAACTTGGTATGCTTCATCAATACCAAGATATGAGGGCCCATGCCAAAGTTGGGAATAGCGCCACCTATGGGTTGTGAGATACCAAAAATCCTAATATTCGCTTATAACTTTTGAATAGTCAATCAGAAAATTATGAACTTGGTTTCTATGGATTCCTTGGGTCATGCCAAATCAGACGGTGTCAATTACGCCAGGATTGGCTGAACAAAATGGCCGCCACTTTAAAATTTAAACATACATTTGAATATCTTTTGAACCATTCGACATATCTGCACAAAAATCAATAGGGATCATCAATACCATGTCCTAGAGGTTCCCCAGAAGAATGAAGACAGCGCCACCTAGTGTTCACGATAAATAACAATTCTTGCAAAAGCACTTATAACTTTTGGAAATGTTGTCGAAAATATGTGATTTTTAGGTCCTTCCCTTTCGGGTCTCTGAAAACAACTCTATAGCGCCACCACCAGTTCAAAAATTCAACATTGAAATAATAATAACTCATGAATCCCTTGTACTATAAAAATAAAACTTAGTACACATGATTACTCTCTTCATGCTGATCACATTCAATAGCTTACATTAAGACTCCTCCCATTACAGTAGCGGCCATTTTGAATAGTACAGTATTCCATCTTTTCGCTACTCCTCCTTGAAAATGTATCCAATTCTTCCCAAAATTGTCTCTGATGATCTTTGGACTAAGCCGCACAGAAATGACTGAACATATTTTATTTATTCATCTTTATTCAAAAGTTATGAGGTTGTGAACGACAAAGTCGACCCAAAATATGTTCGGAGGCTGTTATCTCGGACAAACTTTGATCAATCGAAGCGAAACTTGTTATGCTTAATCAATACCATGATTTGAGTGTCCATGCTAAAGTTGGGAACAGCGCCACCTATGGGTCTTGAGATAGAAAAACTGCACATATTTGCTCATAACTTTTGATTATTTTGTAGTGATGATCATTACTAGAGTTCTGACCAACTTTGGGGTCCCTAGAATCAACTCTATAGCGCCACCACCAGTTCAAATATTCAAAATAAAAATTTGAATAACTCACAAACCCCTTATTCTATGAAGATAAAACTTAGTTCACCTGATTAATCTTTTCATGCTGATCACATTCAATGGCTTACATTAAGAATCCACCCATTACAGTAGCGGACATTTTGAAAAGTACAGTATTCGGTCTTTTCGCTACTCCTCCTTCAAAAGTGATCAAATTCTTCCCAAAATTGTCTCAGATGATCTTTGGACTAAGCCAAACAGAAATGACCGAATGGATTTTTGATATTTTCTTTCGTTCCTAAGAAATACATCTCGGAAGTTGACCGTGCCCGTGTTTGCTGTGTTTCTCTATTAATCTTAACATTCTAATAAGTCACAGGCTAACCAATTATAATACTGTTTAATGTGACTCTTCAGTTGTCCAGTTAACCATAAGCTGCGTTACAATTAACTTATTGTAATTATTAAAATGCTACAGAACTTTTTTGTCAGCTCATTCTCACACCTTAACCTCTCCACAATAACCTTTCAAATCTGAAGTGATCAAGTGGTGCACTCTGCTAAGGCCCTTCTTTTGAAGTTTATATGCTCGTTGTGTTGTGGGTTCGAATCCCGCGTGGATCAACTTTATAAAATTGACCTTTGCTTTTGTTCCAGATATCGGATCTTCCGTGCGTGTTCGTCTTGAATCAGAAACATGTGTTCGTTTATTCTCGTCTGAACTTCTGTTCGTTTTTGAACAGAACAGATCTGTTTTTTCTATGTACGTTCTGTTTCTACCGTTTTACTCTTCCCGTTCTGCGCCGCCCTACCGTTCGCAGGCTTGGCCCCGGTAATCGCTGCTTGCAACTATATTTAGGGGCCAAGCCCAAAGGGCTGTAGCCCCTATTGTAATTGTATGTTTTATTATTATTATTTTTGGCCCATGGGGTTCTATGGCAGCCCTATGAAGGGAACATAGGAAAATTATGAAATTTGGCACACTTGTAGTTATGGCCATGAATAGTAATCTGACCAGCTTTGGGGTCTCTAGGACCACCTCTATAGCGCCACCACCAGTTCAAACATTCAAAATTAAAATGATAATAACTCATAAACCCTTAATTCTAGAAAAATAAAACTTAGTACACCTGATTACTCTCCTCGTGCTGATCACATGCAATAGCTTGTGGAGTAAGACTCCACCCATTACAGTAGCGGCCATTTTGAAAAGTACAGTATGCAGTCTATTCGCTACTCCTCCTTCAAAATTAATCAAATTCTTCCCAAAATTGGCTCAGATCTTCTATGGAGCGAGACGCACAGATATGACCGAACTGATTTTTTTTACTACTAGTGAAAAAAAAAGTTATGATGTTTTGAACTTAATTAGGTCGAACCAATATTGGTTCAGAGGTTATATCCCGGCCAAACTTTGCTCAATCGAAACGAAACTTGGTACG
The DNA here is from genome assembly GCA_003573665.1 of Oxygymnocypris stewartii. Taxonomy (NCBI): domain Eukaryota; kingdom Metazoa; phylum Chordata; class Actinopteri; order Cypriniformes; family Cyprinidae; genus Oxygymnocypris; species Oxygymnocypris stewartii. The sequence continues at coordinate 258,868 of QVTF01020890.1, read as the reverse complement.
CTTCATCAACACCATGATCCGAGGATCCATGCCAAAGTTGGGAACAGCGCCACCTATGGGTCGTGAGATACAAATATGCTCATTTTTGCTTATAACTTTTGAATAGTCAATCATAAAATTATAAACTTGGTGTCTATGGATTCCTTGGGTCATGCCAAATCAGATGTTGTCAATTATGCCAGGATTGGCTGAAAAAAATGGCCGCCATTTTGAAATTAATCACATTTTAATATCTTTTGAACCATTTGACATATCTGCACACACATCGGTATGGATCATCAATACAATGTCTTGGAGGTACCCCGGAAGAATGAAGACAGCGCCACCTAGTGTTCACGATAAATACCAATTATTGCAAAAGCACTTATAACTTTTGGAAATGTTGTCGAAAATATGTAATTTTTATGTCCTTCCTTTCGGATCTCTAAAAACAACTCTATAGCGCCACCACCAGTTCAAATATTCAACATTAAAATTGTAATAACTCACAAACCCCTTATTCTACGGAGATAAAACTTAGTACACCTGATTATTCTCTTCATGCTGATCAAATTCAATAGCTTATATTAAGACTCCACCCAGTACAGTAGCGGCCATTTTGAATAGTATGAAATTCTGTCTTTTCGCTACTCCTCCTTGAAAATTGACCCAATTCTTCCCAAAATTGGCTCAGATTATCTTTGGACTAAGCCAAACAGAACTTGCTAAACAGATTTTTGATATTCACTACCGTTCCCGAGAAATACCTTTCGAAAATAGACCATGTCCGTGTTTTTTGTGTTGTATTATTAATCTTAGCATTCTAATAAGTTACAGGCTAACCAATTATCATACTGTTTAATGTGACTCTTCAGCTGTCCAGTTAAACATAAGCTGCGTTACAATTAACTTATTGTGCTTGTTAAATTGCTAAATAATTCTCACACATTAACCTCTCCAAGGCTATCTGTCAAACGTCTAGTGACTGAGTGGCTCACTCAGTTAAGCTGCTGTGCTTGAACGTTGCAGGTAGTGGGTTCGAATCCAGGTGGCGCATGACCAGGCTGCAAGAGGTGCTGTGGTCGGAAGCAGCACGAACATTGCTTTTGTTCCAGATGTCGGATCTTCCGTGCGCATTTGTCTTGAATCAGAAACCTATGTTTGTTCCTTTTCATCTGAATCTGTTCAGTTTTGAACTTCTGAACCTATACGTTTTTTCTATGTACGCTCTGTTTCTGCCGTTTTACTCTTCCCGCTCTGCACCGCCCTTCCCGCCCTTCCCGCTCTTGGCCCCGGAATCGCTGCTTGCAACTATATTTATTATTATTATTTTATAAGTATCGGTTCATGCACAGTTTAGGCACTGGTACCGTTTTAAAAGTATCGATTTGGCACCAGTATCAAAAAAAAAACGATACCCAAACCTTCATTTAAATAACAGAAGTACTGGGATAAAATGTTATAATTTGGGTGTAAACACTTATTGTCTACAGTAGCGATCAAAACGAAAGTATCTTAAGACTTGCATTGTAATGCTTATCTTCCGCCAGGAGGTGGCAAAAACCTGTTTAAAATATGTATTTGACATTGAATCATTAATTCAGGAGATTCCAGTAGTGAAACAAGTCTTTATGAAGTGAGACACTGACTCCTTCATTGAATTTAAAAAATAATTCAAACGTAATACGTATATTCAAATATATTTTTAAGACTTAAGCAATGAACATTTTGTCAGAACCACTAGTAAATTACATTATTTTGTGAGAGAATCATGATCTCCAATTTATAAAATGAAAAAACTGTGATTCTCAATCTATCCAGAATCGAGCAGCTGTAGTTTCATGTTATTTATTAACCTACTGCATATAACTCATTCAAAAATATGTTTAATTTCATAAAGTATAAGTTGATTTCAAAATGCACCTACATTGTTTTGCATTTTGGGTTTTTTAGTTGAATAAGACTCTTTTTCCCTTTATATTACATCATTGAGGAAAAAATAAAAATAAATTAAATCTCATCTCGTTCTCATGAACCCAGTCTCGTTTTCCTATTTTGATATTGTGCAGCTGCTTTGACACAATGTGTATTGTTAAAAGCGCTATATAAATAAAGGTGACTTGACTTGACTTGTTGAACTCTATCTGAAAAGTGGTCGTTTTTGGCATTACAGTGTCCTCTACGCTTAGTTGCATCAGTTTCAAACCAGACTTTCCAAACTTAACATACATTTCAATGACCCGCACTACTTACTTATACTGTAAATATCCACTCTCTCTTATAAATCACTTTGTATGTTGAACTGCATCTGAAACACATCTGTGATCTGGCCCCTCATATTAAAAAAGGGACCCATTCATAAGACTCCAGCTCGCTTTCATGAGCCTATATGTCGGATCAGATTTAGCCGGTGGGATGGTGGCTTTACTTATCTGATAATAAGTTGCGTGCAGAGGTGGAGAGAGTACAAAAATATTCTACTCAAGTAAAAGTACCATTACATTAATGAAATTGTACTTAAGTACAAGTAAAAGTACCAGTCTAAAAATCTACTCAAGTAAAAGTAAAAAGTAGCTCATTACCAGGCAAATTAAATCAGCATCAACAAAATTCCTCTTTGCAATGCAGAGGAAACACAGAAGCTTCATCTGAAGTGGCATATATGTATTTACACTGACATTGAATGCATTTAGCCTGCAGTTACAAATGCAGAAATGTTTTGATAAATAAGACATAAAATATGACCCTGGACCACAAAACCAGTCATAAGGGTAAATTTTCCTAAATTGAGATTTATACATTATCTGAAAGCTGAATAAATAATATTTCCATTGATATATGGTTTGTTATGATAGGACAATATTTGGCCAAGATTCAACTATTTGCAAATCTGGAATCCGAGGGTGCAAAAATATACAAATATTGAGAAAATCTTCTTTAAAGTTATCCGAATGAAGTTCTTAGCAATGCATATAACTTATCAAAAATTTAGTTTTTATATATTTACAGTAGGAAATTTACAAAATATCTTCATGGAACATGATATTTACTTAATATCGTAATGATTTTTGGCATAGAATAAAAAAATTATAATTTTGACCCATAAAATGTATTGTTGGCTATTGCTACAAATATACCCCAGCGACTTAAGACTGCTTTTGTGCTCCAGGGTCACAAATATTGAATACTTGTTTTAAATTTTTTTTTTTTTAAAAAGTTACTTTAAATGTTAAATTAAAACCACCAGTAGGTGTCAGCAAGTCACTGATAAGTGAATAATTGCGATTGAACAGAATCATTTAAACGGTTAATTCAAGAAATGAAACACCGTCATTGCTCAGAGTCAGAGACGCAAAACTGTGTATGGTGGCTATGTTCGGAATTATTTTTGTTGTCGAAATAGAGCATAAACAGGCAATATGGTGTCTAAAACGCAAATCTCTTAATTAACTTCTTGTTTAAAAAAAAAAATCTACAGGCCTGTGTAATCATGCTGATTTGTGGAGAAAAAACGGCACTCTTCGTGTGATGTTGATTTACTATATGAAATGATATAAATATATAGATTTTTTGCCCCATAAATTCCATTTTGTGATCATTCTAAACGCATTTTAACAGACTGAATCCCGCAATGAAAGAAAGCACTCTAAATGCACGCGGACTAGTCTAATTACTAGATTTCACGACACACTGTTTGTGTTTTGTTTGGTTTTTGGCAAAATACTGATAATCACACATCGTTAAAACAAAAATTACAATTTTTTTGCAGATATCGCACACCCTGCACCACTGTCTTTTTGGCTAATTTGTGCAGACCCTTTTGCTAAACCGTTAAAGCTTCATTTTAACCACCAAGGCAATGATGCAAGTATTTACGTTACCTCTACATGCTTGCGAAGGGCGATTTTATAAGCTGCTAGTTTGGTCTCCCGAGGCAAACACAGCTTACACTGCATAATAGAGAATGAATTTGGCCAGGGATTGATTCACATTATTTCCTTCGAGTTCAACGTCAGCAGAATATGACAGGGTTTGGTTTTCAGCTGGGTCTGCACCATAACACCTGTCTTCTCCTTCTGCATATTTCTTGTGATTTTAGTGCCAGTTTGTTCTCCTGCTGATTATTTACTGCAGTAGTTCCAGGGAGCATTTTTTTTTTTTTTACTCAGTAATTAATGTGTTTTAAAATGTAGCGAAGTACAATACTTCAAATAAAATATACTTAAGTAAAAGTAAAATTACAGATTTAAAAAATTACTTTAAAAAGTAAAAGTACACAAAAAGCTACTCAATTACAGTAACGCGAGTAAATGTAATTTGTTATTTTCCACCTCTGGTTGCGTGTCATCAGGCTGTCAGCGAAATCTTCTTTCTTGTCAACTCGCACGTCATGTTCCACTTCAATACCGCATGAAATCGACCACGTGCATGCCTCATCGTTGTTTAAGTCAAGTCAAGTCAAGTCACCTTTATTTATATAGCGCCTTTAACAATACAAATTGTAACAAAGCACTGCACAATATCAAAATAGGCAAATTTTGTCAATAATGTAAAATGACAGGATTTAACACTCAATTATCAGCTGAATGCATTTCATTATTGAATTTAGTAATGGCATTGTCCAGCTTAGTTCAGTTTAAATAATATCTGTGCAATCAAGTCGATGATTGTGCTGGAAATGAACTGTCCCCAACTGAGCAAGCCAGAGGCGACAGCGGCAAGGAACGAAAACTCCATCGGTGACAGAATGGAGAAAAAACCTTGGGAGACAGACGAATCAGTAGTTTGTTCCAACTGCAGCAAAGTCAGAGTGTAAGTGGTCCACTGGTTCCAGGGGTCTTTCCCCGATGGATGTCTAGGTGACGAGGTCCTCACTGGAGATCTGTCTCTGGGGCTCATCTCGGAGGTCCTGGGAGGGGTTGTCATCGTCTCTTCTCAGGTGTTCGGTCATCTCTATCGTTTAAGGGTAGGATCCAGACTGAAGCTTGTGTAATTCCTAACTACCACGGGATGTTAATCCCGTGGCAGTAACATAGAAACAGTAAGACAATTAGCGTAGCAGCTGCTCCATCCAGGAATAACCCTGGATGAAATTATCAGTATAACCCAAGCTAAAGCATAATAATGTGCATTTGTTCAGATAGACTGGCAGTACAAGATTGTGAGATGCATTATATGAATGCTTGGCTAAAGAGATGCGTCTTTAATCTAGATTTAAACAGAGAGAGTGTGTCTGAACCCCGAACGTTTTCAGGAAGGCTATTCCATAGTTTAGGAGCCAGATATGAAAAAGTTCTACCTCCTTTTGTGGACTTTGCTATCCTAGGTACTACCAAGAGTCCAGAGTTTTGCGACCTAAGGGAGCGGGTTGGATTGTAGCGTGATAGAAGATTAGTTAGGTATACAGGAGCTAAATCATTTAGGGCCTTATAGGCAAGTAATAATATTTTATAACTGATACGAAACTTAATAGGTAGCCAGTGCAGGGACTGTAAAATTGGAGTAATATGGTCATATTTTCTTGACCTGGTAAGGACTCTAGCCGCAGCATTTTGTACTATCTGTAGCTTGTTTATTGAAGATGCAGGACAACCACCTAGCAGTGCATTACAATAGTCCAGTCTAGAGCTCATGAATGCATGAACTAACTTTTCTGCATCAGAAACACTTAACATGTTCCGTAGCTTGGAAATGTTTCTAAGATGGAAGAATGCTGTTTTTGTAACATTGGAAATATGATTTTCAAAAGATAGGTTGCTGTCTAATATAACACCCAGATTTTTAACTGTAGAGGAAGTAACATTACATCCGTCTAGTTGCAAATTGTAATCCAAGAGATTCTGTGTACTGTTTTTAGGTCCAATAAGTAATATCTCGGTCTTATCTGAATTTAATAGGAGAAAATTACTGGCCATCCAATCTTTTATATTTTTAACACACTCCGTTAGCTTAGATAGTTTAGAAGTTTCATCTGGTTTTGTTGAGATATATAGTTGAGTGTCATCAGCATAACAATGGAAACTAATCCCGTATTTTCTAATAATATTACCAAGGGGCAGCATATATAATGAAAATAATAGAGGGCCTAGGACAGATCCTTGTGGTACTCCATACTTTACTGGTCATAATTGACATGACTCCCCGTTTAAATAAACAAAGTGGTAGCGATCGGACAGGTAGGATCTAAACCATCTTAGAGCCTGCCCTTGAACACCTGTATAGTTTTGTAAGCGATCTATCAGTATGTCATGATCTATAGTGTCGAACGCAGCACTAAGATCAAGTAAAACTAGCAATGAGATACAGCCTTTGTCTGACGCAAGAAGCAAGTCATTTGTAATTTTAACAAGTGCAGTTTCTGTGCTATGGCGGGGCCTGAAACCTGACTGAAATTCTTCATAGATATCATTTTTTTGCAAAAAGGAGCACAATTAAGCAGACACTACTTTTTCTAATATTTTCGACATAAACGGAAGATTTGAAATGGGCCTGTAATTTGCCAGTTCACAAGGATCTAATTTTGGTTTCTTAATAAGAGGCTTAATAACTGCCAGCTTAAATGGTTTTGGGACGTGACCTAAAGATAGCGAGGAGTTAATAATATTGAGAAGCGGTTGTTCTGCAACAGGTAACAAATCTTTCAATAGTTTAGTTGGTACAGGATCTAATAAACATGTTGTTGGTTTAGATGCAGTGATAAGTTTATTTAGCTCATCCTGTCCTATAGTTGTAAAGCACTGCAGTTTTTCTTTGGGTGCGATGAATGATGCTGAAGTACTAGACGCTGTAGAATCTACGTTTGTTATTGTATTTCTAATGTTATATATTTTATCAGTAAAGAAATTCATAAAGTCATTACTATTAAACTGTGAGGGAATATTTAGATCGGGTGACATCTGTTTATTTGTTAATATAGCCACTGTGCTAAATAAAAACCTTGGATTGTTATGGTGATTATCTATGAGTTTGCGGATATACTCGGTTCTTGCAGTTTTTAGAGCCTGTCTATAGCTGGACATACTGTTTTTCCACGCAATTCTAAAGACTTCCAAGTTAGTTTTTCTCCATTTGCGCTCAAGAATACGAGTTTCTTTCTTGAGAGAATGGGTATAACTGTTGTACCATGGCGCAGCACGTTTTTCTCTAACCTTTTTTAATTTGATGGGTGCAACAGTTTCTAACGTATTGGAGAAAATAGTTCCCATGTTGCTAGTAATTGTGTCTAGTTCATCTGTATTTATGGGTACACAGAGCAGTTGAGATAAATCAGGCAGGTTATTTGTGAATCTGTCTTTAGTGGCTGGAATAATAATTCTGCCTGGGCGATAACGCGGAGCCATATAGTTAATATCAGTAATATGCAGCATGCACGATACAAGGAAATGGTCAGTAACATCATCACTTTGAGGTATGATATCTATATCAGTTAGATCAATTCCATGCGATATTATTAAATCTAGCGTATGATTAAAACGATGCGTGGGCCCGGTGACATTTTGCTTGACACCAAAAGAGTTTATTAGGTCAGTAAACGCAAGTCCTAACGCATCATTTGTATTATCAACGTGAATGTTAAAATCTCCAACAATTAGTGCTTTATCAACAGTAACCAATAGGTCTGAGAGGAAATCTGCAAATTCTTTTAGAAAATCTGTATATGGCCCTGGCGGTCTATACACAGTAGCCAGAGCAAGAGATAGGACAGATTTATTTTGCTTATCTGACAGTTTAACATTGAGCATAAGTATTTCGAATGAGTCAAACCTGTATCCTGTTTTCTGAGTAACATTGAGAATATCACTATATATTGTTGCGACACCGCCGCCACGACCAGTCTCACGAGGCTCGTGCTTATAACAGTAGCTTGGTGGAGTAGATTCATTTAGACCAAAATAATCATTTGTTTTAAGCCAGGTTTCAGTCAGACAGAGTACATCAAAACTATTATCTGTGATTATTTAATTTACAATAACTGCTTTCGGTGTGAGTGATCGGATATTTAGGAGCCCAAGTTTTAAAAATAGTTTTTGTTCATTTATTTTGCATTTTTCTTGTTTAATCACGATCAGATTTGTTCTAGATCCTGCATTAAATTTATATTTTGAACTCAATATTCGGGGAACAGACACAGTCTGTATAGATTGGACACTGCAAGTACCTTTATCATTTAAGTGGGTAGAACAAAAGTCATCATAGCTGTTATTGGAGAATTGGCTTACTAGTCAGATAGAGCGTAGCGTCCTGGTGATGTTGTCCGACAGGAGTTCCGCACCGAGTCTGCTGGGGTGCAGGCCATCAGCACGAAATAGCCTAGGACGCTCCCAGAAAAGATTCCAATTATTGACAAAGAGAATTTTCTGCTCTGTACAACATGAAAACAACCATTCATTTAAAGCAAACAGTCTACTGAACCGTTCGTGTCCTCGTCGATACGTGGGAAGAGGTCCTGACACGATGATCGTCGTCGCTGGCGATGTGCTGCGTACCGTCTCGATCAGGCTCCTGAAGTCCCTCTTCAGTGTCTCCGTCTGCCGCAGCTTGGTGTCGTTAGCCCCCGCGTGAATCACAACAGCTGCAACGCTCTCGTCATCCTTCAGGATCGCGGGTATCTGCACAGAAACATCAAGAACACGAGCACCAGGGAGACAATGAGTGTGCACTTTACCTTCAGCTAACGTAGCACGGACATGCCGGACGATTGAGTCTCCGATGACCACAGCGTCACGATCAGTCTCGCAGAGAGGGGCGAAGCGGTTCCGGGATGAGATGTCGAAGACCGGGGGGGGAGAAGTCGTCGCCCGGGGCCTGGATCGCGTCTTCCGCTGCTGCACCCAGGGTCCGTGGTTTCCCGGCGCCGGAGTGAAGGCCATCTGTGACGATCGCGTCCCGGGTGCACAGGGCCTGTGCAGAGAAACACACGGAGTAGAGGTGGTGGGAGCGTTAGCAGCGCGTTGCATACTTACCCCGGACTTATGAGCGTCAGCCCGAGATGTTTCCAGCGTTGCTATCCGTTTCCTCAGCTGGGCCTGTTTCCCAAGCAGCTCGCGGATCCGTGTCTCCACGGCCTCCAGCTCGAGCTGCGCCGAATGCAGCTCGAACGTGTCCTCACCTGCACACAAAGGTAGACACGAATCCGCCATTTAAGCAAGTAGCAGTGAAACAATGTTAAATGTGTGTATGCGTGTGTGAAAAAGGGGTATTAGCTGTGTTAGCGGAACCCGCGCTGGCTTTGCTAACGGGCTATAAGCTAATAGCGGACTTGGGAAATCAAAATAAAACTTGCGATAACAAGCCGCTCTGATTATTCTCATTGCAGAATGCGATCGGGGATATATTCACACGTTATAGAAACACAAATTATTGTGTATAAAATCGGAATTTAAGATAGAAAATAGACGATAAACAATTGGCTTGGCGGAGATTCAGCTCAGAACACGCGTCAACGACAAACCGGAAGTAAATCAGCATGTCTGCCGTTCCATGTTTACACTGGAATCCAAGAGTGACACCGTCTCTGTATCAATCACGCTTAGCAAAACTCACTTAACCGGAGACTTATCGTTTAACTTCCACGTTTTCAATTTAGGCTTAATTGGCCGGTGTATATTTTGGTTGGAGGCCAACGAGAGCATTTGGGAGGGCAGTGTTTTTTCACGAAAAGTACTTGTCTCAACAGCTGCAGCACCCCCAGTGGGGGCCGACGAAGCTGCGGCATCCCGCTCTCGGAAACGGAAGAGGATGAAGGCTTCTTCCACCCTTCAAGGCCTCTGCTGGCCATGAAGACATCCCTGAGCCGCCCAAGCGCCTCGCCCTGCCAGCGCCACTGGGGGTGCTGCAGCTCAGTCGACCACAACTGGAGGTGCTGCAGCTCCGACAGCTGCCACTGGATTTTGTTTTTGATTTTCCTTGTCTTGTCTGTTGTTGTGTGTCAGTCTGTGTGTAGTCATGTTCTTGTGCTGTCATGTTTCTGTCTTTTTCTTGGTGTCCCTCGTTGGCGTTCCTTTTGGGGAGGGGTAGTGTCAGGGTTCTGTCACTTCGGTATAGTGTTATTCATGGTTTTGTGACAGAGCCCTGATACTCCCGTCATGTCCGGGTTTCATGTGAGTGCGCGGCTTTGAGTGTGCTCGAGCCGTGCGCTCTCTCGTCTGCGTGTCTTGTTTCATGTTGGAGCGTGGTGTTCGGATCCCGGCACTCCTGTCTTGAGTTTTGGTTTCGTGTCGGGGTTCGGACACTCGTGCTCCACGTTCTGTCTCTTTGTGTGAGTGTGCGGTCTCGAGTTCGCTCTGCCACACGCTGTTCTGTCCACGTGTGTTTTGTTGTGTTGCACGCAGTTCGTGTTTTTATCGGCTGCGTGCATTAATGTTATATCTTGTGCTGTGTGGCACGCAGCTTGTGTATTTCATTGGCTGCGTGCTTTCATGTTGTCATGTCTTGTGTGAACACGTGGCTTATGAGTTTTCTCATTATCTGTGTGTTTTTGTGTCTTGTTTTGCACATTATATGTATTATGTAGTATTATTATTAATAAAAAGCCTGTTTCCTCCTGCAATTGGGTCCCGCTCTCTTCCCATTACCCGTACCTGACATTTTAGGGTTATATTAGTTTGATATTGACATTGGTGACAAGGATTATGAAAATTATATGGTATCAAAGATTTTAATATATTAACAACCTTTTTAAAATAAAAAAACAATATATCATGATATTTATATATATTGTTATCGTGATATAAAATTTGTCATATCGTGATATAAGATTTTGGTCATATTGCCCACCCCTACGTCCCAGGCATGGTTGCAATATGTAAAAAAAAAAAAAAAGACATGGACTCGGGTCGGACTCCGGCGGATAATTCTGATAAGCTGTCAGACAAGGACTGGGCCCGTGCAAGGCTCTATATTCGTTCCCTTGTTTCAATTCAAAGTTCCCCCTCGGCTCGGCAGGCCCCCAAACTTCCCGGACCCATATGCACCTGTATACCCTGCATAAACAGACGCTACGCCACTGGTTACGCCTCTGTCCACACGCAGTACTCAAATCAAGCAACAGAAAGAGTTCAACCAATCAGAGTGTTCTTTTTTTGGTTTGCATTTCAATCATTAATTTCCATGCATTTTATTTCTCTCCAAACTGACTGTGTGTCTGTGAGTCTATGCGCTCCTACCGCTTATAACGTGCATTTGAAAAAGCAGCACACGCGAAACATCTTCCCTTGATGACTTGTAATGGGATGCGTTTCTAAACCTGCTGTCCAACAAAAGAGAACATTATAAACAGCATCAGTCGAATGTTAAAAAAACATACTTTTGTTATTTTTTGTGAAATATATATATATATCCTCTACTGTAATAAAGGTAATGTCGACTAGCAATGGATTATGGATATACTTAAATATTATGAAAATACCCGAGGTGGTTTTAAGAACACAGAAAAACTTTACATTGTCACAGTTGAGTCTTTATTGACTTAATATTTCATCATTCAAAGGAAAATCGATTCTATCCTCTCTTATTCAGTTACAACGATAGCTGGATGCTTTTGTCCATAATATTAGCATTTCTGGAGCAGCTTCAGTTCTTTTGCTTGTGTATGAATATTACACAAATAGTCAAGATGGCGCCACTAATGGCAGCCTTCGTGGCGTCATCCGCAGTTGTTTTTATGTTTTTGTTAGTTTGTCCTGTCTTCAGTTATATCCCTGCAATCAGTTTCACCAGAGATGAATTGCTGGACATTCAGAAGTACACACCACCCAATATTTAACCGGATTTCGTCTATTCTGATGTTTTGCTGGACATTGTAGTCGGCGGAGCAGCAGTGCTGTTTAGACGATTCAGGATGCGCAGACAGGGGAACCGAGCCGGTGCCCTTGTAAAGGGCGGGGATTAAGAACGCCATTGCCTAGCATCCATCTAGCGAATCTTAGCTCTCTTTCCAACAAAACGGACAAACCCCTTCTGCTTTCCCAGTTAAACAAGGATTTTTCAAACTCTGCTGCTTTGTGTTTCACGGTAACCTGGCTAAAGGACGCCATTCTGGACAGCGTGCTTCATCTTCCGAACTTTTAGCTGATCAGAATTGATTGTTACGCAGAATCAACAGGGAAATTGCTCGGTGGCGGGACATACTTTTACATCAATGAGAGGTGGTGTACAGATGTAACAGTGTTAAAGAAGATGTGCTGTTCTGATCTAGAAACACATTTCAACAACTGCATGCCGTTCTACTCGCCAATGGAGATCTGTTCGTTCATTCTTGCGAGTGTCTACATTCCTCCACAAGTGCACGTGTACGTGAGCTCAGCTTTACAGAAACTTGCTGATCTGATCACAGACACAGAACAACAACAGTTTTCAGTTTTCTGACAGACAGGCAGCAGCTAGTGAGGCTGGGAAAATACACATGCAGCACCCGTACGATCAGCACAGGAGTTCCTCAGGGCTGTGTTCTCTCCCCACTGCTCTTCTCCCTGTACACGAATAACTGCACATCAAAAGACCCCTCTGTCAAGCTCCTGAAGTTTGCAGATGACACCACACTGATCGGTCTCACCAGGACAGTGACGAGTCTGCTTACAGACAGGAGGTTAAGGAGCTGGCTGTCTGGTACAGTCTTAACAACCTGGAGCCGAACATACTCAAAACAGTGGAGATGATCGTGGACTTCAGGAGAACCCCTCCTGCTCTCCCCAACTTACCATCATGAACAGCACTGTGACTGCAGTGGAGTCATTCAGGTTCCTGGGCACCAACATCGCCCAGGACCTGAAATGGGACAATCACATGGACTCCATTGTGAAAAAGGCCCAGCACAGGCTGCACTACCTTTGCCACCTGAGGAAGTTCAACCTGACACAGGAGCTGCTGATAGATTTCTACTCTGCCATCATTGAATCCGTCCTCTGCACATCAATAACTGTCTGGTTCAAGTCAGCTACCAAATCTGAACTCAGAAGACTGTGGAGGGTAGTCTGGACTGCGGAGCGAATCATTGGTACAACCCTACCAACTCTCCAAGAACTGTACTCTGGACCCCAAAATCACTTTGGACCCCTCATATCCAGCACACTCACTCTTTGAACTGTTACCCTCTGGTTGACGCTACAGAGCTCTGAGCATCAGAACGACCAGACACAGGAACAGTTTCTTCCCTCAAGCAATCCATCTCATGAACACTTGACAATAATTATGGTACGCACACTATTTATATACCTATACACGTATTTATCTAACACACATACTTAGTCTACACTTCAATTGTACATTATATACATGTACATACAAAACTGTCCATTGTTATATACCTGTACATACAATTGTCAATTTGTATATTGTTATTCCTTGTTTACTTGTTCTTTTTAATTCTTCTTTTCATTATCTGTTTTTGTTCTGTTGCTGTCATTCTGTTGCATTGCAGTAGCTTCTGTCACGAAAACAAATTCCTCGTATGTGTAAACATAATGTCCTCATTTGTAAGTCGCTTTGGATAAAAGCGTCTGCTAAATGACTAAATAAATAAATAAAATAAATAAATACAATAAAGCTAATTCTGATTATGTGGATTTTCTGGACGAGGGCACCCTCCGGCTTCCAGTATGAAGGAAACATACATTACATTTGTTTTTAACACTAAATAAGGGCCAATACATAACAGTAATACTTCTCTCCCATGTTTATTTTTTATTATTTTTTAAATACAATTGTATATGTATATATACACACATATATATATAATTATTATTTATATTATTTTACATATTTGTTTTATTTTACCCCCGGGTGGTACTCAAAACATATTTCCAAGGTTGGCAGGTCTGCATCTGTGTCCACACTGGGTTATTGGTCATGCTTACTGCAACTTTAGTTGGGTTTCCATCATCCTGTTTTAATGCGCATTTTGAAGTATTGCATGAGAAATCAGTGATGGAAACACCAAATTAAAAATCCCTTAAATAAAATAAAAAAATAATTCCTCTTGTTTAAGGTGGTTTTTGATCTGTCCGAAAAAGGGTTAATGCAAAAAACGGGAGAGGGAAATGCTTTTTGTGAAAAAATTCCTCCAAGCACATTAAAACATTTATGTGACTTTGCGCTTTGAGACGGGATAACTTGACTAGCAGTGGACTGATCTCATTCCACAGCATCTGAAATGTTGTTTTGGTCATTCTGAAATGCCTGAGAAAAGTCTGTCATCAAAGTGTTTCTGTATAATTGTCTTACACGACTGTGTTCCAAAACAGCAGCATTTACCTCTGAAAGCAATGATAACATTTATTGTTCTTCGTCTGCTCGCTCTGAGGTGCAAGTAATTTGTCATATATGAAAATTATTATATTCAGTATATAACATTTAAAACTAATATTTCAGCTTTGGGGAATCATTTATTAAAGATTCAATATTGATCTGATTGAAGTTATATTAATCTTTAACTTATGATTTATACATTATTAATGACTCTTCCAGCAAACATTAACATCAGTATATCTTTAACAATTTAGTTTATCTTCGTGGCCAACGATAAAACAATCAAAATAGTACTTTATAAAATTTTTAGCTAGGTAACGCAACCTTTGGCAAATAGTTCAAAACTTGAAAAATTACACATCACCTGTAACACGGAGTCAGTGGCGTTAGGTGCACATGTGCAGCTTTATTAAAACAGAATGCAAGTCAAACAGGCAAAATTCAAATCACGAGCTTCAAACACAACATAGACAGGGCAGAATCAAAATCAGAGTTCGGGCTGAGGATCAGGGCTAGCGGCAAACACTCAGGATAATCAAATAACTGTGGATAATGTCCCCTGTGAGCAGCTCCTGACGCGAGGAGGCAAACAATGCCAGGGTCTTCCTTGAGGTCTTGGGGCAGGTCTGTCCAGGTGGTCTCTATGGAAGTCAGTGGTAAGTGAAGCGTGTAGGATATCATCAGCATTGACCCATGACCGTTCCTCCAGGTCGTACCCCTCCCAGTCTACGAGATACTGGAGGAATCTCCCCCGACGACGAGAGTCCAGGATTTCTCGGACCTGGTATGCCTCCTGACCGTCAATGACAATGGGAGGGACCCCCTGGTCACCAGCCTCGTCTAGGACCTCCACTCCTCTCGGACCACCAGCGGGCTTGAGCAAAGAGACATGGAAGGTGGGTGAGATACGGTAATGAGCAGGTAAGGCTAATCTGAATGAAACTGGAGTGATTTGTCTGATGATTTTGAAGGGACCCACGTACCTGGGATTAAGCTTTTTGCAAGGTAACCGGAGCCTTAGATTCCGGGTGGACAACCAGACCCATTGTCCCAGCTGGAAGTCTGAGGCTTCTCCAGACCATGGAAACAATGGGGGTTGGAAGCCTAGGCCACATTGGAAGGGAGTGATACCTGTAGATGGCTTGCGGAGTTAATTTTGGGCATACTCGGCCCATAGCAGATAGTGACTCCAGTCAAACTGGTTCTTATGGCAGTATGAATGCAGGAAGAGGGTGAGTTCTTGGTTCAGCCATTCCACTTGTCCGTTGGCTTGAGGATGGTACCCAGAAGTGAGGCTGACATTTATGTTTAGTTGACGACAGAAGGCTGACCAGATGCAGGAGGTGAACTAGTTCGTAGTCAGTTCGTAGTGTGGACCACCAGAACTTGTTGTTGAGGAGTTGTAATGTGGCTGCAATACCCGGATGACCGGAGCTGGGATTCGAGTGGACCAGTTGCATAACTCTCTGTCTGAAGACCTGCAGAACGTATGTGAGGTTGTATGTGAGGTTTAAGAGTTAAGGTGGATCCGTGACCTGAGCTTCAGTGATTTCGGTCATTATGTTCCACTGCACGGGTGCTAGAATGATGGTGGATGGAATAATGGGTTCTTGATCTGGGGATTGGAAGTCAGACTCAAGGAGCTGAGAGAGAGCATCAGCCTTGGTATTTTGAGAGCCGGGACGGTACGTAATTTTGAAGTCGAATCTGGTAAAGAAGAGTGACCATCTTGCTTGTGGGTAGTTGAGTCTCTTGGCTGATTTCAGATACTCTAGATCACAGTGGTCCGTGAGAACTGTGAATTAATGTTTTGCCCCTTCCACCCAGTGACGCCACTCCTCGAATCCTTCCTTCATTACGAGGAGTTTGCGGTTGCCAACGTCATAATTCTGCTCTGTCGGGTTCAGTTTGTGGGAGAACGCACAGGTGTATAGTTTGGGATGATTACCCTGGCGTTGTGAGAGCACTGCCCCAATGCCTGTACCCCAATGTCGTCTACTTCCACAATGAATTTGAGATCTGGGTTGGGATGATGCAAGATATGAGCGCGATTGTGAATCTTTCCTTCAGTGAACGGAATGCTACTATTGCCGCCGAAGACCAGGTGAGACGTTGGCTTCCCGCTTTGATCATGGACTTCATGGGGGCAGCGATCGTACTGAAGTTATGGATGAACCGTCGATAGAAGTTAGCGAATCCTAGGAAATGTTGTAGTTCTTTTAGAGTGGAAGGCTGGGGCCAGTTGACTACTGCTCGCACCTTTTGCTCGTCCATGGTAACCCCTCTCCTGAGCTGACAGGAATGAATACATCCATCTTTCTTCTTGACAAAGAAGAACCCTGCCGATGCAGGTGACGTGGAGGGACGGATGAAGCCCTTGGCGAGCTCCTCCTCAATGTATGATTCCATAGCCTCTGCCTCGGGTTGTGACAGTGGAAAGACTCTGCCCTTGGGAGGTTGTGATCCTGGGAGGAGATCTATGGCACAGTCGCTGGCTCAGTGAGGAGGTAAGTGCGATGCTTTAACACCATTCTTTATAAATGAAACAGAGGTTTATTTGCTAACTGTTATTATACAATACATGATGGACTAAACATACTAAAACACATTATACACACACACATATGCACACACATTCGTATACACACACACAGGAGTTTTGCGGTTAGAAGAAAGTTAAATCTAACACTCTTTTGCTATCTCGTAACTTTACCAGAGTAAGATCACAACAGAGACTTCGCTATCTTTACTGCATACAGATCAATTCACCAGTTTCCAGCAACAATATATATTTGTTTGGTTTACTTGCTTTCAAGTTGAGTTGGACAGCTGATCTGCTGTTTCTGCGCGTTTACGCGTGGTCGATGGGGGCTGCTGGTTACATCAATGCGTGATGTCAGAGGGGAACCCTTCTCGCGATTGACGGTTTCTTTGTGACGTGATGACACTCTTAGGAATTTCGTTTTAGATTTCTTTTGGCTTCAGGTGTTAAAGTTCTTCAGTGAGAAATTTGACAAATCTTAGGTTCTTTAGACAGTCAGTCTGATGGTAAACTTCCCGGGGCACTTTGGCGTCAAAGTTTCGGAGCGGACCAGCGAGTGAGCAATGAACAGAGCTATTGTGTCCATTTTAAATGGGGTGATTTCAGTACGCTCGCTAGATGTTTCTCCCAATCAGATTATCCTTGTAGGGTGGAGCCCCGCCCCACACGGCTTCTTTCCATGCATATATTATCTGATTGTCAATTCATCACATGAAGAAATATCCTTGCAGACCTCTATACAATACATGTTGTAATCATACATTATGATGCTAAAGGTTAACTGTCATCCACATCAAATTATTGCTGATGAAATCAGCTTTCAATCAACATCAAATATTCAGTATTTGACACACCCAATATATATACTAAGTTTTATCTATTACACAGGTTAAGGCAAAAATACAAAAATATCCTAAATTCTAAATAATCACACCAAGCAAATGAACTAAACACTAGTGATCTGCTTACAGGGAAAAGTTATACGTCACAGGTTAAGAAAATACCATCGGTTCCACTACACAGCAAGCTTATAAATAACATACCATTCGACCTTAATATTTATTGTCCATATATTGTATATCTTGATTTTAATAGCAGCAGCACAACACTTTATACAAATTTGAGTCTCTTTTCTGCTTACAGGAGATACAAAATAAAAAAGTTCCTATAGAATTCCAGAGGACGAAAGGGGCTTTCCAGGGGTCAGGAAGTCACCTTTTAAAGTGTATCTGTGGAGGTTCAACCTCAAAGTCTCACCATAAAAACAGTCCTCTATTATTGAATTATGTGTTAAATGGTCATCCTGGACCATGTCCAGATAAAGAGGTCTTTGTCCTATTTATGGTTGAATTATGTTTAAGTGATAAGAAGCCACAATGAAGTCCTGTTCTGGAATACATCCAGGTTTCCCTCAAATCTCTCCTGGTTTTTAGAGGTCTACTAAGATAAGGAGACTTAGGGCAGGAAATCGACCAGCCAGTTAAATGCAGATCGCTCAAGGATGTGGCTCTATTACTCTTTTACGACTTGCAGATGCCCAAGAAAATAATCTTATCATGTTCCTTTGATGTGTGAGTCTATGCTAATGTGGGCCTGTAAACTCAAGTTCTAAAAGTAGCTTATACTCATTTTCTTAGTAATAGGCTATTTATTGACAGTATACCAGGAAGTGACAATTTTGTTCTCTTTGACTCGTTGGATGGAAACGGTGCTTGTTTTAAAATGTTTTATGCAATATTCAAATTCCAATTTTGAGCATAAGTTAAATTCGCAACATTGGATGGAAACCCGGCTAGTGAAGTAAAAGCTTGAAGCCACAACAAAGTGAAAGTTCCAAATCCGTTTGTCCTGTTGTCAGATGTAATGCAAGAGCATGGAGTAGATTACATGATTAGCTTTTCCAACACTGGCAATGCTTCTTACACCATGTCTACACTGGGTGTGATGGTTATATCATAGCATGGCACTGACTGCAACAGCAAAGTAATAGTTTGAGTCTGACACAGCAAAGTGAAAGTTCCAAATCAATTTGTCCTGTTGACGGAAATAGCGCAAATGTGTGGAGTACTTTTGAAACAGAATAAGGCATTCATTTACGGTCATGTTGTGACAGTAATATGGATTATAATAGTTTTTTTTTTATTTTGTTGTGTCATATTATGCCACTCTCGTCCAATGTAGACACATTGTTACCTAGTATATCACTAAATGACTACATTTACATGGACATCAGTAATCTAATTATTTACTTTATTCTAAATAAGACAATATTATGATTAAGGTGTCATCAGATAGACAGAGACACAAAGGTAAGTGAAATCAACTGCCGGTTTATTTAACTATGGCAGGGAAATAGAGGAATGAGAGTTGAAGCAAAAAAAACACTACATTCTACTGCCTCACCCAAGTATGTAGCTGGAAGAGCCATGAGACTGGCCGAGGCAGATGATGGATTTGGGAACAGAGATAGAGCAGCTCGAAGAGCGCTGACAAGCTCCTCGAGAGGATCTGTCGCCGTGGGCTTTCGGGACTCCATTCCCGGTCTACGGTTGAGGTCTGGTCTTCTGTCAGCAGATAGACAAGGGACAAAGAGTAAAGTGAAATCAAAAGCCAGTTTATTGAACTATGGCAGGGAAATGGAGCAATGCAGCGAGTCCAGGTGAGTGAATCGGGAATTGAGAAGTTTCTAGAGAGCCTTATATGTGAGTAATCAATCCTTTACTTTATCCAGGGGGACCAGCTGGAGCAATGGAGACGATGGAGGACAGGAGCGGTGGAGATCTGGGAGTGGAACACAGGAACGACGAAACTGTAGACAAAAGGTAAGAGGGTCTGGTGATTCAACATGGAATGTTTGAGACTAGACAGTGACTGTTCAGGAGGAGTGCATTGATATAGTGCTCTTGATGACTGGTGACAGGTGGCGGTGAACAGTAATCAGGTGAGTCGGATCTGGTGTGTGTAGTTGGTGGTGACTGAGGTGACTGTGTTTCCCTGACATAAGGTGTTTACATGAGTTGCTTTTATAATATTTGTTTCATGTTCCTGTTTACATGTTATAGTACATAGATTGATTAATGGCACACATCATTGCGTCCCAACGTGACGCCATGTGTAACCGGTTCTTTGCTGACCGCTGCTACTATCATCTGCGTTGTGTGTAAGAAGGCTCAGGACACATTCACTTCTGTTCACCAAAAGGGGATTTATTGACAGCCATAAACTTCACTCCGTCTGTGGATTAACATGAATAAAGTTCATATCTCTCTCTTGCATGGGCATTCCATAAAGACATTCCTCTCACCAGCATATACTATGCGAACTCATTTTAACAACTGAGAAAGACACTGTTAACACTGAAACAGAGTATTAACATAGTACAAGAATATAGAAGAAAATAAACAATAAGAGCGAAATACCTGTGGATTAACATGAATAAAGTTAATATCTCTCTCTTGCATGGGCATTCCATAAAGACATTCCTGTATGATATAATATTTGTTAGCTAATTAATGACTCAAAACCATGCCAATAACATATCATACGGCCCACTCGATATAACTTCACATTCGTAATCCACTCGTGCATAAAACTTATAACAGAACATTGCATATAATCTCAGAAGTACTTATAATAGAATATTTAGTCAATTTATACACTTTCCAAACTTAATTCACTCATAAAATGAAGAGCTCTGACCTCTCACCAGCATATACTATGCGAACTGACGAGAAGCGCGCACTCACTTGAAAATGGCGTCAGTAGGGCACCAGCAGAAAGTTTAAAAATAAAAGTCTCTAAACAGTAAACCGCAGAATCAACAATCATTGCTCAAATAAAAACAGAAATAAATCAATACAATAACAAATAAACCCATAATACAATAAAAAGGATTTTAGTGAAAAGAAATGTGTTACATTCAAATCGTATTCACTATAACTCGTTACACATGCGACGTCCCCTTAAGAGCAGTGGCGTTTCTACATTGAATTGCTCTCCGGGCTAGACCCCCCCTGAGCACCACTGCCCTCCACCCCACCTCACCCATCCGAGAAAAAAGGGGAGGTGGGAGGCTCATCCTGACCAGTGGCAGAGGATGCTTCAAAATATTTTAGAAGTGCCCCTGAAATTGAAATTGAAATTGACATCAAAATACCGTAGGCTACATTATAACTCTTATGCATTGCAAATTTAAATAAACATACCCTTACATGCTAAATGTCTGTAATAACTCATTAGATGCTATATTAATCTAATCTAAGGGAGGAACTATTAGCTCATTGGTTACTGCCTCAAATTATATGCTTCGTCACATAACAGAGTTATAGCAAATGGCAAATGTTCGTCTTTGAAACTACCTACACATATGTAAATTCTGTTGGCCAATTAGAGGGCTCAACATTAACCCAAATTCTGTAAACAAATAATAACTGTGCTTGTATCAGTTTTGTTGCAAAGCACAATCTTATGGTGAAATTAGATCTCGTGTTTGTTGAGTTAAGACCGAATTATTGTTGTATAAGCATAGCAAGCATCATAGCAAGAAGGCTAACAAACGTAAGAGTTAACATTAGCCCTTCATTGATGACATGGATACCGTAATCATACAGAGAGAACGTAGTTGCATACCTTTATATTTTGCTCTTTTCTCCTTTTCTTTTTTTTCTTAAATTGGGCACCTGACGGCTTTGACCTTTTTCTCTCCATCACTGTGTTTATTTGGCACTCGACAATCAACAGATTTCCCATCCCCCAATACTGTCACTCACGACCAGAAGTCAAGACTATACCAATTCACCTCCACATTATTGGTTTGTATTAACTATTTTATTAGCCATTTCACACAATTCATAATTAACAAAAACATGCTAATTATAGGGCTGTGTTTTAACATTATGAATGAAATGTGCGTTATTTGGAAGAAAGTCAAGGTGTGACTTTATCCCACTAAGTGGACCGTCCGCTCCATTTAGGAGAGGTGAACTATCCCCCGCGGATTAGGATTTCCCAAAATGCATTTTAATTACATAAAACTAAATAATAGCTGTGGAGAAACTGTGCGCTAACAATTCCTTTTAGCAGGTATAAGTGATGTTTGCTTTGTAAGATGGTTGTTTCTATGTGTTTTTATTTATTCTAATTTATTTAATTATGTTACAATTAGCCCCAACTGTTTTTGGTCTGAAATAAGGAAAGAAAGAATGAAAAAATAAATATAATGTGCACAATTTATTCATACAATTTGCTGCAGTTTCTAGCTGAAATTAACACTGGTGGTGGTAATACTAATTATTGCATTCATTTTCACACAATTATTAAATTACAGGGGTAGATTATCCATTAATAAACACTTTTTTTTATTACCACGTAATAAGCTGTGCATATGTTTTTATTTTTTTTTCTTATGTGGTAAACTTGCTCGGTTGTGCATCCAGTACATAATTGCATACAACTAGGTCCATATATAGTTGGACACTGACACAGTTTTCATAATTTTGGCTCTGTATGCCACCAGCATAGAATAAAAAACAAACAATCAAGATAAAATTGAATTGCAGATTTTTACCTTTAATTTAAGGGGTTGAAATCAGCAATCCAGTGCCGAGAATAAACATGTAAAAGCCATGCATCTGTTAAAAAGGCTTATTATAATTTACTGGTTTTAATTGTTCTTATTCTTATTGGTGGACTGTGAATTATTGACAGCATAGTTTAGTCCCGCCCCCAGAGTTCGACGCAACCTTTTCACGTTCCGCTTTAACGTGATGAAGGGCTCGCGTGTATTCAAGCCATAGATGAGTGTGCGTAACTTTAAAGTAAGTTTAGTTTCATATATGTTTATACATGTTCTTTAAGCATGTTTATATTGCTGATGCAGTATTTAACCGTTCTGATATATACATATATATATATATAGCATCCATATCTCCGTGAATCTGATGCTAGCGCTATAAATGTTTGCTGTCTCTGCACATGTGCTCCGATGCGCCCTGTATAATGGTGATGACGAATAATATTCAGCGTTTTACTTTAATGTATACATTTTACTTATGTCAGTGAGCCATATTTGTGTGGATTGATAAGATTATGTATAATTGAGAAGCAGTTATGAGTAGTGATCGACCGATATTGATTTTTTATAACCGATACCGATATTTATAAGTTTATGTAACCGATAACCAATATTCAGAACCAATATTTATTTACTGTTATAAAGTAAATAAATAACAGAGTGAAGTAGGCTTGCCGCAATAGACGTGACGACGGTTATACTGGTGTTAAGCCGCAACACTGTTACATTACTTGCTCACTGTGGCACCGTCCCCCACCTTCATTTAGATTGTTTTTATAGTAATAAAAATAAATTCGTTCAGATAGAGGACACTAAAATTAAAACTGAACGCGGCTGCTAAATGCAGTGCACCGAACGAACGAGAGTCTTGCATCACAGCAGTCTAGGTCTGCATTGCCGCGGGTGTCCCGACCAGATTTCTTACACCGCTGTCCTTGAAGGACGTGCAATTCTTTCCCCTTTTTTTGTATTATGCTTATCCTATCATTTTAAATGACAGACTGTGTCGAATTTATTTATTTTTTCTCTGCTGCACTTTTCACTGTGTTAACAGCAAGATGTTAAATGAATTTAGTGTTTTGACAAGACTAATAAAATAGCTATTAGGCTAAACCTTCATTTTTTTCCTATTGTGTTGTAGGCTAAATGTTAGCATAAACGAATTACATCCTGACAAAACTAATTATAATAGGGATTACAATTTTTATATAACTTTTTTCCTCTCTGTGAAACTTTATTCCGTGTTGGCAGCAAAATGTTATTGCCATTTATCAGTCAATAAATTCAAGACTCTTGACAAGACGAATAAAATAAATACACTATTGTGTAAACTTTTATTTGTTAGCCTAGCTCTCTTTCTTTCAGCAGAAATGTGAACAAACAGAATATATCGCGGGAGCGGGTGTGTGCGGAATAAAACCTAAAATAGTCCCGCGCAGACCTCTACATCACAGATCAGATTTCATTTATCACGTGAAGAGAGATGACTGACAAGAAGAGTGAGGTGAGAGACAACAGGATGCTGAAGAGTTTCAAAACGAAATGTAAAAGCGCCCGTTTTAAACTGTTGACTTCTGAGTCTGACATTAATCTAAGTCAAGGAGAAAACTCACCGAGATCTACCAAGTGAACAGTAAATAAATGATAAAATACACATTAAATAAATAATTAAAAAGGCTTGTTGTGATGTATCTTTATGTTGCATTAATTTAATAATAATACATAAAATAGTGTTTTATTATTATTCACTATTCACGTCGCTGTATTCAACTATATACTGAGCTGTATTCAAACAGAAATATGATGTTATAGTGATCGAGAGCGCACATACATGGTTCGTTTGCACATCATTTATAACGGACACAGCGCGCGCATAATGCACGATCATGTCACTGCAATCAGCTTTACCATGATTACAAAACTTGCCCATCCAAACGTGTGTGTACTAGTGTGACACTGGTTATCCAGCGAGAGCAGTAGTTTGTGTATCATGTTCTCATACAGCGGTTCAGTCTGTATTCACACAGCGCCATGAGAACCGTATTTCTCCTCCTAAACACAGAATACGTAGAGAGGTGAATACGATCTATTACCCCTGATCTAAGTGATAATGTTTAAAAAAAAAAAACATTTGTTTCTCATTTATTTGGTTCCACAGTATTTGCTGATTTTTATTTTAAACACTGCTTGACGCCGAATTGCTGCTGATATTAAAGTCAAAGTAAAACGCGCACGGCGCTTACAGGCTTATTTAAAACCTAAGGAAAAGAGGGAAAACTCAAACAAAATATCAACTTCATTTGAAACTACAGTTTTAGGTTTATAAGCTGTTTAATAGGTTAAAGAGTGAATAATAATGCACTGGATAATGTTAATTCACTGAATAATATTCTCTGGGATATTGAAATAAGCTATAACAAACAAAACATCGTATTTTATTGCATTTCTTAACTGGCATGTTTTGTCAGAATTATTCAAATGTTTTTGTCATTCTAGATTATGAAAACTGCTGACAGCTCGGTTTATCTATGCATTTACACAGAACTACTCAAACTGCGATCGCTTGTGGAGAAAATAAATAATTAATTTCGATAGAGATGTATTTATTTAGATGTTTATTGGCGAAATAATGGTTCTATAGTAAATGTTAATATAATTCAGCGTGTTTCAAACAAGTTAATCTTGTATAAAGTTACATGCGGTGGTCGTGCTGGAGCTTCTCCTGAGTGAACAGTGCTCCGTGTGTGTGTGTGTGTGTGTGTGTGTGTAATTGGATGGGTCAAATGCAGAGAACAAAATTTCACTGCTGGTTATACTCTGTATAATTATGTATGTGACAAAAAAAAAAAAAAAAAAAAAAAAAAATTAAAACCGATATTAATTTTTTACAAAACCGATAACCGATTATGGTAAAAAGCTTAAATATCGGGAAAAATGTCGGTAAACCGATATATCGGTCGATCTCTAGTTATGAGACGATGATCGAGTATATCACTAGTCGATTATGTATGCGTACTCGTGTGTAGTCAGGTGTCTTCACGTGTTTGTACATTTGATAGGGGTGCGTTTGTCATTTATGGCTGTGAATTGATTATTGTATTTCTGTTCTTTATTATAGAAAACCACACACGTTTGTAAACCCATGCACAATCATAACTGCATTGTGTATGTCAGCTGGCTTGAAACTTTATTAAAAACAGTGATTGGACTTATGGACTTGTGTGCATTCTTACCGATGCCCCGTGACGATCCCATCTAAACCAAACCAGTTTACAGAAACATATTTAACAGCATCTCTTTCAGGTACATTCATAATCCTGTGAAAACTTTTTTGGTTGTTGATGTTAATAATGTGTTTTAATGTCGGCAATAATTTCACCACCATCAATGCATCTAATATTCTCTCCATGTTCCCGTATGAAAATTAGCCATGGTTTTACAAAAAATAAATCCAACAATCCTTGTTCTTGTAGCCATGGTAACCACAAATTAACAAGGTTTTTTTTTTTTTTTTTTTTTTACTTAAAATAATAGTTTACAAAGTAGTATTAAAAATTTGTTTTATATTTGAAGAGCTCTTTTCCAAAACGCGCTAAACTCCAAATTAAAAAAAAATTAGTTCGTCATGCCATTTTGCTGTGTACTGAACCTATTCAGTGCTCCATCAATGTTTCATGCCAAATCGCTATATTTCCTTGTTTAAAATGTACTGCAAGATGCAGTTCTTTTCCAAACCGCTATAAGCGCCGAACCTGTTTTTAGCCTAAATGCGATATATCCTCATATGACTGGACAAAAAAACAACAAAAAAAGAAGGTTCGTCACTCAGGTGGCGCGTTAATACCCACTGTGGGATGTCAATGTAACAGATGTGTATGCTAGTAAGGGCTGTGTAAACCTCACTCCCCTGACCTCAAAAAGAGACGCTCTAGCGACTGACGCTAGAGGCTGTAGCCTTTGGCGTTCCTTGTTAGAACGCCCGCCTCCCGGAAACCAGGGTTCGAGACCCGCTCGGTGTGATGGTGCGGACCCGGGGGGGGTTATATCAACACAAGGCTGGTGCGACCCTTATGTCATATGTTGCATGTTCTCTTTTTTTTTTTAAAGACATAAACCAACATGAAAAAAAGGATGGATTTGTAGCGTTTTGAAAAAAATAAAATACAACTTGGAATTTATAATCGACAATATTGTTGTTTAATTTAACAATCATTGTTTAACATGTTCAGACTGAGCCAACAGACCATTTTAACAGGATAAATTGAATATTAACAAAATGTATGGGTCTAGGTAAAAAAATGTCCTTTTCTCTAAAACTATTAAAATGGATTTATAGCGTTTTGGAAAAAGAGCTCTTCATTTGTTATATTTGTGGTTATAGAAACAGACCTAAGCCAACAACAACCTTTAAAATGACTTAAATGTATTATATAAAAACAATGAGGCAATAATGATATGTTAATTAAGAATGATATGGTTGCATAGAATAAAACTGTTACAATACATAACGTAATACAAAATAAACAACTTATGTACATTAAATACAATTACAAATACATACAAAGGGAGCCAAAGGCCTGATAATTTCTGCTGTTAAAGTTGAAGGATGATCAAGTCCTTGTTAAATACTGAACAAACATTTAATTCAAATATCCACTTAATCTTTAATTTTTGGCCACCTTTTATGATAGATGAAACAGCCTCTATAATTTATTCAACAAAAACATGTGGACATACACAAATTAACCATGGTTTTATCGTAGTAAAATTGCATAATTTTCTTTTTTGTAATTTCTAAATGCATGAGACTATAAGATCAATCAGACAACTGTATTAATAAAATCACAGCCATAGGTAACTCTCTAGACCTACAATTGTAATTTGTAAATAATACAATTTAATTACAATGTATTCATTTTATTTACTTTTATATTGTATTAAAGTTCTAATTTGATCCCTGCAGTGTTTATTTATTTATTATATTTTTACCTCCATAATAGGGGAACAACAAAACAATTCGGCTTGGGGCACCCATTTGGCCTGCAGCGGGTATATCTCTATACACTTTAGAATTAATCCGGCTTATTCTGTCTTCTGTCTCATCACTAAACACCAGTAACACAGTGCCACTGGAAGCCATGCTCACACCATCACACTGCTCCATGTTTCACAGATTACATTAACATTCATGCATTTAGCAGACGCTTTTATCCAAAGCCACTTACAGTGCATTCAGGCTATACATTTTTTTGTCAATATGTGTGTTCCCTGGGAATTGAACCCACAACCTTTTGTACTGCTAAGGCAATGCTCTACCACTGAGCCACAGGAACATGATGATTATGTTGTATGCTTTGGATCCAAGCCTTCTGCATACTGTTTTTCTTCCTGTCATTCTGGTACATGTTGTTCTTAATTTCAGCTGTCCAAAGAATGCCAACTGTATAACGTGTGACGCACTCAAGTATGCAAGTCATGATAAAAGCACTCGAAGACTTGTAGAAACAAGCTAAAATTACATGGTTGCTTCAGAAAATTCGTTTTTTACCTCATTAATCTGCTTTGGATAAAACCGAACGTGTTTCACTTTGAAGGCATTGCCAAACGTGGAAAAAACAACTTAATGCTATTTCATTGAAATTTCAAAAACAAAAAGTTAAGATGAAGAAAAAAAAGTTAGCATCGCCTCTGGTGTTCCCTACAACTCAAAGCCTGTGTGTAGAGTCTGCTGGTTCTTAGAAGTTGAACTATCAGGAAAAAGAGGCTCTGAAAGCACTCTGGGTGCTGTACGAGTGCTGATATCTTGTGAAGTGAACACTGCTAATAGACACAGAGCCAGAGTAAAGCTCTATTTTTGGCCTCAGAAATAGATAAGTTTGGCAGCTCTCCTCACTACCTATCAAAGAGCTACAGGTCAGCCAGCAACAGACCTCAAACGAGTAAAAGAGTGAGTTCTAATCTGTAGCCGGTGAACCCTGACATCGCTGAGACAGCTCAACACAGATGCCTCCTCTGCCAACTGGTGCGAGAACTGAAAAATGGAAATATGGATTGTGCAGTACAGAACAGAATAACAAAGAAAGGATTTGGAAGAAATGCTGTGATGCAAAACGTTTATTCTGTGAAATGAAAGATAGGATTAGCGAAGAAGCATTATGGCTGGATTTGTTCAAATATGTGCTTACGTTTCTTAACACTCCGTGTGGATACATCACAGTTACATTTATCTTATGCTGTATTATGCCTAAAATATTATGTATTGATCTGCAAATGTAATTGTCTACTTGTGTACTGAAGGAATCAATAGGAGGTGGACCCTTTCTGTGTGCCGAGTCTATTAATACTGCAACTGCTTCTAAATTAGGCAAATATTAGATTTGAAATAAAATGTTTTCTCTGAGGAGGAAAGGGAATGAATGCTTAAGTAAATGCATACGTACATACAAATATCATGAAGTAATAATAAGCAATATGTGATTTAAATTTTGACCTGCTTAACAAAAAAAAGTGAGATAAAGGTAAATGAATGGTTCCAATCCATAAACTTGTAAATACTGTTTCTTAGCACTATTAAGTGACCATAAAAAATATGTTTTAAATAAATGTATAGCTCAGATAATACACAAGTTTCAACATTATATTCAATTGAGGTGGGTTTTATACAATTATAATGTTCACATTTCTCCTTTTAAATCCTCAGAAATGTGCCCCATTTACATCAGTTGGTAAAGCCTCATGGTAATATTAATTAATTGATTAATTAATTACTTAATTTGAATGGATTAAATTAAGTACACCAAATACGATACAAATAAAATTTTACAATTTTACAAATGAGCAAATGATTGGAGTGTTCCTGCCGCAAGTGGAGGAGTTAAAGTATCTTGAGGTCTTGTTCACGAGTAAGGGAAGGCTGGAACGGGAGATTGACAGATGGATTGGTGCAGCTTTTGCAGTAATGCGGTCGTTGTACCGGTCTGTCGTGGTGAAGAAGGAGCTGAGCTCCAAGGCAAAGCTCTCGATTTACCGGTCAATCTACGTTCTTACTCTGACCTATGGTCATGAGCTGTGGATCGTGACCGAAAAGTCAAGATCGGGCGGCCAAAATGAGCTTTCTCCGCAGGGTGGCTGGGCGCTCCCTTAGAGATAGGGTGAGGAGATCGACTACTCGGGAGGAGCTCAGAGTAGAGCCGCTGCTCCTCGACATCGAGAGGAGCCAGCTGAGGTGGCTCGGGCATCTGTTCCGGATGCCCCTGGACGCCTTCCTGGGGAGGTGTTTTGGGTGCGTCCCACCGGGAGGAGACCCCGGGGAAGACCCAGGACACGCTTAAGGGATTATGTCTCCCGACTGGCCTGGGAACGCCTCGGTATCCCCCTGGAGGAGCAGGAGGAAGTGTCTAGGGAGAGGGAAGTCTGGGCATCTGTACTTTGAAATAAAAATATTGTTTTAATTTGTATACATTTTGGCATTTGAGTAATAATAATTTTTGGGGAAAATGTGTATAATTGTCAAGATTTATTTTTTACAATGCAATAATAACAATAATAATATTGTATTATTTGTTTATTACTTATTTATTGTAATTTTTCTGAAAAGTTCAAAAATTTTGGGTAGGGGTCAACCGATTATCAGACTGGCCGATTATCGGCGGCAATATTAAGTATTTTTATGATTATCGGTATCGGTCGTTTTCAAATCCGATAAAATAATTTAATTTTGAAACGCTCTATTTAGCTCTGATGCAACCTGTCGGAGCTCACCACTCTGTGGCCTAGAGCAGTCTCCGCCCACCGCCCACTGAGTCATGAGTCTGACCAATCAACGCGGAAGGCTGAA
The DNA here is from genome assembly GCA_003573665.1 of Oxygymnocypris stewartii. NCBI lineage: Eukaryota > Metazoa > Chordata > Actinopteri > Cypriniformes > Cyprinidae > Oxygymnocypris > Oxygymnocypris stewartii. The sequence continues at coordinate 228,694 of QVTF01020890.1, read as the reverse complement.
GGCACTCTCACACCGAAAGCACTTGCTAACTGTAGCTGCTTGCATACGTGATCATGCATCAGTTGTCTCTCAAAGGCAGCAGCAGACGTTGCGGAAGTTCTAATAAATCACAATCCACTACACTGAAGTTACAAAACACCTCAATATGATCTATTTATGCTTTCCACGATGGGGAAAATGCGGACGGAATCGCATAATGCAGTCATAAATGGAATTTACTGAATAGTGCGGAATGTCACAGGATTTGTCAAAGTTTGACTGAATTAATCAAAAGTAGGTCAGTACACTAAAACCGAGGACATAAATACATGAACAACATCCCCAGAACTGCCCTCGGAGATACTCAATGCTTTGGTTGTCGGTGTATACCACAAAGTATAAGAGAGTTACTTCATGAGCATTTGACTTCATTTAAGTAAAACTATCGCCATAACATATACATAGGCTACCTACAAAAACTTAAAAGGTCCTCATGGCAACCCATCAAAATAAAAGTTTGAATTAGTTACTACTTCTACTACTACTACTACTACTACTACTACAATTATTACAACTTTTGTTTAAAATAATAATCACACAATACACTATTTCTTCCATGTTTTATTTTAATAGTAAACCCCTTTGTTTGCCAAAAAAATAGTTAAACTCTCATTTGATTAAAACATAAATTAAATTAATATTTTATGCCTTAATTTGCACTGCACTGTAAATTAAAACTAATATAAATTACTGTCACATATGCCAATATTAAAATACTTTCACATAGGCCAAGATTAGGATTACAATAATATAATATATTGTATAATAATATACAGGATCTCACAGAAATGAGTACACCCCTCACATTTTTGTAAATATTTTATTATATATTTTCCTGTTACAACACTGCATAAATTACACTTTGCTATAATGTAAAGTCGTGTGTGTACAGCTTGTAAAACAGTGTACATTTACTGTCCCCTCAACACACAGCCATTAATGTCTAAACCACTGGCCAAAAAGTGAGTACACCCCAAAGTGAAAATGCCCAAATTGGGCCCAATGTGTCAATATTTTGTGTGGCCACCATTCATTTCCAGCACTGCCTTAACCCGCTTGGACATGAAGTTCACCAGAGCTTCACAGCTTGCCGCAAGAGTCCTCTTCCACTCCTCCATGTCGACATCATAGAGCTGGTGCATGTTAGAGACCTTGCGCTCCTCCACCTTCTGTTTACCTTTAATATCCTTTACCCTCAGCATCTTTAGCAAGGCATTGGTTGTTTTGGAGGTGTGTTTGGGGTCATTATCATGCTGGAAAACTGCCCTGCAGCCAAGTCTCCGAAGGGAGGAGATCATGCTCTGCTTCAGTATGTTACTGTACATGTTGGCATTCATGGTTCCCTTAATGAACTGTAACTCCCCAGTGCCGGCAGCACTCATGCAGCCCCAGACCATGACACTCCCACCACCATGCTTGACTGTAGGCAAGACACTTGTCTTTGCATTCCTCAATTGGTTTCCGCCACACACGCTTGACACCATCTGAACCAAATAAGTTTGTCTTGGTTTCATCAGACCACAGTACATGGTTCCAGTAATCCATGTCCTTAGTCAGCAAACTGTTTGCGGGCTTTCTTGTGCATCATCTTTAGAAGAGGCTTCCTTCTGGGACGACAGCCATGCAGACCAATTTGATCCAGTGTGCGGCGTATGGTCTGAGCACTGACAGGCTTACCCCCCACCCCTTCAACCTCTGCAGCAATACTGGCAGCACTCATACGTCTATTTACCAAACACAATCTCTGGATATGACGCTGAGCCCATGGACTCCACTTCTTTGGTTGACCATGGTGAGGCCTGTTCTGAGTGGAACCTGTCCTGTCAAACCGCTGTATGGTCTTGGCCACTCTGCTGCAGCTGAGATTCAGGGTCTTGGCAATCTTCTTATTGCCTATGCCATCTTTATGTAGAGCAACAATTCTTTTTTTTTTCAGATCCTCAGAGAGTTCTTTGCCTTGAGGTTCCATGTTGAACTTCCAGTGACCAGGGTGAGAGAGTGAGAGCGATAACACCAAATTGAACACGCCTGCATCCCATTCACACCTGTAACACTAATGAGCCCCATGACACCGGGGAGAGAAAATGGCGAATTTTGCCCAATTTGGACATTTTCACATAGGGTTGTACTCGCAGCGGTTTAGACATTGATGGCTGTGTTGAGTTATTTTGAGTGTAATTTATACTCGCTACTTTACATTGTAGCACAATTCTTCAGTGTTGTCACATGGATATATATAATACAATATTTAAGGGGTTGTGAGGGGTTTGCTCACTTATGTGAGATACTGTACATTGTGCTTCTTTAAGTCAATCAATTAATGTGAATTAGATGATGGATTGACTAGTCACATCTTGTATGTTATGACTGTCATTAAAAATATAATTCATGAATAATACATACATTTCTATCATGTAAATTATTGAAGCCAAATACTTACATTTCCCCAAGCTGTTTAGTTGTTGTAATAAATCTATGAAGCTATTATTTCAGCTTTGGGGAATAATTTATTAAAGATTCAATATTGCTTTGATTAAAGTGATATTAATCTGTAACTTATGAAACTTATAAAACTTATGATTTATACTTTATTAATGACTCGTCCAGCGACCATTAACATCAGTATACCTTTAACAATTTTGTTTAACTTGCTTCGTGGCCAACGATAAAATAAACAAAATTAGTATTTTATATAATTTTGAGCTAGGTAACGTGATCTATGGCAAATAGCTTAAACTTAAAAATCACACAGCCCAAGACATCATTCTTTATAAATGAAACAAGGTTTATTTGCTAACTGTTATTCTACAATACATGGACTAAACTTAATAAAACACAAACAACACATAAACATACACACACACATTCAGAGTTTTGCGGTTAGAAGAAAGTTAAAGGCAGCACGGGAGGTGTCTGGGGTCAAGCAGAGCCACCTTTTGATGTGTATCTGTGGAGGTCCAGTTCGAAAGTCTCACCATAAAACAGTCCTCCATTATTGAATTATACTCCAAATGGTCATCCGGGACCATGTCCAGATAGAGAGTTATTTTGTCCTATTTCAGTTGAATTATGGTTAAGTGATAAGAATCAACGTGCATTTGTTGAAAGACTCTTGAACGGCATTCATTTGCTTGTGTAGGAGGAAGGCCAATGTCAAAGTCACAACATATCCTACTATAGTAGAGATTCAAAGTGCTGTGTCAGCGGCAGACCAAGACCGAGTAATTGGCGCGCCAGCAGGCGGAAGGTGAGCGAGAGCTTTTAAAGCTGTGTCAACAGGTGTTAAATCAAATCAAAAAGTTGCGTTCCTTCCTCCTTGATCCTTTCTTCCAATTCTGGATTGAGGACAAAGAAATGCTGTTTGAAGAAGGGTGAGATTTTGATTTCAGCCTGATACTAATCTTCAGTAAGGTGATACAATGCTAACTCGTCAGTATGGATGCTCGAGCCCTTAGGGACAGTGATCCATAAAGTTTGGTTGGGCAGAATAATGCGCGTGGCAGTGTCGTGTTGATCATATGTGAGGGTAGCTGTTCGTGCTGGGGTGTTGACCAGCCATCGGTTTCCGATGATTTCGGCTTGTGTTACCTCAACTTGAGAACGTGGTGTTGCTTCGGCGGTGCAGCTAGTGTCGGGTTTAATGGATTCTAGGCCACAGATGCCCTCGGTATTATCGCGTACGAAGGGTTTAGTCGGGCAGAGGAAGTGAATGTCCTTAGTGAGCGTAGATATCTTTAGGTTTGGGGCCAGATACAACTGCTCGTTGTTATCGTGATATGCAACGACTTCAGGGGTGTGGATTATAACAAAGGTGTTCCCTTGCCAAAATGACAACGGTTCTCACAACGAGTTACAACGACTTTATTGAAGGGAGTCAATCTTAATTTCAGGGCCTGGATTTAAGGATTGGGTAAGGAAGTCCCCTAATCAGGGGACTAGAGGGGAAGGGGGATTATAGTGAGAGAGTAAAAGGGAAAAACACAAAGTGAGACATGACAAAAAAACTAAAAAAACACAAAAATATAATAAAAATGAAAAACAAACAAAGAGACACAAGGACACCGAATGAGGTGAGCCCGCAAACGACGAGTGTCACATGTGTGGAGTAACTCCTAGCAGTGGTCCTAGCAGTGCAGCAGAGGAGAGAGTACGTGTTGTGTCTAAGCAAGGTTGCTATATGTTTTCCTAAAATTAAGGAACTTATGTTTGTGTGGTGTAGAGCATATGGTTGTCAGTCTGTGTCAGTGGGTTTGATCTTTCCCCTTTTTACTGTCGACTAGAGCCGCGGTGCCTCTTTATCTGGTTTCGATGGACCCATCGAAGGACTGGCTCGCTGTGACCTTGTCTGATTTTGATTTGATGGGCAACAGGTGAGAGATTGTCTACAATCTCACGCGGTCCTGTCCAGTGAGGTAGGAGCTTCTTTGACAGGCGATGGGGAGCGTTCTGCCTTGGTCGGGCGAAGCTGTAGTACCACACTTTGTCTCCGACATTGAGCTCATGGTGAGAGGCCTTTCGGTCGTAGTAGGCTTTTCGACCTTCCTCGCTTCGTTGTAGTTGCGCGAAGGTGAAAGTCGTTCTCAGGTGCTGATGCAACTCTTCCAGGTACTGGTGAGTGTTATAGGCAGAGACGAGGTTCAGGTCACCAGGTTGGTACAGCAGGTGTAGCAGTAGCGTCATGTTTCTCCCTGTCATAAATCTGAACGGGGGTACTCCAGTAGACTGGTGAGGGGTGGCTCGAGCAGCCATCAGTACCAGAGGAAGTTTAATACCCCAATCCTTTTGATTGGTGGCAACATACTTCTTCAACATGCTGGCCACTGTCCTGTTAGCCTGTTCAACTTGACCAGAGGAAATTGAGTGATGGCTTATATGTAGTTTGGCCTGTATACCCAGGAGTTTCCACACTTCCTGCATGATTTCGGCGGTGAAGTGGGTTTCGCGGTCAGAGTTGACCCTTAAAGGCAGTCCAAATCTTGAGAAAATGTGGTTCATTAACAGGCAGGCTGTTGTTTCTACTGTATCATTGGGAGCTGGGAGGCACTCTATCCCCTTTGTGAATTCAGAAACCACAGTGAGGAAGTATTTGTTACCCCTTGTTGACCGTCGCAGGGGTCCTACCCAGTCTATTTGAAGGTCCGACCATGGGACGGTTATTCCTTTCCTTTGCAGTGGTGCACTGTGGTTTGGATTTGCCGGTTGGAACTGGCAACACACCAGGCATCCTTTAAAGTTGTGGTGAGTGGCGCAGGTGTCATTCATTACCATTTACTCCACCAGCCTCGCTCCATTCCCACGGCTCTCGGCCCCGCCCCACTCGCCACAAACGTATTCTGCTATGTCTTGCTGCATGCCAGGCCAGTATGCTACTTGCTTGAGTGTTTCATAGGTGGCCTTGACACCGTGGTGTCCTGCGCATTGTGCATCATGTGCGTGTGTCAGCATCATCTCCCTTTGGCCGTGAGGTACTACGAGCTTTGGCGCAGTGAGTGGACATACGTGAGAACACCGTCTCGTAGATGCAGCATGTGCTTGATAGAGTGGAGCGTGCGGAGCTCGGAGAATGTGTTTAGGTCCGTGGTGGAAGTGGGATGTTCTAATGGGTCGGACATGTGAGCTGCCATGGTTTGTATTGACAAATCTGCAGTTTGGAGGGTGAGGAGATCGTCAGCAGCGAACTGAGGTCATGTCAAGTCGGGAGGAGGCAGGGGTGTGCGCACCAGTGGCATGCTGGCTGCGGGTTACTGCTGCCACCGAAGGGTTGGGTGGGAGTGCATTAAATGTCCAGGACTCTCCATGTAATGCACCTGCTTTGGCGAGGGCATTGGTTTAGTCATTTAGTCAAGTCTTTGTCTTGTCCTGGTTGACGTGAATGACCTCTGACTTTTTTCCAATAAACGATCATTTCATGTTCAGTGACGATGGCGTCGCTTGCTTGGAAAAGTTCCTGGTACAGGCTTGTTGTTAGCTGACTTGAATCCATTCCGTTTCCACCCAGTTAAATGGCATGTGACGCTTAGACGGGCATAGTTCGAATAGGTACAGATGAGGAGTTCTTTGATGTTGTGGGATGCAGCCAGTTGTAGGGTGATGAGGATGGCTGCTCTTTCTGCATATTGCGATGATTGAGGGCCTAATTTGAGTTGTTGCGGTGGGCACGGGTCGTTGTTGAGCAAGACCACACCCGCTCCAGCTTGTAAATTGCCCTGGCGATTGTAGGAGCAGCCATCGACATATGCTGTGGGCATTCCTTCACATACATTCTCCTCAAAGTACCTGTGATTTGTCATTTGCGGTTGTGGCAGTTCTTTCGGTTCTGCTAAGGTGTACAGCGTGTCCGTTGAACAATTTTGGGAGGCCGCAAGCCTGTTTCCAAGTGAGGATTTGTAGTTTTGGGCATATCTTGCCCAACGGTACGGTTAGATTGTGGCTCGATGCCGTTTCTTCCGACAAGCAGTCCGACATAGTTCACCTTGGTTTTGCACCATTGTCCTTTGTGAAGGGCGATTTTAGCTCCTGCTGTTGTCAGCTGGTTTAGGACGTGATCAATTCCCTTGAGGTGGTCTTCCACACTTGAGCTTTTCATTAAGACATCGTCTACATAGACAAGGTTGCCTCGGACTCTGGCGTCAGGGCATGCCTTGTTAAGGAAAATGTTGAATTCTGCTGGGAGGGTTGTATAAAATACAGAAAGGAGTTTATCGAGTGTACAAACATGGATCCATTCGGTTGTGTAACGCTTGCGGGATGTGCTATGAAGGTGTTTAAAAAACTTTTTTTATTCAAATACACAATAGCCCTAACGCAGAAAAACGCCTATCTTAATCAATACAAAGCATATTCCAGTATGTCAATACAGTGGCTGGAATATATTAAACCAAGCAAAAATGTCAACGTACATCATGAATTAAATCAGACCTTATCATATGGATGGATATTACGAGTTTAACGGTGATTTAGTTGCTTTGGAATTCCTGGGGTGTTTCTGGCATGGGTGTAACTGTCGTTTTAATCCTAACGAATTAAATCCTGTGTCAAAAATACCTTTCGGTGTGCTCAGAAGACAGTCTGATAACAAGCTGGAAGTTTTGCGTAACACTTACAACCCAAGTGATTACTATTTGGGAATGCATGTGGGAGAAAGCCAAACAAATCAATCCTGATGTTATGGCTTTTATGAGTAATTACACAGCGCCTGAACGACTTAATCCTAGGGAATCACTTTTCGGCGGACGCACAAATGCCCTGAAGCGTTACCATAAAACTGCTGAAGGTGAGCTCATATCATATTTGGACTTTACGTCACTGTACCCTTTCGTGCAGTCACGTAAAACTTATCCGATCGGTCATCCTGAAATAATTTTTAAAGATGTTGAACCGATCGAGTCGTTTTTTGGGGTTATTAAATGCACCGTGCTACCACCACGTAAACTACTACATCCACTTATCCCATTAAAATTGCTGCAGGGAAAGCTATTGTTCGCACTGTGTCGCACCTGTGCAGAACAGCAACTACAGGAACGCTGTCAACACAGCGATAAAGATCAATTTCAGGAATTTGGACATCTGTGGAGCTTTGATGGAAGTCCAGCTAGAAGAGCATTGCAGTAGTCCAGTCTAGAAATGACAAGGGCCTGGACAAGAAGTTGTGCAGCATGCTCTGTCAGAAAGGGCCTGATCTTTCTGATGTTGTGTAGTGCAAACCTGCAAGATCGAGCAGTCTTTGCAATGTGCTCTTTGAAGGTCAGCTGGTCATCGAAGATTACACCAAGATTTCTGACTGAAGCTGATGGGGTAATTGTTGACGAACCTAGCTGAATCGTGAAATCATGCTGTAGAGTTGGAGTTGCAGGGAAGACAAGAAGCTCAGTCTTTGCCAGGTTGAGCTGTAGATGGTTTTCTTTCATCCATGCCGAGATGTCCGCCAGGCAGCCTGAGATCCGTGCAGCTACTGTTGGATCATCTGGTCGAAATGCGAGATAGAGCTGTGTGTCATCAGCATAGAAATGGTAGGAGAAGCCATGTGCCTGTATGATGGGAGCCAGTAATGTAGTGTATGTGGAGAAGAGGAGGGGTCCAAGAACCGATCCCTGGGGAACCCCAGTGACCAATTTATGTGCTTTGGATACCTCCCCTCCCCAGGCCACCCTGAAAGACCGACCAGTGAGATAGGATTCAAACCAGCGAAGTGGAATCCCAGTGATATCCAGTGATGAGAGGGTGGACAGGAGGATCTGATGATTGACAGTGTCAAAAGCGGCAGAGAGATCCAGCAGAATGAGGACTGATGATTTGGAATTGGCTTTTGCAATTCGCAGGGCTTCAGTGACCGATAGTAGCGCAGTCTCAGTTGAATGGCCACTCCTGAAACCTGACTGTTTAGTGTCCAGTTTGTTGTTCTGTGAAAGAAACAATGAGACCTGGTTAAAGACAACTCGTTCGAGTGTTTTGGCAATGAATGGAAGGAGAGAGACAGGTCTGTAGTTTTCTAAAAGAGAAGTGTTTAATGTAGGTTTTTTGAGCAGTGGGGTTACCCGAGCCTGCTTGAATGCAGTGGGGAAGATGCCTGTGAGGAGAGATGTGTTGATAATGTGTGTGAGTGCTGGTAGGAGTGCGGGAGAGATTGCTTGGAGAAGGTGTGAGGGGATAGGGTCTAGAGGACATGTTGTAGGATGGCTGGAGAGGAGAAGTTTGGATACTTCCGCCTCAGTGAGGGGACAGAAGGAGAAGATGGGAGTTTGAGCAGTGGATCTAGTTGGTTGGGGGTCCTGTGTGAGTGGAGGTGAAAACTGACTGCTGATTGTTTTAGTTTTGTTTGTAAAAAAAGTTGCAAAGTCATCAGCTGTGATAGAAGTGGTGGGAGGTGGTGGAGGGAGACAGAGGAGAGAATTAAATGTTCTGAAGAGATCACGCATATCTGGAGCATTGTTGATCTTGTTAGGGAAATGTGACGATTTGGCAGTGTGGATTTCAGCGGAGAAAGATGAAAGAAACGATTGATACATACTCAGGTCCGACGGCTCGTTTGATTTTCGCCATTTTCTCTCTGCCGCTCGGAGTCTGGTCCGATGTTCACGAAGAACATCAGATAACCAGGGGTTAGAAGGGGCAGTCCGTGCTGGCCTGGAGGAGAGAGGACAAATGTCATCTAGACAAGTGGTTAAAGTAGAGCATAAAGTATCAGTAGCAGAATTCACATCCAGAGATGAGAAAATGGTAGGTGAGGGAAGAGAGGAGGATACTACAGAGGAAAGATGTGAGGGAGAAAGGGAGCGTAGGTTTCGTCTAAAAGTAACCGGTAAGGGGGTTGGTGGCACCCTGGTAGCAAAGTGTAATGTGCATTTAATGAAGAAATGGTCAGAGATATGTAGTGGTTGTACCAGAATGTTATCTGCAGTACAATCGCGTGTGTAAATTAAATCAAGTTGGTTGCCTGATTTGCAGTGGTGGTCAGTAACGAAGTACAACTACTTCGTTACTGTACTTAAGTACATTTTTCAAGTATCTGTACTTTACTGGAGTAGTTTTATTTTGAGTAACTTTTACTTTTACTTCACTACATTCCAAAGCATAAGATCGTACTTTTTACTTAACTACATTTCATAAAACATATCGTTACTCACGTGATACATCACGTGGTCCGAGACGCAGACGCGGTGTCTGATTCATGAACAAACTGATTATTTTCAATGAACCTGTTCAATCGGTTCGCAAATCGCAACAAACGATTCATTCACGAATGGCAATGATCCGATTGCAGCTGTTCTTGAGTCGAAAACTCACTGATTCAAATGATCCGTTTAGAGCGAGTCTTCTTCAGTGAACTGAACTCACAAGTAAAGAACCGGGAGATCTCGTGAGCGCGCGCTACTGATGCTGTGAAAAGTAAGTTACTAATGTCGTTTTTTAGGATTAATTATTGTAACTGAAAATAATATTTAGGTCAAAACTGTCAGTGAACTAAATCTGCTGTGAAGGGTGATCTATTAAGCCCACTGAAATGCTTGAATGCAGACAGATCGACATCAGTGTCTCTAACGTTATGTTTTAGGTCAAAAAACAAAACATTAAAATAACACCGATTAAATACAATAACTCATGCACGTTCATATTCCCCGCTGCTGTAACGTTAGCAGTTTTATTAAAATGCTATGCATTTAGACCTATGTGACGTCTGTTTTTGTATTGTTTATCAACAGTATACATTTTTATATTGTTCAGATCAACTAACGTTAGCCGAGTAGACAGATATGAATGTTTATTCATAACCATACTGAAAATAAGTAAATATTGTTAGCGAATGCTAGCTGTCTAGCTAACAAGCTTGCTGGTGCTAAGTTGAGGAAATTTTTAGATATAAAGTCCAAATATCTTTATTCAGCCACCTAGATAGATTACATCTGAGGGAAAAAGAAAGGACGTGATGTTCAGAACATAACTACAGTAATTATCAGAGTGGGAAGTGATGCCATCTGGGGGCATTTGGCCAGGGGTGTTTTTACACCACAGACAAGGTTTGAGAAGAAAAAAATTCATTATGAAAATATAATTCGATTTTCCTTAAAATGTTCTTCCTAATTTCAGGCCTAATTCTCATGTCATATATAACTGACGTTCTGCAAAAACTAAAACTTCTAAAACACTTTTTTCTTCCTGGTGAAAATTAGATGGTGAAATCTGTTTTCTCTCAGGTACATGGCAGTGTAAGCTTCACAGTGAACTACTACATCACTCTCATCAACGTAGTCCATATCAACAAAATATATATCTTGACTCTATATAGTGGTTATTTTGGGAAAAACCCAGGTATTTTGGGCAGTAGGATTATAAAAATATGTGCTAATATAAAATTAAATAAAGTAGTCTATATAAAATTGCAAAATAAATCTGTCTATCGGTACTTTTTTACTTAAGTACATAAAAAATTGAGTACTTTTGTACTTTCACTCGAGTAAAATTTAAAAAGCAGTACTTTTACTTTTACTGGAGTAATATTTTACTATACGTATCTGTACTTTTACTCAAGTACTTGATCTGTGTACTTTGTCCACCACTGCTGATTTGTGAGTGCTAGTAGTGGTGAGGCGTTTGAGATCAAATGAAGCTAGGAGCGAATGAAAGTCTGTAGCATAAGGCTTTTCTAGATGAATGTTGAAATCGCCAAAAACTAAGAGTGGAGTTCCATCCTCCATGAAAGAGGACAGCAACCCATCCAACTCCTCTAGGAAGGGGGCTAGAATTTGACCAGGGGGACGGTAGATTACCACAATCTGGAGTTTTATAGGAGCCATTACAGTAATCGCATGGGATTCAAATGAGTTGTAATTGCATAGGAGCGAGTGGGTTGAGTATTTCCAATTATTTGAAATGAGCAGACCAGTGCCCCCACCCCGGCCAACCTGACGTGGGGTGTGAGAGAAAGAGAAATTGTTAGAGAGGGCAGCTGGAGTTGCTGAGTCTTCTGGACGAATCCAGGTCTCAGTCAAGCCCAAGATGCTGAGAGTGGATTGTAAAGAAAAAGCGGAAATGAAGTCTGCTTTGTTGACAGCTGACTGACAATTCCAGAGAGCCATAGAGAAAGAAAGAGGTGTAGTAGAAGATGTAGAGATGGGGTGCAGGTTAGCAGGATTACGTTGCCGTCTGCGTGTGATGTTAGAGCGTGGTCGAGAGACAACCGGAATGGTTTTGAAACACATGATAGAGGTAAAAGTATAGAGGATAGCAAAGGAGAGTGTGTAAGGGAAGGGAGAAAAAATGATACCTGAATGCGTTGCCGGTGTCGTTGCTCGGGTAAAGTCGCGCAGGAAAAAGTCGCTTGTCTTTACACTCGTCTGTCTAAGTCGCGCAGGAAAAAGTCGCTTGTCTTTACACTCGTCTGTCTAAGTCGCGCAGGAAAAAGTCGCTTGTCTTTACACTCGTCTAAGTCGCGCAGGAAAAAGTCGCTTGTCTTTACACTCGTCTGTCTAAGTCGCGCAGGAAAAAGTCGCTTGTCTTTACACTCATCTGTCTTCACACAAGGATGCTGAACGCTTCCGCAGACGCTTATGCGTCAGCCTCGGACATCAAATAAATACACAGTCTAATTAAGACAATAGAGTGAAAACAGCTGTAAACGGCTTCTGATTAGCCCAGCCAATAAGCCTAACAGAGTGCTAATGGCTCGGGACGAAACTAACACCTTGCCCAAGGAGCAATGGAGGCGCAAATGATTATAATTACCAGTAAGTGCAATCAAAACTATTCAACCAATGAAAATGCAGACTACAAATAGGTAGGAAACGAAATATTCCTTCCTAGGAGCAAGTCAATTTAAACAACAGATCTATGAACAAGTATTAAAGAAACTCACAAGCTCACGTCCGTTTCTTCTGGTGACTAATCGGCTTTTCCCAATTTAAAACAAGAACCAAGCAGTTTAAATACTTCAACAGTCGCTGTGAACGGCTTCTGATTAGCCCAGCCAATAAGCCTGTAACAGAGTGAAATGTCTGTCACCGTTTTTCCATAGCCTTAGAGGAGTGCAATTAAGAATTCTAGGTGTTAATACTACGAGGCACAAGAGGGCGCTCGTTAGACACACCTGGACTGTATAAAAGGTGAGCAGTTGTATGAAGAAGTAGTTCAGTTTGGGTAGAAGGAAGGCATGTTTCTTTAGAGCTACCTTGAACTGTTCGATTGAAAAGTCCTAGTTGGGAAACCTTTGGGTTTTAAGCTCAACATGTGAGTATATTTGAATATTGTTGTTTTTCTTTTGTTTACAATATGAGAGAAATGCTTATGCTTGTTTTTGGTTTTAAATTCAACAGAAGGACTTTTTCATTTTCCCTCTAATTTCATTCAATCATGTCTGAATGGGACTGTTTAAATTGAGTACTGTTTGGAGTGGAAAAACTTTTGATTCGGTTTCCTTATGGAGACTCATTCATCAAAAGTTATCAGTCGGAGTGATCAACTGTAAAGCGGAGTACTGTATTTTCAACGCACTCAATGTTTTTCTTTGGAAAGAATAACTCCTTTTTGCCACAGAATGGATCATCGTTTCTCAGATAAGAACTTTAAGACGATTTCTTTGGTATAAAATCAAAGACTAGGTTTCGAGATTTGTTGTTTATTTTCTTTTTTCTCTTTTCTGTATAATTAATTTGACACTTGAACATATTTTTCATGGGGTGAATAAATGTAACAAAAAGAAATACTGGTTGATGAAGTTCATATAATGCTTTGTTTGATCTTAGTGTAACCCTTTTCTTAACCCTTGGGGTTAACAATTATTTATCGAACATAAATCCTGGATCCCCGGCAGTTGGATGGTGAATTAGGCCGGTATTTTTCTTTTGGTTTACACAAAGAAACAATTGAAAATGAATATTTACTGAAGGTCACTTAAACCATTATTATTTGTGATTTACCGGAATTTAGTAACTTTGTAAATGAGTTAACTTGCCAGACTCAATGAAATACCAGCATACAGATGCTAAAGAGAAAAAGAATAACAAAGATTTATTTTTACATTAATGTAATAACTTTTCTCTTAAAGAAAACAGTTAATGAAGAAATCAATAACAACCTCCTTTGTTAAAGCAAAGCAAGTAAACAATTCCCCCTGCTAATATGCAAGTTGCTTTTCTTTTCTTTTAAATAAAAGATAAACTCTTTTGTAGTCTCAGAATGGTTCTTGTTCTTTCACACTTATTATTCTCTCCTTCTTAACCTTTGCTTTGTTCCTATTTTTTTTAGAATACTTTAACTCAATTTATTTATATATATATATATATATATATATATATAATGTCAATTTAGAACCCTTATTCTGGTAAAACAATTTTCTCCAGAACTCCGTAATACAATAATGAAAAACAACAATATCTCTTTTAAGATCAGTTATACACTTGAGACAAACTTGGTTCACATCATATTCAGTATTGTATGCACATTCATTACATATCTTATGATGAGTTCAAATATATGCAAGTCAGTCGATCAGTTCAAATGTATTTGAGTCAGTGAAACAGTTCAAATGTATGATCGATCGATCGGTATCGTTGGGGCCCAGTTCGTTGGTGCACATTAATCAGATGATGAATTGAAAGAAATCGCTCACAGTCAATGAGTCACGAAAATGAATCCACTTACGTTCTTCCGACGATAATGAGGCAATATTGAAATAACTCACGGCACAACCTCACTGCTTCTAATCTCAAACAGTCCCTGGCACACGAGGAGTCCAGTCCAGCAAAGTCCCTTGAAGAAACAGGATGCATTCAGTTCCGAACGAATTCAGCTCAAGTTCACTACGAACGTCTTCAATGAAGTCACTTTCCGTGAAGGTGAATGTCTCTAACTGCACACACACGCGGTGACTCGGACAATCGCGAGTAAAACAATAGGGAAAAATAAAAATACTTTAAGCAAACAAACCAAAATAAACAAGGGTTGTTCCCTTTCACTTTGGGCCTTATATTAAACAAATACACGGTCTCCAAAAATGACAACGACTCAGATATTCACACACCAAATTCACGTGCAGCCTCTGGTTGCCATGTGCGATGCTCCTCCTTCTTTCTTCGGCAGTACGCGACTCACGTTATGACACACCCTCAAACTCAACAGTAACTGGCTTGCAATAGTACACCTGTATTGAACACGCTTTCGCATTGAATATAAGCAAGCATATAGTTGTTGCATCATATTTCGAAATAAAGATAAATAAAATAAAATACATTTTAATACTGTGCATTATTTCTGACAAAGCATTAAAACCAAGGTATATTTTAGGAGTCCCTACACACTCCCCCCACCAAAAATCCAGTATGACCCCATGCTGGTTACAAAATTACCATGCATCAATTAAATGGTAACTTGTATACATGGAACAAGTACAGGTAAGTTGTTACATATTTCACACAAGGCATTAGGATTACACCACCAAACATGTGAACTGTTGTAACCCCCAGAAACATTAAGTGTTTCAGTAGCTGCTACATTAATACCACAGCGTTGAGATGATACAGACTGTATGTATGGCACACCCAGCTTATCATAGGTAAATCTGGTATTAGGCCTCCTCTCCCTACTTGATCTACGTACTTCAGGAGGTACAAACTCTGGCTGAGTTTCATTATCAGTAGGAGCAGTAGTCTGTAAGGTACTCTCATGAGCTTCAGTCATTACATCAACTACTTCAGTATCGCCAACATCAGCTACTAGCTGAACATCAGAAATTTCACTCTGACATGGAATTACTGGTATTTCTGAAACATGTTGAGCATCACTAGACTCTGAGCCTTCTACATCGTATACAGGGTTTTCACTCTGAATCTCATCTGGCACGTGAGAAGGAATGTTTGCCACATCCTCAGCATAGAATCCAAACTCAGACTCTGAATCTGAAGAATTACAGTCTCTTGAAAATGCATCAACTACAAATGGTGAGTTTTCTGACTCAGCAGTTTTACGGTTCTCTTTTGCTTTCCTACGCCTCAAAGCTCTAGGTGAAGGAGTAGGATTAAGATCAACCTGAGGACTTAACCTCACTTCCTGTCCTAAGGGCAAGAGATGATTTCGGTGCATGACTCTGACTGGTCCATTAACATCAACAGGTTTCAAACGATACACTGGAATACTAGACAATTGACTCTCCACTACATAGGGATTAGCACTCCACCTATCTGCAAGTTTTTGTTTTCCCTTGAGGCCAAGGTTTCGAATCAGAACTCGGTCACCCACATTCAAGCTATGATAGCGAACTTTCTGATCATACCTTGCTTTATTACTCTGATTCATCTTATCAGAGGTAGCTTGAGCTAACTGGTAAGCTGCCTGTAATTCCTGCTTCATTTTGGACACATACTTGGAATACGACACAGGTGATGTATTATCAGCAGAGACACCAAAACAAATATCGACAGGCAACCTAGCCTCTCTGCCGAACATCAAAAAATAGGGGGAAAAACCAGTAGCCTCGTTGGAGGTACAGTTATATGCATGCACCAAATGCACAATGTGCTGACGCCATTTATTCTTTTGACTAGGCTCAAGGGTACCCAGCATATCCAACAATGTCCTGTTAAATCTTTCAGGCTGGGGATCACCTTGTGGGTGATAAGGGGAGGTTCTCGATTTCTTCACCCCTAGCATTGTCAGCATATCAGCCACCAACTGGCTCTCAAAATCCCTGCCTTGGTCTGAGTGTATTCGAGTAGGAAGACCGTAATGTATGAAATACTTTTCCCACAAAGTCTTTACCACTGTAGAAGCTTTTTGGTCCCTTGTGGGAAAAGCTTGAGCGTAACGCGTGTAATGGTCAGTGACCACCAAAACATTACACACATTTCGGGAATCGGCTTCGATGGAAAGAAAATCGATACATACGAGGTCCATAGGTCCTTTACTCTGCATGTGAGACAATGGAGCAGCTCTTTGAGGCAATGTCTTCCTTTTAATGCAGCGCTCACATGTCTTGCAATAAGCCTCCAGATCACGCTTCATGTGTGGCCAGTAAAATCGGTCACGAACTAGGCCATAGGACTTTTCGAAACCTAAATGTCCAATCTCGTCATGCAATGACTTTAACACTCTGTTGTGGAATTGTTTTGGCAGTACAAGCTGTCGTTTCACTCTGTGATTACTCTGGCGAACAGTTCTGTAAAGCAATCCATTATCTACTGACAACTTTTCCCACTCTCGTTTCAGAATCCTCATCCTAGGGTGGCTGCTCTGGATGTTACTGGCACGTTTTTTTTCACTAACTGCCCTCCATACTTCTCCGAGGAGCAAATCATCTATCTGGGCTGTTTGAAGCTCACTTGGACTAAGCACGGGTAAGTGATCTGCATCTACGTTAGTAGCATGAGAGTAAGCTTTGGGCACAGCAGACATATGTGCCCCTGCCTGTTGCACCACACATGGACAAGAGACATTCCCTGTTCTCCTCTCTGCAGACAAAGCTTGACAAAGAGCCCTTACGCCCGCAGCTGGAATTTCCTGCCACTCGTCATCAGCACTTGAGTGAGTATGTGGACGCCTAGATAACGCATCCGCATCGACATTCCTACGTCCAGGTCTGTATTTCAAGCTAAAATTGTAGGTGGTCAATGCAGACAACCAACGGTGACCCGTCGCATCATGTTTCGCTGACTTCATTATATAGGTTAGAGGATTATTGTCAGTTCTAACATCAAACGGAACACCGTAAAGATAGTCATGCAGTCTATCCACAACAGCCCACTTCAGAGCTAAAAATTCCAGTTTATGGGCCGGATAGTTTCTCTCTGAAGGGGAAAGGCTGCGACTAATGAAAGCGACTGGACATAATCCTTCTTCATGTTCTTGATACAGAACTCCTCCAAGTCCATCCATGCTCGCGTCCACGTGCAAAACATATGGCTTTTGTGCGTCTGCAAAGGCTAGCACTGGGGCTTGAGTCAGACAGTTTTTCAGGGTTTGGAAGGCTATATCACACTGAGCAGTCCATCGGGATCCGAATGGTTCAGAAGACTTGTAGCAGGGTTTGGCATTACTCACAGGTGAATTTTTGTTTCTCTTCTTTGCAGTACCTGCAGAGGATGGATACCCCTGCAGCAGTTCATTTAAAGGTCGGCACAACTTTGAGAAATCCTTCACAAAACGCCGGTAATACCCACAGAACCCTAGAAAAGATCGGAGCTCTGTCACTCTTTGGGGCTGAGGCCAGGATACAACAGCCTCGATTTTGGAAGGATCAGTGGATATTCCATCCTTTGACACAATATGCCCTACGTAGTTCACAGAAGTCCTGCCGAATTGACACTTGTCAAGGGAGATCTTTAGTCCCTCATCCCTCAACCTATCAAGGACTTTCAAAAGGCGCTCTTCGTGCTCTTCAATGGTTCGTCCAAAAATGATTAAATCATCCAAGTATACTAGCACTTCCAAAAAGTTCATATCCCCCACAGTGCGTTCCATGATTCTTTGGAAAGTGGCGGGTGCTCCGCAGATGCCCTGAGGCATACGCTCAAATTCGTAGAACCCAACCGGGCAGATGAACGCAGTCTTCTCCTTGTCGGCGTCACTCATGGGTATTTGATAGTACCCACTCCTCAAGTCGAGAACAGTGAACCATCTACTTCCCGAAAGGCTATGGAGGGCATCCTCAATGCGGGGCACAGTATACTGGTCTGGTATAGTCCGTTGGTTGAGGGTCCGATAGTCCACACACATTCTAACCTTCCCAGACTTTTTGCGCACCACGACAATTGGCGAAGCATAGGGGCTACGGGACTCTGATATAATGCCACTACTCTGCAGTTCTTGTAGGTGCAGTCGCACATCTTCGAAGTCAATGGGGGCAAGACGGCGAGATCTTTCTCTGAAAAGGCGTGAGTCATTTAACCTTATCTCATGAGTGGTGCTTTTTGAACATCCCACATCCCACTCATGTACAGAAAACACTTCCTTTCTCTGCATCATTTCCTCACACAATCTTTGTTTTGCTTCTTCAGGCATGGGAGAATCTCCAAAATCGAAAGATGCAGGTGTCAACGTGTTTTGCTCTGGTGACTGTTTAGCGGTAAGTTGTGGCACTAAGGATACTGGAAAAACATGGGCAAGAGGAGTTCCTCGCTTCACCCATACTTCTTTTGTAGACACATTCCTGACGGTCACTGTGACATGGCGACTGGATACAACAGATGCTGAATGAAGTTCAGGCCTCACCTCAAGATAATCAGAGCTTGTTTCACAAGCTGCTGCTTTGTCTACTAACACTAGAGATTCATTAATTTGACCAGGAAACTTGAGCAGACCAGGAAGTTGCAGAACTTGATTTGGTGTCAGGACAACAGGATTTTGCTTCACGAACCAAACTGTTCCATGCTTGTCTGGGTCATCCTGTGAAACATCTGTTTGTTGGATAGTCTCATACACCTCTCTGATTACAGGATGTATGGTCAGCACATTCAAGAATTTCTCACCAGCTTGTTCACGACAAGACTCAAGCAGCTTCTTCACTAAGCTAGTGTTGGTCCCAAGTAAAATAGCTATTCCTTCCCGTTTCACAGGGTCAGGGCATACTATGGCAAGCGTGTCGATCACTTGATGCACTCCAGCTACACTTTCCGTAAACTCAAGTCTAAGGGGCAAGTATCCATCATAGGGGTATTTGTGAGAGCTTAGACCCCAAATCTCAAGGTTTTCCACAGGCTGAAGATCCAAATGTTTCAGATAAGTGTCATAAAAACTGCGGTATAATAAAGTAACCTGCGAACCGCTGTCAAGAAGAGCTTTGGCGTAGATGCCTTCTATCTGTACAGGCACTTCGGAGACAGGTCCTACTAACCCCTCAGGAAATTTCGGCTTATCTGCATCAAGCATGAATGAACCACAAGTGGAACGTGTTGTCTCAGGAGCCCCGTGCCGTTCCGTCACTGAGCTCCTGCCCAGTTTCCCTGCAGGCGCTGCATCTTTATCAGCTTCTGATTCACTTTTCTGAGGTCCTCAGGTGCTTTGCACTCCCATTTCTTATGTCCGTCTTCACCGCATTTGTAGCAAAAGATCACAGGCACTGGTGGCTGCGTGGGTTTAGCTTTTTGGGAGTTGTCTCGGTTCACACACTCAAAGGTTTTACTGGGTGTTCTCTGAAGAGCACAATCTGAAGCACAAGTCACTGTAGCCACGTTCAACAGTTGATTCACCTGGGTAGATAGCTCTTTAACCTCCTTCTTCAGGCTTTGTAATTCAGAAGGCACAGATGCCTGGGAAGCGACAACAGTGGCAACAGAGGCTTTAACATTTTCCCTTGCAGCTACCCAGTGTTCTTCCTCACGTATTTCCTTCATTAACTTTGAAAAAGATGGAGGACTCTGCAAAGTGTGAGTCATTCTGATTCGCAAAGCAACCATATCATTGGTAAGTGCTCCCTTAATTAGCTGCTCCATTCTGGCTCTATTTATGCCGACTGCATCAATCCCACCCTTAAACAAGGCTCTGTGGAGAAGTTTGTCTAGGCGGTACAAGAAAGCTGAAAGTTTCTCTCCAGTTTCCTGGTAGGTGTGACGAAATCTAGCCATAAGGTCCGGCCCACTCTCAGTAGTTCCATATGCAGTCTCAAGGGCAGCTAAGTACTCATTTGCAGTCGCAGATGGATTACTCACTTTTAAGAATCTGACAATATCAGCAGCAGGACCTCGCAAACTCTCAACGATGTGTTGTTTCTTTGCAGCTTCAGTGCACTGCCATTCACTTGTCATTTGAGCTGCCTGCTCCATCCAGATTTCATACTCTTCTTCACCTGGAGGGACAGGTTTCAGCCCTGAAAACAACCTCAGCTTTCTGTAGCCGGGACTATCACTGGAAACTTGGTTGCACCGATCTACTAATTTGCCTATGGCATCAACGAGGTCCACACTAACATCAGATTTGGGAGACTGCTTTCCTATAATCAGGGCCTTCACTTCATCCATAGACTTGCCCTCCTGCTGCAGCAATGCTTGCAGCTTGAGCTGAAAGGTATCACCTTCAGAGGCAGGACCACGAGCTACTAGACTGCCCATTAAATTGACACTCCAGGGTCCAGCTTCATTTTCTATACCTATCTCAGGAGGTATAACATCAGGTTCTAGATCAGCACTGGCCTCCACTAAAATAAACAACCATCTGCCAGTTACGTCACCACGGCGACCACGTATTGTAGTGCGACCAAAAACTTTTACTGTGTTTAACACTTTTTCAATAGTGTCGTCACTAGTGCCTAAAGGAACATTGCTCAATACAATGGCACGTGAGAGATTTGCATTCTCTTCTCTGCTCCACTCAACCGTCTTCGCCAGGTCCATTTTATTATTTATTTATTTTTTTTTACTCAAGGCAAGTAGTACTGGGGTGAAATACACTGTTTTCAAATTGACTGTCACTGCTATACTAAATTATAAGGGAAATATAAAAGAAAAATATTGGTAAACAGGAGAAAAGTAAAAAAAGTATCCCAGCGGTGCCTCCAAAATGTAACCCTTTTCTTAACCCTTGGGGTTAACAATTATTTATCGAACATAAATCCTGGATCCCCGGCAGTTGGATGGTGAATTAGGCCGGTATTTTTCTTTTGGTTTACACAAAGAAACAATTGAAAATGAATATTTACTGAAGGTCACTTAAACCATTATTATTTGTGATTTACCGGAATTTAGTAACTTTGTAAATGAGTTAACTTGCCAGACTCAATGAAATACCAGCATACAGATGCTAAAGAGAAAAAGAATAACAAAGATTTATTTTTACATTAATGTAATAACTTTTCTCTTAAAGAAAACAGTTAATGAAGAAATCAATAACAACCTCCTTTGTTAAAGCAAAGCAAGTAAACAATTCCCCCTGCTAATATGCAAGTTGCTTTTCTTTTCTTTTAAATAAAAGATAAACTCTTTTGTAGTCTCAGAATGGTTCTTGTTCTTTCACACTTATTATTCTCTCCTTCTTAACCTTTGCTTTGTTCCTATTTTTTTTAGAATACTTTAACTCAATTTATTTATATATATATATATATATATATATATATATATATATATATAATGTCAATTTAGAACCCTTATTCTGGTAAAACAATTTTCTCCAGAACTCCGTAATACAATAATGAAAAACAACAATATCTCTTTTAAGATCAGTTATACACTTGAGAAAAACTTGGTTCACATCATATTCAGTATTGTATGCACATTCATTACATATCTTATGATGAGTTCAAATATATGCAAGTCAGTCGATCAGTTCAAATGTATTTGAGTCAGTGAAACAGTTCAAATGTATGATCGATCGATCGGTATCGTTGGGGCCCAGTTCGTTGGTGCACATTAATCAGATGATGAATTGAAAGAAATCGCTCACAGTCAATGAGTCACGAAAATGAATCCACTTACGTTCTTCCGACGATAATGAGGCAATATTGAAATAACTCACGGCACAACCTCACTGCTTCTAATCTCAAACAGTCCCTGGCACACGAGGAGTCCAGTCCAGCAAAGTCCCTTGAAGAAACAGGATGCATTCAGTTCCGAACGAATTCAGCTCAAGTTCACTACGAACGTCTTCAATGAAGTCACTTTCCGTGAAGGTGAATGTCTCTAACTGCACACACACGCGGTGACTCGGACAATCGCGAGTAAAACAATAGGGAAAAATAAAAATACTTTAAGCAAACAAACCAAAATAAACAAGGGTTGTTCCCTTTCACTTTGGGCCTTATATTAAACAAATACACGGTCTCCAAAAATGACAACGACTCAGATATTCACACACCAAATTCACGTGCAGCCTCTGGTTGCCATGTGCGATGCTCCTCCTTCTTTCTTCGGCAGTACGCGACTCACGTTATGACACACCCTCAAACTCAACAGTAACTGGCTTGCAATAGTACACCTGTATTGAACACGCTTTCGCATTGAATATAAGCAAGCATATAGTTGTTGCATCATATTTCGAAATAAAGATAAATAAAATAAAATACATTTTAATACTGTGCATTATTTCTGACAAAGCATAAAAACCAAGGTATATTTTAGGAGTCCCTACATTAGTGAAAAACCCTCATTTGTGGCTATTCTAAAAAACAAAAAGGAGAGAAAAGTTACAAGCCTAACAGAGAGCTAATGGCTCGGGATGAAACTAACACCTTGCCCAAGGAGCAATGGAGGCGCAAATGATTATAATTACCAGTAAGTGCAATCAAAACTATTCAACCAACGAAAATGCAGACTACAAATAGGTAGGAAACGAAATATTCCTTCCTAGGAGCAAGTAAATTTAAACAACAGATCTATGAACAAGTATTAAAGAAACTCACAAGCTCACGTCCGTTTCTTCTGGTGACTAATCGGCTTTTCCCAATTTAAAACAAGAACCAAGCAGTTTAAATACTTCAACAGTCGCTGTGAACGGCTTCTGATTAGCCCAGCCAATAAGCCTAACAGAGTGCTAATGGCTCGGGATGAAACTAACACCTTGCCCAAGGAGCAATGGAGGCGCAAATGATTATAATTACCAGTAAGTGCAATCAAAACTATTCATCCAACGAAAATGCAGACTACAAATAGGTAGGAAACAAAATATTCCTTCCTAGGAGCAAGTAAATTTAAACAACAGATCTATGAACAAGTATTAAAGAAACTCACAAGCTCACGTCCAGTCCGGATCTTTCACCCACAGAAAACATTTGGCGCATCATAAAGAGGAAGATGCGACAAAGAAGACCTAAGACAGTTGAGCAACTAGAAGCCTGTATTAGACAAGAATGGGACAACATTCCTATTCCTAAACTTGAGCAACTTGTCTCCTCAGTCCCCAGACGTTTGCAGACTGTTATAAAAAAGAAGAGGGGATGCCACACAGTGGTAAACATGGCCTTTTCCCAACTTTTTTGAGATGTGTTGATGCCATGAAATTTAAAATCAACTTATTTTTCCCTTAAAATTATACATTTTCTCAGTTTAAACATTTGATATGTCATCTATGTTGTATTCTGAATAAAATATTGAAATTTGAAACTTCCACATCATTGCATTCTGTTTTTATTCACAATTTGTACAGTGTCCCAACTTTTTTGGAATCGGGTTTGTAATATCTGTGCAATCAAGTCAAAAATTATGGCAAGATTTGGTTAAGTCAAAATGATAGTTGGCTGATGATTGGCTTCCTCTGAGGTCCTCCGAAGGGTTGTCATCGTCTCTTCTCAGGTGTTCGCTCATCTCAGATCGTTTAAGGGTTTGATCCAGACTGAAGCTTGTGTAATTCCTAGCTACCATGGGATGTTAATCCCGTGGCAGAAACATAGAAACAATAAGACAATTAGCGTAGCAGTTGTTCCATCCAGGAATAACCCTGGATGAAATTATCAGTATAACCCAAGCTAAAGCATAATAATGTGTATTTGTTCAGATAGACTGGCAGTACAAGATTGTGAGATGCATTATATGAATGCTTGGCTAAAGAGATGTGTCTTTAATCTAGATTTAAACAGAGAGAGTGTGTCTGACCCCAAACATTATCAGGAAGGCTATTCCAGAGTTTTGGAGCCAAATATGAAAAAGTTCTACCTCCGTTAGTGGACTTTGCTATCCTAGGTACTACCAAGATTCCAGAGTTTTGCGACCTTAGGGAGCGGGTTGGATTGTAGCGTGATAGAAGATTAGTTAGGTACGCAGGAGCTAAATCATTTAGGGCCTTATAGGCAAGTAATCATATTTTGTAACTGATACGAAACTTAATAGGTAGCCAGTGCAGAGACCATAAAATTGGAGTAATATGATCATATTTCCTTGACCTGGTAAGGACTCTAGCCGCAGCATTTTGTACTATCTGTATCTTGTTTATTGAGGATGCAGGACAACCACCTAGCAGTGCATTACAATAGTCCAGTCTAGAGGTCATGAATGCATGAACTAACTTTTCTGCATCAGAAACACTTAACATGTTCCATAGCTTGGCAATGTTTCTAAGATGGAAGAATGCTGTTTTTGTAACATGGGAAATATGATTTTCAAAAGATAGGTTGCTGTCTAATATAACACCCAGATTTTTGACTGTAGAGGAAGTAACAGTACATCCGTCTAGTTGCAAATTGTAATCCAAGAGATTGAGTACTGTTTTTAGGTCCAATAAGTAATATCTCTGTCTTATCTGAATTTTATAGGAGAAAATTATTGGTCATCCAATCTTTTATATTTTTAACACACTCCGTTAGCTTAGATAGTTTAGAAGTTTCATCTGGTCTTGTTGAGATATATAGTTGAGTGTCATCAGCATAACAATGGAAACGAATCCCGTATTTTCTAATAATATTACCAAGGGGCAACATGTATAATGAAAATAACAGAGGACCTAGGACAGATCCTTGTTGTACTCCATACTTTACTGGTGATAATTGAGATGCCTCCCGTTTAAATAAACAAAGTGATAGCGATCGGACAGGTATGATCGAAACCATCTTAGAGCCTGCCCTTGAATACCTGTATAGTTTTGTAATCGATCTATCAGTATGTCATGATCTATAGTGTCGAACGCAGCACTAAGATCAAGTAAAACTAGCAATGAGATACAGCCTTTGTCTGACGCAAGAAGCAAGTCATTTGTAATTTTAACAAGTGCAGTTTCTGTGCTATGACGGGGCCTAAAACCTGACTGAAATTCTTCATCGATATAATTTTTTAGCAAAAAGGAGCACAATTGAGCAGACACTACTTTTTCTAATATTTTTGACATAAACGGAAGATGTGAAATGGGCTTGTAATTTGCCAGTTCACAAGGATCTAATTTTGGTTTCTTAATAAGAGGCTTAATAACCGCCAGCTTAAATGGTTTTGGGACGTGACCTAAAGATAACGAGGAGTTAATAATATTGAGAAGCGGTTCTTCTGCTACAGGTAACAACTCTTTCAGTAATTTAGTGGGTACAGGATCTAATAAACATGTTGTTGGTTTAGATGCAGTGATACGTTTATTTAGCTCATCCTGTCCTATCGTTGTAAAGCAATGAAGATTTTCTTTGGGTGCGATGAATGACGCTGAAGTACTAGACGCTATAGAATCTACATTTGTTATTGTATTTCTGATATTATCTATTTTATCAGTAAAGAAATTCATAGAGTCATTATTATTAAACTGTGAGGGAATACTTAGATCGGGTGACATCTGTTTATTTGTTAATCTAGCCACTGTGCTAAATAAAAACCTTGGATTGTTTTGGTTATTATCTATGAGTTTGCGGATATACTCGGTTCTTGCAATTTTTAGAGCCTGTCTATAGCTGGACATACTGTTTTTCCACGCAATTCTAAAGACTTCAAAGTTCGTTTTTCTCCATTTGCGCTCAAGAATACGAGTTTCTTTCTTGAGAGAATGGGTATAACTGTTGTACCATGGCACAGCACGTTTTTCTCTAACCTTTTTTAATTTGATGGGGGCAACGGTTTCTAACGTATTAGAGAAAATAGTTCCCATGTTGCTAGTAATTGTGTCTAGTTCATCTGTATTTATGGGTACACAGAGCAGTTGAGAAATCAGGCAGGTTATTGGTGAATTTGTCTTTAGTGGCTGGAACAATAATTCTGCCTGGACGATAACGCGGAGCCATATAGTTAATATCAGTAATGTGCAGCATGCACGATACAAGGAAATGGTCAGTAACATCATCACTGTGAGGTACGATATCTATATCAGTAAGATCAATTCCATGCGATATTATTAAATTATTAAATGTTTGTATGATTAAAACGATGTGTCGGCCCGGTGACATTTTGCTTGACATTAAAAGAGTTTATTAGGTCAGTAAACGCAAGTCCTAACACATCATTTGTATTATAAACGTGAACGTTAAAATCTCCAACAATTAGTGCTTTATCAAAATTAACCAATAGGTCTGAGAGGAAATCTGCAAATTATTTTAGAAAATCTGTATATGGCCCTGGCGGTCTGTACACAGTAGCCAGAGCAAGAGATAGGACAGATTTATTTTGCTTATCTGACAGTTTAACATTGAGCATAAGTATTTCGAATGAGTCAAACCTGTATCCTGTTTTCTGAGTAACATTGAGAATATCACTATATATTGTTGCGACACCGCCGCCATGACCAGTCTGACGAGGCTCGTGCTTATAACAGTAGCTTGGTGGAGTAGATTCATTTAGACCAAAATTATAATTTGTTTTAAGCCAGATTTCAGTCAGACAGAGTACATCAAAACTATTATCTGTGATCATTTCATTTACAATAACTGCTTTCAGTGTGAATGACCGGATATTTAGGAGCCCAAGTTAAAAAAATAGTTTTTGTTCATTTATTTTGTATTTTTCTGGTTTAATCACGATCGGATTTGTTCTAGATCCTGCATTAAATGTATATTTTGATCTCACTATTCGGGGAACAGACACAGTCTGTATAGATTGGACACTGCAAGTACCTTTATCATTTAAGTAGGTGGAACAAAAGTCATCATAGCAGCTTTTTGAGAATTGGCTTTCTTGTCAGATGGAGTGTAGCGTCCTGGTGATGTTGTCCGACAGGAGTTCCGCTCCGACTCTGCTGGGGTGCAGGCCATCAGCACGAAATAGCCTAGGACGCTCCCAGAAAAGATTCCAATTATTGACAAAGATAATTTTCTGTTCTATACTCCATGAAAACAACCATTAATTTAAAGCAATGAGTCTACTGAACCTTTCGTGTCCTTGTCGATACGTGGGAAGAGGTCCTGACACGATGATCGTCGTCGCAGGCGATGTGCTGCGTACCATCCCGATCAGGCTCCTGAAGTCCCTCTTCAGTGTCTCCGTCTGCCGCAGCTTGGTGTCGTTAGCCCCCGCGTGAATCACAACAGCTGCAACGCTCGCGTCATCCTTCAAGATCGTGGGTATCTGCACAGAAACATCGAGAACACGAGCACCAGGGAGACAATGAGTGTGCACTTTACCTTCAGCTAACGTAGCACGGACGTGCCGGACGATTGAGTCTCCGATGACCACAGCGTCACGTTCAATCTCGCAGAGAGGAGCGAAGCGTTTCCAGGATGAGATGTCGAAGACCGGAGGGGGAGAAGTCGTCGACCGGGGCCTGGATCGCGTCTTCCACTGCTGCACCCATGGTCCGTGGTTTCCCGGCGCCGGAGTGAAGGCCATCTGGGAAGATCGCATCTCGGGTGCACGGGGTCTGTGCAGAGAAACACACGGAGTAGAGGTGGTGGGAGTGTTAGCAGCGCGCTGCATACTTACCCCGGACTTATGAGCGTCAGCCCGGGATGCACCGAATGCAGCTGGAACGTGTCCTCACCTGCACTCAAAGGTAGACACAAATCCGCCATTAAAGCAAGTAACAGTGGAACAATGGTAAATGTGTGTATGTGTGTGTGTGTGTGTGTGAAAAGGGTATTAGCTGTGTTAGCGGCACCCGCGCTGGCTTTGCTAACGGGCTATAAGCTAATAGCGGACTCGGGAAATCAAAATAAAACTTGCGATAACAAGCCGCTCTGATTATTCTCATTGCAGAATGCGATCGGGGATATATTCACACGTTATAGAAACAAAAATTATTGTGTATAAAATCGGAATTTAAGATAGAAAATAGACGATAAATAATTGGCTTGACGGAGATTAAATTCAGAACATGCGTCAGGCAATATGCCATAGGCAAATTAGTAGATCGGTGCAACCAAGTTTCCAGTGATAGTCCCGGCTACAGAAAGCTGAGGTTGTTTTCAGGGCTGAAACCTGTCCCTCCAGGTGAAGAAGAGTATGAAATCTGGATGGAGCAGGCAGCTCAAATGACAAGTGAATGGCAGTGCACTGAAGCTGCAAAGAAACAACACATCGTTGAGAGTTTGCGAGGTCCTGCTGCTGATATTGTCAGATTCTTAAAAGTGAGTAATCCATCTGCGACTGCAAATGAGTACTTAGCTGCCCTTGAGACTGCATATGGAACTACTGAGAGTGGGCCGGACCTTATGGCTAGATTTCGTCACACCTACCAGGAAACTGGAGAGAAACTTTCAGCTTTCTTGTACCGCCTAGACAAACTTCTCCACAGAGCCTTGTTTAAGGGTGGGATTGATGCAGTCGGCATAAATAGAGCCAGAATGGAGCAGCTAATTAAGGGAGCACTTACCAATGATATGGTTGCTTTGCGAATCAGAATGACTCACACTTTGCAGAGTCCTCCATCTTTTTCAAAGTTAATGAAGGAAATACGTGAGGAAGAACACTGGGTAGCTGCAAGGGAAAATGTTAAAGCCTCTGTTGCCACTGTTGTCGCTTCCCAGGCATCTGTGCCTTCTGAATTACAAAGCCTGAAGAAGGAGGTTAAAGAGCTATCTACCCAGGTGAATCAACTGTTGAACGTGGCTACAGTGACTTGTGCTTCAGATTGTGCTCTTCAGAGAACACCCAGTAAAACCTTTGAGAGTGTGAACCGAGACAACTCCCAAAAAGCTAAACCCACGCAGCCACCAGTGCCTGTGATCTTTTGCTACAAATGCGGTGAAGACGGACATAAGAAATGGGAGTGCAAAGCACCTGAGGACCTCAGAAAAGTGAATCAGAAGCTGATAAAGATGCAGCGCCTGCAGGGAAACTGGGCAGGAGCTCAGTGACGGAACGGCACGGGGCTCCTGAGACAACACGTTCCACTTGTGGTTCATTCATGCTTGATGCAGATAAGCCGAAATTTCCTGAGGGGTTAGTAGGACCTGTCTCCGAAGTGCCTGTACAGATAGAAGGCATCTACGCCAAAGCTCTTCTTGACAGCGGTTCGCAGGTTACTTTATTATACCGCAGTTTTTATGACACTTATCTGAAACATTTGGATCTTCAGCCTGTGGAAAACCTTGAGATTTGGGGTCTAAGCTCTCACAAATACCCCTATGATGGATACTTGCCCCTTAGACTTGAGTTTACGGAAAGTGTAGCTGGAGTGCATCAAGTGATCGACACGCTTGCCATAGTATGCCCTGACCCTGTGAAACGGGAAGGAATAGCTATTTTACTTGGGACCAACACTAGCTTAGTGAAGAAGCTGCTTGAGTCTTGTCGTGAACAAGCTGGTGAGAAATTCTTGAATGTGCTGACCATACATCCTGTAATCAGAGAGGTGTATGAGACTATCCAACAAACAGATGTTTCACAGGATGACCCAGACAAGCATGGAACAGTTTGGTTCGTGAAGCAAAATCCTGTTGTCCTGACACCAAATCAAGTTCTGCAACTTCCTGGTCTGCTCAAGTTTCCTGGTCAAATTAATGAATCTCTAGTGTTAGTAGACAAAGCAGCAGCTTGTGAAACAAGCTCTGATTATCTTGAGGTGAGGCCTGAACTTCATTCAGCATCTGTTGTATCCAGTCGCCATGTCACAGTGACCGTCAGGAACGTGTCTACAAAAGAAGTATGGGTGAAGCGAGGAACTCCTCTTGCCCATGTTTTTCCAGTATCCTTAGTGCCACAACTTACCGCTAAACAGTCACCAGAGCAAAACACGTTGACACCTGCATCTTTCGATTTTGGAGATTCTCCCATGCCTGAAGAAGCAAAACAAAGATTGTGTGAGGAAATGATGCAGAGAAAGGAAGTGTTTTCTGTACATGAGTGGGATGTGGGATGTTCAAAAAGCACCACTCATGAGATAAGGTTAAATGACTCACGCCCTTTCAGAGAAAGATCTCGCCGTCTTGCCCCCATTGACTTCGAAGATGTGCGACTGCACCTACAAGAACTGCAGAGTAGTGGCATTATATCAGAGTCCCGTAGCCCCTATGCTTCGCCAATTGTCGTGGTGCGCAAAAAGTCTGGGAAGGTTAGAATGTGTGTGGACTATCGGACCCTCAACCAACGGACTATACCAGACCAGTATACTGTGCCCCGCATTGAGGATGCCCTCCATAGCCTTTCGGGAAGTAGATGGTTCACTGTTCTCGACTTGAGGAGTGGGTACTATCAAATACCCATGAGTGACGCCGACAAGGAGAAGACTGCGTTCATCTGCCCGGTTGGGTTCTACGAATTTGAGCGTATGCCTCAGGGCATCTGCGGAGCACCCGCCACTTTCCAAAGAATCATGGAACGCACTGTGGGGGATATGAACTTTTTGGAAGTGCTAGTATACTTGGATGATTTAATCATTTTTGGACGAACCATTGAAGAGCACGAAGAGCGCCTTTTGAAAGTCCTTGATAGGTTGAGGGATGAGGGACTAAAGATCTCCCTTGACAAGTGTCAATTCGGCAGGACTTCTGTGAACTACGTAGGGCATATTGTGTCAAAGGATGGAATATCCACTGATCCTTCCAAAATCGAGGCTGTTGTATCCTGGCCTCAGCCCCAAAGAGTGACAGAGCTCCGATCTTTTCTAGGGTTCTGTGGGTATTACCGGCGTTTTGTGAAGGATTTCTCAAAGTTGTGCCGACCTTTAAATGAACTGCTGCAGGGGTATCCATCCTCTGCAGGTACTGCAAAGAAGAGAAACAAAAATTCACCTGTGAGTAATGCCAAACCCTGCTACAAGTCTTCTGAACCATTCGGATCCCGATGGACTGCTCAGTGTGATATAGCCTTCCAAACCCTGAAAAACTGTCTGACTCAAGCCCCAGTGCTAGCCTTTGCAGACGCACAAAAGCCATATGTTTTGCACGTGGACGCGAGCATGGATGGACTTGGAGGAGTTCTGTATCAAGAACATGAAGAAGGATTATGTCCAGTCGCTTTCATTAGTCGCAGCCTTTCCCCTTCAGAGAGAAACTATCCGGCCCATAAACTGGAATTTTTAGCTCTGAAGTGGGCTGTTGTGGATAGACTGCACGACTATCTTTACGGTGTTCCGTTTGATGTTAGAACTGACAATAATCCTCTAACCTATATAATGAAGTCAGCGAAACATGATGCGACGGGTCACCGTTGGTTGTCTGCATTGACCACCTACAATTTTAGCTTGAAATACAGACCTGGACGTAGGAATGTCGATGCGGATGCGTTATCTAGGCGTCCACATACTCACTCAAGTGCTGATGACGAGTGGCAGGAAATTCCAGCTGCGGGCGTAAGGGCTCTTTGTCAAGCTTTGTCTGCAGAGAGGAGAACAGGGAATGTCTCTTGTCCATGTGTGGTGCAACAGGCAGGGGCACATATGTCTGCTGTGCCCAAAGCTTACTCTCATGCTACTAACGTAGATGCAGATCACTTACCCGTGCTTAGTCCAAGTGAGCTTCAAACAGCCCAGATAGATGATTTGCTCCTCGGAGAAGTATGGAGGGCAGTTAGTGAAAAAAAACGTGCCAGTAACATCCAGAGCAGCCACCCTAGGATGAGGATTCTGAAACGAGAGTGGGAAAAGTTGTCAGTAGATAATGGATTGCTTTACAGAACTGTTCGCCAGAGTAATCACAGAGTGAAACGACAGCTTGTACTGCCAAAACAATTCCACAACAGAGTGTTAAAGTCATTGCATGACGAGATTGGACATTTAGGTTTCGAAAAGTCCTATGGCCTAGTTCGTGACCGATTTTACTGGCCACACATGAAGCGTGATCTGGAGGCTTATTGCAAGACATGTGAGCGCTGCATTAAAAGGAAGACATTGCCTCAAAGAGCTGCTCCATTGTCTCACATGCAGAGTAAAGGACCTATGGACCTCGTATGTATCGATTTTCTTTCCATCGAAGCCGATTCCCGAAATGTGTGTAATGTTTTGGTGGTCACTGACCATTACACGCGTTACGCTCAAGCTTTTCCCACAAGGGACCAAAAAGCTTCTACAGTGGTAAAGACTTTGTGGGAAAAGTATTTCATACATTACGGTCTTCCTACTCGAATACACTCAGACCAAGGCAGGGATTTTGAGAGCCAGTTGGTGGCTGATATGCTGACAATGCTAGGGGTGAAGAAATCGAGAACCTCCCCTTATCACCCACAAGGTGATCCCCAGCCTGAAAGATTTAACAGGACATTGTTGGATATGCTGGGTACCCTTGAGCCTAGTCAAAAGAATAAATGGCGTCAGCACATTGTGCATTTGGTGCATGCATATAACTGTACCTCCAACGAGGCTACTGGTTTTTCCCCCTATTTTTTGATGTTCGGCAGAGAGGCTAGGTTGCCTGTCGATATTTGTTTTGGTGTCTCTGCTGATAATACATCACCTGTGTCGTATTCCAAGTATGTGTCCAAAATGAAGCAGGAATTACAGGCAGCTTACCAGTTAGCTCAAGCTACCTCTGATAAGATGAATCAGAGTAATAAAGCAAGGTATGATCAGAAAGTTCGCTATCATAGCTTGAATCTGGGTGACCGAGTTCTGATTCGAAACCTTGGCCTCAAGGGAAAACAAAAACTTGCAGATAGGTGGAGTGCTAATCCCTATGTAGTGGAGAGTCAATTGTCTAGTATTCCAGTGTATCGTTTGAAACCTGTTGATGTTAATGGACCAGTCAGAGTCATGCACCGAAATCATCTCTTGCCCTTAGGACAGGAAGTGAGGTTAAGTCCTCAGGTTGATCTTAATCCTACTCCTTCACCTAGAGCTTTGAGGCGTAGGAAAGCAAAAGAGAACCGTAAAACTGCTGAGTCAGAAAACTCACCATTTGTAGTTGATGCATTTTCAAGAGACTGTAATTCTTCAGATTCAGAGTCTGAGTTTGGATTCTATGCTGAGGATGTGGCAAACATTCCTTCTCACGTGCCAGATGAGATTCAGAGTGAAAACCCTGTATACGATGTAGAAGGCTCAGAGTCTAGTGATGCTCAACATGTTTCAGAAATACCAGTAATTCCATGTCAGAGTGAAATTTCTGATGTTCAGCTAGTAGCTGATGTTGGCGATACTGAAGTAGTTGATGTAATGACTGAAGCTCATGAGAGTACCTTACAGACTACTGCTCCTACTGATAATGAAACTCAGCCAGAGTTTGTACCTCCTGAAGTACGTAGATCAAGTAGGGAGAGGAGGCCTAATACCAGATTTACCTATGATAAGCTGGGTGTGCCATACATACAGTCTGTATCATCTCAACGCTGTGGTATTAATGTAGCAGCTACTGAAACACTTAATGTTTCTGGGGGTTACAACAGTTCACATGTTTGGTGGTGTAATCCTAATGCCTTGTGTGAAATATGTAACAACTTACCTGTACTTGTTCCATGTATACAAGTTACCATTTAATTGATGCATGGTAATTTTGTAACCAGCATGGGGTCATACTGGATTTTTGGTGGGGGGAGTGTGTAGGGACTCCTAAAATATACCTTGGTTTTAATGCTTTGTCAGAAATAATGCACAGTATTAAAATGTATTTTATTTTATTTATCTTTATTTCGAAATATGATGCAACAACTATATGCTTGCTTATATTCAATGCGAAAGCGTGTTCAATACAGGTGTACTATTGCAAGCCAGTTACTGTTGAGTTTGAGGGTGTGTCATAACGTGAGTCGCGTACTGCCGAAGAAAGAAGGAGGAGCATCGCACATGGCAACCAGAGGCTGCACGTGAATTTGGTGTGTGAATATCTGAGTCGTTGTCATTTTTGGAGACCGTGTATTTGTTTAATATAAGGCCCAAAGTGAAAGGAACAACCCTTGTTTATTTTGGTTTGTTTGCTTAAAGTATTTTTATTTTTCCCTATTGTTTTACTCGCGATTGTCCGAGTCACCGCGTGTGTGTGCAGTTAGAGACATTCACCTTCACGGAAAGTGACTTCATTGAAGACGTTCGTAGTGAACTTGAGCTGAATTCGTTCGGAACTGAATGCATCCTGTTTCTTCAAGGGACTTTGCTGGACTGGACTCCTCGTGTGCCAGGGACTGTTTGAGATTAGAAGCAGTGAGGTTGTGCCGTGAGTTATTTCAATATTGCCTCATTATCATCGGAAGAACGTAAGTGGATTCATTTTCGTGACTCATTGACTGTGAGAGATTTCTTTCAATTCATCATCTGATTAATGTGCACCAACGAACTGGGCCCCAACGATACCGATCGATCGATCATACATTTGAACTGTTTCACTGACTCAAATACATTTGAACTGATCGACTGACTTGCATATATTTGAACTCATCATAAGATATGTAATGAATGTGCATACAATACTGAATATGATGTGAACCAAGTTTTTCTCAAGTGTATAACTGATCTTAAAAGAGATATTGTTGTTTTTCATTATTGTATTACGGAGTTCTGGAGAAAATTGTTTTACCAGAATAAGGGTTCTAAATTGACATATATATATATATATATATAAATAAATTGAGTTAAAGTATTCTAAAAAAAATAGGAACAAAGCAAAGGTTAAGAAGGAGAGAATAATAAGTGTGAAAGAACAAGAACCATTCTGAGACTACAAAAGAGTTTATCTTTTATTTAAAAGAAAAGAAAAGCAACTTGCATATTAGCAGGGGGAATTGTTTACTTGCTTTGCTTTAACAAAGGAGGTTGTTATTGATTTCTTCATTAACTGTTTTCTTTAAGAGAAAAGTTATTACATTAATGTAAAAATAAATCTTTGTTATTCTTTTTCTCTTTAGCATCTGTATGCTGGTATTTCATTGAGTCTGGCAAGTTAACTCATTTACAAAGTTACTAAATTCCGGTAAATCACAAATAATAATGGTTTAAGTGACCTTCAGTAAATATTCATTTTCAATTGTTTCTTTGTGTAAACCAAAAGAAAAATACCGGCCTAATTCACCATCCAACTGCCGGGGATCCAGGATTTATGTTCGATAAATAATTGTTAACCCCAAGGGTTAAGAAAAGGGTTACACTAAGATCAAACAAAGCATTATATGAACTTCATCAACCAGTATTTCTTTTTGTTACATTTATTCACCCCATGAAAAATATGTTCAAGTGTCAAATTAATTATACAGAAAAGAGAAAAAAGAAAATAAACAACAAATCTCGAAACCTAGTCTTTGATTTTATACCAAAGAAATCGTCTTAAAGTTCTTATCTGAGAAACGATGATCCATTCTGTGGCAAAAATTAGTTATTCTTTCCAAAGAAAAACATTGAGTGCGTTGAAAATACAGTACTCCGCTTTACAGTTGATCACTCCGACTGATAACTTTTGATGAATGAGTCTCCATAAGGAAACCGAATCAAAAGTTTTTCCACTCCAAACAGTACTCAATTTAAACAGTCCCATTCAGACATGATTGAATGAAATTAGAGGGAAAATGAAAAAGTCCTTCTGTTGAATTTAAAACCAAAAACAAGCATAAGCATTTCTCTCATATTGTAAACAAAAGAAAAACAACAATATTCAAATATACTCACATGTTGAGCTTAAAACCCAAAGGTTTCCCAACTAGGACTTTTCAATCGAATAGTTCAAGGTAGCTCTAAAGAAACATGCCTTCCTTCTACCCAAACTGAACTACTTCTTCATACAACTGCTCACCTTTTATACAGTCCAGGTGTGTCTAACGAGCGCCCTCTTGTGCCTCGTAGTATTAACACCTAGAATTCTTAATTGCACTCCTCTAAGGCTATGGAAAAACGGTGACAGACATTTCACTCTGTTACAGGCTTATTGGCTGGGCTAATCAGAAGCCGTTCACAGCGACTGTTGAAGTATTTAAACTGCTTGGTTCTTGTTTTAAATTGGGAAAAGCCGATTAGTCACCAGAAGAAACGGACGTGAGCTTGTGAGTTTCTTTAATACTTGTTCATAGATCTGTTGTTTAAATTGACTTGCTCCTAGGAAGGAATATTTCGTTTCCTACCTATTTGTAGTCTACATTTTCGTTGGTTGAATAGTTTTGATTGCACTTACTGGTAATTATAATCATTTGCGCCTCCATTGCTCCTTGGGCAAGGTGTTAGTTTCGTCCCGAGCCATTAGCACTCTGTTAGGCTTATTGGCTGGGCTAATCAGAAGCCGTTTACAGCTGTTTTCACTCTATTGTCTTAATTAGACTGTGTATTTATTTGATGTCCGAGGCTGACGCATAAGCGTCTGCGGAAGCGTTCAGCATCCTTGTGTGAAGACAGATGAGTGTAAAGACAAGCGACTTTTTCCTGCGCGACTTAGACAGACGAGTGTAAAGACAAGCGACTTTTTCCTGCGCGACTTAGACGAGTGTAAAGACAAGCGACTTTTTCCTGCGCGACTTAGACAGACGAGTGTAAAGACAAGCGACTTTTTCCTGCGCGACTTAGACAGACGAGTGTAAAGACAAGCGACTTAGACAGACGAGTGTAAAGACAAGCGACTTTTTCCTGCGCGACTTTACCCGAGCAACGACACCGGCAACGCATTCAGGTATCATTTTTTCTCCCTTCCCTTACACACTCTCCTTTGCTATCCTCTATACTTTTACCTCTATCATGTGTTTCAAAACCATTCCGGTTGTCTCTCGACCACGCTCTAACATCACACGCAGACGGCAACGTAATCCTGCTAACCTGCACCCCATCTCTACATCTTCTACTACACCTCTTTCTTTCTCTATGGCTCTCTGGAATTGTCAGTCAGCTGTCAACAAAGCAGACTTCATTTCCGCTTTTTCTTTACAATCCACTCTCAGCATCTTGGGCTTGACTGAGACCTGGATTCGTCCAGAAGACTCAGCAACTCCAGCTGCCCTCTCTAACAATTTCTCTTTCTCTCACACCCCACGTCAGGTTGGCCGGGGTGGGGGCACTGGTCTGCTCATTTCAAATAATTGGAAATACTCAACCCACTCGCTCCTATGCAATTACAACTCATTTGAATCCCATGCGATTACTGTAATGGCTCCTATAAAACTCCAGATTGTGGTAATCTACCGTCCCCCTGGTCAAATTCTAGCCCCCTTCCTAGAGGAGTTGGATGGGTTGCTGTCCTCTTTCATGGAGGATGGAACTCCACTCTTAGTTTTTGGCGATTTCAACATTCATCTAGAAAAGCCTTATGCTACAGACTTTCATTCGCTCCTAGCTTCATTTGATCTCAAACGCCTCACCACTACTAGCACTCACAAATCAGCAGTGGTGGACAAAGTACACAGATCAAGTACTTGAGTAAAAGTACAGATACGTATAGTAAAATATTACTCCAGTAAAAGTAAAAGTACTGCTTTTTAAATTTTACTCGAGTGAAAGTACAAAAGTACTCAATTTTTTATGTACTTAAGTAAAAAAGTACCGATAGACAGATTTATTTTGCAATTTTATATAGACTACTTTATTTAATTTTATATTAGCACATATTTTTATAATCCTACTGCCCAAAATACCTGGGTTTTTCCCAAAATAACCACTATATAGAGTCAAGATATATATTTTGTTGATATGGACTACGTTGATGAGAGTGATGTAGTAGTTCACTGTGAAGCTTACACTGCCATGTACCTGAGAGAAAACAGATTTCACCATCTAATTTTCACCAGGAAGAAAAAAGTGTTTTAGAAGTTTTAGTTTTTGCAGAACGTCAGTTATATATGACATGAGAATTAGGCCTGAAATTAGGAAGAACATTAAGGAAAATCGAATTATATTTTCATAATGAATTTTTTTCTTCTCAAACCTTGTCTGTGGTGTAAAAACACCCCTGGCCAAATGCCCCCAGATGGCATCACTTCCCACTCTGATAATTACTGTAGTTATGTTCTGAACATCACGTCCTTTCTTTTTCCCTCAGATGTAATCTATCTAGGTGGCTGAATAAAGATATTTGGACTTTATATCTAAAAATTTCCTCAACTTAGCACCAGCAAGCTTGTTAGCTAGACAGCTAGCATTCGCTAACAATATTTACTTATTTTCAGTATGGTTATGAATAAACATTCATATCTGTCTACTCGGCTAACGTTAGTTGATCTGAACAATATAAAAATGTATACTGTTGATAAACAATACAAAAACAGACGTCACATAGGTCTAAATGCATAGCATTTTAATAAAACTGCTAACGTTACAGCAGCGGGGAATATGAACGTGCATGAGTTATTGTATTTAATCGGTGTTATTTTAATGTTTTGTTTTTTGACCTAAAACATAACGTTAGAGACACTGATGTCGATCTGTCTGCATTCAAGCATTTCAGTGGGCTTAATAGATCACCCTTCACAGCAGATTTAGTTCACTGACAGTTTTGACCTAAATATTATTTTCAGTTACAATAATTAATCCTAAAAAACGACATTAGTAACTTACTTTTCACAGCATCAGTAACGCGCGCTCACGAGATCTCCCGGTTCTTTACTTGTGAGTTCAGTTCACTGAAGAAGACTCGCTCTAAACGGATCATTTGAATCAGTGAGTTTTCGACTCAAGAACAGCTGCAATCGGATCATTGCCATTCGTGAATGAATCGTTTGTTGCGATTTGCGAACCGATTGAACAGGTTCATTGAAAATAATCAGTTTGTTCATGAATCAGACACCGCGTCTGCGTCTCGGACCACGTGATGTATCACGTGAGTAACGATATGTTTTATGAAATGTAGTTAAGTAAAAAGTACGATCTTATGCTTTGGAATGTAGTGAAGTAAAAGTAAAAGTTACTCAAAATAAAACTACTCCAGTAAAGTACAGATACTTGAAAAATGTACTTAAGTACAGTAACGAAGTAGTTGTACTTCGTTACTGACCACCACTGCAAGTATCTGATGTGAAATCTTGAACCTGCTTGTTAGAGTATTCCATACGAATTTAATTGTTTTTTAAAAAGTCTTGGATGTTCTTAGGGAAACGTGGATCTTTAGGGCCTCCTCCAAAGCTGTCAAAAAAACAACTAACACCATCATTGTTTATGTAGATGGCCGCCCAGTGTTGACCCGGTTCTGTGGACGGATCGGTATTAAAAATAAGCATAGCCGGTAAATTCTTTAACTGTGTTTTGGGCAGGTAATCGCACGGAAGAACTCCCAAAAATACATGCTGTGTGCAATTTTATCCATAACAGCCGTCAGTTGGATGGTATTCATTTCACCAGTCTCAATAATAATCGACCAGCACCTGTCTTCGATTGGATATTTCAACGATTGAATAAAAAAATCGCATATACGATAATGGTTATAGACCGCGTGAGAGGTTGTCTGAATCGGGCTTTTAGTCTAATGTTTCCCGAACGAATTGTTGAATGATTCGAACAATCTTCTTCGGGTGATAAATTAAATCCGTAGAGGGTATATCCATTGAGGAAATCCTGCCGATCTATTGCCAGAGGCTGATTTTTAAGATGTTTTCCTGTAGATAATACGAGCTGATAAAAGTCCCTCAAGGCAGATCCATTCTCAAAATCCGGCTGAAAGGGTTTGGAAGGGATTTGAACACCACCACGATATAAAGCCAGAAATTCCAGATTAAAATGTTTAAATGCAAAGGGTTTTTTATCATAAGCCCCTGAAAAAGCGGCATTTTCTGTCATTGCCAAAATGATAGATTTTGGTAACGTACCAAGAAAAATATTTTGAGGCCAAATGCGTTCAGGGAGGCCTTCAGTGTGTTCACTACAAAGTATGTAAATGTAATCATCCGCATGCTTGTTGACATGATCCCCCAACACTCTGTATCGCATTCCAGGTATGACACCGTTCCATTCACCTATGAATAGAGATCGTTGCAATCATCTTTTAAATCACGCCAAGCATAGTTATAAAATAAACACCAGTCTTTTACGATGAAAAACAAGTCGGGGTCATCACTGGTGTCATACGTGATCCTTTCATCTCTGTCCATGGTACTCAACCTGACCTCCCTATTGGTCTTGTCAAAGTTGTAACCACAAATGCGATTACCGGATAAACAAAACTAATGCTTAACATTATCCAAAGGTTCGTGGAGGAAGTTAGCCAAACATGGTCTGTGTTTCATCTTCCTAGGTGCCAGAGTGAGATCAACCATAGCATCCTCAACAGTCTTCTCGGGGGTTTTAGGCGATGATGCTTCTGCCATTATTGTAGAATAATTTCTGTTTTTTCAAACTCATAAAATCACAGTTTGTATTTTGTGTCTAGGTGAAGATGATGTATCCTCAACTCTACTTTTTAAACACATCGTTACAGACGAAATTAGATCTCTCCTGCGGTGCCAGGGGGCTGGTCTTTGGGCTTGGTCTGCCCCGCTGTGCTTGTAAGCTCATTCTGATTTTGACACCTGCCATGCACGGACATCTGAACGCAAGGTGCTCAGGACTTTTTTGTCTCGTTTAACTTTCCGTCAGCATAGCTAATGATAGACTACAAGTTTGATTTATCTTTTAGTGGTGTTTTAACAAACTATTTCTATTTCTTTTTTTCCTTTCTTTCGCCTATTTCTTTCTTTTTTAGATCATGGCTAAATGTATGATTCTTTTTACCTTCTTTTCCAATTTTTCTTGTGACAAACTTCTGTTCTGGCAGGTATTTTCTTACTTAAAGGCTTGATTTTTTATTTTCTTTTACACTGTGGTAAGTAAGGTAACTATATTATTTAACTTGTAATATTAGACCACACGATTTGGAACATGTATCTTATATTATGTATATTATTATTTAACAGACTGATGTCTTGTTTTCTAACTTGTAACAAACTTTACATTTTCCTAAACTGTTTTAAACAACACTAGCACTTCTTGACTTGTTTTCACTCTTTTCTGGAAAAATACAGTCATTGCTCATTTTACGTGTATATTTGTTGTTTTTTCTTAATATGCATGTGAAAAAACTTGAATAAAAACATCCCTTTGTACCCATTTAACACAGTTTCACAATTTAAAGTTTAAAAGCACATTTCAATGGCCCACACACAAAAAAAGTTACCCAAAACATTCCACAATATCGCTGGACCAGATAACCAGATGGCCTTTTAGATGGGTGGGGGATGTACACGAACAGGTGTCCAGTTATGAATCAGGAGGAAGGGAGGGTTTTTCAGGATTCTTTGAGAAATAAAAAGTAAAAAATAACAGTGTTTTTATTATTTATATTTTTTAATTAACACATTCAGGAATGATGTGTTAAATGCATAAATACTGATAGTAAAGACTTATATTGATAGAACATATTTATACATTTTTATTAGCCTAATCAAATAATCAAAGAAAAAAGAATCCAAAAAATATTAAGCAATACAACAGTTTCAACACTGATAATAAATCAGCATATTAGAATGATTTCTGAAGGATCATGAGACATTGACGAGTGGAGTAATGATGCTGAAAATTCAGCTTTGCTTTACAGGAATACACTATATTTTAAAATATATTAAAATAGAAAACAATATTAAAAATTGCAATAGCCCAAGCGATCACAATATTACTGGTTTTATTTCTGTATTTTGATCAAATAAATGCAGCCTTGGTGAGCATAAGTGACTCCATTAAAAAAGGTCAATTATTTGTTTTAGGTTTATAATATAACATAATATAATATAATATCAAAACAACTGAAGCATTTAACTCAGACCTATAAGTTAAATATTATAAAAAAATGTAAACGTGAACATGTGAATTATTCTATAGCTATCTAAATATCGCTACAAAGTACAGTTTGCACAATACAGCTGTGTGTGACTGTAAATGTGTTTTGTTACTATTCTGTGCCCATCATCCACTGTTTCCAGCACTTAATTATTTGTGTTGATTCTCGATTAGAGCTATTTTGTCTGCAACCATTGAAGTATTCAGTTTCTGCGGCAACTCATTTGGCACACATCATTCTCTTTCTATGAAACCTGTAAACCGCATTCACCGGTTCTAACTCTATAGCGGCAACAGCTCTATAGCGGTTTATATTCTTTCGTTTTTAACTAGAAATGGCTTTCCCAACTCATCTTTGCGTGTGCATTTATATATATATATATATATATATATATATATATATATGTGGGACTGGCCACTGTTTTACTGCTCTCACTTTATCTGGGTCTGTAGACACCCCTTGAGCAGATAGCACGTGCCCTAAGAATTTTACCTTGGACAGCAGGAAGTGGCACTTTTCCACCTTAACCTTAAGTCCGGCCTCTCTTAACCTCTGTA
Source organism: Oxygymnocypris stewartii (assembly GCA_003573665.1). Classification (NCBI taxonomy): domain Eukaryota; kingdom Metazoa; phylum Chordata; class Actinopteri; order Cypriniformes; family Cyprinidae; genus Oxygymnocypris; species Oxygymnocypris stewartii. The sequence goes on along the minus strand of QVTF01020890.1, from coordinate 186,223 downwards.
ACACAGTTTCAAGGCTCACTAAGTGTCCCTCAAATGTATTTGAGTACACCAGCAAATCGTCCAAATAGACGAGTACCATTTGAAAGACCAGGTCACTCATTATGGCCTGCATGAGACGTTGGAATGTCGTTGGCGCATTACACAGGCCAAACGGCATCCGCTGGTACTAATACAGACCAAATGGTCTAATGAAAGCTGTTTGGTTCCTTGCCGCTGTCGCCTCTGGCTTGCTTAGTTTGGGAATCTTCATTTTCAGCAAAATCATCGACTTGATTGCACAGATATTAATTAAACTGAACTGAGCTGGACAATGCCATTACTAAATTCAATAATGAAATGCATTCAGCTGAAAATTGAGTGTTAAATCCTGTCATTTTACATTGTTGACACAATTTGCCTATTTTGATACTGTGCAGTGCTTTGTTACAATTTGTATTGTTAAAAGCGCTATATAAATAAAGGTGACTTGACTTGACTTGACTTTTGTGGCGGTCCTTCTCATGAACTGCTACCTGGTGATAGCCACTTGTGAGGTCAATAGACGAGAACATCTTGGCCTTACTCAAAGCATCCAGACTCTCATCTATTCATGGCAACGGGAATGCGTCACGCCTAGTTTTACAGTTTAGCTTCCGGTAGTTTACACCTTCTGGGGACAAGTTCACTACCTGCACTGGGAATACTCACCTGGCAATGGTGCCTTACCTGGCTCAAACAAACTTAAGACTCTGTTTCCAGCTACTTCTTTATGTCTTCTGGCCTGAATTGTAGCCACAGAGGCTGCAGGTACGTACAACTTGCGTATGCTTGCTAACCGGACCACAGAGTTCGCTCCTACTCAGGCAGCCTCTTGGACACTGTTAATGACAGCTCTCCAGTCAGCATCCAACGTTCCCTCCAAAGCATGGTCAAACTCAGCTAAAATTAATTGTTTACAACGCTGTGCTATGTTCATACCAAGTATGCCTGTGGGCACTGAGTCAGTCTCCCCATCATTCTGGTCACGTACCACCAAGAACCCACACCCAGGTATAGTCAACCCCACTACCTGGATATCAAGTTCAACATACCCAAGGTAGGGAAGAGGCAAACCATTGGCAGCAGTAATCTTTAACCACTTGCTCATACAATGCAGGTCTTTGAATATGTTCTTCGAAGAAGCTATATGTCAAAGTACTCAAGTTACTGCCAGTGTCTAACAAGCACCGGATTGCTTGCCCACTGCACGCTCCAGAAACCGCTCTTTTGTCAGTGTGCCAGTTTTTGAGCCATCAGTGCTACCTCTCATTGCTCGGCTCTTCGCAATGGAGGCGCACAGTTTCCTGGAACCGGAGACTCAGGCATAGCTGGCACCGGGTTTTCCTGAAAGCGCTGCCCAGTGCATTGCCTGGCTATGTGCCCAACACCCTCACATCTCAAACAAATGAGTTGCCCATATCGGGTATACTTTGGCTTAAACTTGGGCTTACTATGTTTCTCACAGGTTGGGTCAGACTTCTGAATTGTTAGATCACGGACCGCATTGGTCAGTTCCCCGATTGCCTTCTCTTGTTGTGTAATTACCTTAATTACCTATTTTAGGGCTACAGTCAAGTCGTTTGGTACAGTGGCGCGGTCATCCTTGAGTGCTCTACACTTTCGTTTTGGTTTCGGGCCACGTTAGTTGGACAAGGTCTCTCTTCTGAACATCACAACAGGGCCTCCTCCCGAACTTCAAATAATGTAGCATGAGGTCGCTCTCTACCACCTTGTGCAGTTCCTTCCGGAGGGCTGAACCCCTCAGCCCTTCTATAAACTGGTCTCTCAATGCCAACTGCACATCTGGAACACAATATGGTGCTTGTTGCAGTGTAGCATTTAACATCAATGCATATGGAAAATCATGAAAGTACTCACCGTCCAATTGTTTCTGTGCATAAAATGTGTGCTACAACTTGGAGGTGCTACACTTTTCCCTGAAAGCTGCCCTAAAATATGATAACATGACTTCAGCCGACTTATCCACCCCCCCCCCCCCCCCTATACACAGCCTGATTTCATCTAGTGCTGAACCCTTTAAGTGGGAGAGAATAAAATCTACCTGATCTTCAGCATTCATCCCTCTCACTCTTATAACCCTCCCAAGTTCCTTAATAAACTCATCAACATTTTGACAGTCTTTACCTGGTTCCCCACTGAAAGGTATAATCTGTCTCTCTCTTGGGATATACACATAGGATATAGTATGGACATTAGTCATGTTAGTCAGAGCTGACATTACTTCATCATGTCTATGTCCCAACTCCAAGACCTGGGACTGAAGCTGTGAGACGGGGTTACCTCCCTCAATGTCCATTTCCGGAGCTGCAGTACCTGCACCTTGAATGTCCTCCTCCATTGCGGCTGCACCATCCATGTCCTCAGCATCCATGACTTTGATCTGCAATCACCGAAAGTCTCAGTTCTCAAACAGTCAGTTCAACAAGCACTGTCCTCCTTGAAGACCTGAAGACCACGGCAGGGACTGGGACCTCAGGAACACAGACACACGAGGCAGACAGAGCATCCATGGCCCCATGGGACGAGGCAGAGAACACAAAAAGTTCCTCAATGGTTTCCCGGGCTGACAGTTCATAATCAGGCTCATTGACAGAACCTGGACTGACAGACAGTCCAACATCAACTGCATTGGCTGAAACAGGACTAAGATATAGCTCAAAATATGCGGCATAGACAGAGACTAAAGCAGACGGTTCATTAATAGTCTCTATGACAGTGACAGAGTTAACATAAAAAACATGTGATGCATTTATAGTCTCTTGGCTCAAGACAGGTGGGTTTAAGGGTGCAAAGGCGGGTCTTTGAGCTGTGACACACAGGGCTGAAAGTTTTGTGTTAATTTCATTGAGAGTGGTCGGACAGACAAACCGTTCAGCATTGAGTACTTTGGCAAAGGCTGATTGGGTTGACAGTTCACAGTTAGATGCAGGAGTAGATTTAAAACCGAGAGACAGTTTAACATCAGCTACCTTTGTGCAGACAGATAGTTCATAAGACACATTAGTTGGAAAGGATTTGAAGGAAACAGAACAGACAGATAGTTCATGTGTGGTTATTTTGTCAGTGACAGGTTAACGGGGGAGATATAAACTTAATTTACAGCTTCCATGGCCGTAACAGGCAGGGATGAGGATTCACAAATGGCCCCTATAGGCGCTGCAAAACAGTCAGAAATTTCACAGCCTGCATCCTTGGGTGAGACAGACGAAGTTGAGAGCTCAGAGGTAGCCTCCTCGGTTGGGTCGGGGCAGGACAATAGTTCATAGCAGGCCTCCATAGCCGGTTCAGAGCAAGGCAGGAGATCACAGACAGCTTCCATAGCCGTGACGGGGCAGAACAAACGCCACTACCTCAGGAGGTTGTGCCGCCACCTCAGCCGCCACCTCTGAAGACATAATAGTGGCCACCGTTACCTCTGGATGTCCTGTGGTGGTGTACGCAACCCAAACACCCCAAAAAGGGGTAAGACAGGGTAATCAGTTCAGGAACAGGAGGGCTAGAGTGAGTTGGTTTGGGGATACCAACTGCGCATGCAGACACCAGCGGAGCATCCCTCACACTGGAAACCAGCCTGGGAAATCGACCTTGAATATCTGGATGTGATGAACATGACATCACAAGACTCTGGATCATCAGCTGTGACGTGATATGGTTCTTGGTGGTCAGCGGTGACATGAAGAGACTCTGGAAGATTCGCTGAGATACAAAGAGACTCTGGAAGGTCAGCGGATACGTGAAGAGACTCTGGAAGGTCAGCGAATACGTGAAGAGACTCTGGAAGGTCAGCGGAGACGTCAAGAGACTCTGTAAGGTCAGCAGAGATGTGAAGAGACTCTGAAAGGTCAGCGGAGATGTGAAAAGATTTGGAAGGTCAGCAGAAACGTTAAGAGACTGGTAGGTCAGCGGAGACGTCAATAGACTCTGGAAGGTCAGTGGAGATGTAAAGAGACTCTGGAGGGTCAGCGGAGACGTGAAGAGAATCTGGAGGGTCAGTGGAGACGTGAATTGCCTCGTGACGATCAGTTGAGACATGACTTGGCTCGTGAAGATTAACCGTAACTGGGCTTGGGTCTGAATGATTAGTTGTGACGTGGTGTGAGTCTGGATGACCAGCTGTGACGTGGTGTGACGCTGGATGACCAGCTGAGACGTGGCTTGACTCGTGACGATCAACGGTGACTTGACTGGATTTACAATGATTAACTATGATCTGACTGGATTCATGAAGATCAACTACAACTTGACTAGGCTTTTTAACATCAACTGGGACTTGACTTGGCTCGTTAACATCGACTGTGACTTGACTTCACTCATGAATGGCAGCAATCACATAATTGGGCTGTTGTTGTGGCCGCAATTTTGTGAATGGGCTCCGCTGTCACTGCCATTTTCTGAGTGTGATCCAGCTATCATACTAGTGAATGCGGTATTGCGTTCCTCCGCGACACCCAGAGTGGATGTTGAACCAACAGTCCACAGAACATAATCCAGAAAATTACTCAGTGACGAACGAGGACCCTTATGAATCACTTTTGATTTTAAAGGCTGGTTAAAGCCATCACAGAAAAATAATCTATTAACATACAGTCTGGTAATTCTGAGCCATTAGCCAGAGCCAAATATTCTGTAATGTAACCCTCGAGTGATCGTGTGCCCTGCTTGAGGGCTAGCAACAAGATCGCTGTGTCCATACCTGGCCAATGTTCGTTGGAAGAGCCGCTTAGATCCTTGTTTGGCCAAATATTCTGCAATGTAACCCTTGAGTGATCGTGTGCCCTGCTTGAGGGCTAGCAACAAGATTGCTGCGTCCATACCTGGCCAAAGTTAATTGGAAAAGCTTCTGGATCCTTGTGTGGCTGAGTATTCTGTAACGAAACATAAGACATGGGGATCCATTTGCAAGGCTTTATTAGAAGGCGTGGTCATGAAACAAGCATTGGTCGGTACACCGCAAACAGACATAGATGAGGCAAGACAAAGAGTAATCCAAGGGTAAGCGTAGGTCTGCCATCGGCGAACAATATCCAACAAGGCAAGGCAGAGAGATAATCCAGGTACACGAGCAATAATCCAAATGAGGTGCAAACAAAGTCTGAATGGCAAGGCAAAGGGTTAATTCAGGAAACACGGGCAGGTATTAAACACAAGTAAACTAGCAAGGCAAGACTATAACAACTGCATACTGTTATAACAACTGTTGCTCCTTAGAGTAGCTGTCGCTAGGATATACGCTATACAATACTCGGCAGAGAGGAAGAGGTAGTCCATTGTTTATGTAGGGTTGGTGATCAACCCTACATAAACACTCTAAGGTGTTATAGTCTTACCTTGCCTGTTTTCTCATGTTTTGATACCTGCCCGTGTTTCCTGGATTAACCCTTTGCCTTGCCCTGTTGGATATTGTTCGCCGATTGTCGACCCACGCTTGCCCTAGGATCACTCTTTGTCTTGCCTGTGTTGTTCCTGTTTGCCACTGAATGAACTTTGTTTGTTTTGTAACCACGCCTTTGAATAAAGCTTGCAAATGGATTTGCATGTCTCACGTCTTGTTCGCCCCGTAACAATATGATTATATTATATGATTATTAATAAAAACAATATGTAATTCTACTACTAATAATAATAATTTATTATATACCTTTTTGCTTAAATAACTATTTATGTGAATGTATATACACACACACACACACACACACATTAATATATATATATATATATGTATCGCACATAATATACATAATATTGTTTTATCTATTAAATTCCTAATTTATTTTGCTTGCTTTTTTTGCTGTCTGTCATTTTACATTTGATATTATATTGAATTATTTATTTATATATATTTTATATATATTATAGAATAATAATAATAATAATATTGTATTATGTGTCAACACTTTATTTGTGTTGCATTTTACATGTACTTATTATTATAATAACAATGAATTATGCATAATTACTTGGAAGTAACCCCAAACCAAATCCTAACCCTAACCACATCCTTTACATGTAGTTAATTCATTTTACTCAGTACTTAAATGTACTGTATAATTACACTGTCATTACACTTAATTAAGGTGCCATATATACGGTGCAATTAAGTACTGAGTAATATTAACCAACAAAATGTACTTACTACACGGTTGAACTTGGTTCTGGTTTGGTTCAGGATTAAAGCTTGCAGTTTTGCATAATTAACAGTTTTTACTATAGCAAGTACATGTAACATGATAAGGACACTGTATGATACAGCGTTAATAAATGAATTAATGAATGAATGATGCATTTACATAGTGCTTTATTGTGTAGTGCTTTACAATTATGCGGGGGGGGGGGGTGGTCTCTCCTCAACCACCAGCAGTGTGCAGCATCCATTCGGATGATGCAATGGCTGCCATAGAACAACGGCGTCAGTGCGCTCACCACACACCAGCTACAGGTGGAGAGGAGAGAGAGTCATAGAACCAATCAAGGATAGGGATTATTAGGAGGCCATTGACAAGGGCCAGTGGTGGGAATTTGGCCAGGACACCGGGGTTACACCCCTACTCTTTACGAGAAGTGCAATGGGATTTTTATGAACACAGAGAGTCATGACCTCAGTTTAACGTCTCATCTGAAAGACGTGATTTTTTTACAGTATAGCGTCCCCATCACTATACTAGGGTGTAAGGACCCACAAAGACCGCAGGGTGAGCACCCCTGCTGGCCTCACTAACACCTCTTCCAACAGCAACCTAGTTTTTCCAGGATGTCTCCCATCCATGTATTGACCAGGCTCAACCCTGCCTAGCTTCAGTGGGCAACCGGTCTTGGGCTGCAGGGTGATATGGCTGCCAGCGTTAATTGTAATTAATTGAACTAATAATGAATTGGTTAATAAAAAAAAATAAAAAAGTGAGAATTTACATGCTGAATTATATATTGCATTATATTTCATGCAAGCAAAAATATCAAAATAATCTTTATTTCTTTTTTCTTTTTTTTTGTCCACATAATGTTGTAGTTGTTGGTATCTAGTTGCTGGAAAATAGGACTTTGATAACCAGCCAAAGTGTGAACCCCTGTTAGTGTCCTTATTGACCTCTCAAAATGAACATGCAATAAAACACTCATTGTGATTGACAAAATGATTATGCCTTTAATTTTCATGCCAACTATCAATAACTACATGCTACAAAATTATTCTACTGAGTGTTTTTTTACAAGGGAAAGTGCAAAGAATGTTCTGCTTAAATAATCCATTCTTGGTTTTTCATAACCCCAGGACACAAATTCAGAGCTGTATTGATATTAAAGGCAATGTGTCGGATCCCAGTGCTACTGCTTAAAAGGGGATACAAAATCATAGATGGGCTAGAGGGTCAATCCCAGCTAGACAGTCAATGATTTGTTTCCCTTACTGTGGATATGAGGTGCTTTTTCTGACAAGTCTGAAGCAGTTTGCTGTAGTAAAATGTGATTCCATCTGTTTATAATGCAATGCACATGACTGAACAAGATTTAATAGGTAAAGTAATGTCATACTATAACAAGAAGCAAACTCATTTTTTAATCATTCTACCTTTAACAATTAAATGAATAGTTCACTCAGAATTGACAAATAGTCACACTTATGTTACTGTAAACCTGCTTTCCTCTTTGGAACCCAGAAGGAGATATTTTGAACACGTTTCTGGTTGCACTTCTCCATGCAACCTGAAAAAAAGAAACAAAAAAATTAAAAATAAAAGTGTAATAAAAATACAATGCATGTAGTATATTACAAGTTTAATAACATATTTATCACACGATACACCAAAATGTACATATGAAATATGTTTTTGTGCTTATTTGTGAGTTTGAAAGCTGTAGTCTTCATTCAGTGTCACTGTATCTAGAAGCTAAGTTAGCAGTAATTGTTCTGAATGTTTTGTTTTGCATTCTTCATTATTATATGTAAAAGTTATTTATTGGCATTGATGGTTCCATGAAGTACACCCATTCACTGATAAAAAATAATAGTTGCAAAGGAGGGTTTTCAGAACAATGCCATAAAATAATATTTTCTTCTTTCTTTTTTCTTTTTCTTTTTTGCTCCTGTCAAGAACCTGTCTTGGAACATTTAAAAAATCTAAAGATTCTTTGGTGGAATGGAAATGTTCCATTGATGTTAAATATTAAACTCTGTCAATGCCTATACAGAACATTTATTTTTAGTAGTGTGGAATCTTATGGTTGAACAAAATATTATTTATACTGAAAATCAAGTTCTTTAGATCATTAAACAATTATTCACACTAAGAGCTAGAAGAACCCATTGTAGGGGACCTATAAGACTTGAAATACTTCATTATGTTGTGTCATATTCAAAAATTATATATTTTGTGTCATATTTTTTCTATGAATTATTTATCTTTTTGAAAAATAACTCTTGGACGACCTACTGTCATCAAACATGCCATATTCTCAACAAGAAACATCAAGTATACTCGCCGGCCTCGAGGGTCACAGTCAATATAATCAACACAAAGCCTTCACACAAGCAACACAGGCCCACCTTCTTCTTTAGATCATTAAAATGTTCGTCACACTAAGAACTAAGAACTGTTCACTAAAATGTTCTTTGGAGAGGCAAAATGGTTCTTCTGTGACAACAATGTGGGAAAAAAAAGTTCCCTTTTGGAACATTTATTTTTAAGAGTTTCAGAAGAAATACATAAATAAACTTTTTATAAAAAAAATTTATAGCTTTATGTAAAACAAAGTAGTTTGTTGCATCAAATTGTAGAGTTTCTTTAAAAACGACTTGCTTATTTATCTTCTTGAAAAATAACTATTAGATGACCTGTGATTTAACGTCCCTGATCTTCTCAACAAGAAACGGCAAGTTTACTTGTCAGCCTCGAGGGTGGCATTAAATCAAAAGATGGCCTCTTTCTGAATCAACACAAAGCCTTGACACAATCTGAAAGCAGTTTTCTGTCGGAACGGTCTCAATTAATGGTTTTGAAATGCCATCTCTCATTAAGAGCCAATGCCGTCCGAATTAGCCCGCAGGAATTAGCTCCGGGGAGAGAGCGCCGAGTTCAATTTCAAAGAAGCTTCTCATCTGGGAGGTGGAGATTCTCTGTTGCATTATGGATGTGAAGCCATGCTTGGACACAACGAGACCGAGATGATTGAGACAGTATTTAATTCTGCATTTATAATAGCTGTGAATCATTTCACTTCACACTGCTCTTAAAATTAATTGAATAGCCATGTAATTGAATCATGGCTCCATGTTGTTTTTTCACACTGTCCACCAATAAAGTTTTCTTGTTGAGTCTTACAAATATTATTAGGAAAGGCATGGATAAAGATTTACGAAAATAAATAATGTTTTCTGCCAAATAAAATATAAAATATAGCTGCAAGCAGCAATTATGATGGTTGTATACAAAAAAATAAAGAGGTCATCTGAATGTTGTATTTGGTGGTCAGTTTGTGTACATGTATGCTTCTGACAAAAAAATTTCAATTTTGATGTTATTTCTAGTGAGACATCTGTATTATAGTCATTTAATATTTGCTTAGATATTAAATAGTTTATTTTCCCTTCTCAAATATTCCCTTAATTTTCACTGACAATATATGCATTTATAATTGGATATGTGACAGGAAAAGGGAGAAGAACAATTTCGGCTAAAGGCAAATTTGATCTCCGGTCGATTACGTCAATGATTACCATATAACTCGTCATACTCCCTACGACACTGCTGCTTTTGTTGGACAGGCATCTTTAATAATGTTGTCTAGCCAAACCACACATGTGTGGATGAAATTAGTGTAAATAATCTCTGCCAACAAGGTGGGCTACTCTCACATAAGGGCTTTTCACACTTAAAATTGTTAACCCTGGTTCATCTAGACCCCGGATAAGCAGAATCCTGGATTATCTGTAATCACGTTTCACACTGCTCATACTATGCCTGGAGTTACTGTTAACCCTGGGTATTCATGAACAGACGTTTCACACTGCACATTCCTAAACCCCTAGTTAACCCTTTAGGCGCCAGTGTTTTATGGAAAAAAAAATGCTGGATTTTGATATCAAGATTTCAAAAGCTTGTGGCTTGTAAGGGGTCAAAGATAATCTACTGTAAATTAGAAAAATGTTGGGTATGACCAAAAGTTTATGTGGGGTGTAAATATACTCATCTAATTTGCATATTATTATGTCATCATGGGGCGGCCCTCTTGAATTTCATAATATTCAGGAAATAGTAGATATTGAATTGATGTTTGAAATTATTTGCATGTTTGTTTGTTTTTTTTGTCTTTTTATCCTCATTACAAATGATCAGAAAAGAGGAAACCAACAATAAAACAGGAGAAAGTACAAAATTATTACTATAATACTATGCTATATAGTAGTAAAACGCATGTGACCAGCAGCCTACTTTTTGATCAGTTCATCAGTAATATTCAGGAAATAATAGATATTTAATGGTTGTTTGAACTCATTTGCATGTTTTTTTTATTATGTCTTTATCATTACAAATGATCAGGAAAAGAGGAAACAGTAAAACAGGAGAAAGTACTAAATTATTACTATATTACTGTGCCATAGTAAAATACATGTGCCTATTTTTTGACCAGTTGGTCAAGCTATTTGCCCAATCAGGTATCTAAGTGACCGTTTATAGTTCTTGAGAGTATGGTACCTCTTTTTGCATGGCACAGCGCACAGACCTAACATTACCCAACTCTGATTGCAGCTGTACTGTCTGCCGGCGGCACTTTGAGCGCGCACGATTAGAAAAAAAGATGCAATTTGGAGCGATCATCAGCAACGCAGAGCCTCTCCTATCGACACTAAGACCACGTCCACCCCTGCCCCCCCTATCCCCGTTGGGCAAAGGGCCGAAATTATCACTTGATTGTGCTTTGTGAACACTCGCCATGCCCAGCGGCACCATTGTGCATCAGAGATGTACCGGAAGAAGTGTGAATATTCCCATTTCCAAACCGCAAATATTCCCCTTCAGAGTCAGAATCGGCGAATAACATTTGCAACACATCCTCACAACTTTTTATTAGTCATTTGGTGATTTTCTCTCACAAATCTCACAATTTACTCACGCTATGAACTGAACTGCTTCAATGGCACAATAGCTCATTTGCCCTGCTATTTCCTCGAACACTTTTGGGCTAGAATCGAAGTACTACATGTCTGCCATTTGAATACGAATGCGATATTACACCATAGTAGGAACTACAGTCTATTTCATGAAGTCTGACTTCTGTTCGCAATTTTGCGACTTTGACACTTAGAGGGTTAACCTTCTAATTTGCATATTTGCAGTGTCAATGTCACTGATTGGACGAACAGCAGGCAACGTTTACACAGCGTCACCGCTTATGTCTTTAGATAAGCAAAGATTGAGGGACAGCTGCTCATAGCTGTACAGGCAGGAATAGCCATTTTTAAATAAATTCAGTAACAGAGCTACTGCAAGCAATTTAGGGCTGGAAATCCATTTATCCTTTGCTGAAACTTCTGCGTCTTCATGAAGAGTGCAGTTCATGGTTGCTTAGCAATGGCAGATGCCATGGGAGCGCAAGCTCAAAAATCTTCACTCTGTGACTGAATTCAAGATTTCCTCATCGGCAGACCTCAAGTGGTGAAAATGGTCCAATTCACCTCCAACTCCATCACCCTGAACATAGGAGCCCCACAGGGCTGTGTCCTGAGTCCCCTGCTCTACTCTCTCTACACACACGACTGCGTGTCCTCTCACAGCTCCACTTCTATTGTTACATTTGCTGATGATACTGTGGTTCTGGGCCTCATTTCCAACAATTATGAGACCGCAAACTTGGATGAGGTAGAGAGACTTACATCATGGTGCCAGGACAACTGTCTCTCTCTGAACATGAGCAAAACTAAAGAGCTGATTGTGGACTTCAGGAAGAGACAGCAGCAGCCCTACACTACACTTATGATCAGTGGGACCCCTGTGGGGAGGGTGAGCAACTTCAAGTACCTCGGTGTAAACATCTCAGAGGACCTGACTTGGACTGCACACATTCAAACTCAGGTCAAGAAAGCCAGGCAAAGACTGTACCATCTGTGACAGCTGAGGAAATTCAGGGTCTCACCAGCAATCCTGAAAACTTTCTATTCAGGGGCCATAGGAAGTGTAATGACTCCGTGCATCTCAGTGTGGTATGGTAACGTCTTAAATCAGGACTGCAAAGCTCTGCAGAGAGTTGTGCGCTTGGCTGAGCACATCTCACGGTCTGCTCTCCCCTCTCTGCATTACATCTACCTCAAACGCTGCAAAACCAGAGCTGATAAAATAATCAAGGACTCAAATCACCCCGGTAACCGTCTTTTCTTTCTACTGCCATCTGGCAAGCGCTTCAGGAGTATGATGGCAAAAACTGAGACTTAGCTTCTTCCCTCAGACCATCAGGCTCCTAACTCAAACTCGGTTTAATAACATTTACAGGACTCAATTTAATAAACTGTACAATTTTCACTATTCTGCATCATCTGCATTGCTGCTATGTGTATAAACCCGGTATAACTTGTTTACATCCCTGTTTATATTATTATTTATTAAGTCCACAGTATAGTGTATTGCACATTTTATTTTATAGCACATTTTACTCTTTATTTGATTTTTTTGATTTTTTTACCTATATTTATATATAGTTTCTTGTGTTGTGTTAAAACGTATTTTGCACTGTCCATTGAGTGGACCTGACCTGATTTACATTTCACTACGGATTATATTCTGTATAATTGAGTATGTGACGAAAAAAAGAACCTTGAACCTTGAGCTACAGAGCACTTTGGAAAGAAGGAGAAAGCACCGGGCTTAGTGTTTTTTAGGCGCGACATATGAACAGCCTCATGAGATGCACAAAGGCAAGAACACAAAGACAAAATTACAAAAGAAAGAAAACAAGGAGCAAAGTATGTGAATATTTCTTTTAATTTATTTTCGTCTTTTGATATTTCCTCTCACCGGCTGCAGTTTACAAGACATGGCATGAGCCTCGCTGCTCAATGTCTGATTGGCTGTCTGTTGCCAAGCGTCCAGCAGCAACAAGCAAACACCGCTCCATTTTACTCTGAACGAACTTAGCACCACAAACGCGGTGCTAACCCTGCTCCAGAGCTTCAGGTGTGTTTATTTTGGGTTGGAGCTAAATTCTGCTGGACACTGGCCCTCCAGGACCGAGTTTGGACAGACCTGGTGTAAATAGACACCCCAAAAGTGTAAATTGGACAAATTGGTGTTTTAGTCTTTTGTTTTAAAGTGAATGAATCATGACAGTAAACCAAGTAAAAAAATATAAAAATCTGTTTTGTTGGCATTTGTATAATCCTTAAATACTATTTTTGGAATCTCTTTTTGGAAAATTGGATTGTTAACGGAAGTTTTATAAATGAAATAAACATTTATTTTAATTTGATAAACTCTGAGAAATGACTCAGTGGCATAACAATGTAACTGATTCTGAAGAAAACTGATTGGTGGACAGATTCAAAGGAATCAATTCACTGAGATGAATCAAAATACATTTCAACACACACTCCTGTTTTAAGTCCCTCCCACATCTGATTTTACTTGCAAATACAACAATATATATATTTTTTGCTTTTCATATACAGATAATAACTCCGCTGCACATCCCTAGTAGCCAAGTGTAAAAATAGCTAAATTAATGAATAGCACAATACATTCCTAAATAGAGAATTATTTAATCCTAGTCAGTTTCAAAAGCTCTGAGTTCTAAACTGCACAAAATGAAGTGTTGTTCGGTTCCAGCCATTGATTTATAGCTGTGCTAGTGTAACCGAATATTTCTGTGGTCTGCGTTGTGTTGAGTATCGGTAAATAACAACAGGAGAGCGCTGGATTGGGTCTGCATAGAGAATATATTTTTATATAGACAGATCGGCACAACAGCTTCAGCTCACACATCAGTAACACTCTTCCGTTCAGGAGAGAGAAGGAAAAGAAAGAAAAGAGCAAACAACAACACTCTGTACACGTCAACTTATAAAAGAAGTACGTATTAAACACGACAATATTGATGTTAAAACAACATAAAAACACAAAAATGTTTGTCAATGCATACCTGCATAGAGAATATATTTTTATATAGACTGATCGTCACAACAGCTTCAGCTCACACATCAGTAACGCTGTCAACAAAAATTAACATCCCATAGTAAACTAATTCACGTCAGTGAAACATGTTATATGATCTTACATCTGTAGGTAACGGAAAAAAAACTAATAAAAACAACTTAAACATTGTTTATTTTTGTGTGTGACTTATTTTCAACCAATGCTAACTATTAATCTGAAGCATGGAGTACAGCATACCTCTTCCGTTCAGGAGAGAGAAGGAAAAGACCGTTAAAAGAACAATACAACAGATATGGCTACCTGGACTGAACCATTTTGTTGTTAACGGAGAGGGGGGGAAAGGTGAAACCATCACCTCCTTACAGACCCTTTTTAATGTATTTTACAAAAACTGATTTAAACAATTATAGATCAGCATTGAATGCATAAACAGGAAAATCTAGTGAAATAAAACAATCTTAACCTCGTTACACTAGCATGATGTGTATTAGTTGACTCTCAGTGCACGGACATTGAGCTGTTCACTTTGCTTAGTTCCCTGCAAGAATTGATCCAAAAGCTATTAAATCTGCCATGCTTTTTGCCCTGTACTCCAAAATAGTTTAAGGATTTCACTTATGAATGGAACAAGCCATGGCAATGCTGGCTTATGGTACAGAGAAAAGACCTCACATCTTAATGCCCACTGGAGTGCATTATAACTATTGCCATGGCACTTAATGTGTATTTTTTTGCGGCATATCCCTAAATCACTGTGAGATGAAACAGTGCAGAGCACCAATTGTGGTACACTACATTTACACTACAACATTGTCTTTTTACTTATGTTAAGACAAAGGTCTGTCTCGACTCTAGCAGCTGCACACAAGCAAGGCAATTTATACTGTTTATGTGGGATGTTTATGTATAAATTTGTGTGTGTTCAGGGTTGAATTTGTTCAGTGGGATCCTAATTCAGTTTGGAGAACAGTTTGCATAACAAAACAGCAAACACTACCTGCATTGTAAGCTGGCCTGTGTGAGCGGTTTGTGTGTGTGGAAAGTGCATTATAGTGGGGGTGGGTGATTAGATTTATCTCCCATTATTAGGATACAGTAATAGACTGGTTTGTCTTTTTCTAGTCCATTCACCTGCAGGCGGTGGTAGAAAGATAGTTTCTTCCTTCACCTAATCGGTCTATGCCCTGCTGGTGATGGACGATTTTTCCTCTGGGTTCGTGAATTGCTTTCATCGTTACACGACACGGCGGATGAAATGTATGTTTTTTTATGTACTGGTCATTCAAATCTTGAGGATTAAACACGGATATGGACAGTTTAACCTCAAACAAAGAGTGTGGTCTTGGCAGACGGGTGATAGATGATAAACAATTTAAAGTATTTTGAAACACACAATTAAATGTGTGTGCTGTGTTTTTACTTTCAGAATTTTGTAATAAATAGTGTTTAATTTGCATAAAACAGGGACATTCCGACTTAATTAGAAAAAGGAAAAAGAAAAAAACCTCAAACTGATATATGGCTTGACAAAAAGATGCAAACACAGACAGAGAGAGAGAGACTGTTAGAAAATCATACAAATAGACGGACAAACAGATATACAGATAGATAGATAGATAGATAGATATAAGGGGTGTAATGATCCATTGCCATGCATAACATATCGATAACCTTATTTTGGCACTGTCCACATTTTCATGCAATGCCCGTCTATGCATCACTGCCTGCATTTTTGTGCAAACTCACCTGTTAGGACTCAATAGCCCAATTTCATACATACAGAGTTTATGGAAAAGTACTGGTAAATGGTAATGTAAACTGGTAAATTAGATCATGTGTGAACAGGACCTTTTAAAAAATAATACCGGTAAATCAATTCTAACAATTTACCGGTGTAAGAATCTATAGTCTGCCTCAACCCAGCTTCCACTCCACAATATGTTTGATCATGCTCATTTCCCAAAATGCTATATTCGGTGTAAGGCAGTAGATGTGATGCTTATTTTGGGCCAAGAGCATCAAAGAGGGCTACTGTAAGGATCTATAGTCTGACTCGACCCAGCTTCCACTCCACAATATGTTTGATCATGCTAATTTCCCAAAATGGCTTAATTATTTAAGAGAAGAAGAAAGTCAACAGTTATGTTGTTTGTAGACCATTTGGGATGATCAGATCCTGAGCAAATTGTGACCAATTGTAGAATTGAGAGCAGGCGTGGGACACTGATAAAGGGGTGTCGGAACTTAATTAACATACAGACTACAGCTGTTACGACAGGAGCAACATAATTTACATAAAGGGTAGTAAACTGAAAATATATAAAAGGTTTGAACTTAGGATGTTCTAGGTTAATTCCAATTTAGTTGAACCCAAGGTACAACATGTACTTTGTCACTGCTATGCTGTAATAAACAGCTTCATCAAGATCTTCAACGTCCTCATCACTTTTTGTTACATTGGCGAGCCAGCCAGGAGGGTTTTCAAAAAAAAAAAAAAAAGTACGAAAAACGCTTGCTTTCTTCTATGTTGTTTTGGTCAGGGAACCCCCTCATTTAAAAAAAACCCCGATAAAATAAAGTTTTAGGACAGAAGACAGTCTGGTTTAGTCAGTGTAAGCAGGAGTTCTTAAGCCTATTCTGTATTTATTTTTTTTTACAAAAAATAGGCAAAAAATTGTTTATTTGAATTCTGGCGCTCTCTCGCGAGGGCTGATGGGGGCGGAACTTAGCGATTGGCTTTTTAGACAAAATAAACCTTTTTTGTTTTAAACATTTTATATATGTGTATGTGTTTTGTGGGAAATGTGGCTGTATCTGTATGATTAGCATCTGTGTGGCTGATAATCAGCTGTGATTACAATGACTGAATGAGGGCAGTATAAATGCCGTTCGGCCATTATGGACTATATGGCCCATATCTGTATGATTATCATCTGTAATACCCCGCACATCAGTGTGTGATACTGACTATTGTAGTGCCATTGAGAGAGGAAACAAAACAAATAATTTCAACACAGCACATTCCTAAGAACTGCCCTAAAATATCCTTATCTCAGGAGATTTCAGAAAGCCAGGATAAATTTTAGAAGAACATCTGGGATGTATTCAAGAATAGGAGCTCACTGTTGGTTCTTATCACTCAACCATAATTCAACTGAAACAGGACAAATTAACTCTCTATCTGGAAATGGTCCGGGATGACCATTTAATGCATAATTATATAATACAAGACTGTTTTACGATCAGACTCTGAGCTGAGAAGCTCTGCAGATGCACACCCAAAGTGACTTCCTGACCCTGGACACCTCCTGTTTCTCTGTTGCATCCCAAGGAAATGCGTGCTCTCTCTCGTTCTTGTGCAGACAAAGAACGAGCAAACTGTTATGGACTTTATGCTAAAAAGACAATTAATAATTCCTGCTGCTATTAGAGCATTATTCTCAAGAGACAATATATATTAAGGTTGCATTTTATGTCTTCTATAAGCTTGATGTGTGATTTCTAATCTTTAATCTGAACCCTTTTTATGTTTTAGCAGGAAAATCTATGAACGTGTGTGAAATATGTTGAATTTGATTTCTCATGAATGGTCATGATTAATGCAATCATTTGGTGTGAATTATATGTCGATGCTCAGCATCGTCCGAATTATGAATACTTGTATAAGTTATTAGAGGTATTTTCCTTCATGTGATAAATTGACTATCAGATAATGTAGGTACAGCAAGGGGCCGTGTGGGGCGGAGCTCCACCCCACAATAACAATCTGATCGGGACAGCCGCCCGTAGACCCAAATCGGGCTGTTTAAAATGGACACAAAAGCTTTGCTGATTAGCTTAAGCTTATCGCGCACTCTCTTGCCCGCTGCTCGCTGGAACTTCGGATTCGTCATTTAATCGCACTCGATCACTGCCTTTACCATCAGGCTGACAAACCTAAAGAACTCAAAGACTTCAACAAAGGTCTCACTGAAAAACTTTAACGCCTGAAGCCGTAAAGAACTCTAAAAGAAGTTTCATAACAGCGTCATCACGTCACAAATGAACTAGGCAACCGCCAATCACAAGAGGGTTTCCCCAGTAACATCACGCAACCAGCAGCCCGAGGTTTCCAGGAAACACGCGGAAAGGCCAGATCGGCTGACAACTCAACTGAAAGCAAGTAGACCAAACAAATCTCTATTATTGCTGATGAATTGATCTGTGAACTGAACTTTGGAATTTAACTTCCTCTGGTGAAGTTACGAGATAGCAAAAGAGTTTTAGCCGTAAAACTCTTCAAACCGCAAAACTCCTTATGTGTGTGCGTATGTATGTGCATATGTTTATGTGTTTATATGTGTTTTAGTACATTTAATGTTGTATTGTAGAATAACAGTTTGCAATTAAACCTTGTTTCATTTATAAAGAATGATGTCTCGGGCTGTGTGATTTTCAAGTTTTAAACTATTTGCAAAAGACCTAGCTCAAATTGATTAAGTACTAATTTAGTTTGCTTTATTGTTGGCCACGAAGCAAGATAAAACAATTGTTAAAGTTATATTGATGTTAATGGTCGCTGGACGAGTCGTTAATAAAGTATAAATCATAGGTTAAAGATTAATATCACTTCAATCAAAGCAATATTGAATCTTTAATAAATGATTCCCCAAAGCTGAAATAATAGCTTCATAAATTCATTACACTATTAACACCAATCAGTGTGAATGTCTGGCCATATCAGTGTATGTCTGGCAATCGGAATTTGTACGTGAGTATGTACTAAATACAAAGCTATTTTTTTCTTTTTATTACTCAAATTATTCTTATTGTATGTTTTGTGGTCAAATAAATCACTTATATGATGTCTAAGATTCTGTCTATGTAATTGTATAATTGAAAAACATACAGTGGTATGTATAATTAGAGAAAGCAGACGACCCCTATGAGTGGGCTATGTCTCAAATCAAAAATTGTCCCAAATTGCCAAAAAAGAGGGAAAAGTTGCAAATGCACTTCAAGCTGAATAGTGAATAGAGAAAGAAAACACACATGTATCAGTATTGGATCGGTGCTGTCAGTTGTGAAAGCAGACTAATAACAAACCTGTCAAAGAAAACAAAATATCTCACTGCTCTTGACTGATCAACTTAATGGATTAATCTATATTCATTTAATTTATACAGTGAAGACTATGCAGTGTTATTTTGCATATAATTATTACATATATGTATCTGACATTTTATTTTAGACCTACCAAAAAAAAACAAAAAAACACTGTTTATTTAATTTTTTATTTGTGTCTTTGTTCTATTGAATGTATTTGTTTCTATTACTTGTAATTTGGTTATCTGTAGAACAGATTTTTCGCTGTGAGCCCATAGTAGCAACCCATAGAAGAGAGTCTTACAAATAAGTTTTAATAGTTTTATTTTTGTGATTTATTTTATATACATTTTTCTACATTAATGTACATTTTTTCTACAACTGTAGTACCTTGTTTTTTGTATTTCTTTTCCTAATGAGGATTTACACTATTTTACACACTGAACATTTTAGCACAGAAGCTTGAAAGCTTTTCTTAACTTGTCATTAGATTACAGATTTTATGTTGTTGTTTTTTTTGTGACCCTGGAGCACAAAACCAGTCATAAGTAGCACAGATAAATTTGTAGCCAACAATACATTGTATGGGTCAAAATTATATATTTGTATTTTATGCCAAAACTCATTAGGATATTAAATAAATATCATATACATGAAGATATTTTGTAAATGTCCTACAGTAAACAAATAAAAATGTAATATTTGATTAGTCATATGCATTGCTAAGGACTTCATTTGGACAACTTTAACCCTTATATTATGTTCCGGGTCAATTTGACCCATTTTGATTTTCAAGATGTCGGAAATACCAGTTAATCTCTTGATATTCTGTGACTTTTTCTCATTTAGGGCCATGAACATGTATGCAAAGTTACGTTACACTGATGTGTTTTGAAGTGCACACAAATCATTTTCTGACGATTTTGATGTTCACGTGTCAATTTGACCCACATTTAGATTTTCTTTCAAGGCAACTGTATAGACCCAAATTAAATATATTTATTGGATATATGTTGCTATTTTGGTGTTTTACTACTCTGGAAATGGAAACAATTGCATTTTCTCATTATTTTCAATGCTAAAAAAGACTTTCTCAGACTCAGATGGTAAAAGTGAGCTATCATTTCTATTTTCAATGTATATGAAATATTATTAACCTTTTATTTTTCGTCCAGAAATTTTGTAACTTTTTCTCATTTAGGGCAATGAACGTGTATGCAAAGTCACGATACACTGATGTGTTTTGAAGTGCACACAAATCATTTTTTGACGATTTTGATGTTCACGGGTCAATTTGACCCACATTTAGATTTTCTTTCAAGGCAATTGTACAGACCCAAATTAAATATATTTATTGGATATATGTTGCTATTTTGGTGTTTTACTACCTTGGAAATGGAAACAATTGCATTTTCTCATTATTTTCAATGCTAAAAAATACTTTATCAGACTCAGATGGTAAAAGTGAGCTATCATTTCTATTTTCAATGTATATGAAATACTAATAACCTTTTATTTTTCTTCCAGACATTTTGTAACTTTTTCTCATTTAGGGCCATGAACATGTATGCAAAGTCACGATACACTGATGTGTTTTGAAGTGCACACAAATCATTTTTCTGACGATTTTGACGTTCACGGCTCATTTTGACCCACATTTTGTTTTTCTTTCAAGGCAACTGTACAGACCCAAATTAAATATATGTATTGGATAGATGTTGCTATTTTGGTGTTTTACTACCCTGGAAATGGAAAAATTGCATTTTCTCATTATTTTCAATGCTAAAAAAGTGTTTCTCAGACTCAGATGGTAAAAGTGAGCTATCATTTCTATTTTCAATGTATATGAAATACTATTAACCTTTTATTTTTCTTCCAAACCTTTTGTAACTTTTTCTCATTTAGGGCCATGAACATGTATGCAAAGTCACGATACACTGATGTGTTTTAAAGTGCACACAAATCATTTTTCTGACAATTTTGATGTTCACGGCTCAATTTGACCCACATTTAGTTTTTCATTCAAGGCAACTGTACGGACCCAAATTAAATATATGTATTGGATATATGTTGCTATTTTGGTGTTTTACTACCCTGGAAATGGAAAAATTGCATTTTCTCATTATTTTCAATGCTAAAAAAGACTTTCTCAGACTCAGATGGTAAAAGTGAGCTATCATTTCTATTTTCAATGTATATGAAATATTATTAACCTTTTATTTTTCGTCCAGAAATTTTGTAACTTTTTCTCATTTAGGGCAATGAACGTGTATGCAAAGTCACGATACACTGATGTGTTTTGAAGTGCACACAAATCATTTTTTGACGATTTTGATGTTCACGGGTCAATTTGACCCACATTTAGATTTTCTTTCAAGGCAATTGTACAGACCCAAATTAAATATATTTATTGGATATATGTTGCTATTTTGGTGTTTTACTACCTTGGAAATGGAAACAATTGCATTTTCTCATTATTTTCAATGCTAAAAAATACTTTATCAGACTCAGATGGTAAAAGTGAGCTATCATTTCTATTTTCAATGTATATGAAATACTAATAACCTTTTATTTTTCTTCCAGACATTTTGTAACTTTTTCTCATTTAGGGCCATGAACATGTATGCAAAGTCACGATACACTGATGTGTTTTGAAGTGCACACAAATCATTTTTCTGACGATTTTGACGTTCACGGCTCATTTTGACCCACATTTTGTTTTTCTTTCAAGGCAACTGTACAGACCCAAATTAAATATATGTATTGGATAGATGTTGCTATTTTGGTGTTTTACTACCCTGGAAATGGAAAAATTGCATTTTCTCATTATTTTCAATGCTAAAAAAGACTTTCTCAGACTCAGATGGTAAAAGTGAGCTATCATTTCTATTTTCAATGTATATGAAATACTATTAACCTTTTATTTTTCTTCCAAACCTTTTGTAACTTTTTCTCATTTAGGGCCATGAACGTGTATGCAAAGTCACGATACACTGATGTGTTTTGAAGTGCACACAAATCATTTTTCTGAAGATTTTGATGTTCACGGCTCAATTTGACACACTTTTTTTGGTTTCAAGGCAAATGTACAGACCCAAATTACCCTGGAAATGAAACAAAAATAGCTTTTTCTAATTTTCAATGCAAAAAAAAAGAGTTTCTCAGACTCAGATGTTAAAAGTGATCTATCATTTCTATTTTCAATGTATATGAAATACTATTAATCGTATCCTTTTCTTCCAGAAATGTTGTAACTTTTTCTCATTTAGGACCATGAACATGTATGCAAAGTCATGATACACTAATGTGTTTTGAAGTGCACAAATAATTTTCTGACGATTTTGATGTACGCAGGTAAATTTGACCCACTTTTTTTTTCATTCCATGGCAACTGTACAGACCCAAATTAAAGATATTTTTTGGATATATGTTGCTATTTTGGTATTTTACTATAATGGAAAGGGAAAAAAATGTGCTGGGAATTTTCAGTGCTGAAAAAGACTTAAACGTGAGCTATAATTTCAATTTTCAATGTATATGAAATACTATTTAACTCATCTTTTTCTTCCAGAAATTGTTGTTACTTTTTCTAACTTAGGGCCATCCACATGTCTAAATAAGTTGTGTTCCAAATTTAAAGTTTATATAAAATAAAATTGAGGTTATACAAAAAAAGCCACCGGGTGCCATTTTAACTCCACTAATTCATTGATTTTTAATGCAATTTTTCTGTCACAAATGTATATATTTTTTTCCTCAATATTACTTCGATCTCAAAATATGGAATCTTGAGACTCGGACCTCTTCAACGATATGTATTTTGTCAAGATTATAAAAAAAGTTTTGAATCTAAAAGACTACATTTTGTAAAATGACACCCCACACTAAGGGGGATGAGCCCGCTAAAAGATTTTAGAGTACCATTTCCATGTTAATGCAATGTGCGATTTCAAAATAGTTTTCACAGGATAAATTTTGAGGTTTTATGCTTTAAAATGATATATAATTTATGATGATTACTAAAACATGTTATAGGAAAAAAGGAAACATTTACATTTCATGCATTTAGCAGACGCTTTTATCCAAAGCGACTTACAGTACATTCAGGTTATACATGTTTTGTCAGTATGTGTGTTCCCTGGGAATTGACGCAATGCTCTACCACTGAGCCACAGGAACATTTCGAAAAATAATTATTGTGACAGAGGTCAGAACTCCTATTATTATGTAGTATATATTTTGAGTTACACTCTTATAATAAATTAATCTATTACTGTTCCTACATAATTTGTTACAAAAAAAACTGTGATACAATATCTATTTAGGAGTCTTAGACCTTTCCAACGATATATAGTTTGTCATTATTAGATTAGGATTTAACTGTAATATAGTAGTAAAGTACAGTAGTAAACTTCTACTAGCGGGACGGTAACATTTAAGGGGTTAAAGAAATATGGTTAAACACATTTTAATATAAAAAATCATACTTTTTTATATTAATTGTTTGCACTGTGAGACAAATAGTGATATTAAAATGTTTCTGTTCATAACTTTCCTTCTTGTTTTTAAATAATGTGATATTTAGGGAATTGTTTGAAGTCAATCAGGGTCAATTTGAACCACGCCATCAAAAATCGTACTCAGAAATCGAACACAATACAAGTTAAAGACGATTTTCTCAATATTTGGATTTCTTTTCACCCTCAGATTACATATATTCAAATAATTATATATCTGCCAAATATGGTCATATCCTAACAAACCATACATAAATGGAAAGCTTATTTATTCAGCTTTATTCAGTTGGTTTATGAATCTTTAAGAAAAAAAGTATAGGCCTATATTTGTTGTGAATGTCCCAGTACAGGAAATGGAACAATTCAGATACATTTTCATGTTATATAATGTGGTTGCATTATTGCAATAAAAATGTAGATGTCTGATTCAAATAGGTACATAAAATATCATAATATCAATAAATCAGTCGATATATTCCTGAATCGAATTATATTATCGTGTCGGTATCAGCAAATATTGTATCCCTAGGTATGAGAATACATATCATATCGTACTATGACAAACTCTCAGATTTGCACCCATACTATCTATCTATCTATATTTTTTCATGAGCTGAACTCAAAGATCTAAGGCTTTCTCTATTTACACAAAAGGCCTATTTCTCTCAAATATTGTTCACAAATCTGTCTAAATCTGTGTTAATGAGCACTTCTCCTTTGTCGAGATAATCCATCCACCTCACAGGTGTGGCAAATCAAGATGCTGATTAGACAGCATGATTGTTGCACAGGTGGTCACAATAAAAGACCACGCTAAAATGTGCAGTTTTATCATACAGCACAATACCACAGATTTGAGGGAGAGTGCATTTAGAATGCCTACTGCAAGAATGTCCACCAGAGCGGTTGCCTTTGAATTAAACGTTCATTTAAATGTTCATAAGCCGTCTCCAAAGGCGTTTCAGAGAATTTGGCAGTAATTCCAACCGGCCTCACAACCGTAGACCACGTGTAAACACACCAGATCATCTGAGACCAGCCACCCGGACAGCTGCAGAAATATTCTGTTTGTATAACCAAATAATTTCTGCACAAACTGTCAGAAAACGTCTCATCTGCATGCTCGCCATCCTCATCGGGGTCTCGACCTGACTGCAGTTAGTTGTCGTAACCAACTTGAGTGGGCTAATGCTCAAATTAGATGGTGTCTGGCACTTTGTAGAGGTGTTCTCTTCACGGATGAATCCCGGTTTTCACTATACAGGGCAGATGGCAGACAGCGTGTGTGGCATCGTGTGAGTGAGCGATTTGCTGATGTCAACATTGTGGATCGAGTGGCCCATGGTGGCAAACGGTAGTTATTACATTTGAAACATTTAAAAATGAAAGTTAAAAAGGTTTATTACAATGCAGCTAGTCAAGCTAGTAGGCCACACCCTTGAGTAATAATTCACGAAAAAAAAAACTGTTTTCGTTGTTACACATTTTCAGGACAAAATATCTAATACTGCCAGCCTGTCAGAGTTGGGAAATTCAATGTTAGTCATGTTTTATTCAAAAAGCTTTGGTCAAAAACTGGCAATATTGGAACAGCTACTTTTATTTATGTATGGAATGCAAATCTAGGTGTGTTAGATATTTGACGAGGACTGTCTAAGTGAATAATTACTGTCCTTTGCGTGTCTCTTTCAACAGTCCAATTTAATCTACTTACACACACACCATATCTATTTCATTCATCTGCTAGCAAACCGAAGTACTAATTGGTATTAAAATTTTGTGTGGCTCCTGTGTGGCTCAGTGGTAGAGCATTGTGTCAGCAGCGCAAAAGGTTGTGGGTTCGATTCCCAGGGAACACACATACTGACAAAAACATGTATAGTTGTTTTGGATAAAAGCGTCTGCTTAATGCATAAATGTAAAATGCACAAGCTTAGACGGTGGGAATATTTTGGCATATTATAGGAAAGCAGGATCTTGTCTAGTCCACCGGTAATGAGGTTGGATATTCAGCATAGCTAATGTACTCTTAAATGCTAATTCTGCCCACTGCTTGGCCGCGGCACTAAAAGCGGCTCTCACAAACGGCTGGGACTTGATTAAAATCTGTGTGCTGCCCCGCCGGCCCTCGCCAGATGAGGGTGAATATGAATGAGTGAGGTTTGTCCTAGTGCAGCCGCGGTCTCTGTCCTTGCCTTCACGCCGCGTGTGAACGGAATGGAGATGAGAGCGAGGACGGGAGAGGTGGAAGACATGCTGGGCAGATGGAAAAAAGAATGGATGCAACACATTCGTCTGTGTTTGAATCAACGTCTTGAATCACGTTCGAAAGCGCTCATCTCTTCAGCGACTACGTGCGCTTTCAAAATTTTTATTTTCAAGCAAGAGACTGTACGACATTCACGTTACATGATTTTAACATGGAGAGGGTGACAGCGCATTGCATTTAAATAAATTAGCATTCATGTTTTCATAACCTCTGGCCAAACTAAAATAAAAAATAGAAACATATTTGAGAGCAAGGGGGCCCCCTATTGTTTTGGGGGCCCTACACAGCTTGCATATTCTGCGTACAGGGAGGATTGGCTTTGAATCAAATAATTTTTTTTTTAATTTATTCCAAACGCGTGGTCTACTTTTCTCTGGGCAATGAGTGATGCCCATTCACCAATGATTCATTCGCTTGAGTCCATTCTGTACAAAGGCTTGATCAAACCAGTTAGCAAACCAGTGAATCGAATATCAGTTTGAATGATTCGTTCAGTTCCCTGCCGCAAGCGCCGAGTCATCTGAAGTGGTTCTCACTCAGAGCTGTAACAAAGTTTAAAAACATCAAGAACGTTGAGCATGGCGGCACACAACCTGTTCCATGAGGAATGCCTTTGCCTGGACACAATTAATACTGATATTTTCACAATATTTACACTTGTAGAAATATAGGCTACATTTGTACATTTTGCAGAACAGACGGAAGAAGATCCGTCAATGTGCATTGTTTCGTCATGTTCAGATGTTCGGTAGCCAGTCATGTGAAGAGTTTTCACTCTTCTCTGTGCCAGAGTGGATTTCATGCTTTACCCAATCTGTGTATCCCAGGTATTCATCACAAACTGCGAACACATCTGCATGCTTCATGAGTAGTACACCAAGCTTTTCTTGCTGTTCCGGAATACCTCCTATATGCAGCCTACTTAACAGATTACTTGGATCAGAATCGGACATTGGTTTGTCTCTCTGATCAATTCTCACCTCCTTATGGTAAGCAGAGATGCGCTGGAATCTCACCTCACAAACGTCACTTTCAGCACACTGACAGTGGGTAAGCAGCCCAAGACGAACTTTAGGAGGCAGCCAAACATCTTCCTGGGAGAAGTTGACCACTTGAACTGGAAACACTTGGCTTTGGGGCGACACTAAGGTGGGCATGGGAATCAATCGGTCTGGTAATGGTGCGCTCCCTGGTTCCAGCAGTAGCCATCCACTGGTGTCAATGGCCCTCTTGTTTACTCTGGCATAGACTGTGGCTAGAGAGGATGCTGGTATATGGGTTTTGCCCTTACCACTAACTCTGGCTGACGACATTGTTTTTACCAGCTCAACTTCCTGTACACGATTGAAGGCTTCCCTCCACACAGAGTCCAGCTTCCCTCCTAAAGTTGTGTCAAACTCAGTCAGTGCAAACTCTCTGCATCTCTGGGTTATATTCATGCCTATGATACCAGGGGGGAGTTGGATCAACAGTGTCCCCATCTCTTACAATCAGAAACCGGCACTCTGGTATAGTTAGCCCCATCACTTGGATGTCCAATTCAACATAGCCCAAGTATGGCAGTGGTAGCTTGTTTGCGGCCATAATTCTTAACCACTTAGAGGTATAGTGAAGGTCCTTGTCTTCTCCATGGAGGTTTTCTTTGAAGAAACTTTCAGTTAGAGTACTCACATTACTTCCTGTGTCTAGCAGACATCTAACTGGAACACCCCCAATGTGAATATCCACTTCAGGGCACTTACCCACTGCCCGCTCCAGGAAACGTTCTTTTGTTAAGGTACTACATCTTGAGCCTTCTGGTTTTCCTCACATTGCTCGGCTCACAGCAATGGAGAGGCCCCGTTTCCCTTTTCCGCAGAACCTGTGGTGGCAATGGACTGGCTTTTGGAACTACGTGGTGCAGGACACTGTCTAGCTACATGTCTCCCCCCCCCCTTCACACCTTAAACAGATGGATTGGGCATCATCTGTATACTTGAGCTTGACTTTGGGCTTTCCATTCTGGCTGCCACTGGAATGGGCCTTTTGTACGGTGAGTTCACGAACTGCATTAGTGAGTTCTCCGATAGCTTTACCCTGCTGAGTGATCATTTTTACTACCTCTTGCAAGGCCACCGTTATGTCACTTTGTGCAGAACTGACTGGATTTTAATGTTCTGACATCTCCCCAGAACATGTACTCATGATATTTCGAGTCCTGGCCACATTAGCACCACGGGGTCTGTCTTCCACAAACCACATCATGGCCTCTTCGCGGACATCAAATAAGGTGGACTGAGGCTTTTCTCTGACAAGCTAGCGTAGTTCTCTACGCAAAGTTGTGTCTCTTATGCCTTCGATTAACTGATCTCTTAAAGCGAGATGGGGATCAGACACAGCACTGTAGGACTGTTGGAGAGCAGAACTCCGAAGCTGAGAGAGAGCATGAGAAAAGTCACGGAAGTCTTCTCTCGCTAACAGTTGGCGTGCATAAAAAGCATGCAACAACTGAGGTGTAGTGCGTTTCTCCCTAAAGGCCCCCGCAAGTATAAAAACAGATCACTGGGTTGTTTGGTCTCTCCCCCCATACGCAGTTTGACTTCATCTAGGGCTGTACCTCTTAAAAGGTGAAGTGAACACCCTCTTGCGTATCCGAAAGCTGGTTCCTTGCTTCCCCGCAGGCTTTCCAGGCACGCCACACTTCACGTCGTCGACCACTTTGGCACCGTTACTCGACCCCTCTTCACCACTACCGTTGTCTATGTCCCCCCTACTCTACCTGACTGTAAGAAATGTCCCAAAATTAGCAATGGAAACCCCACTCCTGGTACCAAAATCTCTGTAGCCCGGGATATGAATTTGTGACGCCGGACACAGGATGAATAATTTAACTGG
This sequence comes from Oxygymnocypris stewartii, assembly GCA_003573665.1. NCBI lineage: Eukaryota > Metazoa > Chordata > Actinopteri > Cypriniformes > Cyprinidae > Oxygymnocypris > Oxygymnocypris stewartii. The sequence goes on along the minus strand of QVTF01020890.1, from coordinate 157,307 downwards.
GGCCTTTTATTCCAGACTGCACATGGAACAGCGCAGCATTAAGTATGCAAATTTTGGGGACTGGGACAGAAAAATGAAAACTTAAATACAGCCACTGAGAGCAATAAAGCTTGATCGTCACATCAAATTGAGTGCACTTATTTTCCCACATTCACAATAACCAGCTAACTTAGACAACGGTAGTAGTCTTTCATGCTGGAAAACAAATAAACACATAGGTGTAACAGTTGTCAACAAATAAAAGTTGTCAAACCAAATGAGTCTACTCAAATTACATGGAAAGGAAATTAGAAGTTGCATTTTTGGGTATCCTTAATTGCACAATTTAACACCCAGTTAACCTTACATTAGTAAAGGAGTACTCATATGACTTCAAAAATGAAAGTGATGATTCAAACTTACAGCTCATCATCATTCTAGCACATGTACACATTAACACTGCCATATGCTGACTTGATTTCCCTCTGCGGACGATAAGGGACAAAATACAAAACTTTTCCTTAACATTTGGAACACATGACGGTAAAACAAAAATACCATTATACTTGTTCCAATGAAACACGAATGTACATGACTAAAACACTTTTACAAATCAGTGAAAGTGGATAAAACTCACTTTAATGCTTCACACTCACACCGGAAACACTCAGATGGTTTATAGAGCACTTTTCTCCCCTCTAAACAAAATAACTGTTTCAATAACACTGGTTTGCATTAAACTGTGCACAAATGAAGTTTGTAACAGTACACTGATACAGATTATATCATCAACACTTACGCTTTGGTGAGAACCGGTTAGCTTCCCCACACCGAACTGTTTGTCAGCAATCACTGTCGATATGCAAAATTACGCGGCCATCCAAATTCCCATCACACTGAGAACGAGTATATAACTCACTGTATGTGCATATTTCTCTCTATTTTGGGATTTAATGGACATTAATGACCTCGATCCTCCACTTCACGAGAAACATTCACCCTGCACTGATAACTCGTGCTGCTCATCCACGCTCTCGCGGCACTTTTCGACACTGACACAGCCGTGTTTCTTAATGGGCCAGCATTACATTATGGCAACAGATAAGAAAGACATGAAAACATGCTCTATGTGCAGTACATTCAAACCAGGGTGTGCACATAATCAGCCTTGTGCTTGACACTAACTTTTTAACCTGGTTACAATATCATAAATATATACACACATATATAAAATTCCTGTAAATACATAATTCATTCTGACATAATCTAGCTCAAATTAAAATAGATAACAAATACAAATCGATGACAGTAGTGTATGAGTAATCCTAAAAAATAACACTGAGCCAAACACACGTGCTAACAAAGAACAACCTACTTACACATAGTAAGAAAATGGTTATAAAACAGAAACAGAAGTGAATTAAGTAGTAGGAAAGAAATAAAAAGCGATACTTAAATCATTTGCCGGTGTCCCTGCCCAGTTGAGTCGCATGGTAGAGTCGATGGTCTTTACACTCTTTGGTCTTCACATAAGGAGGCCTTTCTCGCAACGGCTGCAGTGGTAAACTAAGCTTTTTTATACCTGTCTAACAAAATACTGATTGAATACAGCTGGACACACTTTCCTTATTTTTCCCACAACAAATGGCCAAGCAAGCGCAGACACTGACTAGCTATAACGAGACCAAACGCAATATCAGCACATCTCCACACAGTAAACAAAACAAGATATTGTCACTGGATTGTGAAAGACTTCGGGGAAAGTTGTGGCCTAATGGTTAGACTCATAATCGAAAGGTTGTGAGTTCGAGTCTTGGGCCGACAGGAATTGTAGATGGGGGAGTGAATGTCCAACTGAGGTGCCCTTGAGCAAGAATAATTATTAGAGCAACTGCTCTCCGGTCGCTGCAGCATAAATGGCTGCCCACTGCTCCGGGTGTGCACTTTGGATCGATTAAATCCAGAGCACGAATTCCGAGTATGGGTCACCATACTTGGTCGAATGTCAGGTCACTTTCACTTTTTTATGTTTTGGCAAATAAAATGCACATAACATAAATGCATAACAATATGAAAGGGTAGACATAATACACACACACATACACACACACACACACACACACACACACACACACACACACACAGACAAACACACAAAGAGAGAGTGAGAGAGAGAGAGATTCATGTAACAATTTGCAAAAACAGACAATTCAAAAGACATCAGACAACAACAAACTCTAACCTTTGACAAAAATATAGATTTCTAATACAGTTCAGAATGTTTAAATATAGTCACAAAATATATATCAGAAAATTACGAGGATAAGTTGAAACATTAACTTGAAATGGAACTAAAAATTAGTCCCTATTAGGGTTGGGAATCGAAAATTCTGGAATCGGATACTTGTAATAAATTAATATTTCGATTCCTCTTATCGATTCCTTTGCGCACCTTTTTATTTTTGTTCACCTGCCAATCTGCCAGGACCTTTCCCGCTGGCAAACTGCCAGGACCTTACACAGTAATATAAACATCAGTTTACAAGAGTTTACTAGTTGGGGAATCTTCATTTCCAGCAAAATCATCGACTTGATTGCACATATATTATTTAAACTGAACTGAGCTGGACAATGCCATCACTAAATTCAATAATGAAATGCATTCACCTGAAAATTGAGTGTTAAATCCTGTCATTTTACATTATTGACACAATTTGCCTATTTTGATACTGTGCAGTGCTTTGTTACAATTTGTATTGTTAAAAGCGCTATATAAATAAAGGTGACTTGACTTGACAAGATGGACCGAGGGAAGCGCTCAAAAGTGTGGCTACATTTTGTGAAGACCGAAGACAAAGCTAAGCGTAATTATTGTAATAAACTAATATGTTGCAAACAAGGCGTCATGACCAACATGACTAAGCATCTGCGGTTGGTTCACCGCGTCGTATTAAAAGAATGCACCGTGTTTGATTCATTGCACATCCCGAGTGCCGATTGCCCTTCATTAGCTGGCACTAGTACGTCAACAATAACACAAAATGTTGCGCATGAGACACCATTCTCACTCGCTTCGAAAGGAAAGCTCACACAAGAAAAAACTGAGGAGTGTCACAGGTCGATCACACTGTTAATTGTCAAAGGGTTGCACCCCTTTTCTGTTGTCGAATCACCATCGTTTAGGTAGGTTTTACATTAGAGGGAAATCATTTTTAAACCATTTTTACCATTTTGAACCAGCCTATTAGCAATGTTTGTTTATTCCTAGGGAGATGACAAGGGCGCTCAACCCGAAGTACACACCCCCTTCCAGGGTGTAACGAAGGGTCTGAGGCGTGTGGATCCAATTGCAGTAATATTTATTAAGCAGAGGCAGAATCAAACAGGCAATGGTCAGCGGGCAAAAAAAGGAATATCAGAGGCAGGGCAGAGACGTAAACAATGCCAGGCAGAAGTCGGGGTCACAGGCACAGGTTCAGAGTTCCAAGGTCGGGCAGCCTCTTCAACCCCAAGTGAAAGGTTTTTTTTCCACTGCTGGAGACACTATTTGCCCCAAAATATCTCGTATACTCCCAGAAAAGGCTGATATGTTGATTTTTCTGAATAAAAATTGTTAAGCACTGGTGATAACTGTAGCAAACCCCTACAAGCACTCTTAAAAACAAGTCCTATGCAATTTAGTTAGTTGAAACCAATAAGTGTTGTGTATTTTAATTAAACTTTAATTTAACTTTTTTGAACATGTGTAGCTGAGCAGCTCAGTTCTTATGTAGCCTAGTGCTGGTTTTTGTTTTTTGTTATTTGAGCTGAAACTAATGGCACAGAAAATAAACATGTTTGATATATACATTTTGACTTTTTGCTGTTGTTGTTTTATTTTTTAAAACACAATGTAATTAAATTACATTGAATCGAAACAGGGAATCAAAAAGATTCGAAATCGATAAGCAGAATCGGAATCGATAAAATTCAAACGATACCCAACCCTAGTCCCTATGGACCTCTGCTGGTTATGTGGTCATTGCACTTTCTTACTTTAACTATAATTTCTAAAGTTTTTCCTCTAACCTGGAGATGGAAGTATTATATTGCTAGCACATGGGCCGAAATCTAGAAACATTTTATATTTAATTGAGGTCATCATTTAAGGGATTTTTTCATTACATTTTTTTTCATAGAACGATTTATGGCGTAGTTGAATAATTGTGCAGTAAAAAGGTAAACAAAACTAATATCCACAAAAACACAGCATAAATGCATAGTTGAGAAGTATATATATATAAAAAAACGTTATATATAGTTTCACATATAAAACATTTATATTTCCTTATGCAATTGCTCTGTAAAAGGTTGGGGTCTATATGACTCCGAATAACTTAAGTGTCAAGTCTACTTGAGGAGTGATTAGGGCTTAAAAAAACAAAACAAATTAATAAAATAAAATACAAAAACTTGTTTGTATAATTGCAAAGAATATTCCTGATTTTCAAACATAATATCGTAAATGATCTCATGTGACTTGTGCAGTTGGTTTGACAAGAAACATATTAAAAATAATATTTAATATAAAAAAAATTAAAAAAAACTGAACAAAAACTTGATACAAGCAGAACGCACAAAAATTTACAGATGAGGTTGTAGGATGGATTTTGAAACAGTTTTTTACTTAGTAAATTGTTATAAAAAATACAAATAAATGTAAATTACAGTAATACATTGAATCAGACATTCAACATTCATCAAACACATTTTGAAGTAGAAAGACCAAAATAGTATTTTCTTAAATACTAATACTCTTTGTTTTATTTACAACAAACAAAATATTTGTTTTAGTATAAAACAGAATGTTACTTAATATTTGTAACAATTATATGTATTATTATTATAATTAATAAATAGGATTTCAAATTAACAATACTTTTTTAATTTTTTGGAGAATTTCTATTTATTTATGTTATGGTTATCCATATATTTCCAGTTCTGTTTTATTGAAAAACATAGTATTTTTTTCCAATTTTATCCACTATTTATATTGTTTTATTTTAAACTAAAGACATTGTATTTGTGTGTGTGTGTTTGTGTTTGTGTGTGTTGGATGTTACTGTCAATGCTGTTCCTTTTAAATAAAAGCTATTTGGTTTACAATTCTTTATCTTTATATTTTTAAGTATAGAACCGAATGTTATTTAACTTTTTTTTAAGACAGTTCTAATTAAGATCCTTACTTGTCCGCCTTGTCCACAGTACTTTTCAAATTAATAATTTAATCAGTATTTATATCGTTTTAACAGTTCAAACCAAATAAATGTCAAATGTTTTGCTGAAAGAGTGAGCATGTGCTATTTTAGTGGCATAAACACCAGTTGGTTTACACCTGGATTTTTTTTAAGACAGTTCAAAATAACATAACACAATATAATACACAATTATTTTCTAATTTTATTCAGTAGGGGAGAGTGGGGTAAAGTGAGACATTTTGTACATTTGCTCCCGTCTAAGCGAGCTAAAATGATATATCAGTAAAAATTACACATTTCTCATTAATTCAGGATGTTTCCTAGCAATGGAAATTATCAGAATGTATTCAGGACGAAGGTCAGTGAAAATATGAGTGTTTTTTAAAAAGTCGTCTTGTGTCTCACTTTACCCCAGCTTAGGGGTAAACTGAGGCAGACCAGAGAAATCAAGGGGGTAAAGTGAACCAGCTGGGGGTAAACTGATCCACTTACTATTTCCACTCTGAAACTACCATAACAACACATGTTGTAACAGTTAGAATCCTGACAGCTAGCTTGACAACCACACATTCCAGAACTAATGTCGGACTAGTAACAGAATCATGGGGATTGGTCAATTAAGCAATTTTTTTTTTCTTAATACTTGAAAGTAACTCTGAACAAAATCAAATACAACAGAATATCATTCAAAATGTTTTAATTAACATTCAAATGACAGATAGAACCAGTTAGATTAGAACACAGTCTGAGGGTCAGAACACAGGACCCTTAGACCCAGCTAGTGTCTGGGGGTCAGAGCAAAGGACAATCAGAACCAGCTAGAACAGCCTGGGACTCACTCTCTTAGACCCACCTGGATTAGAACACCAGCCTACTGTCATACTCTACAACTAGGCCTACTCTACATTCCAGCCCTGAAGGTTACAGGGAAAGATGAGGAGTTGCTCTCTCCGTGTGGTTCCTCCAGGCCTTTTAGGTTGAGGCAGCTTCTTCACCACATCACTTTTAGGAACATGTGCCACATCATTTTCTTTTATAGCAAATGTGGGTCTCTCCCACTCTTTCGTGTTTCCCTGGATTCTTCTGAGAAATTGTGCAAGTATTTCGTCATCCTCAACTTTCTTAACCATGCCAATGTAACGGACGCTCCTGTGTTTGGTTGCAAAGTTAACTATGACAAAGTCACCCACGGACAGATCTGTGTTTCCTTGATCACTTCTCTCATCCTCAGAGCTCTCTTCGTCAGACACATTATCAATTGAGACAGGGACATCACTCTCCTCAGAGCTGCTAACTATGATATTCTTTTTGGTTGCTTTCTTTTTCGGTTTTCCCTTTTCTTTGCTATTTTTTTGCTTTTTCCCTCCCAGTTTATTTTGTCTTTCTTTATAAGCGTTTTGAATTGCCTTGAATTGTTTTGAATTAGCATCAGCGAGTGCATTATCTGCTGCGGGTGGTTCATCTGCAGGTGGATCATCTGCAGGGGGTGGACCATCCGGATCATCTGCAGTGGCAGGCTGCAGCTCAGGGTTTGGCCGGTCTGACACCATGGATGGTGCAAACGCTTCATCAGGGAAAATGTATTGGTTATATGGGAAAATCCCAGAGGACCTAAATCCAGAAGTGATGTTGCGTGGTGTCACTGCTGACATGAAGGCCTCATTCACAAGTCCTGCAATCTGGTAGATCGAGACTGTTTTGCCAGGGTTAGATCTCATCCACCCATCAAGAGCTTGGCTGTATTGGGTCTTGAACGGGCCAAACACGGTCACGTCGAGAGGCTGCATGCGATGGGATGTGTGGGGTGGGAGGGTGAGCAGAACAATACCGTTGCTCTTCGCTATTTCTACTGCCTTGAGTGAGATGTGAGCCTTAAGATTATCCAGGATTAGCAGCATGGGACGGTCAGGGGTGCAGTTAGTATGCTGTATCAGGTGATCAGGGAACTCAGCCCAGGTGTCTTCATTCATCCATCCCGTTCTGGTGGAGGTACCTTTGGCTCCTGGAGGTGCTCCTATCATGAAGCAGTCCTTAAACTTAACTCTGGGAAAGATAAACATAGGAGGTGTGGCATTCCCAGCAGCATTCACTGCACACACCACAGTCACCAGTTCTCCTCTCTCAGCCGATGTGACAGAACCAACTTGCTTTTTTCCTTTCTCTGTCACAACCTGAATCAAATAGAAAGTTTAGAATCAATGGCATGTGCAATCAGTAGGCTAATACTGGTCTAAAGGTACATTGTAGTTCTTTTAAGTCCATTCATTTTTTTTTTCCAGTTCACAGGTTCACAACATTACTAATAGCATTAGTTTCAGCATTCTGTCAATAGCTAGCTGGTCATTATCACAAGCCACTCAGTATCAGTCTGGTGCTCTCTAGTGTATCATGTGTAGCTTAGGCTACCTGCTGTGGCTTTTGTACTGTAAAGACGCCTGTTTCATCCACATTGTAAATCATGTGTGGAGGGAATGTATGCCTGTTAAAGATGAGAGGCAAGGGAAGAACCTTATCAGAATCAAAACCAAATCTTACAGGTAAAGCCTCCATAAAACATTTGCAACTAAAGAATTCATTCTGTCACCTGTCCATCACTACAGCCAGATTGTCAAAGAACTCCCCGACTGTAGTTTTATTGAAGGCTGTAGCCCTTCCCAGGGATGTTGCCTCTGGAGTTCGGACAGAGAGATGGCGACGTGCTAGGAAGCTGCCAAACCAATCTTCAACTTGAGTAGACAATTCATTATTAGTAGGGCTGTCAAAAGATTAATCGCGTTTAATCGGTTCCAAAATTAAAGTTTGTGTTTACATAATATATGTGTGTGTACTGTGTATAATTTAGGGGTGGGCATAGATTAATTTTTTTAATCTAGATTAATCTAGATTAATTTTGGAATTAATCTAGATTAATCTAGATTGAAATGGCTCATTTGAATTCTGCCGAAGGCATTCAGAATATGTGTGCTACCCAAATAATGACTAAAAGTAAGTCTTTGAGAACGGGTTTCTCAAGCCAGGTGGCGCATTAGACGAGGGGCTCATCTCCTGTTTCCAGAATGCATCACAAACTGCTTGAGAAAGCTGTTCTACTATGATAATTGGTGATGAAAATAAACTATGTTCAATAAGATGTACTTGTGTTTACTAACTGTTTATTCAGTTAAACATGAATTTTGAACTGTAGGCCTACATAAGAGGTCGTGATGAACTGTTTACAGTTTCCATTGGGAAGCTTCTTAAAAATAAATTTTCCCTGAAGCAAACCCGGCGGCTTCATAGCTGCATCCATGTTAGCACGTCACGTCTGATGTGGTAATTTTACAGTAACGTTAGGCATACACACAGGTTCGAAGCAGAGGGTGACACGGGAGTGAATTCTCAAGTTCACATGAGACCTAAAGCGCATCCTGTTTGCTTAAAAGCGCAACGTTTCGTTGTTATTCTGAGTGTACACAAATAAACGTAGAGTCTTTACAGATTCGAAAGATGTATTAGGCTACTTTTATCTGTATGACCAAGAATGACGGAGATTTTAAGAGCAAGTGAGCGCACCGGAGCCTGTCCTGCGCAAACGCGCTTCCACACAAACACTTCAATAGCGCACATTTCTCTAGGTTAACATCATATTGAGCGGCCATGTAAAGTTGCTACTAAATACATCTTTCAGATGAAAAGCCATATTTGAGGTTGATGAATGATAGATGAGCGTTTGGATGTCCTGCCCGATTGTATTACCACATAGACCAGTCGTTAACAATCTGTCCATCACGGACTGCGAGCCTCTAGTTCGAAGACTCGTTCTCGCCGCCTACAGTGCAATTCGGCTAGGTATACATCCGCGCTAAAATATCAGGGTGAAAGTCATCATAGCTTGCGTAGTATAGACCCAGCTCCCAACCCAACTTTGAGAATAGATTAACGGCGATATTTTTTTTATCGCCGATAAGAGTCTCGCGTTAACGCAGCACGTTAACGCCGATAACGGCCCACCATTAGTATAATTATTATTTATATATAAAATCACACACAAGCATGTATATATTTAAGAATGTTATTATGTAAACACAAACTTTAATTTTGGAACCGATTAAATGCGATTAATCTTTTAATTTTGGAACCGATTAATCGCGATTAATCTTTTGACAGGCCTAATTATTAGCTATAGGCTAAGATTTAGCTTTGTGGCAAGATCAGCTGGCCTTAGCTAGCCTACAGAATCATGTGATCTCTTGCACACCCTAGCCTACCTGCACATTGTGTCTTTGTCCAATTGGCACGGACAGGGATATTGTTTTTCTCTGCATATTCAAATGCCAGTTGACGGCACTTAACTGGAGGAAGGCCATGGAACTGTTCAGCTAGTTGTTTCAAGTGTTTGGCAAGCTCCTCCTCCATATTGTCTGTGAATATTCTCTTTGCCTCAGCTACTGCACCCCAGGCTACTGATTTTACTTCCCCTTTCTCTTTTTTCTTTATGAATCTTAGGAGGCTTGACTTGTCAATATTTCTGTCCCTTGCAGCTGCTCTTATAGACTTCTTTCCTTCCTTGACCTCAGCGGCTGCACTCTCCATCTCCTCGAGGGGTGTTTTGCCCCAGGTTGTCATCCTGGTGTATTGCCTTGGCATGATGGCTTTTCTACAATGTTTATGACATTAAAAATAAAACATATGTAGCCTAATGTGCCTCATGTCTCACTTTACCCCACAGCATTTGTCTCACTTTACCCCACCACCACATTTTAGAAAAAAACGATCTCTCTTAGCAATTTAGGATAATCTTCAGCTAGCATCATCACATGGTTTTATATGTTGGTAGTTCATCAACATGTATGATATAAGTTTTTCTACCTGAATCAATTTGCTTTGGCACAACAGTTGATTAAGTTGACCGCAAGAAAATTTACTTTTACATGCAAAAAACATATTTGTGTGAAAAAAACATGCTTACCACAGCACCATGAGGTCCACTCCTTCATGGCCAAGGGGAAATGGGAGGGGCTTGAAAACATAATGGTCACATGACCACAAATGTGTTCCGTTGCCTAGATACAGGGGGTGTCTCACATTACCCGATGTCTCATATTACCCCACTCTCCCCTATTTATATTGCTTTATAATTTCAAATTAAACAAATATATTTTTTTACATGAAATGTTGTCCTTTAAAATTATGCCTGTGCAATTTCTTTAACTTAAACTCCAATCGGTTTGATAAGTTATAAAAAGCAAAGACATTCAGACATTCTCGAGTATTTCTTAACTGTCCAAAAGTGTACTTTTTGGATGCCCATGCCACACTATACAAAAGCGTTTGATATGTGTCCCCAACCTCCCACACACACATAAAACCTCGGCCGCCTCGTTTTCTGCCTCTCATCAAACTGCAGCCAGCTTGATCCCTGACAGAGCACAGCTCCAGCTCTGGAAGCACTACAGACAGCGCCACAAGGAGACACCACCGCTGGAGCCGTTCCGCCTGCCAAGAGCCCTGGGCCAGAGAGGCCCCCGTAGGCCCTGGGGTGTGAGAAAGCATTGCATGCCGTCCGTGCTTCCCTCCAACAGGCCTCAAAACCATTACCAAAGCCATATCAAAGGCCGTCTTGCTGCGCCAGCAATACCCTCCCCTCCCCAAGGTGGACACGCTCAAGCTTGTTTAAGTCGCATGGCTATGCTCGGATGCGCAAGATTTAAATGCTGCTCAACAGAATAAATTATTACTGACTCCAAACCCTTAAATAAGTAGCATCAGTCATTACAGCTGCAGTAAAAAAGAAACTCAAGCAAAACTTGTGCTGGGAAAGCGTGATGCAAGAACATTTTTTTAAGAGAAGCATCGTTAGCTCACGATCCACGTTGAATGCAAAAGTGCATTTTGTTATATAGCTGACACTCATTTCAGATCATTGTTCCCTTTGATTATCTCTTCATTTGGACCTCTAGCCCTTATAGAAAGAAGTAGACTTTAAATTAGCATAATAAAAAAAGTACTTCCTATGGAAACAGTTTACTTTAAAAGTGTGAACTGGATGCAATGTTTTCAAACATTTGCCAGCGCAAACCATCTTTTGGGGTTAAAATAGTACTGGCAGGATTTACTAACGACATACAGTGAAGATTTATTATGGAAACGGTGTGGACACAGTTATTTTTGCACCTGAACTTATTGAATGTACATTTGTAGGAGTTTCCCTTTCAGATGCAACATTTTGAGTATTAAAATTAGTCACAAAACGCGATTTATTAACATATGCGCTCATAAAGTTACAGGTATTTGTGCCATTATTTAACACACCAAAAAAGCATGTCTTAAACTATTTTGCGCTTGAAATGGCTGCAGTTATTGTTGCTAGGAGGAGGCACCGCAGAGAGCAGAGAGTGTGTTGTAGAAGGTAGAGGTTATTTTCCACACATATTAATTTATTTAGAATACCAGAAGAACACATTATCCGAATCCGAACATATCCTTACACTAATTTGTGCTGTGCTTGCTAGAGTGCATTGAACATTATGCAAATTAGATGATGAGTCAGTTTTTTTTATTTGCACGTTGTCAGTAAATCACCCATTCAAATTTCTATGCCCATCGGCACTGTTTTGGAATTGCGCTCTCATGCTAATTTTCCCTGTTTTGTAGGCTACTGTAAATATGGCCCTTAATTGCATAGTTGTTTACACTTAAATTAACTTTTACCATAGATTAAATATATATTAAATGCAATTAGTTGAAATGATTTCTAACAACTTAAGTATTTCAGTACATCTTTATACATAATTTCATAGTTACTCATATTGCCTTTGAGCAATACACTTTAACTATATTTCAATGTACTAACACATATTTATGGTAAACAAAAATCTCCTCCGATTTCTCGAAGGAACGAGATGCTTTGTCTGTTAAGATGCTCTGGGGAATGTCTCCAGCATGAGTGGCTCTAAATATCATGTGCATTCAGTCCAAATGATGGGCGAGACGTCACGTGCAGGGTGATGTAATGACCAGCTGGTATAAAAGCACGTGCGATGCAGCTGGCATCAGCTCCAAGGATTGAAGCAAAACGCTGGCAGGGATGCAGGAGGTGTGGCACCGAGACGCAGCGTCTCGTTCCTTCGAGGAACCAGGATGACATACATAACCTGAGGCATTCCTCTTCAGGAGTTCGAGCTGCGTCCGGTAAGATGCTTTGTGGAACGAGATGCCCACGCTGCCAGACTTCCGAGTCCCTGCCCTGTGTCTATCCCCCAGGAGCATGACAAGGGCGAGAGAATGGAAGAGCCTGGAGTGGCCTGCATATCAAGGCCATAACACCTGACGAAAGTCAGGGGCATGGACCAACCCGCAGTGTTGCAGATGTCCTGTTTTGGGATACCTGCGATAAAGGCCTTGGAGGCCGCCGTACTCCGAGTTGAATGAGCTCTGATTCCCATCAGCGAGGGGAGCTGAGATGACTCAAAATAAATGTTAATGGCATCCACAATCCATCGGCTGAGGGTCTGCTCTGCAGCCGGCAGACCTCCCTTTGGGGGACTGTAGCAGCCTAGCAATTGGTCCCCCTTTCTCCTCAGGGCAGCTCTGTGGATGTATCCGTCCAGTGCTCGCACTGGACACGTACAATTGTGATTTTGCTGATCAGGCTCCCGAAAGGGAGGAGGACAGAAAGCCTGCAGTACTATAGGCTGTGGTGCTGAGGAGAGGACATTTGGAACATACCCTGTTCTAGGGTATAGAAAGGCTTTGGCCTTGCCGGGTGCAAAGTCCAAATGAGTAGAAGCCACTGAGAGGGCCTGACGATCCCCCACTCTCTTTAGAGAAAATATTGCCAACAGAAATGTTGGCAATAGTCTTTAGAGTGATATGGCGATCATAAATCTCCTTGATGGGCTCGAAGGGAGGCCCACAGAGAGCCTCGAGCACCAAGAGGGCACAGGGGACCGTACTGGAGGTCTCAGCCTCAGCGTACCGCAGATGAAACGTGTAACCAGGGAGTTTCTGCCAGATGACTGTCAACCAAGAGAGGAGTGGTAGGCCGAAATTGCCATCACATAAACCTTCAAGGTGGAGTGGGTCAACCCTGTAGTGAGTCGGGCCTCCAGGAACTACTGCACTGTACCAATTGGGCAGTTGACTGGATTGAGCTGGCAGTCTCCGCACCATGAAGTGAAGAGTCTCCACTTAACTCTTCCACGATGCTACAAGAAGTAGACTGACCTCGTCCCGATACACTCTCTCCAGAACTCCCGGGAGCAGAGCGATCGGGGGAAAGGCTTATTGACGAAGTCTCGGCCATGTCTGTACCATAGCATCCATCCCCAATGGAGTACCAAAGTTGACATTGAGCGGTCTCCTGAATAGCGAAGAGGTCCACCTGAGCCTGGCCAAAAGCTCTCCAGATTTTCTTTACCACATCTGGGTGAAGCATCCATTCTCCGGGCCTCGGCGCCTGTCTCGACATATTTCTCAAGGGAAATATACCGCTCTCAATGAGCAGAGTCTCCCTTGGGCCCACACAAGGATCTGGCCTGTACAGGAGGCACAAGTGCAGACCTACTTGCTGGTTGATATAAGTGACCACCAATGTATTGTCAGTGCGTACCAACACATGGTGATCTCTCAGGTCTGGGAGGAAATACTTCAGTGCACGCAGCACAGCCAGCATCTCTAGGCGATTGATATGCCACGTGAGATGGCGACCACTCCACAGACTGAGGGCAGGGTGGGCACTCATGACCGCTCCTCAACCTGCGAGGGATGCATCCGTCACTAGCGTCACCTTGATCATGCGAAGCAGTTTTCCGCTTGGGGAAAAACCCTTGGTCTTGAGCCATAACTGTAGGGCTTTCATGTACAGCAGGCCAATACTTATCACGTTGTACGCAGCTGCCATCAGACCCAGCAGCCTCTGAAACTGTTTCACAGTGAGTGATGTCCTTCTTTCTCCCTCGAGACCGCGGTGAGGTTTGACTCGATCCAAGCAGGTGTCATACGAGCCTGCATCGTGAGCGAATCCTACACCACGCCCAGATAAGTGTTTCTCTGAGCCGGAGAATGCACACTTTTCTTGCCGTTCAGTCTTAACCCCAGCACTTTCATGTGGGCAAGAACAACATCTTGATTCTGAACCGCCATCTGCTCTGATTGAGCGAGAATCAACCAATCGTCCATGTAATTGAGTATGTGGATGCCCTGTAGGCACAACAGAGCTAACGCAGCATCCACACACTTCGTGAAAGTGCTGGGTGAGAGTGATATGCCAAATGGAAGAACCCGATACTGTTAAGCTTCGCCCCTGAAAGCAAACCTCACGAACTTCCTGTGAGTGGGAAGGATGGAGACATGGAAGTTTGCATCCTTTAGATCGATTGTGACAAACCAGTCATCGGACTTGATCTGAGACATGACCTGTTTGAGTGTCAGCATCTTGAACTTCAGTTGCATGAGTGAAGGGGTTCAGCTGATGCAGATCTAAAATTGGACACAACCCCCCATCCTTCTTTGGAACTATGGAAGTATCGGCTATAGAACCCGGACTACCTTTCTTGGAGAGGGACGACCTCGATGGCCTCCTTCCAAAAAAGAATGTCTACTTTTTGTTCCATTACAAGAGTCTGCTCGGGGCCTACCAGAGTGGGAATAACCCAGTTGAATCAAGGCAGTGGAGAACCGAACTGGATTCTATTGCCTCTACAGTCTGCAGGACCCCTCGTGACACATTTGGCAATAGTTTGCATGCTGCAAAATGGTCTACTAAGGGAACCAGTCTCTCGAGACTACCCTCTGGTGTAATCAGAGTAGCTGTCCTGGAATGGCGCACCGGCAGGGGACAGCCAAACTAGCTGCTCTAGAGACCCCCGAAGGAGCACCAAGGTTGGCAGATTAACCTCCTGAGGGCAATGGCGAGGAACGGGCACCAGGAACCTTGGTGAAAACCATTCCCCTCCAGTGGGGGCTTCCCTCATAAGTCCTGGGCCATGGGCGTCTATGAAGACTTATTGGCCTGAAGCATGGCCCGCAGGTCCATCTTTGGCTTAGAAGGCCCTGAGGCAGAGCGCCGCTTGCCACCTCGGTCCCCACTCGGAGGAGCGCGAGTGGCGATACTCTGTCTCTGTGCCTACCTGTACAAGAAGCTGGCATGCGGTTGGGGCTGCTCCCGTCCAACAGCCGCTTGAGCTGGAGGACAACGAGGCAAGAAACGCTGGGAAGCTCCCGCTTTTCTACGAGCCTCCAGATGTTGCTGAACAAACCCTGAGGCGCAAGTGGGCATTCAATAAGAAGACCCTGTCTTTATCTTTAATGTCAGACAGGGTCAACCAGAGATGCCTCTCCACTGCCACCATAGCTGCCCAATAGCATGGACGGTCTCCTTGGTGTCGCAGAGAGCCAAATCAGCAGTTCTCCTGAGCTCCAAGATATCATCGGATCTTATGGCCTCCTGCTCATCCATCTCATTCAGCAGGTCAGCCTGCAATGCCTGCAACACCGACATGGTTTACAGACATGCACCAGCCTGACCCGCTGCCGTGTATCCCTTGCCCACAAGCGCTGAAGTTGTTTGTAGCGGCTTGGAGGGCAAAGACAGAGCCTTCAGAAACAATGCCGCAACAGGGGGGTAGATAGCTCGCGAGCATCTGTTCTACCTGAGGCATCGCTCTGTAACCACGCTGCTGCAATCCCCCCACATTACCGTAGTAATCAGAGGAAGAGGCGGGCCGAGAATGGGCTTGCTCATGATCTTCAACAACTCTGTGTGTAGATTGGGGAAGAACGGCAAGCTCTGTGTCGGAGGTAATCGCTTTGCTCGCAGAAAGCGTTCATCAAGTTTGCTAGTCTGAGGCTCAGCATGCTCTTCGGCAGGCTGACTGATCCTGTGTATCACCTGGGACCATGTAGCGTCCGTAGGGAGGAACACATGATATGAAACATGAGCTGCTCTCATCCTTTTCTTAGAGTGATCGATTGAATATCTCTTTGACATACTGCTTTTTTATGCAAAAATATAAAATCGACCTTATGTTTAGCTTATAAAGGGGGAGGACAGAAAACACTAAATAAGACTCACAAAACAGAAAGTTTGGACAACACACACAGAGCGCCTTTGCTAAATGACAAAGAGCTGATGCTGGCTACATTGCACATGCCGGTCATTACGTCACCCCCATCATTTGGACTGATTACAGATGATAGCCGCTCACGCTGGAGACATTTCCCAAAGCATTATACCGGACGCAGCTTGAGTTCCTGAAGAGGAAATACTGAGTAAAAATCATCACAATTAAAAGAACCAGAGATTTATACTACTTTAGTCTGTGTGCATTGAATTTATGTAATATACGAGTTTCACAGTTTGAGTTGAAATACTGAAATAAATGAACTTTTCCACAACATTCTAATTTATTGAGATGCACCTGTACATAGCAATGTTCATGTGTTTGGTCTTTGTGTAATAGATCTGGTACCGAGTACCAAGACTTGCCACTGACAATACATCCACAGGCATGCTCATATGAGCATGTAGGAAATAATGATGCTGCACGTATAACATATATGAAAAAAACTAAAAACAAAACATATATAGCATACGTGAAATCACCCCATAGCAGATCTACACAGGTGGAGCTGGGGAGCTGGATGGTTTCTGAAGTATTCAGTACTGCTATAGTGAGCACTAGCTGAGTATTTGAATGTTGAGCAGCAAGTTTATTGGTTGCTGATGTAAAAATAAACTAGTCGGCTGTGCCATGTGAATAATGATGTCATTATATCAGATTGAGGTTGAACCTATCGGCCTATGCCATCTAGAATTTCATGACAAAACTTTGTATTTATGAATGGTTCATTGAATTATTCAATCTGGATTACAGGTAAAAATTGTATAGATAATGTTCAGTTTCTAACACAGACTGATTATTTTGCTCCATAAGACCTCAATATATTGTCAGGAGCCATGGTTATTAAATTGTCTTGCCTGGATTTGCATTATACAGAATAGCATGAAGGTAATAAAATGGGATTCTGTGACAATCATACACTAGAAGATTTTCTATGTCAACTCAAATCTGCAGACTGGCTCTGACTTCCTGCAACTAGCGTCGACTCATCCAGACTGTAAATTAGGGCAAATATCTTGGCAAACGTTTTGCAGTGTATTCCAGCCTTAAACTTACATGTTGGAAGATGTTCCAAAAGTAGCTTGGTTTGACAGTACTACACAACTTTAACTTAGCGGGGAAGACATCCCCCGCATCATGGATCAGCCCATCCGAAGCCTGGGAAGACTTTATACATCTGGTCTCTCAGACAAGGATATGGGGAAAATCATCATTTGGCAGCTGTCAGAAGGCCTGTCCAAGATTGACACAAGCTAGCTACCTGGAAAGTACAAGGTGTGGTGTTATCACAAGGGTGATGTGGCCTCTGAAGCTGTGCGAAATCACCTCATCAGCAGTAAGCCGGATGGATGCAAAAGCCAACTCCTTCATCCGCAAATGGCTCGGCCTACCACGGTGCTTCTAAGCTGCTGGTCTGTATGGATTGAACTCACTCCAGCTACCCCTGAAATCCATCACCTTGGGCTACAGGCAGGAGAAGGCAAGGCAGTTTATGGAATTAAGGGACCCCTCCAACAGGGCAGTGGCTGATGCAAATGCCAGAGTTGAGACTGGAAGGACATGGAGGGCTAAGGAGGAGGTGCAGAAGGTGATGGGAAGACTGCAACATCAGCAAATCGTGGGTGTGGTCCAGACAGCATGGGCAGGTCTCGGATGGAGCAAGCCATCCATCCTATGGTCCAAGGCAAGCAGGAAGGAGAGGAAGGACCTTGTTGTTTTAGAGGTCACCAGGATTGAGCAGGAAGAGCTCAGAGTGAGGTCTGTGGCACAGGGGATGCAGGGGGGCGATTGACAACTTGGGAGGGTGTTGCGAGCCGAGCAGTCAGCAGGGCAGAGTTCTGGAAACTGCCACAGGCTCAACTCATTTTCCTCATTATGGCAATAGACGACACCCTCCCAAGCCCTAAAAACCTCCACCGATGGCTTGGAATAGAGAAATCATGTGACCTCTGCGGGGACCATCAATGCCTCACTCCAGCAAGTTCTGTCGGGCTGCAAAACAGCACTGACACAGGGTCGGTTCAGATGGCGGCATGACCAAGTGCTCAAGAAGCTGGCAGAGGAGCTGGAGAAAAGTCGGCAGGAGGCAAACAACCAGAGTCCATTAGAGAGCCGATGCAGGATCCACTTCCTCAGGCAGGCGGAACCCGCCATGCATACCAGCAAAAGACCACCCGCCAAGCTTTTAACACCAGGGGCTGTGTGGAAGACGGAAGTAGACCTGGGAAGGCAGCTCCAGTTCCCACAGGAGATGTGCAGCACCACCTTAAGATGAGATGTGGTGCTGTGGTCTGCAGCTGAGATGTCAGTGATACTGATCGTGCTGACAGTGCCATGGGAGGAGGGTCTGGAAGCTACCTACGAGAGAAACAAGGCGAAGTACGCAGACCTGGTCACGGAGTGCAGAGAAAGTGGATGGATTGTGAGGCTTGTGGGCAGATCAACATCATACCTGCTCAAGGACCTGGGACTACGGGGAGCCACACTGAGCAGATCCACCAAAGAGCTCTCTGAGGAAGCGGAGAAAGCAAGCCACTGGCTTTGGCTGAAACGACGAGACAAGGCCTGGGGAGTAACGCCTAATTAGGTTTTGCTGCTGGGGGTGTCAGGGAGAAGTTTGGGAACCAAATGTGAAAAAGTTCTACCTCCTTTAGTGGACTTTACTATTCTAGGTACTACCAAAAGTCCAGAGTTTTGCGACCTTAGGGAGCGGGTTTGATTGTATTGTGATAGGAGATCAGTTAGGTATAAAGGATCTAAACCATTTAGGGCCTTATAGGTAAGTAATAATATTTTGTAACTGATTCGAAACTTAATAGGTAGCCAGTGCAGAGACTGTAAAATTGGAGTAATATGATCATATTTTCTTGACCTGGTAAGGACTCTAGCCGCAGCATTCTGAAGATGCAGGATAACCACCTAGCAGTGCATTACAATAGTCCAGTCTAGAGGTCATGAATGATGGAACTAGCTTTCCTGCATCAGAAAACCTTAATATGTTCTGTAGCTTGACAATATTTCTAAGATGGAAGAATGCTGTTTTTGTAACATGGGAAATATGATTTTCAAAAGATAAGTTGCTGTCTGATACAAGACCCAGATTTCTGACTGTAGAGGAAGGAACAGGACATTTGTCTAGTTGCAAATTGTGATCCAAGAGATTCTGTGGACTGTTTTTTGGTCCAATAAGTAATATCTCTGTCTTGTCAGAGTTTAAAAGGAGAAAATTATTTGTCATCCAATCTTTTACATTTTTAACACACTCCGCTAGCTTATGTAATTTAAAAGTTTATTCTGGTCTTGTTGAGATATATAGTTGCGTATCATCAGCATAACAATGGAAATTAATCCCATATGTTCTAATAATATTATATTAATATTATTATTATAATAGCAGAGGACCTAGGACAGATCCTTGTGGTACTCCATACTTTACTGGTGATAATTGAGATGACTCCCCTA
Source organism: Oxygymnocypris stewartii (assembly GCA_003573665.1). NCBI lineage: Eukaryota > Metazoa > Chordata > Actinopteri > Cypriniformes > Cyprinidae > Oxygymnocypris > Oxygymnocypris stewartii. The sequence continues at coordinate 137,527 of QVTF01020890.1, read as the reverse complement.
TTTAAATAAACAAAGTGGTAACGATCGGACAGGTAGAATCTAAACCATCTTAAAGCCTGCCCTTGAATACCTGTATAGTTTTGTAATCGATCTATCAGTATGTCATGATCTATAGTGTTGAACGCAGCACTAAGATCAAGTAAAACTACCAATGAGATTCAGCCTTGATCTGACGCAATAAGCAAGTCATTTGTAATTTTAAGTGCAGTTGCTTTGCTATGGTGGGGCCTAAAACCTGACTGAAATTCTTCATATACATAGTTTTTTCGCAAGAAGGAGCACAATTGAGCAGACACAACTTTTTGTAACATTTTAGACATAAACGGAAGATTTAAAATGGGTCTGTAATTTGCCAGTTAACAAATATCTAGTTTTGGTTTAATAATAAGAGGCTTAATAACTGTCAGCTTGAATGGTTTTGGGGCGTGACCTAAAGATAACGATGAGTTAATAATATTGAGAAGCGGTTCTTCTGCTACAGGTAACAACTCTATCAATAATTTTGTGAATACAGATCTTATAAACATGTTGTAGGTTTAGATGCAGTGATAAGTTTATTTAGCTCATCCTGTCCTATCGTTGTAAAGCACAGCAGGTTTTCTTTGAGAGTGATGAATGAAAATGATGTACTAGACGCTGTAGAATCTACATTTGTTATTTTTATTTCTGATGTTATCTATTTTATCAGTGAATAAATTCATAAAGTCATTACTATTAGACTGTGAGGGAATATTTATATCTGGTGACATCTGTTTATTTGTTAATCTAGCCACTGTGCTAAATAAAAACTTTGATTTGTTTTGGTTATTATCTATAAGTGTTCGGATATGCTTGGTCCTGGCAGCTTTTAGAGCCTGTCTATATTTGGACATACTGTTTTTCCACGCAATACTAAAGACTTCCAAGTTAGTTTTTCTCCATTTGCGCTCAAGAATACGAGTTTCTTTCTTGAGAGAATGGGTACAACTTTTGTACCATGGCGCAGCAAGTTTTTCTCTAACCTTTTTTAATGTGATGGGGGCAACAGTTTTTAACGTATTAGAGAAGATAGTTCACATGTTGCTTGTATATTTTTCTAGTTCTTTTGTCTTAATGGGTGTAATATATCTAGAAGCTATTATTTCAGCTTTGTGGGGAATCATTTATTAAAGATTCAATATTGCTTTGATTAAATTGATATTAATCTTTAACTTATGATTTATACTTTATTAGCGACTCGTCCAGCGACCATTAACATCAGTATATCTTTAACAATTTTGTTTATCTTGCTTCGTTGCCAATGATAAAAATAAACAAAATTAGTACAATTTGAGCTAGGTAACGCAATCTATGGCAAATAGTTTAAAACTTGAAAATCACACAGCCCAAGACATCATTCTTTATAAATGAAACAAGGTTTATTTGCTAACTGTTATTCTACAATACATGGACTAAACTTTAAAAAACACATAAACAACACATAAACATACACACACACATTCAGAGTTTTGTGGTTAGAAGAAAGTTTAAAACTATCGTGCTATCTCGTAATTTTGCGAGATTTTCACAAACAGAGACTTTGCTATCTTTACTGCATTAAGATCAATTAATCAGTTCAGTAAGGTTATGGATAATTGTTTGATTATATGCTTTAAGTTGAGCTGGCTGCAGATCTTATCGTTTCCTTGTGTTTCCTTCGGGTGGTTGAGGGAATCCTGGTGGCTGATTGGCTCTTTGCGTGATGTCACTGAGGGAACCCCTCCTGCAATTGGCGGTTTCCTGGTTCCTTTGTGACACAATGACCCTTGAATTTCTTCTCTTTCTTCCGTGTAGTTTCAGGCTTTGAAGGTTTCTTCAGAAGTTTTGGTAGTGTTGTTATGCTATTGACCAGATGCTACGGTCATGGGCGCTTCGAAGCGCAATCAGTGAGCCGAAGCCAAAGTCTTTGCAAGTCAGCAAGCAGCGAGTGAGAAGAAAAAAACTCAACTGTAGAGTTCGTTTTAAACAGCTCGATTTGGGTCCACCCACGGGTGGCTGTCCCAATCAGATTTTTCATGTGGGGCGGAGACCCGCCCCGCACGACTTCTTTTGCCGCGCCTACATTATCTGATAGTCAATTCATCACATTAATTAAAATATCCTTGCAGACCTCTATATGTGCTGTAATCATACATTATGATGCTAAAGGTTAACTGCCATTCACACCAACTTATTGCTGACGATGACACCTTCCGTTCAACACCAAACATTCTGCATATGACACACAAAATACATCTAATAATTGTATCTACTACACAGGTTAAGGCACAGATTAAAACATCCTACATTGCAAATAATCACACCAAGCATATGAACGACATCAAGCACGTCCTTCCTGGGTATCTTTGTTCTAATAGTGATGGAATAAATTAATGTCTTTTTGGGAGAAAGTCAATAGAAGTTTGGGTGTTCCTTGCACGGAGTAGAGACACAGAGAAGTACTTTCCTTTGATCTGCAGTGAGGACTAAAGAAGAGCTGTCATGAGAATGTCACGTTTTGATGTGTATCTGTGATTCTCTTAGCTCGGACACAGCCATAAGTCAATCGTTTGTGTTTACCAGATTAGTAGTTTATGCGTAAAATGGGTCGCGGGTGTCGTGAGCCATCTGTTTCTGGACTTTCTCCAGATAAGCCATTGTTTGTTCTTTAGATTGTTATTTATGGTAAGCCAGTCAGGAACAACATTGAAATTATGTTTCTAAGTGGATCTGGGAGCAAAGGTTAGTTATTAGGTCACTCAACGAGGTGGCTCTATAAATCTCTCCTAGTGTTTAGAGGTCTCCTGAGATAAAGAGACTTAGGGCAGGAAATCGGCCATCCAGTTAAATGTGGATCGCTCATGTATTAACCTTTTACGTCTTCCTTAGGAATGTGCTGTTTCTCAATGAGTGGACCCGGTGACATTTTGCTTGACCCCAAAATAGTTTATTAGGTCATTAAAGTTCTAGTCCAAGTTCAAGTCCTAACGCATCATTTGTATTATCTACATGAATGTTAAAATCTCCTACAATTAGTGCTTTATCAACATTAACCAATTAGTCTGAGAGAAAATCTGCAAATTCTTTTAGAAAATCTGTATTTGGCCCTGGCGGTCTATGCACAGTAGCCAGAGCAAGAGATAAGACAGATTTATTTTGCATATCTAACAGTGTAACATTAAGCATACGTATTTCGAACGAGTTAAACCTGTATTCTGTTTTCTGAGTAACATTGAGAATATCACTATATATTGTTGCGAAACCGCCGTCACGACCAGTCTGACGAGGCTCATGCTTATAACAGTAGCTTGGTGGAGTATATTAATTTAGACCAATTGAATAATTTGATTTAAGCCAGTTTTCAGTCAGACAGAGTACATAAAAATTATTATCTGTGATCATTTAATTTACAATAACTGCTTTCTGTGTGAGTGACCTAATGTTTAGGAGCCCAAGCTTTAAAAATATTTTTTGTTCATTTATTTAGAATTTTCTGGTTTAATCACAATCAGATTTTTTCAAGATCCTGCATTAAGTTTATAGTTTGCCCTCACTATTCGGGGAAAAGAGTGTATAAATTGGACATTGTAAGTACTTTTGTCATTTAAGTGGGTAGAACAAAAGTTATCAAAGCAGTTATTTGAGAATTGGCTTACTAGTCCGATGGAGTGTAGCGTCCTGGAGATTTTGTCTGACAGGAGTTCCGCTCCGGCTCTGCTGGGGTGCAGGCCATCAGCACGAAAAAGCCTAGGATGCTCCCAGAAACGATTACAATTATTATCAAAGAGCAGTTTCAGATTTTACACCATGACAACAAACATTTGTTTAAAGCAAACAGTCTACTGAACCTTTCCTGTCCTCGTCGATACGTGGGAAGAGGTCCTGACACAATGATCGTCGTCACGGGTGATGTGCTGCATACCATCTTAATCAGGCTCCTGAAGTCCCTCTTCAGTGTCTCTGTCTGCCGCAGTTTGATGTTGTTCACCCCCGCGTGGAGCACGACCGATCCAACGCTCTTGTCGCCTTTCGGGACCCCGGGAATCTGTGCAGAAACATCAAGAACACGAGCACCAGGGAAACAGTGAGTGTGCACTGCAGAGAATCATCGCACAGAATGAAATCCAGATGAAGCCGAGCTACGTCACTGACTATTATTTGATTTAAAATCACCTCCCCCACGAGAAGCAAACCGCGCGCTTTTCCTCAGAAGACAAAGGAGAGCCACCCACATGTGGTTCCTTTGTTGCTCAGAGACAGTCATTTATTCCTTGGATATTAAAACTGTGGACTCAAAGAAACAATATATATTAATGTTGTACTCTGCCTTTCATATGCTTGGTATGAATGTGAATTATTTAGGAAATGCGAAATGTTTTAATCTATGCCTTAAACTGTGTGGTATATGCACTTTGTGTGCCAAATGTGGTATTCAAAGAAACCGTCATGATTATTTTGAATCAATGGTACAACAGACTGGGTGATAATTATAAATGGGTAAACATGTGATAACAATTTATACAAGTATTAAAACGCTTATTGTTCGGCACATGGAATTCTCATTACGGTACGCCTCAAAGACATGGGCAAGGCACCGCCCCACAAGAGCTATTTGATTGGTTCAACCGCCGGGGGCGTGCTGAAATCCATCTGTTTAAAACTGGACACCAGTTCGAAAATCACTCTCTTCCTGCTCTTGCTCCTCTCCCTTCATTGCGCTTCAACTTGCGCACGGACGACCTGGAAGCTTCGCTGGACTCTCACCTCTAACATCGGGCTGAGACAACTAGCTAAGCGAATCCAAGACTTTGTAAAGCCGTAACACTGCAGAACCAGCAACAAACAGCTTCCGTGCTCTAACACAGAACAAAGACCACCAATCGCAAGAGAGAGCTTCCCGGTGACGTCAAGCAGCAGGGACAAAGCCACCGAAGAAACACGAACAAAACCACATGCTCTGAAACTCATGCATCGGAGATTTCCGTGAAAACACGAGTAAACCATGTGGGACGGAAAGATCTTCGGCAAACCTTTACATGAATGCAAGTAACCCAAACTAAGTTTTATCCTAACTGAACTGGTAATCGATCTGAATGCAGAAACATAGCATAATTATGTTCGTGATCTTCCCTTTTTGGTTTTAGTCAGTAATAGCCAAGAGGGCTATTTTAACCTCCTTCTGAGGTTACTCTCAAAACTCCCGTATGTGTGTGTGTGTGTGTGTGTATGTTTGTGTTTTATTAGTTTAGATCAAGTACCGTAGAATGGCAGTTAAGTAAATAAACCTTGTTTCATTTATAAAGAATTGTCTCTTGAGATGTGATTTTCAAGTATTTCAACCTTATTGCCAAAAAGGTTGTGTTACCTCACGCAAATGTTATAAAACCCTTTATTCTGTTTATTGTTGGCCACGAGAGCAAAATAAACTAAATTGATAAAGATATACTAATGTTAGTGATCGCTTCACAAATCGTTAATACAGTATAAATCATAAGTTACAGATTAATATTACTTTAATCAAGCAATATTTTATCTGGAAGCTAATAATTCCTTGGAGCTGAAATAATAGCTTCATAGATTATGTTACATATGGTGGAGAAAGAAAGCTGGCATAAAAGATTAACTTGAAAATCAATAAAACATCCATCAGAGACAATAAGGGTATTTCTCAAATATTTATCCGGAAAAATTTAGTAAATACAAAGAAATAAGCGTTTATTTGTGATATTGCATTCTTGGTTGTAAAACAGTGCGTTTTGAATGAAAGATAGTGCAACGTGAGTTATTGAGAAGAAATGAAACTGCAGTAAATAATTAATATTCGTCTATTAAGACACGAGTAAGTCGCTTTAACAGCGCATGAGAGTCAAACGAGCGTGTTCCTCATGGCTCTCCGTTAAGGCCTTTAAAGTCTGATTTGTTAAGTGCGTGTCCCACTCTCAAACTCAGCTATAGTTTTCAAATTTCCCTGCTGGAGAACATTAAATTAGCTAATTAATGAATTCCCAGCCATTATTTCTTTCACCCGAGTGAAATCCAGATCCGCGGCACTCAGGAAAAGGGAGTGGCCAAACGCGGTCTGTGGGGGAGAAATTTGCGATCAATTGAATCGTTTCATATGTGTGCTGTTGTCTAAACAGGCAAATATCAGTATCAGGTTCAGAAATGTATAATAATTAATCCGTAGATTAATTTATCTCGCCCTAAACGTGTGAGATTTTTATGTGCTATAAAAGATAAATAATCTGAATAGTGCTTGTTGATTTTGAAGTGTGGGGCACACGTACAGGTTATGTGCTGAAACCTAAAGTACCCCCTGGTGTGCGTCACCATAGTGACGAGCTCAAACCAGGATGTCTTCGGAAACCCTCTTACGGAGCATTTGCCGGTGCTGACTTAGTCACAGCGCCATCTTGAGCTGTTGTAAACAATAGCATTAGCGCTAAGCTAATTAAAGCTAACTAAAGCATTGCATTGCATTGAAGCCTAGGCAAGGATATTAGCATTTACGGCTAGCGATTAGCATGTAGCATTTAGCGAGTTTGAATGTGACTCACATCTAACATGAATCCTTTCTCTCTCTCTCTCTCTCTCTCTCTCTCTATCTCCCCCCTTTACGATTCATGTATGATTTGCCTAAAACGCCTAAAAAAGGCATACCCAAAGTAAATTGCATGCTGTTCTTGGGCCATTTGGATGATATGCATGGTGTTGGTCTCCTTTGAAAGGTGTCACCCTGAGGTTTGTTTCTCAACAGTCAGAATCAATTTAAGTCTTACTGATATTGAGTAATAGCACTTTAAATACACTAAAAAAAGAAAAAAATAATTCCGCCTGCATTGTTTTTGTAAATAGAAGCTTGCAGATGACTATAGCTGGGAGGTATGAACTGAAAATACATTGGGATCACAGAATGAAGCCTTACCAAGCCAAATGTCACATTTGATAAACAATATATTAGAAAATTTGTGTTTTACACATGTTTATCTAATTTTATGTCTAGGCGCTTCCAAAAAAATTACACTTGGGAGACTCCAAACGACCCTTTGTAACCAACGACACATACAATGCTGTAATTCTTGAATGCTTTAATGTACAGTCATCATTTTGGGCTCTAATGAAAGGTTACACTTAGAGCTATTCAATTTCTCATCCAGATTCACTGTCAATAATTGCTGACACATAGTAACTGAAGCATAAACACATTATAGTGACATTTATTTATAGAAACCAAAATGTGTACACTTTTAGTATTTTATCTTTAGTGGGTATCAGTTTAATAGCTGGTGGTTTTATTAGAAGATAATTCGGTATTACATCATTACCTTGATAATATGGTAATTCATTCAATTATAACTGCTTTCCTGATTTTAAAACACATCAGTGGATAAGTTGCTATTGTTAGGATTTTGTATTGTTACTTGAATGTCATAATTAATTACAAATTCGAAATTAATTTAATTTCATAAAATAATTTCAGTTCCTGCTTCCACATAGCAACATTAGGCACTGATTAATCATAAGCGCTCTTATAATTTGACAACAACAGTAAAACCTTAATTATTATCAAGAGGGTCAGAAATGTTTTATTTCATTCACAAGTAATTAGGTTAGTACAGATTAATTTGGTTTGATGTTAATGGCACAATGAGGAATGAGTAACTTGGGAAATGATTTAATTATTATTATAGGAATCCGAAACTAGTGATTTGGAAGCTGTAATTTTATTTCATAATTAATTATGCATTTGAAAATTCTAATTACATTTAATAATTAATTACACTTACTGTTTACATATTGCAACAATATTGGTTTATCAACTCAATTGTAGATTGCTCTTGTAATTATAATCTTAATCGATCCTTATCAATTTTAATAATAACATCATTCAATTTTAATTAGAAACCACAAATTCTATTTTTTAATTCTAATTTCAGACGCAACACAAGTCTGGCTCTACCTGTAGGCCATTCTTCATCTCCTTAAGTGATTTGATTAACCCAGCTAAAATTTAATAAGGTCCTCTTTACTTAGGCCTGAGAGTAGATAGTGCTCCCCCTAGTGTTGGTTTGGTGAAGTGACAGTGACACCACGTAAACAATGTCATTTCTCACCAAACTTAGGGTATAAGGACGTTAACTTTCTAATTAGAAAACCCCAAAGGGGAAATTAAGGTTTCATCAAAACTTAGGTCAATTTGTTTACCCTGTAAACAGCAAAACCAACCTAAGTGTATCGACTCAACAGCACCACCATGCTGTCACCACGTTATTAGTTCTAACCTTGGGAGTAAATCCTCACTTCTCTTCTCTTTCCTCCCTGTTACTAACTTCTAATTTGACTTGTTTGCTTAGACTGCCTGAGAAGATCATGAACAGAGAGAAAGGTCTCAATTGAACAGGTTTGTGAAACTTGAGAACTACGGTCAGAACTGTTTGCTATTTACCTTCCTCTATTGTAAAATCCTACTCCTCCAAGTTAAAACAGGTGCAATGAGAAGATAGGCATCGGAATTTTTTTTAAACACGCACGAGAGACACGCTAACCAGCGTTGCGGTGTAAATTTAGCCATTAAGGAATAGCACTGTCATTGCTATGGCTTTCCTCCATCCAGGAGAAAATTTCAAATAGCAATCACAGTCCTATCACAAAAGAGAAAATTTGCCTACAATTCTCTGACTAGAAGCGTCCTTCTAAATCAGACTTAACAAAAAGCGAAAAGGAGGAAAATCTGCTATTAAAAGAGAGATTTTGATATTGTCATTCACATTCGTATTAGACTGACCTCCTTCCTAAAAAACAAGGAGACTTTCTCTTACAAGAAAAGGTGAAGCATCCAATTATTACCCCTGTGTACTCATTCTGTTGGTGTACTTTTCTTTCTCTCTCTCCCAGCTGTGCTACCTTTATATGTGCTCAATAATTTATATGCAGAAACTACAAATTACAAGCACCCCACCAGAGGATCACAGACGCAGAGAATCACACTCAACACTAGCACACACTACACTTTGCACATTTACACCCCTGTTTGTTTTGCTTTGTTTTGTTTTGCTTTGTTTCCCATTCAAGGTCTGTGTCAGTTCGGTTCGAGATCTCCCTCACCTCGCCAAAACATTTCTCACAAAACAGAACATGTCAGTCACTGGGAAGATCTGGAAACATGGCTAAGTGTTGTGACAGTCAGCCTCCTCTCTAAAGCTGCTGAAACACTCCAACACCAGACACAGGACAAGCTGGACGACAACATAACAAGCCTCATGGGACAAGACCCAAGTCAAAGCTACAGTCAAAAAGAACTAGCCAAGATCACCGGCTCCTTAAGTCACACACTCATCGCCACACTCAAGTTAAGAGACAAGCACGCTGCACAACGCCAGCAGGAGCTGACATGCGCACAACGATGTATAGAGCAGCTAGAACTTGAAGTTCAGGAACGACAGTCAGGGACTGATGAGGTGGAACAAGGCACACGGGAGGAGATCAACAAGCTACAAGAGACTCTAGCAGCTACTAGTCACAAAATGGAGCAAATCAAAGAAGACTACGCTGATCATGTTGACAAGTTACAGTATGCAGAGCAGCTACTAGATAAGGCAAAGGCTGACTTCAGGGACAAAAACAGCAGAATCAAAGCCCTTGAAACTCACCTGGATGAGTCAAGAAAAGAGATCAGCCGCCTAGCACAACAACTCGACTACTTCAAAGAGGAGTATGAAAGTTCCCAAGAGGAACTCAAGCATGCTTACGAATTACGTTATGAGCCGTCAAGGACAGGACTATGGGCAGATAACTCAGCCATCAGCCTGAAGCTATTTAGAACACTGAAGCAAAAATATTAGAGTCTACCACATGTTTTAATACAACCTGCGACAGAATCACCTACACAGGTGACCATCGGGACCCAAAGCCCCTCAAATGACCAAACTGATGCCCTCACCAAAGCAGGTGCATTACATGAAGAGTCCTGGACACTTCATGCCCTCCCACCCAACCCTTCAGTGGCAGCAGTAACCCGCCGCCAGCACGCCACTGGTGTTGTGTCAAGGCCACCTATGAAAAACTCAAACAAGTGGCATACTGGCCTGGCATGCAGCAAGACGTAGCAGAATACGTTAAAGGATGCCTGATATGTTGCCAGTTTCAACCGGCAAATCCAAACCACCGACATGAAAAGGGGGAAGACCAAACCCACTGACACAGACCGACAACTATATGCTCTACACCACACAAGCATAAGTATTGTCATTTTAGGAGAACATATAGCAACCATGCTTAGACACAACCCATACTCTCTCCTCCGCAGCAGTGCTAGGACCAATCTCTAGTAGAGAGGAGTTACTCCACACATGTGATGCTCGTTTGGAGTCTCACCTCATTCTGTGTCCTTGTGCCTCTTTGCTTTGTTTTTGTTTTCATTCATTCATTCATTCATTTTTTTTCATTTTTTTTTTTCTCGTGTCTCACTTTGTGTTTGTCCTCTCCTCTCTCTCACTTTGAACCCCCTTAACCAATCCTTGAATCCAGGTCCTGAAATTGAGATTGACTCCCATCAGTAAAGTTGTCGTAACTCGTTGTGAGAACCGTTGTAAACCGATCGAGGTCACCCGCCAAAATCATGACCGACATGATACGCGATGTAAGTTCCTTGATCGACAGCTTAGCCATGAATAGGATTCCGTGCTACATGATACCTCTTAGCCTTCTTCAAACATCCTAACTTCGGCCACTGCGGCTAGTCTCATCCGAACTCATCTCGCCCCTTACCGGTAGCAATAGTCCCATATACGCATACCCGGAAACCGGCGACTTGGTGTTTCCTCTCAGTTTGCCCATTATCGACGCTCATAATATTTACCAGCTTAAAGATGTTGTGAATGTGGGATTTTGGCAAGGGAACACCTATGTCAAAATCCACACTCCTAAAGTCGTCACGTATCACGATAACAACGAGCAGTTGTATCTGGCCCCAAACCTAAAGATGTGTACGCTCACTAAGGACATTCACTTCCTCTGCCCGAGTAAACCCTTCGTACGTGATAATACCAAGGGCATCTGCGGCTTAGAATCCATTAGACCCGACACTAGCTGCCCTGTCGAAGCAACACCACGTTCTCAAGTTGAGGTAACGCAAGCCCAAATCATCGGAAACCGATGGCTGGTCAACACCCCAGCACAAGCTACCCTCACATACGATCAACACGACACCGCCACGCGCATTAGTTTGCCCAACCAAACTTTATGGATCAATGTCCCTAAGGGCTCGATCCTCCATATTGATGAGTTAACATTGTATCACCTTGCCGACGACGAGTATCAGGCTGAAAGCTAAATCTCACCCTTCTCCAAACAGCATTCCTTTGTCCTTGATCCAGATTTCAAAGAAAGGATCAAGGAGGAAGGAACGCAACTTATTGATTTGACACAGCTTTAGAAGCTATCGCTCGCCTTCCGCTCGCCAGCGCCAATTATTCGGTCTTGGTTTGCCGCTGACACAACGATTTGTATCTCTACTATCGTAGGATATGTTGTGACTTTGACACTGGCCTTCCTCCTACACAAGCGAATGAACGCCGTTCAAGAGTCTCTCAACAGATGCACGTCAGGCGTCCCGCGTCTTTTCCGATGTGATAAACCCGACCAAGAACCCGGTTCATGGGTTCCATGAACTTGACCAACCTGATTGAGATCATGCTTATACCGCCTCATCGAACCCCTGACAATTAAACCAATCAAAATGACCCAACTGTCAATAATCCCAAACAATGCATCCCTACATCTTCTCAAGTTTCTAACCTGTTCCTTCCCAAATTACCCTACACCAGGATTCAGTCAGTGATAGAGATGATGTTTGATGTGTCTGTTCTCTCTGCCTCTTGTTCCAGTGCCTGCCGATGTTCCATCGGGAATATCACCAAGCAAAAGGGGGATGTGTAGAGAATCATCGCACAGAATGAAATCCAGATGAAGCCGAGCTACATCACTGACTATTGTTTGATTTAAAATCAGCTCCCCCGCGAGAAGCAAACCGCACACTTTTCCTCAGAAGACAAAGGAGAGCCACCCACATGTGGTTCCTTTGTTGCACAGAGACAGTCATTTATTCCTTGGATATTAAAACTGTGGACTCAAAGAAACAATATATATTAATGTTGTACTCTGCCTTTCATATGCTTGGTATGAATGTTAATTATTTAGGAAATGCGAAATGTTTTAATCTATGCCTTAAACTGTGTGGTATATGCACTTTTTGTCCCAAATGTGGTATTTAGATTCACAGAAACCGTCATGATTATTTTGAATCAATGGTACAACAGACTGGGTTATAATTATAAATGGGTAAACATGTGATAACAATTTATACAAGTATTAAAAGGCTTATTGTTCGGCACATGGAATTCTCATTACGGTACGCCCCAAAGACATGGGCAAGGCTCCGCCCCACGAGAGCTATTTGATTGGTTCAGCCGCCAGGGGCGTGCTGAAATCCGTCTGTTTAAAACTGGACACCAGTTCGAAAATCACTCTCTTCCTGCTCTTGCTCCTCTCCCTTCATCACGCTTCAACTTGCGCGCGGACGACCTGGAAGCTTCATTGGACACTCGCCTCTAACATCGGGCTGAGACAACTAGCTAAGCGAATCCAAGACTTCGTAAAGCCGTAACACCCAGAACCAGCAACAAACAGCTTTCGCGCTCTTACACAGAACAAAGACCACCAATCGCAAGAGAGAGCTTCCTGGTGACGTCACGCAGCAGGGACAAAGCCACCGAAGAAACACGAACAAAACCACATGCTCCGAAACTCATGCATCGGAGATTTCCGTGAAAACACGAGTAAACCACGTGGGACGGAAAGATCTTCGGCAAACCTTTACATGAACGCAAGTAACCCAAAATAAGTTTTATCCTAACTGAACTGGTAATCGATCTGAATGCAGAGACATAGTTGAATTATGTTCGTGATCTTCCCTTTTTGGTTTTAGTCAGTAATAGCCAAGAGGGCTATTTTAACCTCCTTCTGAGGTTACTCTCAAAACTCCCGTATGTATGTGTGTGTGTGTATGTTTGTGTTTTATTAGTTTAGATCATGTACCGTAGAATAGCAGTTTAATAAATAAACCTTGTTTCATTTATAAAGAATTGTCTCTTGGGATGTGATTTTCAAGTATTTCAACCTTATTGCCAAAAAGGTCGTGTTACCTCACGCAAATGTTATAAAACGCTTTATTCTGTTTATCGTTGGCCACGAGAGCAAAGTAAACTAAATTGATAAAGATATACTAATATTAGTGATCGCTGGACGAATCATTAATACAGTATAAATCATAAGTTACAGATTAATATTACTTTAATCAAGCAATATTTTATATGTAAGCTAATAATTCCTCGGAGCTGAAGTAATAGCTTCATAGATTATGTTACAGCACTTTACCTTCAGCTAGCCTAGCACGGACGTGCCGGACATTATTATCTATATATCCAGAAGGCGCTGCGCATGGCAGACTCCATGGTGTTGTCCGCAGTTGTTTTTAAGTTTTTGTTAGATTGTCCTTTCTTTAGTTATATCCCTGCAATCAGTTTCACCAGAGACTAATTGCTGGACATTCGGCAGTACACACCACTCGATTTTTTACCAGTTTCCGAGTATTGGGAATGTTTTGCTGGACAGTGTAGTCAGGGGAGTAGCGGCGCTTCAGGATGCGCAGACGGAGGAAGCGAGCCAAAGTACACGTGAATCTCAGACAGCGCAGATTTCTGACAGCACTGCCCTCCCAGACAAATAAGGAATTTTCAAACTCTGCTGATCTGTGTTTCACGGAAACCTGGCTGAATGACGCCATTCCAGACAGAGCGCTCAGTCGAGCTTTCAGCTATTTAGAGCAGACCGCAACGCAGAATTAATGGGGAAATTGTGTGGTGGTGGGACATGCTTTTACATCAATGAGAGATGGTGTACATATGTACCAGTGTTAAAGAAGATGTGCTGTTCAGATCTAGAAGTGCTTTTCATTAACTGTAAGCCTTTCTACTCACAGCAGGAGTTTTGCTTGTTCATTCTCGTGAGTGTATCAGGAAATCCATCAAAGCCGCCAAACGACAATTCCCACGCAAATGCATGTGAGACACCCGGACTCTTTTTTAATCATTGTTGTGGCAATTTCTTTCTAACAAACATCATCACTGAGTAAGAGACAACTCTGAGTCCAAATTGTAATAATAAAGTATTTATTCCCTTGCAAGAGAAGATCCCTCGTCACTAACACACATAGCTGTGAGTCAGTCAGGAGCGAGAGATAAGGAGTCACAGTGCCGGTCTGTTTTTTTATAGTCCTTTGCTTCAAGGCCTTCTTCCTCCCCCTCTCATCAGGAGGGATACCAGTTTGTTTACCGATTAATGGTTATACAGAAAAGGCAGGCAAATGCCCCCTTGACCCCCTGACCATCTGCGTTTCCTTACCTCTATCACTTCCCAATCATAGTAAATCATCACACAAGGAATGCTTATCTAACTGAGAGTGAGAAAACATATAATGCATACATCTGAAATGTATGTTTCACTAAAGATTAATACCCATAAGGAAAAATTCCATCACAATTCCTCTCTTTTTATCATTCTCTGATAACTGATTAATCAAACATTGTAATAATAATAGTAAAAATAATAATAAATACAAGTTCAAGTCATTAATCACACTTATACTCTTCATCTCTGATTTTCACATAAATGATCACTCTCCTTGAACCTGTGAAGTACGTTTTTGAAAATTTGAAAAATGCTTAGGCTGTAAATGTTTAGCAAGCATAGTAAAGACTTTATTCTATAGCCGGGCTGAATGGACAGGCCCTGCTGTCGCACCCTCGGTCTATACCGAACCCTCAGTCACCATATTATAAACAAGAAAAATTATAGTTCATAGTAGGAAATAAACATATCAATTTATCACTGTTGAGTGTATAAAATGTAAATATTAAAAGTATGTAAAAAATCCCTCAGTTTCACATCTCTCCTTGTACGTCATCTCGTAACACGGATAACTGCTGCTTTTAATCTTCTTTACATACCAATCATTCTCAAGAAGAAAACATAAAAACATCATAACTCAATTAACACATTTCACTGTAAATTCCGCTACTTGTGTCATCATATTTTTGGTCTGATCTCCTGTTGGTAACACCTTCAGACCTATTGTGAAGTGTAGTATTATCAAGCAAATTGTTACTGACAACAAAGTCATTATACATGTGGTCTTAAACAGGCCACACATTCCTGTTACTCTGAATGGGTGCCACGGTCTTGTACGTTCCATTCTCTCAGTTACTCTGAATCAAAGGTGCTGTTATGACCAGAGAATGTGAGAAAGTACTGTTTTTGAAACACTAAGAGTCTTATCTGTTCTGTTGATTACGATGTCCACCCGTATGCCGGTTGCGCAATCAAAGTTGCCTCCTCCCTTCAGTCCCCTCCTTGCTGCTGATATCTGGTTCCGCCTAAACACACAGCTGCAATGCAAGGGTTTTTCAAACTGGATCTTAGCATTTATTAACACTCGCGTTGAACCTCCTCCAGTGATTGCTCCGCCTCCGCAATGGGCGGCACCCTCCTGCAATGGTTTACGTGAACCCACGTAGCCCTCTCTGCGACCTTCACCGCCGTGTGCGTCACCAGAAGCACCTGGAAAGGCCCAAGCCACCTTTTCGATTTCCAGCTCTTTCTCCTGTGATCACGAATCACCACGAAATCACCAGGTCTGACCTCGTGCAGGAATTTCTCAGCAACCTTCCCCTGGGCAGCTTTTACCTGCACAGAAATATTTGACAACAGACAAGACATTTCCTTGCAGTAATTCAACATGTCATTCTCACACACATCCGTTGATGGCAGCCCTTGTTTACCCCCTTCTATGCCCATGAATGGTGGCCTGCCAAACAAAATTTCAAATGGGTTCAGATTTGTTTTCACTCTTTTTTCTCATTCTCATGTACATCAGTACGATTGGGAGGGCTTTAAGCCAAGTCAGACCCGTCTCTTCACAGCATTTTGCCAATTTGTTCTTAATTGTCTGGTTCTGTCTCTCTACCGCCCCTCCTGATGAGGGCGCGTAGCTGCAGTGTGTTCTCATGTCAATTCCCAAGAACTGACCCACCTGCTTTATTGCATCATTGACAAAGTGTCTGCCATTGTCAGAACTGATTTTTCTTGGAATTCCCCATCTCGGAACAATCTTGGTTAACAGGGCCTTTGCCACTGCTGCCGAATCTTGTTTCGAGGTTGGGAAGGCCTCAACCCATTTTGACCACATATCAACCATCACCAGACAGTGTTTCTGTTTCCCACAAGGGGTTAATTCGATGAAATCCATCATTAGATATTCAAATGGGCCTGCCGGGGCTGGTTGAGATGCTAAGGGTGTTTTTATCCCTCTAGCCACATTGTGTGTGTTGCAAGTGACACATTTTTTGCAAAAATTTTCAGCAACCACCGTAAATCCCTCTGTAAACCATAATTCCTTCATCCCCTTTGACACATGATCCAACCCATGTGTCAACTTAGCATAATGCTGAAAGAAGTGTTTGGGCAAACAAGGAATGTCATCAACACTCATCCATACACCCCCCTGGAGACTGCAGCCAGACGACCTCCATTGTTGTTTTTCTGCTCCTGTGGAAAAAGTCTGCATACTTTGTAAACAAGGGGAAATATCAGGGTTAGTCACAGATACCAAAGCACAAGTCGTTTCTTTTGTCTCCTGTGCTGCCGCGGCCTTCGCTGCCGCGTCTGCTCTGGCGTTTCCTGTGGAGATAAAACCTTTATCGTTAGTGTGCGCTGCGCATTTACAGATCGCGACCTTGTCTGGTAAAAGAATGGCCTCCAAAAGCTCAGACACAAGCGGTGCGTTTAATATCGGATGTCCATCCGACTTCAAAAAATTTCTGTGCTTCCAAAGTGCGCCAAAATCGTGAGTGACCCCAAAAGCATAACGCGAGTCTGTGTAAATTGTCACACATTTGTCTGCCATAAGTTTACACGCCTCTGTCAGAGCAACCAATTCAGCTCCCTGAGCCGAATAATTTGATGGCAATTTGCCAGATTTTACGACTTCAAATTCAGTGGTCACCGCGAAACCAACCTTATTCAAGCCTGTTTGTGGATCTTTGGACGCCGACCCATCCACAAAGAGGACATTGTCACAGTTCTCTAAAGGTGTGTCCAACAGGTCTGGACGTGGTGTACACACCTGTTCCAACACTGATAGACAACAATGGTGTTCCTCCCCATCCTCCTCTGTAGGGAGGAGTGTGGCAGGATTCAAAGTTGTGCATCTTTTCACCGTTACATTTGGCATGTCAAGCAAAATCGTGTGATACCTCAGCCATCGGGCTGTTGATAAATGTGATGTTCTCTGCTCTTGCAAAATCATGGAGACCGCGTGTGGGACCATCAAAGTCAAATCAGAATACCCCACAAATTCCCTTGAAGCCAGCACAGCCAGCTCCGCAGCTGCCACAGCTCTCAAGCAATATGGCAAGCCTGCTGCAACTGCATCAAGCTTCGTTGAAAAATATGCGACTGGTCGTAATCTGTCCCCATGGGTCTGCAAGAGCACCGAACTCATAAATCCATGTTTTTCGTCTACCATCTGTGTAAAAGGCCTTTCAATCACAGGGAGGCCCAACGTTGGAGCCTGAGCCAGTTGCAGTTTCATGTTTGCAAACGCCTCCTGTGCTTCTGTGGGCCAATAAATCTTGTCACATGACCTCAGCCCTTTCCCTGTTGTCAGGGCTCTCAAGGGCTTTTCAAGAAATGCATAATTTGGAATAAACGTTCGACAATATGCACACATTCCCAAGAATGATAACAATTGTTTTTTTGTTATTGGTCTTGGTACATCTTTGATAGCTTTTACTCGTTTCTCAGAGATAGCTTTACTGTTTGGTGTTACAGTGTGACCCAAAAAAGTTATTTCCTGCTTTACAAACTGTAGTTTTGTCAGACTGACCTTGTGACCCTCTCTCGCCAGGTGGTTCAAGAGAGTTACAGTGTCAGCCACGCACGTAACCTCATCTCGTGCACAAATCAATAAATCATCTACATACTGCAATAGCGCCGTTCAGCTTTTCAGCCCAACTGTGGCTCTCATGCATTTTCTCACAAACAGGCCTAAAGCGGCCCATGTCTGCTCTGTGCCCTTGGTTACTGATAAGCGTGTCGCAGACTTCCCCGTTATCAAAAACAGCTGCATTTGTTTTTCCTGACAGGCAAGCTGAAAGCACACACACATTTTCATTCCAGAAAATCTTATTAAACCTTTTCTCATTTTCTACCCCGTTAAACCACTCTTCCTCATATTCTGGTTCACGCTCAAGCACAACATGTGACGTGCAGTGCAATCTGTCAGGCAACATACTTTCTGTGTTAGCTGATACTGTTCGATCTTCTGCCAATTTCAAAATCATTTGTGCCCAATCAGAATCTTTTATCTGCCACTCGTATGCCCAGTTTCAGATTTAATTTACACATTAGATCTCTGGCCATTAACGGAACCGGACAGGTTTCAGAGCATAAAAACGCATGTTTCAATGCCCTGCCCCCCTCCGTCTCACATTTCAACGGCACAGTATAGTTTTCTGAAATTATATGCCCTGACTTCAAGTGCTTTCAAACACAAAATCCGTCATTCTTGGTTCACATGGCAAGTCACATGGTCTTATGGTGGATCGAGCTTACCTCGAATCAACCATAAAGTCTATCATTGTCCCGTCAACTAACATGGGATATCTCGGTAGCCTTAAAAACCCTAAACTTTTGTACATTCTCAGACATTCATCAGTAACAGCACTATTCAAAACTTCAGCAGTCACACATAAACAGTTTGCAAGCATTTCTTCATTGCAGATAGCCTTATTCAAAACTTCAACAATCACACATAAAGGGTTTGCAAGCATTTCTTCATTGCAAAGAGTGGTATTTGAATCAGTGTATGTGAGCGTGTTGTGTGTGTGTGTCAATAAATTTTTACTTCCCTTTTTCGTAGCTGGCTGAATGCCTGTCACCCGCCCTCTCCTCTCCTGTTCGCCGTTCCTCTCGGTTCAATCCGCCTTACGCGCCTCTGGACAATCCTGTGCCCAGTGTCCATCGTTCTTGCACAACCTGCTTGCTCTGAGACATCCCCATACTGGCTGTTTTCTGCTTTCTGTGGATTTACTCACGCGCGTCTCTTTAATCTGCTAGACTTCTCCAGCAGATCCGATTTTCTCTTATCCCGCAATCGGATCGGGTTGCACTATCAGTGCCCTCTTAATTGTGATTTACCAAAATCTTTCGATTTTTAGCTAACCCCAATTAACCTCGGTACCTGTTTGAAACCCTCTTGATCCATACAGATCTCAAATTAATCTCAGGTTACCTAATCTGAACGTTCGTGCCCAGATTACTCTACCACAGAAACAGTTTTCAGCCAATATGGTTCAATTTCACTCTTTCCCCCCTAATTAAATTGAATTTAATTGTTTCTTACCAGAGATGTCGTTTTGTGCCACCTGGGTTCTTTTTGATTCCAGTGGTCGATCCCTCCGGTCCCAACAGCGGAAACGGTCCCTCGTCTCTGAATCTTTTTTGCGAGGTAGGGTTGGAACTTTCAGCTCCAAGGTGATCAGCCTCCGTCCGCTGTCAGGTCCAGATGTCACGTCCAAGGAATCCCACTGTCTGACACCAAATTGTTGTGGCAATTTCTTTCTAACAAACATCATCACTGAGTAAGAGACAACTCTGAGTCCAAATTATAATAATAAAGTATTTATTCCCTTGCAAGAGAAGATCCTCGTCACTAACACACATAGCTGTGAGTCAGTCAGGAGCGAGAGATAAGGAAAGGCAGTGCCGGTCTGTTTTTTATAGTCCTTTGCTTCAAGGCCTTCTTCCTCCCCCTCTCATCAGGAGGGATACCAGTTTGTTTACCGATTAATGGTTATACAGAAAAGGCAGGCAAATGCCCCCTTGACCCCCTGACCATCTGCGTTTCCTTACCTCTATCACTTCCCAATCATAGTAAATCATCACACAAGGAATGCTTATCTAACTGAGAGTGAGAAAACATATAATGCATACATCTGAAATGTATGTTTCACTAAAGATTAATACCCATAAGGAAAAATTCCATCACATCATTCTCGGGAACTTTAATAAAAACAATCTCTCCCGTGTACTGCCAAAATAGAGACAGCACATCACATGTCCCACCAGAGACAGTAAACTATTGGATCACTGTTACACAGCAATAAAATATGCATATTTCTCTGTCCCATGGGCAGCTTTAGGACTCTCTGATCAATGTTTGGTTCATCTTATACGACCAACAGTCAGAAACTGAAATCAGCTAAACCTGTTTTAAGTACTGTTAAAATATGGTCTAATGAAGCAGAGCGGAATTTACTATGCAGTCAACATGGGACTACATTATGTTTTTCAACATCTAGACCAGGGGTTTCCAACCTTGCTCCTGGAGAGCAACTGTCTGACAGATTTCAGCTCCAACCCCAATCAAGCACACCTGAACCAGCTAATCAAGGTCGTCAAGGTTACTTGATAACTTTAGACAGGTGTGTTGGACCAGGGTTGGAACTGAAATCTGCAGGACAGTAGCTCTCCAAGAGCAGGGTTGGAGATCCCTGATCTAGACAGACCAGGGACTTATGTGATGAATCTGTTTGTGGACTTCAGCTCTGCCTTTAACACTATTATTCCAAACCACCTCCTGCCCAAACTAACTCAGTTCTCTGTGCCGTATTGCCGTCTTGTCGATGCTAGAGAGCTCTGAGCACCAGAACAGCCAGGCACAGGGACAGTTTCTTCCCTCAGGCAATCCATATCATGAACACCTGACAATAATTGTGGAACACACACTGTTTATGCACCTATACACTTATTTATCTAACACACGTACTTAGTTTACATTTCAATTTGCACATAATATACCTGTACATACAATTGTCTATTGTTATATACCTGTACAAACAATTTACTTACTGTACAACAATCTATCTATCTATCTATCTATCTATCTATCTATCTATCTATCTATCTATCTATCTATCTATCTATCTATCTATCTATCTATCTATCTATCTATCTGTTTAATCTGTCTGTCTGTCTGTTTGGCCATGCTATTATCCAGATAGGATTAAACACTTTTCCAAACCACTGCCCATAAGGGTATAAAACCAACATTATTTAGAATATTTTAATTAATAATTTTAATGACAGTGACAGTAATTTTTTTTTTTTTTTTTTGTTAAAACATTTTTTTGAACTATTTTATTTATTTATTTAATAATAATAATAATTCTGGTTAAAGACATCTGTTTAATAAGTGGTCAGAATTTGATGAAGTAAGGTGAGGGCTAGTAAACTCAAGATGTGAGCCAGATTAACATCTGCTGATGGACAAGATAAAACTACTAAACGTGATTCTGATTAAAACACAGTAAATGTGTAGCCAAATTCATAATGTATTTTGAGTGCTGCTGAGATAATCTACAGCAATTGTTCCATTTTATTAAATTATTTTCCTTCTATTTACATGCATTGTTTCCTAATTGCCATTAGGAAAATGCAATTCAGCATTGGCATTTCACAATCTGGTAAACCCTTAGTTGGGAAATGCTAGTCTAAAGCTTCAAGAAAGTCAGTAACATCAAGGCCAGCATCGTATTCCTCTTATCATGGCTATAATTTCAATCAGAAGTTAAACCCTTACAGTTGCACAACTCTATATTACATTTAAAGCCTTTAATCCTAATATAAACAGTCACATAAATATTTATATCACATCGATGTCCTCTGCGTCATTAATTAAACCACCTGACTAGAAAAGCCAAGCTAAGCTTCCATGAATAGAGTCCATCATGTATATGTGACAGAATGTAGAATATATTATTTAATCTTTCTTAGCTCTACTAAATGCATTAGTCTTCATGTTTTAATAACAAGGCTAGATATATTTATTCTTCTACTTTGGACAAGTCCAGAAGCTGTGGAACATCTCTTCAGAGTTGTCATCTTGATCTAAACGTGCATATTTCAGTGATGGCAACAGTTTTAGGCCTTTTAGCATTCTCTGTATCATTATTTTGCATCAAGGGAGGTTGCAGTTTTGTTTCGCCAGAATCAGATTTGGCTCCGATACTTAAATCAATTACCACAGGAGGCCAAAAGGCTTTGACGTGAGAAACTGTTGGTAACAGAATCGACTGTGTGATTCACAGAGCCATTCTTTCATCTGCTAGTTTCTCTCAGTATCATTGGCAGGCCAAAACGGAGTCTGATCTCAGTTCAGGACTCACTTATAATAGCATCATTTATAAAATAGTCCTGGTTTTCACTGTTCTTTTAGCGCTGATGACTCAAACTGAAATCTACGAGGTGTGCAGCGTGATGGAGGGAAAATGCAAACCACTTATTTGAGCTTTTGAAGAGACAAACCCGTCCAGTCTCAACGATCTGCTGCCATGAGAGTGAAGAAACATGGATTCAGAAAGAGTTTGAACCTTTCCTAATTGCACGGATTTCAGTGAGAGATTGCTGGATTTATTTACAGACAAATGGTTTGACAGATATAGATACGTGCATTGATGTATGGATAAATAGATGGACAGATGGATGAATGGGTGAATGTATGGATTAATATAGAGAGATGGATAAGTGGATGATGGATGGATTAATATAGATAGATGGATAAGTGGATGATGGATGTACAAACAGATATAGATAGATGGGTAGGTGGACATATGAACTGATCTATCCATCTATATATCTATCCATCCATCCATCCATCCATCCATCCAGCATAGATAAACAGACTGACAGTCATTGTTTAGTTGTCCCTCAGGGGAGATTCAGTGGCTCTGTATAGAAATGGCTGAGATAATCTCTTCCCAGCACTAAGCTCTTGATTAATTGCGTTAAGGACATCGGTATGCTCTGTTGATAAAACAAAGAGGGGAAGCGAAAACATCTGATACTCAATTTATGTTGTCCGTTGTCCGGGGAATTTGGCCAGTGGACAGCAAACAGGACGAGGCCAGGGCAAAAGGATACATTAAATGCCAGCCTGCAGGGAATCTGATACCGAACTACGGGGTCTCGCTATGAAAATGAAATATGGTGCGGCTTATATATCTGACAGACACATAATTCAATATAGCCTTGGTAAGACGTTAAAGCAAGTCCCTCGGGGAGACTAAACCACTAAAAGCGGTTGAGAGAGTATATAGCTGGTTGTTGGTTGTCAAACTGTTCACAACAGGGGAAGTTGAAGACAGCTTATGAGAAACACTGTTTTAATCAGTAGTTCAGTCGTGGAATCCATTGGGATCTTCGTTAGCTCTGCTGGAAACCCTAAGCCCACTTTATATATTTGCTCAGCTTGCTTACGATACAATGACTGCGGCGGTGGGGAGAGGCTCGCTGGTGTTTTGATGTTGTGATATCAACAGGATGGTTACGCTAACTGGATGCAAATCAACTATATGACTCATAAGCACCGCACAATTAGCTTTGCCACTCCAAACCGACTTTCTGTGAAACAGCAGGAGATGCTACTCAGTTCAAACTATCGTTACGCTGCATTAACTTGAGCTGACACTCAAACACAATGTCCTGACCTCTCTGCTGTCTCGAAATTACACTATACACACATCCCGGGGCATAGAATAACAAAATGTCTCTGACTATTCATTAGCATACCGCAGAGAGCTTGTCATGCTTGCTTGTCACCTGGGAGTTTGACTAGTCCAACACAGCCTCTCCTATAGACTACTGGACAAAGCCTAGAGCTGTACTGCCAGGCCTCGGGTTTGTTCCAGAAGTTTCCACCCCTCCAGTTATATGCTGAGGGAAGTTCAAAGAGCCTGTGGTCAGCAGCCAGACCATGTCAGAACACGTCAGGCCAAAGAAATGACCAGCAGGCTGACATTTTTGCTTCCTCTGTGCTCTTTGAAGTTACAATTTTAAATTATTCCGTGAATGTTTGCTGTCTTGCACTTGAGTGTTTAAAGGGACAGTTCACCCCAAAAGGGGTTCACGCAGTTCCAAGATTCCATTTTTAAGATTTTGACTTTCATGGTATAACTTTTTACATTGTAATATATTTAATTCTAAACATATTTTGATCAGTGTTATTTAAGTATCGAGGTGATACAGTTTTTAATAGATAGTTTGAATTATATTTTCTATTTTCATTGTATTTTTTTAAGATGTATTTATTTATTTATTTATTAGTATGTTTTGTCACTGTAATTAGTTTTAAAAGGTTCAAGGTTCTCAAGGTTCAAGGTTCTTTATTATTCGTCACATACACAATCATACAGAGTATAATCAGTAGTGAAATGCAAGTAGAATTGAAGAAAAACACAGCATTAACATGAGGAGAGTGAGGAGAAAAAAAAATAACCCTCAGACTATGCTCCTTGGGGAGTACAGTGTGATAACAGGAAAAACACCTCAGCAACACAAAAGCACATACACCATAGACACACGACATAGCCACAGGGGAAGTGAATTAGTGGTCCCGCAGCCACTAATCCGGCGCTGGTCAGACCCGCTTGACAGGCTGGCGGTTCAAAGCGAACAGAGGCGAATGGTCAGGGGAGGGGCAATGTCTGTAATGTCTTTAGGGTGGGTTTGAGGAAGCAAGAACGTCTCACTGCATTGCACTCCCGGGGTAGATACCAGCAACAGCCTTGCCAAGGCCACTGTGTGGGGGAGCCAGAAAAAGATAAGATTGTTTTGTCTTTGGGGCGAGTAACCGCATTCCAATTTCCAGGCTACTCTCTCTGTCCATTCTGTCCATTTTGGTCTCCAATATGTAAAGCCGTGAGGTTCTCCTTGATAGAATCCATATTGCGATTGATAGTCTCAGTCTCAATGCTGACCGCTCTTCCCACAGCTTCAATCAAGACGGGCAGCCTTGTGAGGCTTTGGACAGCTGTTCCCGTCTTCTGAATTTTTTCGATAACCCAGGGCAAAGCCTAATCCAATCAGCAAAATAGCTGTTATCATGGTTCCGAATAGGTAGATATCTTCACAGGTTCCCCGGAACCCGATGGTGTCAATTGCATTGAGAGACCAGTTGATCAAATCCATAATCTTTCAGTTTGGAGAGCAGTGCAGAGAGAGACTCTCAATACGAGACAAGGGAGCGAAGCAGGGAAGATAAGGGTGAGGACGGGGAGAGAAAAATGCGACCGCCTTCATTGAGTGCCGAAGAGAAGAGAGCTTCTCAAGTGCTACATGTTCTTAATGTAATATACATGAAAACAAGCAATTTTATACATGTTAGTGCAGTAATCTTACTTATTTCCTTAATATGTCAAATATGTCATGTATCACATTATTTTTATGAATTAATGTTCAAATTGTGTAATCTAAATTAATGGAAATTGAAATTGCATTTCAAACAAAGTTATTTTGTTATTATTATTATTATTATTATTATTATTATTATTATTAGTAGTAGTAGTAGTATTTTTTTATTTGTTTGTTTGTTTTAGTTTAGTTAACTATGGTCATCTTGATGTTTAAATTGTTGACACTTCCGTTTTGACACCTTGCTAATTTATAGGCTTGACCACCAGATTTTTTTTTTTTATAAATCAATATTAAAAACGTACTTTAAAAATATCTGAGCCACAAAACTGTATAAAACTAAATCTTAATGTCAAAACCACGAAAAGTCTACAAAACCATGTGAATCCAGCACATCTGCACAGGTTGTATTAATGTATAAACAGTACCAGGGTGAAGGTTTCACTCATGAATATTGATTAGGTAACTTGACTGGACATTAGCCACCCACTTAATATTCTTGGTCTATTTATATAAAGTGATATCACAAATGGTGTTCTTTGCTTTCACTTATACATCTGTTTTGTTTTGTTTTGTATTGTTTTCTGTGATTGCATATTGTCTTTTTTCTTTTTGTATTTATTTATTTTCTTGTTTTGTTTATTAGTTCATGCGTCTTGTAACTTACTGTATTTATTCCTTTTGTCTTGGAAAACTCCAGGTAATTATATATGAACAAACCTAATAGACAATAAGAGATGAGAGAAAAAATATGACCCTTTCTCAGACTCAGAAAATAAGTTGTGACAATTTCATCCAAACTACAAAAACAGTTACACAACTTAGAGTCCAGATATAATGAAATAAAAACTACTCCATATACCAATAAAATAACAAAAATAAAGAGAAATTGACATGATATGCTATATTTGGTTTCCAAAACATGTCACACAAATCACTATATCATAAAATATTCTCACTATTATTATTTTGAATTAAGATAGGATATTTTCTCAGGTCTGTCTTAGGTTTGCTAAGAATAGCATCGCTCACTATTTTACATTTAAATTTACATTTGTGCATTTAGCAGACGCTTTTATCCGAAGCGACTTACAGTACATTCAGGTTATACATTTTTTTGTCAGTATGTGTGCTCATTGCCAACTCGTCCCGCACCATTTGTTTAGGAGACATGAATCATGCCTCAAATCACAGGGCTTGTTGAGGAGAAATGTGCTATTACTTTTGTAAGCAATCAGACGTATGATTTTTACTTAGTATCCATTAGACTTTCAATGAAAGATTGAACCGAGCCATATCTTGAGAACAGAATATCTCAGAGACTCGAGGATAAGTTATCTTAGTGACTACACAACTCCCAGTTTGTACTTTAGAAAATTTACTTTTTTTATTATAATCAGAAAAAAACACAAATTAAGTATTTTTAAATGCATTAAACCAAAAACCTTCCCTTCAATAAACAAATTGAACACACACACACAAAAATAATATTAGATGGCTTTTATGAAACTGTGACATTTGTACTTTGAATAGCAAGTCTGAATTTCTTTGTTACCATTGTGAATCTAACAAGGCCATTAGTTATGAGTAAAATCAGGTTAATTTAGTCTTAATGAGAATGCAAAGGATATGATTGTATGAAGATAAGTGTTTTGAAACAATCACATTTTCTGTTTCCACTGACACTCCTCTGATAAATTGCTCTCATTCATTAGTTTTTATCAGGAGCGCACGTAGGGAATCTCTGCACATTGTGCTACATTTCCTTTGGTAAATAAAAATAGATTGTCTTCTAATTCATCTCAGACTTCTTAATTGCTTAATTACAGTCACTGCTCAATACGAAAACAGAGGAGACAAGGCAAATAAGGAGCTTCATGATTCATTCACCGCAACTAACCGTGCCAAATGGCGAAGCGAGCTTTTCAAAGGACGTGCACATCCATTGCGCTTGTGAGCTTTGTACTTGACTTCAAGTCATTCAGTGTCAGATATTATCACCCACTCAAAATGTCTATGAATTGCTTGGCCCATAAATGAGTGTCCCTCCTAGATAGATAACAAGGTCACTGGCCCGCTTTCTCTGTGCACTTCAGAAAACGTTTTGTGGTTGAGTGTGGCCAGACGGCTGCTCTCTCTTAGAGACACAATGTCTCACACCTTCTGACAAACTGTACTAACAAAGCGTTGGTTCTGGGGAAACAGACCCACACTCAATGTGACTCTGATAGACGAGCGTCCACTCTGTCTGACCCTCAAATACATTCCATACCTCGACAGACTCCTCGAGCTGTGCTAAAACACATCTGACATCAGTTATCAGTGACAGCTTGTTGGGGTAAAGAGCTGTCGGAAAACATTCGCTTGCATCTGAGCTTCGTCTGGGTAAGAAATTCTTCAGAAGAGTTTTATTGAATATGGGTCAATGATAAAGCATGTTACAAATTATGAAAAAGTTTTGAACAGTCTAGTTTGAAGCAAAAACATGAACCATGTTCTCAGAAATGTTCATATTGCTATTTACACCTTATTAATTAATTATAATTTTTTACTTTTTTTAAACACCTTTTACATGTTTTTTATTTATATGTATATATATATATATGTATATATATATATATGTATATATATATATATATATATATATATATATATATGTGTGTATATATATATATATATATATATATATATATAGACTATTATACTAATGTAATGTTTTGTATTATAATAAAAATAATAATAATAAAAACTGCACACAGTCATCTAAAGTCCTTTATTTCCTCTTTTTTAATTATGCAATAGGAGATAATGAGTTTTAAAATATCAACTGTAAATAAATAAAGTGTTTATTGATTCCAATGACAATCATTTACATCTAAAATCAAATTAGTTTCATTCAGCAATTATCTATATCCCTCTCTCTCAATGGTAAGTCAATTACTCTATATATTAAGTTAAATGTGCCAAAATATTGCACATATTGCAGACTGAGGTTTCTGCTGTAACAAATCTTTCTGATGAGTCTGTTTGTTTTGTCAGATAATAAAAAATAATTTAGTCTACAGTACGTCTCGATAATGTTTATCCTTTGGCTCGACTAACAACCAATTATTTTATTTTATGTTTCATATCTTGCACGTTTTCCACATCTTAAGCGACTTTTGTGTCATGTTCAACATCATCTCTGTTCTCACATATTTACAACAGTCTGATAGATGACCTGGGATTTTGTTTTTGCATATATTCATATGTAGAGAAAAAAGAGCTAGCGAGAGATAAAAGACATAAGGACATAAACCAGACCTCTCCGTAGCATATAGAGTAATCTGCCTGGCGTACAATTACACACTCGCACATACACTCCTCTCACAAGTATCACGGCCACTACAGCTGGGTGAAATCTGCTGTCTCTGCTCATTTTTCAGCAAGATCTTTGAACTATTTTCTCATTTGCAGTAAATCAAAATTAAATATAGAGGGTGCTGGTTGATGGGGCCTGTGTTATTAATCACTGGGTAATCTTTACGCAGCCCAACTGAGTGAGAACCAATGGAGGAAAACCTACCTTGGCAACTGTGAAAGGAAACAAGCCCTGAACTGGGCCCTGGCAGTAAACCTCAAAAAGACCAACATAATGGTCTTTCAGAAAAAGCCCAGATGTCAGGAACAGAGATACCAGTTCAGTCTAGGCAGCACTCCTCTAGAACACATAATACAATACACTTCAATGCAGTGCTACATCGGCCTGATCATCGCTGCATCAGGGAGTTTCAGTATGGCAGTGAATGTTCTGTAACGTATATCGGCAGGAATTCAACTCTACAAGTCACCAGAAGGGGGGCAGCTAAAGAATCCGCAGCCCTCTAAAAGCCCCTCCTCCGCCTCAGCGCAAAAGCGCGCGTTTTCTTCCTGTTATGGAACAAAGGAATGTAGCGAGAACGTTTCCTAAAGACATTCGTTCGTCTCATGACTTTCAAAGCATCCACAAAGAAATATATGGATATTAATGTGTGCTCTTTTTCTCATATGCTTGTGGAATGTGAATTATTAGGAAAACGTGGGCTGATTTCTAATCGTGCTTTAACCTGGAATGTGTAGGCTGCAGTGTTTAGACTTTTATGAATGGTTGCAAAATTTCATGAATCAGTACGATAACGAATGTGGTGATATTATAAATGTGTAAACTTGATAAGAGTTTTAATACAGGGATCAAAAGTTATTCTTTTCGTCACATGAGAATGCCTTGCAAGAGCAAGCCTGGACGTGGGCGGGGCTCCGCCCCATACGGACAATCTGATTCGATCAGCCGCCGGTGGGCGGCGTCCAAACCGGACAGTTGAAAAGACGAGGCGCGTCCGCGTGCTCGCTCTCTTCTCTCTTTGCAACTCTCTGGTGCTCCTGAACTCGTAACTGCGCGCTCAAACGCGCGCAAGGCTGACCTGGAAGCCGGCCCGCTGGACTCTCACAACGAAACCAACCACAGAAGTCTAAGACCGTGCCCAAAGCCGTAACACCACGAACTCAACGACTTCAGAGGAGGGGAGAGCTTTCCCGGTGACGTCACGCAACGTGAGCCAGCAAAGTTTCCAGAGCAACGCGCCGAGCTGAACACGTGACACCCGAAACAAAGAACTCACGCGGGAAAACGAAACCAACTTCGAGCCTGCTTTAAACCCATCCAAGCAAGTACAAACTGAATTCCTAATCCTGACTGAACTGGTTAAAATTTGATCTGAATGCAGTAACAAAGCAAAGATTTGTTCGTGATCTTTTTGCTGGTTGGTTAAGTTATGAAATAGGAAAGAATGTCATTCTTTAAATCTTAACCTCAAAACTCTCGTATGTGTGTGCATGTCTATGCTTTATTAGGTAATCCATTTATGTTAGAATAGCAATATCACAATAAACCTTTTCCATTTTATAAACAAGTGTCTCTGGAATGTGATTTTAAGTATTTTCATCCTTATTTGCCCTAAAGAGAAAGCTACCTAAGCTCGATTTCGACAGGATATGCTGAGATTAGTGTTCGGTGGACGTTCACTTAATACAGTATAAATAAGTTAAATATTAATATTACTGTTAACCAAGCAATATTGAATATTTAATAACTAATTCCCGGAGCTGAAATAATAGCTCTATATTAAACTTTTATTACAGTTCTCAAAGATAAAGCTGGAAGAGCTCTATACGCAATCAAAGAAAAACAAAATCCAAAATATTGAAATACTGCTTCCAATTTGGTGTAAAACCTTTGATAGTGTGATTCAGCCCATAGCACTGTATGGAAGTGAGGTTTGGGGTCCACTCAGTGATCAGAGCTACACTAGATGAGAAAGACATCCAACAGAAACCTTACACACTGCCAACTCTGCGAATTCTACAAACTAATTCTAAAACTACAAAGAAAAACACCCAATAGTGCATGTAGGGTATAATTAGGCCGATTTCTGTTGGGTCTTATGTCTGATCACCTGTTCTTTGCTTTCTCTGTGTTGTGGTGTTATGTGCGTGGCTTTGTTTTGACAGCTTGCCACGTGTGTATTGTCAGCGTTATTGACAATAACAACTTGGTTCACACCTGATTCTTGTTATCTCTTTAGCTTCCCCTTTATAGCTCCCTGTGTTTCTCTGTCCTTTGTCAGACTGATGTGGTTATTCCCCATTTCTCTGACTGTATCATCGGTATCGCTCACCTCTTGTCTTGTCTCGTTCAGGCTCCAGTGCTCATTACTGCTAGTTTGTTCCCTGCACCCCCACTGTGAGACCAAGACCGAATAATTGTCACGCCGGCGGGCGGAAGGCGAGCGATAGCTTCTAAAGCTGTGTCAAATCAATAAGTTGCGTTCCTTCCTCCTTGATCCTTTCTTCCAATTCTGGATCGAGGACAAAGGAATGCTGTTTGAAGAAGGGTGAGATTTCGATTTCAGCCTGATGCTCGTCGTCGGTAAGGTGATACAATGTTAACTTGTCAATATGGAGGATCGAGCCCTTAGGGACAGTGATCCATAAAGTTTGGTTGGGCAAACTAATGCGCGTGGCGGTGTCGTGTTGATCGTATGTGAGGGTAGCTGTTCGTGCTGGGGTGTTCACCAGCCATCGGTTTCCGATGATTTCGGCTTGCGTTACCTCAACTTGAGAACGTGGTGTTGCTTTGGCGGGGCAGCTAGTGTCGGGTCTAGGCAGCAGATGCCCTCGGTATTATCGCGTATGAAGGGTTTACTTGGGCAGAGGAAGTGAATGTCCTTAGTGAGCATGCACATCTTTAGGTTTGGGGCCAGATACGACTTCTCGTTGTTATCGTGATACGCAACGACTTCAGGAGTTTGTATTTTGACATAGGTGTTCCCTTGCCAAAATCCCACATTCACAACATCTTTAAGCCGGTAAATATTATTAACGTCGATAAAGGGCAAACTGAGAGGAAACGCCAAGTCACCTGCTTCCGGGTATATGGGTATATGGGAATACTGCTACCGGGGAAGGGGCAGGATGAGTTCGGATGAGACTAGCGGGGCCCGCAGTGGCACATGTGTGGAGTAACTTCTCTCTACTAGAGATTGGTCCTAGCAGTGCTGCGGAGGAGAGAGTATGGGTTGTGTCAGTGTCAGTGGGTTTGATCTTCCCCCTTTTCATGTCGGCTGAAGCCCTGGTGCCTCTTTATTTGGTTTCGATGGACCCATCGAAGGGCTGGCTCGCTGCACCCTTGTCTGATTTTGATTCGATAGGCAACAGGTGAGAGCTTGTCTGCAATCTCAAGGGGTCCTGTCCAGTGAGGTAGTAACTTCCTTGACCGGTGATGGGGAGCGTTCTGCCTTGGTCGGGCGAAGCTGTAGTATCACACTTTGTCTCCGACATTGAGCTCATGATGAGAGGCCTTTAGGTCGTAGTAGGCTTTTCGACCTTCCGCACTTCGTTGTAGCTGCTGTTGCGCGAAGGCGAAAGTCATTCTCGGGTGCTGATGTAACTCTTCCAGGTATTGTTGAGTGTTATAGGCGGTGACGAGGTTCAGGTCACCAGGTTAGTACAGCAGGTGTAGTGGTAGCGTCATGTTTCTCACTGTCATCATTGTGAACGGGAGTACTCCGGTAGATTAGTAAGGGGTGGCTCGAGTGGCCATCAGTACCAGAGGAAGTTTAATTTTTGATTGATGGCTACATACTTCTTCAACATGCTGACCACTGTCCTGTGAGCCCATTCAACTTGACTGGAGGAAATTGGGTGATGGCTTATATGGAGTTTGGCCTATATACCCAGGAGTTTCCACACTTCCTGCATGATTTCGGCAGTGAAGTGGGTTCCGCGGTCAGAGTTGACCCTTAAAGGCAGTCCAAATCTTGAGAAGATGTGGTTTATTAACAGGCAGGCTGTTGTTTCTGCTGTATCGTTGGGAGCTGGGAGGCACTCTATCCACTTTGTAAATTCGCAAACCATGGTGAGGAAGTATTTGTTACCCCGTGTTGACCGTGGCAGGGGTCCTACCCAGTCTATTTGGAGGTCTGACTATGGGAAGGTCATTCCTTACCTTTGAAGTGGTGCTCGGTGGTTTGGATTTGCCGGTTGAAACTGGCAACACACCAGGCATCCTTTAACGTATTCTGCTACGTCTTGCTGCATGCCAGACCAGTATGCTAATTGCTTGAGTGTTTCATAGGTGGCCTTGACACCGTGGTGTCCTGCGCATGGTGCATCGTGTGCGTGTCAACATCATCCCCCATTGGCCGTGAGGTACTACGAGCTTTGGCGCAGTGAGTAGCTCAGGGACATACGTGAGAACACCGTCTCGAAGATGCAGCATGTGCTTGATAGAGTGGAGCGTGCGGAGCTTGGTGGACGTGTTTAGGTCTGAGGTGGAAATGGGATGTTTAAATGGGTTGGACATGTGAGCTGCCATGGTTCGTAGTGACGAATCCGCATTTTGGAAGAGATCGTCAGCAGCGAACTGGGGTGATATGGCAAAGTGGGAGGGAGCAGGGGTGTGCGCGCCAGTGGCGTACTGGCGGCGGGTTACTGCTGCCACCGAAGGGTTGGGTGGGAGGGCATGAAATGTCCAGGACTCTCCATGTAATGCACCTGCTTTGGTGAGGGCATCAGTTTAGTCATTTGAGGGGCTTTGGGTCCCAATGGTCACCTGTGTAGGTGACTCTGTCGCAGGCTGTGTTGAGACATGTGGTAGACTCTGATGTCTTTGCTTCAGTGTTCTGAATAGCTTTAGGCTGATGGCTGAGTTTTCTGCAAACAGGGCTAGTGCTGTGTGCCTTGAACATCTATCACAGTCATGATTTGAAGGGGGCCTGTGTTTGGTTCAGGCTCCTGCAGTGAGCAGAGGAAAGGGTCCTTGCTGTTTGTGCTTGGTCCAGATCCTGGCTTTGTGACTGCATCAATGATCATTGACTAAGGGGTGATGTCTGTGACTTGACACTGTAACTCGTTGGAGTCTATTGACTGGCAGGGCAGAGGCTCACGGACTTGTGTCCAAATCTTTAGGTGTTTAAAGTCTATTAGAGGTTTGAAGCGATTAATCAGATCTTTCCCAATGAGGAGTGGATACGTGTTGAGTGTTGACACGTAAACTGAATGGACGAAGTCCATGGGTCCCACTGTTAGATGAATTGGGGCCACATGTTTCAGTTGTAGGCCCGTATGTGAGTATGCTTGAAGATTTAGTTCGCACTTGAGGTTTCCGTTAGTCCTCTTCGTTCTTTCTTGGACTTCTTTGAGAAGTTCTGTAGGCATTAGAGATATGTCGGCTCCCGTATCAAGAAGGGCTTCGACTCTGATGTGTTGTTCGATGATGATGTAGAGGTAAAACTTTCTTGTTATACCTTTTTCAATGAGATCGCCTAGGAGTTAAGGGACTGGCGTTTGGGATGAAACGTTTAGGATGTCAGAACTGATCTGGTGTTCTTCGGAGGAGTGGCAAACGACTAAGACAGCGCTTTCAGGAACTTGAGGGGTTTCATCAGCAGGTGTTTGTTGGACACTGCAGTGATCTGGAGTATTGGGTGTTGAGTTAGTGTTTAACTCTGTTGCTGGGTTTTCAGGTGAGGCTTTGTGTCTGTCTGAAGTTAGGGTGTTTACTGTTCTCTGAGAGTAAGGTGAAGCAGTGCTGTTTTCTGTGCCTGACTTGTTCAGCTTGTCGCTGCCTTCTCGTCCGACAGCTAGTCAGGCTGAATCTGGTTTCTCTTTCTTTTCCCACTTCCGATCCTCCTCTTTCCGATGGAAACATTTTTTCATCATCATTTCCATCAGCTTTTGTGAGTCAAAGTACGGTGGTGTCTTTTGTTCTTGTGTGGATTCAGTTTAAGCTCGGTCATTTTTGAATCTTGGTGAATTCTTTCGTCGATTCCTTGGGCTGAGTTTGTCGCTTTCCCTTGGAGTTTCCGTTGAATTCCCATGAGCTTTTCTCTCTTGAGTTTCCAAACGAGCTTGGCTGGTTCCACGATCTCTCCCATTGACTCTCATGAGGCCTTGCTTGGTCCCATGACTTATCCCAGTGTCGTCCAGGTGAGCTTTGACGTCCACGCGGTCCATCCCAGCGGTCATACCTCTGTTTAGGTCGAATGCCAGCGTGTGAGTCTCGTTCTCTGTTGGACGGGGGTGCATTCCACTCTCTGTGTGGGAGCTTAGCACTGTCTTGGCATTGGGTGCCCTCTAGAGCCAGTCCGTGACTTTGAGTGTTGAAGTCAAGAACTGCTGGGGTTTTGGCGCTCTTTTCTGAGGCCATCTTTTGTTTGCCGTAGGCTTTCTGCACCAAGTCTAGCAACTGCTGAGTGTTCATTGTTTGTGGGCATGCGAGAATGCCAAGATGGTGGCTTATGCCAGGATGAAGGTTCCTCAGGAAGAGAGTTTTAAAGTTCAGTTCATCTTCCATGTCAGATTCATTGCGAGTTCCAAAGTATGCTTGTCTGAGTCGACTGTAGTAAACTTGAGGAGGTTCGTGACGTCCTTGTTTCGTCTCCAGGGCAGCCACTAAGCCTTGATCGGACTCAGGGTTGGCGAACTCTTTAATGAGGGCTTTTTGAAGCAGTTGATAATCAGTCTTTGTGTTAGCAGGCTGCCGGTCAAGGAAGCTGCGAACTTCAGTACTGGATGTCTTTCGGAGTAAATAGACTTTATCTTTGTCCGTAACGTTAGGTCGCATTTCCAGATGGAAATCAACATATTGTGGATAAGCTTGGACATTTTGGCTGTTTGGCATGCTGGGGTTGAATTTGCCAATGTTCCTGGCGAGCTTGTCAAGGTCTATTAGGTCCAAGCTGTGCGACGATCTGCGGCTGGCTGCAGCAGATTCTTTTGGCTTTGTCGCAATATAAAGTTCTTCAGAGGGCGCTGGTGAATGTTTTAACACCACCCCCTCTGTCTTTTGCTCACGTGTCAGTCCAGGAACAGGTGACCTGGTCCTGCTTGGCAGGGGTGCGGTCGGTGCACATCCTGTCCTTGACGGCTCATAGCATAACTCATAAGCGTGCTTGAGTTCCTCTTGGAAACTTTCATACTCCTCTTTGAAAGTAGTCGAGCTGTCGTGTTAGGCGGCTGATCTCTTTTTTTGACTCATTCAGGTGAGCTTCAAGGGCTTTGATTCTGCTGTTTTTGTCAGCCTTTGCCTTCTCCAGTAGCTGCTCTGCATACTGAAGCTTGTCAGCACATTCAGCGTAGTCATTTTGATTTGCTCCATTTCGTGGCTAGTAGCTGCTAGAGTCTCTTTTAGCCTGTTGATCTCCTCCTCAGCCCCGTGTTCCACCTCATCAGTCCCTTCCTGTCGTTCCTGAGCTTCATGTTCCAGCTGCTCTCGGCGTCGTTGTGCGCTTGTCAGCTCCTGCTGGCGTTGTGCAGCGTGCTTGTCGCTCAACTTGAGAGTGGCGATGAGTGTGTGACTTAAGGAGCCGGTGATCTTGGCTAATTCTTTGTGACTGTAGCTTTGACTAGGATTTTGTCCCATAAGGCTTGTTATGTTGTCATCCAGCTGGTCCTGTGTCTGATGTTTGAGTGTCTCAGCAGCCTTAGGGAGGAGGCTGATTGTCGCACACTTAGCCATGTTTCCAGATCTTCCCAGTGACCGACATGCTCTGTTTTGTGAGACATGTTCTGGCGGTGTGAGGGCAATCTTGAACCGAACTGACACTGACCTTGAATGGGAAACAAAACAAAACAAAACAGGGGTGTAAATGTGCATGTAATGTGCACAAATGTAAGTGTAGTGTATGCTAATGTTGAGTGTGCTTATCTGCAACTGTGATCCTCTGGTGGGGTGCTTCTAATTTGTAATCTCTGCAGAGAAATTATTGAGCACACATAAAGGTAGCACAGCTGGGAAACAGAGAAAGGAAAGGACACCAACAGAATTTGTACACAGGGGTAATAATTGGATGTTTCACCTTTTCTTGTAAGATAAAGTCTCCTTGTTTTCAAGGAAGGAGGTCAGTCTAATACGAAGGTGAAGGAGAATAACAATAACAAAATATATATTTTCTGGTAGCAGATTTTCCTCTTGTCGTTTTTTTTGTTAAGTCTGATTTAGAAGGACGCTTCTAGTCAGAGGATTGTAAACAGGTTTTCTCTTTTGTGATAGGAAATCACAAAAAGGAGTGCTGGTCCCTTAATGGCTAAATTTGCACCGCAACGCTGGTTAGCATGTCTCTCGTGCGTGCTTAATTTTTCCGATGCCTATCTTCTCATTGACCTGCTATAACTTGAAGGGGTATCATTTCACAATAGAGGAAGGTAAATAGAAAACAGTTTTGAATACGTAGTTCTCAAGTTTCACAAATACCTGTTCAATTGTGACATTTCTCTGTTCATGATCTTCCCACTGGCAAAGTCTAAGCAAACAGTAGTCAAATTAGAATATAGTAGCAGGGATAAAAGAGAAGAGGAGAGGAAAAGTGAGGGTTTGCTCCCAAGGTTAGGACTAATAATAAGGGTGGCAGCGTGGCGGCGCTGTTTAGTCGATACACTTAGGGGGTTGGTTTTGCTGTTTTACAGGATAAAACAAACTGACCTAAGTTTTGAGGGACCCTAATTTCCTTTTGGTGTTTTCTAATTAGAAGGTTAATGTCTATATACCCTAAGCTTGGTGAGAAATGACATTTCTTCCGTGGTGCCACTGTCACTTCACCAACCCAACACTAGGGGGAGCGCTATCTACTCTCAGGCCTAAGTAAAAGGGACCTTATTAAATTTAGCTGAGTTAATCAGATCACCTAAGGATATGAGGTACGGCCTATCAGGTAGAGCCAGATTTGTGTTGCGTCTGAAATTAGAATTTCAAATTAGAAGTTGTGGTTTCTAATTAAAATTTAATGATGTTATCATTAAAATTGATAGGATCGATTAGGATTAGAATTACAAGAGCAATTTACAATTGAGTTGATTAGCCAATATAGTTGCAATATGTAAACAGGAAGTGTAATTCATTATTAAATGTAATTAGAATTTTCAAATTCGTAATTAATTATGAAATTAAATTACAGCTTCCAAATCACTAGTTTCAGATTCCTATAATAATAATTAATTAAATAATTTCCCAAGTTACTCATTCCTCATTGTGTCATTAACATCAAACCAAATTAATCTGTACCACCCTAATTACTTGTGAATGAAATTAAACATTTCTGGCCCTCTTGAAGAATCAAGGTTTTACTGTTGTTGTCAAATTATAAGAGCGCTTATGATTAAACAGAGGCTATTGTTGCTACATGGAAGCAGGAACTGAAAATATTTTATGAAATGAAATTAATTTCAAATTTGTAATAAATTATTACAAATAAGCGTTCACTCTGAAGACGTGTCAGCGTTCACTCTGTCAGCGTTCACTCTGTGACGGGAAGATGCACCCGTGTGCATTTTTCTCTCGCCATATCAGCCTTGCAGAACGTAACTACGACATTGGCAATAAGGAGCTGTTGGCGGTGAGATTGGCCTTGGGCGAGTGTCATCACTGGTTGGAGGGGTCAGCACAGCCCTTATTGGTCTGGACGGATCACAAGAATCTCGAATACATCCGTTTGGCCAAGATGCTGAGCTCACGTCAGGCCCGCTGGTCACTCTTCTTTGACCGATTCAACTTCACCCTCTCGTACCGGCCGGGGTTCAAAAATGTCAAGCCCGACATTCTCTCTCTCGCGCCTGTTCGGGGCCCCAGAGGGGGAACTTACAGCCGAAGCCATCCTTCTTGAAGGGGTGGTGGTCAGGGCTCTTTCTTGGGGTATCGAACGGCGAGTAGAGGAGGCCAGTCGAGGGGTGCCCGTGCCGGGGGGGGGGGGTGCCCGGCGGGCAGGTTGCCGGTGCCGGCTGTGTTGCACCCTGAAGTCCTTCAGTGGGGGCATGAGTCCAGGCTGGTTTGCCATCAAGGGATTCGGAGAACGTTGTTCGCCATCCGTCAATGCTTCTGTTGGCCCACACTGGCCACAGATGTCAGACAGTTCGTGTTGGCATGCCCTACATGCACCCAATGTAATCGCCCTCCTGATGGCCTGCTTCATCCTCTCCCCGTCCCTTCCCGTCCATGGTCACACATTGCCCTTGATTTTGTCTCTGGGCTTCCCCCATCGAAGGGTAACACTGTGATTCTCACTGTGGTGGATCACTTTTCCAAGGCGGTTTATTTTATTCCCCTGCCAAAATTACACTCTGGCCGGGAGACCACCCAGCTGATGGTGGATCACGTCTTCCGTCTCCATTGATTGCCGATTGACGTGGTTTCAGATAGGGGTCCTCAGTTTGCCTCCCGGTTTTAGAAGGAGTTTTGAAGACAGATCGGGGCCTCAGCGAGTCTGTCCTCAGGTTTTCATCCTCAGACCAATAGGCAATGCGAGCGGGCCAACCAGGATCTCGAAAGAATGCTCCACTGTCTGACATCCAACAATCCAAGTTCATGGTGCCAAGAGCTCTCTTGGATAGTATATACTCGTAACTCCCTTCCAGTGGCATCTTCAGGTATGTCCCCTTTTGAGTGCTCTGTGGTTTATAAACCACCTCTGTTTCCATTAAAGGAACCCGATGCTGCGGTCTCGTCTGCCCTGGCTTTCATTCAGCGCCGCCGCTGCACCTGGGAGAGAGTAAGGGGATTTTGGTCCGAACCTCAAGACACCTACTCGTAAGCTGGTGCCCAGATTCATTGGGCCATACCGCGTCACCAAGGTGGTTAATCCGGTGGCGATCAGGCTCAAGCTCCCTCCCACTCTTGGTCGGTTGCGCCCTGTGTTTCATGTCTCTAGGGTTAAACCTGTGTTTTCTTCTGCTCTTAACCCTGCTGGCGATCGCCCCACTCCCCGTCCCCTCGTCTTGTAGATTGCTCCCCTACCAATACGGTTAGGAGATTACTCGACGAGCGGCACCACAGCAGAGGCTTTCAGTATCTCGTGGACTGGGAGGGTTATGGTCCAGAGGAAAGATGCTGGGTGCCGTCCCGGGACATTTTGGACCGTTCGTTGATAGAGGACTTCCATCGAAGACGAGGTAGGCCTCCTCCTGGGGTGCCTGGTGGCGCTCCTGGGAGGGGGGGTACTGTCGGGTCTCAGGTCTGATCACCTTTTCTTTGCTGTCTCTGTGTTGTGGTGTTATGTGCGTGGCTTTGTTTTGACAGCTCGCCGCGTGCGCATTGTCAGCATTATTGTTTCCCCGCCCTCCTTGTTTCTCTGCTCGTTAGCTCATCTTGGTTCACACCTGATTCTTGTAATCTCTTTAGCTTCCTCTTTATAGCTCCCCGTGTTTCTCTGTCCTTTGTCAGACTGTTGTGGTTATTCCTCATTGCTCTGACTGTTTTGTCGGTATCGCTCACCTCTTGTCTTGTCTCGTTCAGGCTCCAGTGCTCGTCACTGCTAGTTTGTTCCCTGCATCCACACTGTGCATTCAGATAACCGTGGGATTCCTCCGGCAGCCGCCATCCCTGGTTAGTGGATTGCTCAGCCTCTCACTTGGATTAGAGCGCTACCTCGCCGGCTTCATCTCCTCTGCTGCTGTTGCGGCTTGTCCCGCCGCCGCTGTCCACCCATCTGTGTGGTAGAGGATATCACGTCCACACGAACTGTCCACGGAAGCACTCATCCTCTGCTCAGATTATTTTCTGTTCAACAAAGCCTCTGTTGTACCCGCATCTGAATCCAGCCCTCTTTCCTGACATATTTCCATTGCATATTAACATGCATAAAAGTGACCTCAAATTCTGGATGCATCTCGAATCGAGTACCACAGAATCGCTACATTTTAAAGTAACACAAACCCAAGAACTGAACAATGAAAAGAGTCCACTCAGTCAGCTGGTTCTGAGACTAACCTGACTAATTCTACTAACACTAACCAATCTCAGACCAGCACTGATTCTAACCCAAACATCAAAATAAATCTAATTGTCAAGCAACCTATAAATACATATCTGGAACATTAGGATCAAGAAACTAAAACACAAAGTAAATTATAGCTATATCGGACCATAAAATCAAATTATGAAATTGAAGATTATCTCATATTAATATGAGACAGGATATATGAGACAGATTGAGACGTACTTCCTCCTTTATTTTCATAAATACATATCCATAAGTAACCTCTACTTCAACAAACTCACCAACTTAATAAAGAACTTAACAGCCATTAGTGAAGCTGAACAAATACAGATACTATTGGTAGAGAAACAGACATCAGGACTTGCTACGAGATACGTGTGGATGTGCCACAGCCTGAGATACAGCAGGTAAATGTGTATTGAGTCTGACCTGTCCTGTGTGTTACCTTATTGTCCACCACAGTGATCCTTAGTATGATGTATGTATGTTTCTATGTAAGTTAAAGACTGTGGTATCAAATGTTCACACATCACACATTCTAATTTGTTACAGTTTAATACTTCTAATACTTTGTAATATTCCATTCTATTAATGCGATATTCATTTAATTATAATTTGTGTTTTATTTTTCATTTTATGTTTTTGCACATTTATAATAGGCTTTGGCAATATTGTATAATTTACAGTCATGCCAATAAAGCAATGTTGAAATGGATGGATGGATGGATGGATGGATTGACGCACGGACGGACGGACGGACCAACAGACAGACAGACATTTAACATTGTTTCACTGTTACTTGCTTTACTGGCGGATTTGTGTCTACCTTTGTGTGCAGGTGAGGACACGTTCGAGCTGCATTCGGTGCAGCTGGAGCTGGAGGCCGTGGAGAGACGGATCCACGAGCTGCTTGGGAAACAGGCCCAGCTGAGGAAATGGAAAGCAACGCTGGAAACATCTCGGGCTGACGCTCATAAGTCCGGGGTAAGTATGCAGCGCGCTGCTAACACTCCCACCACCTCTACTCCGTGTGTTTCTCTGCACAGGCCCCGTGCACCCGGGACGCGATCGTCACAGATGGCCTTCACTCCGGCGCCGGGAAACCACGGACCCTGGGTGCAGCAGCAGAAGACGCAATCCAGGCCCCGGTCGACGACTTCTCCCCCTCCGGTCTTCGACATCTCATCCCGGAACCGCTTCGCCCCTCTCTGCGAGACTGATCATGACGCTGTGGTCATCGGAGACTCAATCGTCCGGCATGTCCGTGCTACGTTAGCTGAAGGTAAAGTGCACACTCATTGTCTCCCTGGTGCTCGTGTTCTTGATGTTTCTGTGCAGATACCCACGATCCTGAAGGATGACGAGAGCATTGCAGCTGTTGTGATTCACGCGGGAGCTAACGACACCAAGCTGCGGCAGACGGAGACACTGAAGAGGGACTTCAGGAGCCTGATCGAGGCGGTACGCAGCACATCGCCCGCGGCGACGATCATCGTGTCAGGACCTCTTCCCACGTATTGAGGAGGACACGAAAAGTTCAGTAGACTGTTTGCTTTAAATTAATGGTTGTTTTCATGGTGTAAAGAGCAGAAAATTATCTTTGTTAATAATTGGAATCTTTTCTGGGAGCGTCCTAGGCTATTTCGTGCTGATGGCCTGCACCCCAGCAGAGTCGGTGCGGAACTCCTGTCGGACAACATCACCAGAACGCTACGCTCTATCTGACTAGTAAGCCAATTCTCCAATAACAGCTATGATGACTTTTGTTCTACCCACTTAAATGATAAAGGTACTTGCAGTGTCCAATCTATACAGACTGTGTCTGTTCCCCGAATAGTGAGTTCAAAATATAAATTTAATGCAGGATCTAGAACAAATCTGATCGTGATTAAACCAGAAAAATGCAAAATAAATGAACAAAAACAATTTTTAAAACTTGGGCTCCTAAATATCCGATCACTCACACCGAAAGCAGTTATTGTAAATGAAATAATCACAGATAATAGTTTTGATGTACTCTGTCTGACTGAAACCTGGCTTAAAACAAATGATTATTTTGGTCTAAATGAATCTACTCCACCAAGCTACTGTTATAAGCACGAGCCTCGTGAGACTGGTCGTGGCGGCGGTGTCGCAACAATATATAGTGATATTCTCAATGTTACTCAGAAAACAGGATACAGGTTTGACTCATTCGAAATACTTATGCTCAATGTTAAACTGTCAGATAAGCAAAATAAATCTGTCCTATCTCTTGCTCTGGCTACTGTGTATAGACCACCAGGGCCATATACAGATTTTCTAAAAGAATTTGCAG
Source organism: Oxygymnocypris stewartii (assembly GCA_003573665.1). Taxonomy (NCBI): domain Eukaryota; kingdom Metazoa; phylum Chordata; class Actinopteri; order Cypriniformes; family Cyprinidae; genus Oxygymnocypris; species Oxygymnocypris stewartii. The sequence continues at coordinate 94,564 of QVTF01020890.1, read as the reverse complement.
ATTTCCTCTCAGACCTATTGATTAATGTTGATAAAGCACTAATTGTTGGAGATTTTAACATTCACGTTGATAATACAAATGATGCGTTAGGACTTGCGTTTACTGACCTAATAAACTCTTTTGGTGTCAAGCAAAATATCACCGGGCCGACAGATCGTTTTAATCATACGCTAGATTTAATAATATCGCATGGAATTGATCTAACTGATATAGATATCATACCTCAAAGTGATGATGTTACTGACCATTTCCTTGTATCGTGCATGCTGCATATTACTGATATTAACTATATGGCTCCGCGTTATCATCCAGGCAGAATTATTATTCCAGCCACTAAAGACAGATTCACAAATAACCTGCCTGATTTATCTCAACTGCTCTGTGTACCCATAAATACAGATGAACTAGACACAATTACTAGCAACATGGGAACTATCTTCTCTAATACATTAGAAACTGTTGCCCCCATCAAATTAAAAAAGGTTAGAGAAAAAAGTGCTGCGCCATGGTACAGCAGTTATACCCATTCTCTCAAGAAATAAACTCGTATTCTTGAGCGCAAATGGAGAAAAACGAACTTGGAAGTCTTTAGAATTGCGTGGAAAAACAGTATGTCCAGCTATAGACAGGCTCTAAAAACTGCAAGAACCGAGTATATCCGCAAACTCATAGATAATCACCAAAACAATCCAAGGTTTTTATTTAGCACAGTGGCTAGATTAACAAATAAACAGATGTCACCCGATCTAAATATTCCCTCACAGTTTAATAGTAATGACTTTATGAATTTCTTTACTGATAAAATAGATAATATCAGAAATACAATAACAAATGTAGATTCTACAGCGTCTAGTACTTCAGCTTCATTCATCTCACCCAAAGAAAAACTTCATTACTTTACAACTATAGGACAGGATGTGCTAAATAAACTTATCACTGCATCTAAACCAACAACATGTTTATTAGATCCTGTACCCACTAAACTATTGAAACTATTGTTACCTGTAGCAGAAGAACCGCTTCTCAATATTATTAACTCCTCGTTATCTTTAGGTCACGTCCCAAAACCATTTAAGCTGGCAGTTATTAAGTCTCTTATTAAGAAACCAAAATTAGATCCTTGTGAACTGGCAAATTACAGGCCCATCTCAAATCTTCCGTTTATGTCGAAAATATTAGAAAAAGTAGTGTCTACTTAACTGTGCTCCTTTCTGCTAAAAAATGATATCTATGAAGAATTTCAGTCAGGTTTCAGGCCCCGCCATAGCACAGAAACTGCACTTGTTAAAATTACAAATGACTTGCTTCTTGCGACAGACAAAGGCTGTATCTCATTGCTAGTTTTACTTGATCTTAGTGCTGCGTTCGACACTATAGATCATGACATACTGATAGATCGATTACAAAACTATACAGGTATACAAGGGCAGGCTTTAAGATGGTTTAGATCCTACCTGTCCGATCGCTACCACTTTGTTTATTTAAACGGGGAGTCATCTCAATTATCACCAGTAAAGTATGGAGCACCACAAGGATCTGTCCTAGGTCCTCTATTATTTTCATTACATATGTTGCCCCTTGGTAATATTATTAGAAAATACGGGATTAGTTTCCATTGTTATGCTGATGACACTCAACTATATATCTCAATAAAACCAGATGAAACCTCTAAACTATCTAAGCTAACAGAGTGTGTTAAAAATATAAAAGATTGGATGACCAGTAATTTTCTCCTATTAAATTCAGATAAGACAGAGATATTACTTATTGGACCTAAAAACAGTACACAGAATCTCTTGGATTACAATTTGCAACTAGACGGATGTAATGTTACTTCCTCTACATTTAAAAATCTGGGTGTTATATTAGACAGCAACCTATCTTTTGAAAATCATATTTCCAATGTTACAAAAACAACATTCTTCCATCTTAGAAACATTTCCAAGCTACGGAACATGTGAAGTTTTTCTGATGCAGAAAAGTTAGTTCATGCATTCATGACCTCTAGACTGGACTATTGTAATGCATTGCTAGGTTGTTGTCCTGCATCTTCAATAAACAAGCTACAGATAGTACAAAATGCTGTGGCAAGAGTCCTTACCAGGTCAAGAAAATATGATCATATTACCCCAATTTTACAGTCTCTGCACTGGCTACCTATTAAGTTTCGTATCAGTTACAAAATATTATTACTTGCCTATAAGGCCCTAAATGATTTAGCTCCTGCTTACCTAACTAATCTACTATCACGCTACAATCCAACCCGCTCCCTAAGGTCGCAAAACTCTGGACTCTTGGTAGTACCTAGGATAGCAAAGTCCACTAAAGGAGGTAGAACTTTTTCATATCTGGCTCCTAAACTCTGGAATAGCCTTCCTGATAACGTTCGGGGTTCAGACACACTCTCTCTGTTTAAATCTAGATTAAAGACACATCTCTTTAGCCAAGCATTCATATAATGCATCTCACAATCTTGTACTGCCAGTCTATCTGAACAAATGCACATTATTATGCTTTAGCTTGGGTTATACTGATAATTTCATCCAGGGTTATTCCTGGATGGAACAACTACTACGCTAATTGTCTTACTGTTTATATAGCTAGGAATTACACAAGCTTCAGTCTGGATCCAACCCTTAAACGATCTGAGATGACCGAACACCTGAGAAGAGACGATGACAACCCCTCGGAGTACCTCAGAGGAAGCCAACCATCAGCGATTATACTGACTTAACCAAAGTCTGCCATAAATGGAGGATCAGCACCCGGAGACAACCTCTACAGCCCTGACCGTCAGCGGAGTCTAGGACACATAGATGAGCCCCAGAGACAGATCTCCAGTGAGGACCTCGTCACCTAGACATCCATCGGGGAATGACCCCTGGAACCAGTGGACCACTTACACTCTGACTTTGCTGCAGTTGGAACAAACTACTGATTCGTCTGGCCGGAGGGGAACTGGCCCCCCGACTGAGCCTGGTTTCTCCCAAGGTTTTTTCTCCATTCTGTCACCGATGGAGTTTTCGTTCCTTGCCGCTGCACATATATTATTTAAACTGAACTAAGCTGGACAATGCCATTACTAAATTCAATAATGAAACGCATTCAGCTGATAATTGAGTGGTAAATCCTGTCATTTTACATTATTGACACAATTTGCCTATTTTGATATTGTGCAGTGCTTTGTTACAATTTGTATTGTTAAAAGCGCTATATAAATAAAGGTGACAGACAGACGATAGATAGACAAACAGACAGACAGACAAATGGGTATATAGATAGATAGACAGACAGACAGACAGACAGACAGACAAGCAGAATATAAACGGTCTCAAATAAACTTTCATTAAACCTCCCATTGAATTCAAAGAAGGCAAACTAAAAGAGAAAACTCTTATTTCACCAAAGACACTTTAAGTGATGAAGTCAAGGAATGTTAGATGAAAGAGCTAATTATTGCACATTTTTGCATTTTAGAGTTTTAATGTATAATTAATAAAATTAATAAGAATCATATGTCATGATATTTACAAACAAAATCATAAAGTGTATTTCACGATTAAAATAACGTGAACATAAACTCCCATCTTCTCCTTCTGTTACCTCACTGAGGCGGAAGTATCCAAACTTCTCCTCTCCAGCCATCCTACAACATATCCTCTTGATCCAATCCCCTCACACCTTCTCAAAGCTATCTCTCCCACACTCTTACCAGCACTCACACACATCATCAACACATCTCTCCTCACAGGCATCTTCCCCACTGCATTCAAGCAGGCTCGGGTTATCCCACTGCTAAAAAAACCTACATTAAACACTTCTCTTATAGAAAACTACAGACCTGTCTCTCTCCTTCCATTCATAGCCAAAACACTCGAACGAGTTGTCTTCAACCAGGTCTCATTGTTTCTTTCACAGAACAACAAACTGGATGCTAAATAGTCAGGTTTCAGAAGTGGCCATTCAACTGAGACTGCGCTACTCTCAGTCACTGAAGCCCTGCGAATTGCAAAAGCCGATTCCAAATCATCAGTCCTCATTCTGCTGGATCTGTCTGCCGCTTTTGACACTGTCAATCATCAGATCCTCCTGTCCACCCTCTCATCACTGGACATCACTGGGATTCCACTTCACTGGTTTGAATCCTATCTCACTGGTCGGTCTTTCAAGGTGGCCTGGGGAGGGGAGGTATCCAAAGCACATCAATTGGTCACCGGGGTTCCCCAGGGCTGTGGTACCATCACAGAGAGGCTCAAAATCACTCTCCAGAACATTCTCGTTCACCGTTCCTGGCTGGTGGAATGATCTTCCCACCCCAATCCGGAATGCTGGATCCCTGTCAATCTTCTAGCAACAACTGAAAACTCATCTCTTTCAACACTACTTGACTTCATAAAAAAAAAAAAAAAATTCCTTCCCTTTTTCTATATCTTCATCTTTCTCTTTATCTTTCTCTCCTTCCCTTGCTAGCTTGTATTTATTTGAACAATGCCTAAGACTTGGTGTTAGGGGCACTTGTTTGTTTGCCTCTTCAAGATTAATCGCTTTATGTATTCCCCAATTGTAAGTCGCTTTGGATAAAAGCGTTTGCAAAATGACTAAATGTAAAATGTATAATAGCTGTATTGTGCATCGAAACGAGGCGTCCGTCTGCTGATTTTATTGCCTTTGCAGTGTAGACAGCCTCATTGATTATATAATGGGAGCGATCTAGTTTTGTGGAGTACACCGCACACATCCGGTGAATCCGGTGAAAGAGAGGAGTGTTGTCTCTACTCTGCCATATGGCGGTGGGCTGGAAGAGAGGTTGCCAGGCAGCCTTTTGTGCAGTTCAAGGCTGTTTAAAATTTCAGTTGAATACAAGAGGTTCATTAAGGTGCCTTTTTGCCCGATATAAAAAGAAGTGTCTCCCTTTTACCTTTATTGGAATTCAGGGCATCGTGAACACAAAAAAGGGCTTGTTCAGGATGAAACTCACTGCTTCCTGGAACCTTCTCCAAGAATAGCAGGGGAAAAATTATGGCTTATAGTAGCAGTGGCACTCTCATTTAATGTGATCGTATTTTCTTCCTAAACTAACAAGTGCAGTTGTCTTTTAGTCTAGGTTTGGGTTTCATCTGTCCTACTCTCGGAGATTCTCTTGGATGGCGGTTGACATTCAAACACATAGCAGCTAAATTTGGTTGTCAGTTCACCTTTTATTCCTTAATCGCGTTCTGTACACACACAAGTCACTAAAATACGGGAGTGACAACCGCATTAACTCCCGAAAAATACTGGTAGTGACAACCGCATGTACAGAAATTCTACGCAGTGTGTACGGAACCGAACTGAACAACTAGTTGTTAATTACTCATTTGAACATGCATCGTGTATTCGTCTGTATGTGAGATGCAAGAAAATAACAGTGAAAGAAGTATTAACTTAGCACAGGGCTAGCTGCGCTCATGAGCCGTGTGGTAAAGTGTCAGTGTTGCCAGATCTTCACAGAAAAAAAACCAACAAGAAACGAGGATAAGCGCAAAAAAACACTACAACTCCAACATGCTTTGTTTTATAACACCAAAATAAAATTTTATATATCTAATTTCTGCAACAGACCACTTTTTTAACTCCATAAAGTGCCTGTCTTTATGAGCTACGACCAAACAACATGCCTGAAAGCGCTTGTAAATATGAGAACATGGCAACACTGCAAGACCGCGCTCTCTAAAGCAGCCTCCTGAGCATAACCACAACACCGCATGTCTATCAGCGGTAGTTTAGTTCAAATCGACGGACAAAAACTGTTTTCTTTAGTCAGAAAATGACACATAACGAACAGCTAAACATTTATTCTCTCCTGCAAGACGACAGATATTGCTGTGGTTACTAATGCGGGAGTGAGTGCTGTTCCGTACACACATGGAACGATAATTTACGGGACTCACTCCCGCATTTAAATGCGGTTGTCAATCCTGAAACTTGCAGTGTGTACGTGGCCTTGTTGTCTTAATGTGTGAGTCTTGGTTAATATTTCTGCACTGACCACCGGCTGAAGTATTATATGTTTGGCGCTGTTGTTTATCAGCATGGCTACCGTCACCACACATCGGGATCTGGTGTCCCTGAACTTGTGGGCTCATTTGAACTTCTCTCAAAATGGTTAACTGAAGTGATTGTCAGTGTATATATGGATTTCGATGGAGCAATTAATATCCCAGTGCACCATGCACTACCACTGAATATGTACCAGAGGACTTATCCTTGCTGAGACCGTTGAATTTTTCAATGGAGACCGTAACATTGAAAGGAGATACCTCTTAACCCGCAAAATACATCTTCAAGACATTTCTTGATGCTGTAAATCATCTTAGGACTTCATACAGCCAGTATTTAAAACGAGCCATGCTGGTAATGGATGCATTCTACCTAAAGCCCGACAGACCTTTGATAGGATCCTAAAAAGCCTCCCCATTCTCCAACGCTTGAGAAAATGCAAATGCAGTCACTGGCATCGGACTTACCAAGAAGATTGAAGGGGCTTATACAATTTGTAATAAGTAGAGTACAATAGGAATTAAATTTTCACCCTTGAGTTAACAAGGCATATTCGTTTTTTGGGAGGAAGGGGGCGGGTTGGATTCCTATGCCCATGAAAAAGGAGTTAATTTGGATGGAGGGTGTTTTCTAGTTATTTGCAGAGATGGAAATGAAGCCTCTTGCCAAGACATCAGCTGCAACTATCAAAGGTCTCTGAAGCAAACAGGGCTGGGGATTAGAGGGGCAGATTGTAGCGAGGCCGTTATGGTAACCGAGAGGCAGCAAGCAATTTGAGGCGATTGATTTGCGGATTTCTGGGGCCCTCTTAAACTGCCTGTCATAGAGGAAGGAGTCTCAGAATAATTATCACAGTCTTGTCTTGCTTTAAAACTGTAAGGATTATGTAGCTGTGAAATAAATTATCTTTATGTTTGCTATGGGATTTGATTATCTCAGATAACAAGAAATGGAAATTACATTTGGAACCATTCCTTTTGTCACCATGCTGCATCCTGTCCACCCACTCTGCATCCTGGAAAACATTTAAATAGTTTAATTTACTAACGCACTCTTCTCAAAGTATTACAGCATATCATGAGGGCCTACTTGCTAAAATAGATTAACTTACCGTCAAGCCTTCCACAGCTCCTGGGCAATGATGGTGACGGAAGATTAAGATCGCCTCACAGTAGTAACGGTACAGCGTCTTTTCAGCATTCGTGACCTCACTGCCCTTCAGGAGCTTCCCATATATCCTTAGGATGTCTGCCTTTGCAACTTTCCAAATCTTTTGTATATCTATAGTGCTGGAAGCGATCACAGTGGTGGTGGTAGTGGTGGCACCTACAGGGTCTAAGACCAGTTCTGAGTCATCAGGCTGGTTCTTGATAAAGAAACCTTGCCGGAGAAGCTCCTTCACCATGCTGACCCGAGAGTGCCTATCAGGCAGGATCTCACAAAGCTGGTGGTAATCCCAGGCTCTGTTATTGCAGATCCACTCCCTGTTGGATGCTTTGGCCTGTTGCAGCTCATCAGCTCTTTCATCTGGTGTACTGGATTTCATACAACCCCTAGCCAGATGAACAGGGAGGTTCTCCTGTGGCTTATAACAGCGTAAACACTACACTGCGATCAAAATGCCTTCGAGAAATAAACAAAACAACATTCAGAACATTTATTAAAGCATATATATAGTGCCCTGCAAAAGTATTGGAACAGTAAAGACAAAATTACTATGTTGACCGTGGAGTCAAGACATTTACAAATAATAGCTTTTAATCTTTTATATCTGCCTAACTGTCCAAATACTTATACTCACATCAATGAGTGGGATTAACCTTAAAAGTGCTGTTCTTTTATTTGGTAAAACATGTGTGGAAATGGCTAATAATAAAATGACACATTCTGTAGTTTTGTCTCATAGTCATCTTTTAATCACATTTTCAAAAGTCTTATTTATATGTATTTCTTTATTGTCAGGATATATACTCGATCACAAGATTAGAAGTATTCAGAACAACTTTTATTGAAGCTTTCGTTGGACTGCAGGTAAGTTCAGATGCACAAACAGGTACTGTGAGAATAATACTGAAGAATGACCTTCTTCTCTCTTCCAGAGAACGGTAGACTGGAATGTGGTATGAGTGCACAATTTAAGGAATGCAGGACATGGAACACCAAGGGGGGTGTGGAGTCTCAGGACGAAGGAAACAGGTGAGTAACACAAGGTGGTACTGCAGGAACAAACTGGAAGTATTTCTGGAACAATAGTTCTGAAATGCACAGAGAGCAGGTTAGTGGGTCTTTCCTAGTTCAAGGTTCGACAGGGAATGGAGGTGAAGTGTGTTCCTTTGTAGTGCTCAGTGATTGTTGGATTGCTGATTGATGGCAGGTGCAGGTGATTAGTATTCAGGTGAGTGTGATCTTTGTGTTGTGGATGTAAATGAGCCTGATTGATTCCTGACATTTATATATAAATGCTGACCAATTCTGAGAAAAACACACACAGTTTAATGACTCAGTGTTTGCTGTTTCAGAAATGTTTTTTTGTCAAACAGTTAGGTGTGTAGGTAAAATTAATTAATACAATTTTATTTTATTAAAATTAATAAAAAAGTACAATTCCAAAAAGTAATACATTTAAAGGAAAGCATATGTTTTTTGTAAATTTACCAGATGTTTTATTTGGCTGATGTTGGAATTTGGTTAAAAAATTAAATTAAATTAACTACCTACATTACTCAGATATACACAAAGCTTAAGGGGTTTTGCATGAGGTGTATTTCTTTTTCTTTTTCTTGTTATTTTAATAATGCTAAGATAATATGTCACATGGAGTATTCAAATGTATATATTTAACAGTTTACACAACAATAAAAATTAGTTAAGGAAAAAAGAACACAAGCCTTACCTCTTATGAGTTTTTTCTGCCATTTTCAAAGAAAACAACAAAGTTTACAATCCAGAAAGGGAGTAGAGTGTGTGTGTGTATAGTAGAAACAACACAAAGAGTGAGACTATGAGATATTTACCTCCTGCATTCAAGTCTATTCAAGCCAGTGGAATGTCACTGAAGCTGAGCCAGTGAGAAAAACATATGTGTCTCCACTGAAAGCCAGTTTAGTAAGTCAAGTAAGTTAAAATTTAAGTTAAGTTAATAATAGTTAAGGTCAAAATATATTTTTTTCTTTAAAATATTTTTAAGTATAAAAAATATATATTATTTTGGACTGTGTAAAAAGTAATAATCACTCTTTGAAGCTTCATTTTAAAACAGACAGTGAATGGGCACCAGGTGAGGTCCTAATGCAGGCAGCAATGGAATGCATCAAGGTGAGGATACAAATAATTGTTTGTATCCAAAAAAATAAGGTAAAGTAAAACAGTCTTATTTTGAGAGTTTAGTAATGTTTGTGCATCCCAAGTGACATGTGTAACTTATTTGATGAGGCCTACACAAGCTTTCAGTGGGCAAACCTTTTGCACTAAAAAAAATAAGCTTTTCTTACTTTGTTTGTCTGTGTTGTTTTCAGCCAAAATATTTCAGTAAAAAATAGTCAAAATTAAGTGAGTTTTTAAAGCAAAATAATCTGCCAATGGGGTAAGAAAAATAATCTTATGTCAAACTGAAAACAAGTTTTTTATTACCCCATGGGCAGATTATTTAGCTTGTTTTAAAAAAGTAAAAACAATTATTTTTACTTGTCTAGAAAATCCTTATTGATTTAAGAATTTTTTGATATTTTGTCTGGAAACAAGACCAAAAATCTAAGTAAGAAAAACATTGTTTTGCAGAGTTTTTTGCACTTTATTTTTCAGTACATGTTCTTACATATAATTTAAAGGTGGTCAAGTAATTTAAAGGTGGTCAAGTATCGAATTAAATACATTTACTTTGAAATATTTTCAAGTTTGAGAAAATTCTATTATTTAGAAATTGTTGCATGTTTGTAGTAGTCCAAAGCTAACTAACTTTATTTACAATTATATTCTATTTTAAAGATGCAGCTAAAATGCCCGATGTGCCCTGCAAAGGTTGTCCACTTGAGGCACCATCTGAGGTCGCAGCACGAAATTAAAAACCCAGAGGAAAGACAAATTATGCTGCGCGTGGCAAGGGGGCGGGTCCGTCTACATGACATCAAATGTCCCGTGTGCCGCATCAATTACTTCAACATTAAACGGCACATCAGATTGGGCCATTGGGAACTCACGGTAAGTCTTAAATCAAAATAGCATGCTTGCTTTTGTTGATTTATATTTAAATAAATATTTTTAGAAAATATGCTTCTTTAGCCAAAACAGGTGAAAACCTTTATCAAGGAGCTCCATCTCAAGGTCAGCATAGACCAGCTGAAAAGACTCAGAGCTCAAAATCCGCCTGTTCCGATGTTGTCTCGGCTAGAAGAGGAGAAGAGGAAAATCAGGTGGCACTCCCCCAGCCGCAGCCTCCGGAGAGTCAGGTGGCACTCACCCAGCCTTCAGAGGGTTTTTTTGAGTTGTTGGGTAGGCTTTGAATATTTCATGTAATAACAGAAGTAATTTATTTACAAGATGGCAAAAAAATATATATAATTTTTTGTATGTGTGATTTCGTTTTAGACGAAATGGAGAACCAGTTTAACCCCCAGGCAGCCATGAGCCTGCTAGGTAGATGTTAAGTGATCAATATATAATTATGTTTAATTCTTTCTCCAAGAACAATACATCAACTGCTTTTTTTGTTTTTTAGATTTGTTTCTGCAGGATGATCCGATATATTCAGTAAGTATTAGGTGATCAGTTTGTTTGTGTTTGTTAGATTCTGTTGTTTCTCTTTAACCATAACACCAAGCTGTTATGTTTTGATATTGTTTGGTGGGTTTATTTTTTCATGTTTTGGTTCACCCTTTCCTGCAGGATAACACGGACATCTCCACTCTTGATCTGTCAGAGGTTTTGGACTTTTAAACATTTGATTTTTTACATATTGTCAGACTTTGTCTTCCTCTGCCTTTGTTTCCTCACCCTTATATGGTCCTTCCTGTTCCCCATCATTAGTTAATTAGTCTCCGTCTGTGTCTTGATTATGTCCCAGGTGTTTCCAGTTATGTCTCCCTATATATAGTCTGTTCTGCCCCATGTTTCCTGTGGATTATTGTTAATGTCAACTGTGTTTATGTCTCCATGCTGTTTGGATGTCCTTCCCCGTGTTCCTGTATCACCTCCGTTCGTCATCCATTAAATACCCAGTTTGTTATATCCTCGTCTCCTCGTTCCTGGATCCCCGTGTGTACTGTGACACATATACATAGCTCTTGTAATTGTAACTATTTTATTGTAAGCAATTATGGATATTTATACGGTTAGATTGTTTGATAATTGTTTTAACATGTTTTAAATATTATTCAATTATAAATGATTCAGTAGTTCATTTATATACACATTTTTAGAAACGTAAATAATGTGTCCCTGCTGGATGACATGGACATCTCCACACTTGATCTGTCAGAGTTTTTGGACTTTTAATCATTTGAATTGTAAAAAAAAAAAAAAAGTACATTGTTCTTGTCATTTTAACTATTTTATTGTAAGCTATTATGGATATTTATATGGTTCTATAGTTTAATTATTTTTTTAACATGTTTTAAATATTATTCAATTATAAATGATTAAGTAGTTCATTTATATACACATTTTTAGAAACGTGAAATTACTTGCTTCATAATGTTTAATAAAAAATGTATAAAAAATTACCTAGTAATTACCCCTCTGTGTAAATTCAAATGCTTATAAATGTCACTTGTAATTCATGTGATCATGCACATCTTGAAAATTGCACGTTTGTTTACATTTTTACTGTAGTGCTTTCATCATAAAACATTTTGAAAATAATTATCTCTGTGTCACTGATTTATGTGGACAATGCATTATAAGTTATAGTTTGTTTTTATTAATAGTTACATATTTATAACATATATTTTGATGTTATCCTAATCATAAAAAAAAAATCAAATTTCAACTAATTTCAATTATTTATTTAAATTATAAATAAAATGTTAATTTTCACTAAAATGTGTGTGGAAAAAAATACATACTAGAAGTTTGTGTCTAAAAACACAAATACATTTACTGAAACGTTTGCAAGAGCAGACAAACAGTGACTATAAAAGATTAATAAAAAAATATGGTTAACAAATGGGTAACAAAAAGTTAAATGTTCTTTAACACCCCTCCCCTCACACACACAAAAACAACACACAACAATAACTATATATATTGCCTTGTTGGTCGAGCCAGCATTGCTCCCCTCACCATAGAGGGTCATCTATGAGCTTGCCGCTCCCTTCTGAGCGTCTGAGTTCCCTCTCACTCCGAGGAATGAGTAGTTCTCCGCTCCAGGGCATAGAACGTTCTTCTAATAAGTGCACACGCGAGACTTTGGGCACTTTCTAAAATCCACTCAGTGGTAAGTCCGCACATCAAAAGATTCTGCGTTCTTTCTAAAAATCCCGTAAGGGTAGGGTTACGCGCACAGCTTCGTGCCCTTTTTTGAGTTGGTCAAAGCCCCGGCTTGTGCCTTGGGCCCCACTCCCTTTGTCCCATATATTTTGGGTCCAAAAGAAAAAAGAAAAAAAAAGGAGTGTACGCTACCAAGAGGTCTGTTGAGACAGTTCCCTCAGAAAGCTTGTGCAGAGCAAGTGGTAGCCCCTGAGTGATCGGCCAGGACCTAGTGACCAGGTGCTTGGCCATATCCCCTTAAAGGAATCTTTCTCTGATTCCAAGACTTTGAGCTCTACCCTGGGTCCGGTAATCCCGGCACCTAGCAGGTAAGTACTAGGGTATGCAGCTCGGGCCTTTGGCCGAAGGGGATAATATCACTGACAGCCATCAACCGTCCCAGGGGCAACTCCCTTAGCCGGGTAGAGTTGGCTTAGTGCTCGCCTTTTGCGCGAAATTGGCTTGCGCTCCCCTCAGCATGGTGAAGTGGGTATAACGTTCCCCGTAGCGAGCCCTAGGGGACGCAGTTCGAAGTTCCCATGGAGGGGAACGTCTCAGGTTACGTATGTAACCATGGTTCCCCGAATGGGAAACGAGACACTGCGTCCCCTAGGCTTTAAGCCATGCTTCGGACGCAAGCTTCAGACGAAGAAGCTGATGATCAGTGGTGGGCAAAGTACACAGATCAAGTACTTGAGTAAAAGTACAGATACGTATGATAAAATATTACTCCAGTAAAAGTAAAAGTACTGCTTTTTCAATTTTACTCGAGTGAAAGTACAAAAGTACTCAATTTTTTATGTACTCAAGTAAAAAAGTACTGATAGACAGATTTATTTTGCAATTTTATATAGACTACTTTATTTAATTTTATATTAGCACATATTTTTATAATCCTACTGCCCCAAATACCTGGGTTTTTCCCAAAATAACCACTATATAGTCAAGATATATATTTTGTTGATATGGACTACATTGATGAGAGTGATGTAGTAATGTTCACTGTGAAGCTTACACTGCCATGTACCTGAGAGAAACCGATTTCACCATCTAATCTTCACCAGGAAGAAAAAAGTGTTTTAGAACTTGTTTTGCAGAACGTCAGTTATATATGACATGAGAATTAGGCCTGAAATTAGGAAGAACATTTAAAGGAAAATCTAATTATATTTTCATAATGATTTTTCTTTCTTCTCAAACCTTGTCTGTGGTGTAAAAACACCCCTGGCCAAATGCCCCCAGAGGGCATCACTTCCCACTCTGATAATTACTTTAGTTACTATGTTCTGAACATCACATCCTTTCGTTTTCCCTCAGATGGAATCTATCTAGGTGGCTGAATAAAGATATTTGGACTTTATATCTAAACATTTCCTAAACTTAGCACCAGCAAGCTTGTTAGCTAGACAGTTAGCATCAGCTAACAATATTTACTTATTTTCAGTATGGTTATGAATAAACATTCATATCTGTCTACTCGGCTAGTTGATCTGAACAATATAAAAATGTATACTGTTGATAAACAATATAAAAACAGACGTCACATAGGTCTAAATGCATAGCATTTTAATAAAACTGCTAACGTTACAGCAGCGGGGAATATGAACGTGCATGAGTTATTTTATTTAATCTGTGTTATTTTAATGTTTTGTTGTTTGACCTAAAACATAACGTTAGAGACACTGATGTTGATCTGTCTGCATTCAAGCATTTCAGTGGGCGTAAATAGATCACCCTTTACAGCAGATTTAGTTCACAAACAACTGACAGTTTTGACCTAAATATTATTTTCAGTTACAATAATTTATCCCAAAAATTCGACATTAGTAACTTACTTTTCGCAGCAGCTGTTGCGCGCCTGCGCGCGCGCGCGCTCACAAGATCTCCCGGTTCTTTACTTGTGAGTTCAGTTCACCGAAGAAGACTCGCTCTAAACGGATCATTTGAATCAGTGAGTTTTCGACTCGAGAACAGCTGCAATCGGATCATTGCAGTTCGTGAATGAATCGTTTGTTGCGATTTGCGAACCGAGGTTCATTGAAAAGAATCAGTTTGTTCATGAATCAGACACCGCTTCTGCGTCTCGGATCACGTGATGTGTTGTTAGGAGTAACGATATGTTTTATGAAATGTAGTGAAGTAAAAAGTACGATCTTATGCTTTGGAATGTAGTGAAGTAAAAGTAAAAGTTACTCAAAATAAAACTACTCCAGTAAAGTACAGATACTTGAAAAATGTACTTAAGTACAGTAACGAAGTTGTTTTACTTCGTTACTGACCACCACTGCTGATGATGTATTCTCCCGGCTGTCGCCGGCCAACAGGTGGTGTTTTTACATATGTATCTTCAGACACGAGTCACGCTGAGGGCGTTCCCCGTAGCAACCGCTAGGGGACGCAGTGTCTCATTCCCCATTTGGGGAACCATGGTTACATACGTAACCTGAGACGTTTTTGCACATTTGTTAAAAATCTCTCACACAGGCCTCATCCTCACATATGGCCTAAAACCATTTTGATTTACATTTACATTTACATTTAGTCATTTAGCAGACGCTTTTATCCAAAGCGACTTACAATTGGGGAGTACATAAAGCGATTCATCTTGAAGAGGCAAACATACAGAGGAAGTTCCAATAACACCAAGTCTCAGGCATTGTTCAAATAAGTACAAGCTAGCAAGGGAAGGAGAGAAAGATAAAGAGAAAGATGAAGATTTTGAAAAAGTGAAAGAATATATATATATATTTTTTCTCATGCTCAAGTAGAGTTGAATGAGATGAGTTTTCAGTTGTTGCTTGAAAATTGACAGGGATCCAGCATTCCGGATGGGGGTGGGAAGATCATTCCACCGGCCAGGAACGGTGAAAGAGAATGTTCTGGAGAGTGATTTTGAGCCTCTCTGTGATGGTACCACGAGGCGTCGCTCACTAGCAGATCTCAGACTTCTGGAGGGGATGTAAATTCGTAATAGTGAGTGGAAGTAGGTGGGTGCTGAGCCTGTGGTTGTTCTATATGCAAGCATCAGTGTCTTGAACTGGATGTGAGCTGCAACTGGTAGCCAGTGCAAGGAGACAAAGAGAGGTGTAACATGGGCTCTTTTGGGCTCGTTGAAGACCAGTCGCGCCACTGCATTCTGAATAATTTGTAGAGGTTTGATTGTGTTTGATGGAAGTCCAGCTAGAAGAGCATTGCAGTAGTCCAGTCTAGAAATGACAAGGGCCTGGACAAGAAGTTGTGCAGCATGCTCTGTCAGAAAGGGCCTGATCTTTCTGATGTTGTGTAGTGCAAACCTGCAAGATCGAGCAGTCTTTGCAATGTGCTCTTTGAAGGTCAGCTGGTCATCGAAGATTACACCAAGATTTCTGACCGAAGCTGATGGGGTAATTGTTGATGAACCTAATTGAATCGTGAAATCATGCTGTAGAGTTGGAGTTGCAGGGAAGACAAGAAGCTCAGTCTTTGCCAGGTTGAGCTGTAGATGGTTTTCTTTCATCCATGCTGAGATGTCCGCCAGGCAGCCTGAGATCCGTGCAGCTACCGTTGGATCATCTGGTCGAAATGAGAGATAGAGCTGTGTGTCATCAGCATAGAAATGGTAGGAGAAGCCATGTGCCTGTATGATGGGAGCCAGTGATGTAGTGTATGTGGAGAAGAGGAGGGGTCCAAGAACCGATCCCTGGGGAACCCCAGTGACCAATTTATGTGCTTTGGATACCTCCCCTCCCCAGGCCACCCTGAAAGACCGACCAGTGAGATAGGATTCAAACCAGCGAAGTGGAATCCCAGTGATATCCAGTAATGAGAGGGTGGACAGGAGGATCTGATGATTGACAGTGTCAAAAGCGGCAGAGAGATCCAGCAGAATGAGGACTGATGATTTGGAATTGGCTTTTGCAATTCGCAGGGCTTCAGTGACTGAGAGTAGCGCAGTCTCAGTTGAATGGCCACTCCTGAAACCTGACTGTTTAAAACAACTCGTTCGAGTGTTTTGGCAATGAATGGAAGGAGAGAGACAGGTCTGTAGTTTTCTAAAAGAGAAGTGTTTAATGTAGGTTTTTTGAGCAGTGGGGTTACCCGAGCCTGCTTGAATGCAGTGGGGAAGATGCCTGTGAGGAGAGATGTGTTGATATTGTGTGTGAGTGCTGGTAGAAGTGCGGGAGAGATTGCTTGGAGAAGGTGTGAGGGGATAGGGTCTAGAGGACATGTTGTAGGATGGCTGGAGAGGAGAAGTTTGGATACTTCCGCCTTAGTGAGGGGACAGAAGGAGAAGATGGGAGTTTGAGCAGTGGATCTAGTTGGTTGGGGGTCCTGTGTGAGTGGAGGTGAAAACTGACTGCTGATTGTTTTAGTTTTGTTTGTAAAAAAGTGCAAAGTTATCAGCTGTTATAGACGTGGTGGGAGGTGGTGAAAGGGGACAGAGGAGAGAATTAAATGTTCTGAAGAGATTACGCATATCTGGAGCATTGTTGATCTTGTTATGGAAATGTGACGATTTGGCAGTGTGGACTTCAGCGGAGAAAGATGAAAGAAACGATTGATACATACTCAGGTCCGACGGCTCGTTTGATTTTCGCCATTTTCTCTCTGCCGCTCGGAGTCTGGTCCGATGTTCATGAAGAACATCAGATAACCAGGGGTTAGAAGGGGCAGTCCGTGCTGGCCTGGAGGAAAGAGGACAAATGTCATCTAGACAAGTGGTTAAAGTAGAGCATAAAGTATCAGTAGCAGCATTCACATCCAGAGATGAGAAATGGGTAGGTGAGGGAAGAGAGGAGGATACTACAGAGGAAAGATGTGAGGGAGAAAGGGAGCGTAGGTTTCGTCTAAAAGTAACCGGTAAGGGGGTTGGTGGCACCCTGGTAGCAAAGTGTAATGTGAATTTAATGAGGAAATGGTCAGAGATATGTAGTGGTTGTACCAGAATGTTATCAGCAGTACAATCGCGTGTGTAAATTCAATCAAGTTGGTTGCCTGATTTGTGAGTGCTAGTAGTGGTAAGGCGTTTGAGATCAAATTAAGCTAGGAGCGAATGAAAGTCTGTAGCCTAAGGCTTTTCTAGATGAATGTTGAAATCGCCAAAAACTAAGAGTGGAGTTCCATCCTCCATGAAAGAGGACAGCAACCCATCCAGCTCCTCTAGGAAGGGGGCTAGAATTTGGCCAGGGGGACGGTAGATTACCACAATCTGGAGTTTTATAGGAGCCATTACAGTAATCGCATGAGATTCAAATGAGTTGTAATTGCATAGGGGCGAGTGGGTTGAGTATTTCCAATTATTTGAAATGAGCAGACCAGTGCCCCCACCCCGGCCAACCTGACGTGGGGTGTGAGAGAAACAGAAATTGTTAGAGAGGGCAGCTGGGGTTGCTGAGTCTTCTGGACGAATCCAGGTCTCAGTCAAGCCTTAGATGCTGAGAGTGGATTGTAAAGAAAAAGCGGAAATTAAGTCTGCTTTGTTGACAGCTGACTGACAATTCCAGAGAGCCATAGAGAAAGAAAGAGGTGTAGTAGAAGATGTAGAGATGGGGTGCAGGTTAGCAGGATTACGTTGCCGTCTACGTGTGATGTTAGAGCGTGGTCGAGAGACAACCGGATGGGAACAGTTAATGAACAAGTCAGTGAAAGTGATTTTGTGCCTCTTTGGGATGGTACAATAATGTGTTGTTCACTTGCAGAACGCAAGCTTCTAGAGGGCATATAAGTCTGACGTAATGCATTTAGGTAAAGGGGTGCAGAGCAAGAGGTGGTTCTGTAGGCAAACATTAATGCCTTGAATTTAATGCGAGCAGCTATTGGTAGCCAGTGCAAACTGATGAAAAGAGGTGTGACATGCTTTCTTTTCAGCTCATTAAATATTAATCTTGCAGCAGCATATTGGATTAATTGTAGAAGTCTGGACAGAACAAGAGCCTGAACAAGGAGTTGTGTTGCATGTTCCGAGAGAAAGGGCCTGATCTTCTTAATATTATGCAATGCAAATCTACAGGACTAGGCAGTTTTAATAATGTGGTCTGAGAAAATCAGCTTATCATCAATCACAACTCCAAGGTTTCTGGCTGTTTTTGAAGTTATGTTTTGATGAGACTAATTGGAAGGTGAAATTGTGATGAAACGATGGGTTTACTGAAACCACAAGCAGTTCTGTCTTAGCTAGGTTGAGTTGTAGCTTATGGTCTATCATCCAGCAAGAAATGTTTGTTAGACATTCTGAGATGCGAGCACCTTTCGTCAGATCTTCAGGATGGAATGAGAGAACCTTTAACATCAATAGCATCTTCCCATTGGACAAAAGGTTCTGTATAGTGACAAAAAATATTTAGATCATTCAAATGTTCTTCAGACGAATCAAAATAATAATTATAAGAACAGATATTTCGCTAAAAGTTCTTTGAGGAAACAAAAATTGTAGACTATGATATCATCTTATTGTTTTTTTATTGTTCACTGAAAGGTTATTTTGGGAATCTAAAGCAGTTCTTCTACATCACTGCAAAAATCTTTATTTTAAGAATGCTAGGTTGTAGAAACATTGCATGGCCACTATTTACATTGGAAACCACATATCAAAGGTGATAAGCTCAAAGTCCCTCTCGAAAGCCTTTCAGGAAAACAGCTGTTCCCACACATTGGCAAGACATAGATCTTATTTGCACATCACCCATCTTAAAACAACGAAAGCCAAACATGCTCGTGTGTACACGCACCATGACAATCTCCCATTACTCCACCTGGGAAACTCATCCCTCTTACCCAAACAGCACCAATGTCTTGTCCAGGTGATAAATGTGTCTTTTTCTGGCCATGAATAACTAAAGCCTGTGGAAACGAATTTTGAAATAGCATGAAAGCTTTATAGGAAATGGTTCCCTCCTTCCCTGAAGTTCTCCTCACATCCATCGACAACACCGTCCACCCACCTTTTACTCTCTGTCTTTAAGCGGGTTATTGATGATTATTCTACAGACCCCTGTAGCCCCATTTTCATCTCTCAATGCCTCTGGGCTCTTCTTTGACAAATGCAAAGGTAGAGTCAGAATGAGGTCAGGAGACAAACGGAGGGACATTGTGTACAGTTGAGCTCTGCGGCCGGAGAACTTGACATCAATAAAACATCTTAAGTGAACATCTTGATTACGTTGACTAGATTGTGTTGACAAAAAGACCTTGTTGAAGACCACAACCATAATCCAAAAACGGACATAATTCAACATGAAATCCAGATTTATTAATTTGACTTTAACATTCCTGATTAATCAATAAATCGTACAAAACAAAAACGTCATAGTCTTACTTTCTTTCATCAAAACTTATATATTTGTGTATTTTTTTTTCTTTTTAGAAAACAAAATATTGTGACAATTTTTGTATTGATTTAATTTCTGAATTATAATTTTTTTCAAAATTCATTGTAGAATTGTATACACATGTTTTCAGGTATAAGGAAAATATGTTACATTTATATTTAAATGTATTTGATGTTTTATCACAGAACATTTTAGAGTGATTTTATTTGTATTAATATATATATATATATATATATATATATATATATATATAATTATTATTTTAACTAATTAATTCGTTTATTTATTTATCTATTTTACGGCACAGGAAACCAAGATGAATGCAAATAATACATTCCTATTAATTTAGTATGTTTAGTAATTTTTTTAATAATTTAAATTTGTATTATTTTTAACACTTAAAAACTTAAACACAAAGTACAGATATGCCATTATTTTAAGGATTAACATTTCCAATTGAACAGTTTTGGTACAGTATTTATTTAAAGTAATGGGAAACTCTTTTGCTTTCCTGTCTACCATCTGACCTCCAGATTTTCTTTTTTTTTTTTTTAATACACAAGTTTTAAAACCAAATCACCTCGTCCAATAAAGCATGCCAAATCTCTTTCACGGCCAAGCTATTTTTCATGTGCCATTTAATGGCTTATAATCAGACATTTTCTACATTTCCTGCACTAATATTGGAGGAATCAACTCCCAAAATGGAACTTAGGCATTATTATCCATTAGATGCCCAACTGTAAATGTGTAAGAGCCTTTAAGGTATGGTTAAAAGGTTACATCCTAAAATGAGTCAGAGCTATCAGAGATTGTCTACTAAAAACATTCTCGTCTATATTTATTTTATGCCACTGAAAGCTTTAGTGAAAAGAAGCAGAATTAATCATAACTTTGAAAATATAAATAAATCAAAAAGAGTACTTAAGGAAATACTATTATTTAAAGGTATAGTTCACCCATAAATTATTTTTAATTGTTTTATTTTACTCACCCTCAGGTAATCCAATATTTTCCTCTTTTTTTGCTGAAACCAGGGTCCTTGGTGATGAATAAAATACACTTTGTCAATGGCAAATGTCACTTTGAGAGTCAAAAAGCAAACTCAATCAATGCTAAATTAATACAATTGGCTCTTGGTGATATATTTAGGTCTTATGAAGCGAAACAATCAGTCTGTGCAAGAAACTGAACATTACAACATTACTACTTGTAATCCAGAGCCTCAGGAAAACAGTCTGAAGTGATGTCTGATTCACAAATTAATCTTTCTTTTGAACCGATTATTTTTAGTGAACTGGATGAATCAGTACACCAAATTGGATTGAAATGTCTGAAACAGTTTGTGACTTGAGCAGCACAGATCTAGAAGTTACTCTAACAAAACTCACTTTCAGACATCCGACAGTCACGACAGTCGAAATGAACCAGAACCTGTGATGAATAGAGTTGGGTACCGAACCCTGGTACCAATATGGCACTGGTACCTACAGGTGCATCTCAATATATTAGAATGTAGTGGAAAAGTTTATTTATTTCAGTTATTCAGCTCAAATTGTGAAACTCACTAAATAAATTAAATGCATACAGACTGAAGTAGTTTAAGTCTTTGGTTATTTTAATTGTGATGATTTTGGCTCACATTTAACAAAAAAAATAATAATTCCCTGTCTCAACAAATTATAAAACTTCATAAGACCAATAAAAAAAAACATTTTAGTGAATTTTTGGCCTTCTGGAAAGTATTTTAATTTACTGTATATGTACGCAATACTTGGTAGGGGCTCCTTTTGCTTTAATTATTGCCTCAATTCGGCGTGGCATGGAAGTGATTAGTTTGTGGCATTGCTGAGCTGGTATGGAAGCCCAGGTTTCTTTGATAGTGGCCTTCAGCTCATCTGCATTTTTGGTCTGAAAAGTCTGGTTCTTCTTCTCCTTAGCTCAGGTAAGACACCTCTGACGACAACAGTAGCCAAATTCCTTGACACGTCTCTGTGTGGTGGCTTTTGATGCCTTGACCCCAGCCTCAGTCCATTCCTTGTGAAGTTCACCCAAATTCTTGAATCGATTCTGCTTGACAATCCTCATAAGGCTGCGGTTCTCTCGGTTGGTTGTGCAACTTTTTCATTCCACTCAACTTTCTGTTCACATGCTTGGATACAGCACTCGGTGAACATCCAGCTTCTTTGGCAATGAATGTTTGTGGCTTACGCTCCTGGTGAAGGGTGTCAATGATTGTCTTCTGGACAACTGTCAGATCATCAGTCTTCCCCATGATTGTGTAGCCTAGTGAACCAAACTGAGAGACCATTTTGAAGGCTCAGGAAACCTTTGCAGGTGTTTGGAGTTGATTAGCTGATTGGTATGCCACCATATTCTAATTTGTTGAGATAGTGAATTGGTGGGTTTTTGTTAAACGTGAGCAAAAATCATCACAATTAAAAGAACAAAAGACTTAAACTACTTCAGTCTGTGTCTATTTAATTTATTTAATACACAAGTTTCACAATTTGAATTTAATTACTGAAATAAATGAACTTTTCCATGACATTCTAATTTATTGAGATGCACCTGTGTGTAACCTGTATGTACTAGAACTGAATCCGAACATAGATTTCAGTGCCTCATTTCGGAGCCATGCCTGAGCGATCGGTTGAAATATTTGTCCTTTGTTTATCTGAAATGGATGTAAGAAGCATAATCACCAGCACCGCATGTGAAAAAAATATTCCCGACTGAGAAAATGCACGTGAACTCAATTCGGAAAGCTCTAATAATACATGTCCAACAAATTTTTGTAGTAACGCGAGTGTGCTGTTTTCACATTCCAACTTAAAAGCACAACTCTGGAAATGAGAGCATCCGAGGAGCGCGTGAATGCAGTGATTACATTTGCTCTGACAACAGAAGCTAGCCTTCCATTAACTAGCTAAGTTACTACTACTCCATAGACTACTAATACATCGATTAGCAATGGATTATAAATATACTTAATTATTATAAAAACACTAGAGATGCCTTGAATAACACAAATAAACTATACCATGTTGTAGTCGAGTGTTTATTGTTTTTATTTTATAAATCAAAAAGTTTATATATTCTATTTACTCAGTTACAGCAATAGCATTGCCTTTATCCATTTCCCTGGAGCTTCATGAGTTCCGCTACTTCCTGGATATGTGGATTTTCTGTGCGAGGGTGCCCTCTGGTATCTAGTATGAATGAAAATGACATCCTCCCCTGATTTCACAGACGAGGCTTGAGCCTAGTCCTAGACTAAAATATAACTCTTAGCTGTTTTAACTGAAATAAACTTGCACAGACTGTTCCTAAAATATATCAGTGCCTTTGTTTTGTCTCAAGATGCACCCCAGTAATGTTTTTTTTCTAAGCATGTTTATAAAATTGTCTTAAATGTCCTAATGTAACTATGGCCTAATCCTGGCTTAGTCTAAACCCTGTCTGTGAAACCGGGCCCATGTGTTTAGTACTAATGGCAAATCCAATTATTAATTGGTCTTTTTTTTTTTTATAAGTATCGGTTCAGGCACCGTTTAGGCATCAGTACCATTTTAAAATTATCTATTTGGAACCGGTATCAAAAAAAAAAACGATACCCAACCCTAGTGATGAATTAACTGAATCAGCACTCCAGTTCCTCCAACAGTCACTGAACCGAGCAAACATATGCACAAGTGTGAACCGAGCACTTGAATGAACACCGAAATTAACTTTAGGTTTCTCATGGTTTTTGTAAAAACATGAGCTGATGCTTTAGACATGTAAATAATCCATATTTGACATCATTATTGGATGCTTTAAAAATATAAGTGTGTATTTGTAACATCATTGCGTGATTTAAAGTAACAAATTGGTTATTTGAACTAGCTTGTTTAAACACTGTCTTAAAGAACCAGTTCATGGACGTTTGCCTGAGGCTCTGAATTACAGGTAATAATGTTGTAAATGTTCAGTTTCTTGTGCAGACCAATCATTTCACTTCATAAGACCACAATATATATCAGGAGCCATGGGTATTAATTTTGTGTTGCTTTTTGACTTTCAAAATATTAAATAGCACTACAGTTGAAATTGTAATCAATAATTGTACATGTGTTTAAGCAAACTTCTTTTTCACCAGAGAGGTCAAGCACTTTCGTTTGTCTCATTGTGGTAATAAGTATAATGGATTTAATGCATTGTCTAATGATAATTAATTAAATGTAAGATCAGACAGTGGGTTTGTTTGAAGTGAGTGTTTACCTCAAAATGAAGCTCTGGAAATTAAAGAGGTTTTGAGTAATAAATAAAATGCTCTGACTGCTATTGACTGCTATTGGCTGTGTTTAAGTGCTGATTTGCTTCTGAATACCCTCTACGGTCTTTATCCATTAATCATGGCAGAGAGATCACTACCACTTATTCACGGCTATCTAGAAGTGAATAAATCAACAGAAACAGGGATGGTTTCCTACAGTCCACATGCAGCACAATGTCAAGTGTTTTATATAACCCTTTCTCTTCCATTTTGCAGTGTTAATGCAGCTAAAATACAGCAAAAACAATATAAAATTGAGATATGTAATTGTTTGTAAGAAAAAAAAAACTTTTCTGAAATATATGTAATTTTTTCATGCAACGAGGGTTGAAGGTGACAAGCATAAGGAGACAGGGTGCTCACTGGCCATGTGGTCTCAATTTTCATTGCTCTGAGATTATTTAATGGCTTTGGAGTCAGGAAATAATGGAGTCAAGAAAATATGAAACTCCTTTCTGTTGACATTCTGCACTTTTAATGATGCAAAGAGATAAAGGTCACAATGAATGTTGCTAGCAGCACCTTCTTTATTATTGACAGGATTAGTACCTCCTGGTGCTCCACCTCATCAAAAGGAAAACATTGCAGTTAGATTCCCTCCCTTGAAGACTTAAAGGTGTACTAACAGAGTCTATGGTGATAAAAAAAAATGAATCCCTTCTAGAAAATTTATTTTAAGAGTGTAGAACCTATTGTGTCATGTGAAGGTTCTATGGATGTTAAAGTTTCTTTATGAAATCACAAATGCCAATAAGTAACCATTTTTTTTATCCTTAGTGTGAATAATTCTAAACTATTTACAGAAACTTTTCCACCAAAGATCCTGCATTGGAAATGTCCTATAGATGTTAAAGGTTCTTCATGGAACCACAGATGCAAATACAATTCTAAAGGATGTATCAACTATCACATTTCTTTCAAAACTTTAGAAAATGTTCTCCAGTTTTTAGAAGAAACCAAACAGAACAACATGCAATTTGTAAATGACAATCCAACTAGTGCATATTTTCCAACATTCCCCAATCCTCAAATCAGAAATGCCTGTTGGATGAATGTTACATCCTATAATTAATATTCTTGAGTAGAGCTGATGAATATCATAATCCGTCACCTATTTTATACATCTACAAGGTCTCAATATGTCCACGGTCTCGTGACATGTACCACATGCACATTGGAATTTGAATGCCAAATTCGATCTTGGTTGTACCCATTGAATTCTTGTGTGACCTGCACTATTCCTAGACATACGATCCATTTCTTTGCAAGCAGATTGTATTAAATCCCATTGGGATTAGATTCATTTCTATTCAGTTATTACTCTGATTCTTTGCTCAGTGCCTGTCGAATGTGAAAAGCATGTTGGGAGAATGTGTCTGCGGCCATTCTCTCCAATTGAATGGATCAGGCCTTATGTCCCAGATACACCAGGCTCTTCTTCCAATCAGCGATCCCAATCACCGGAGTTCTGATCACACGCGCCTGACCGTCATTCACAAATCACCAGCACCACAGTGTAAGAAGCACACAGTTCACACAGCACATTGTCTGGTCTCCATTGTGGAAAAGGACTCAACTCGTATGTCAAGCTACTTACCTGAATTCCTGCTCCAAGTTTCCCGATCTCCTTTGTCTCCTCCTTGTGTGTCTGTTACAATTACCTACCTCCATCCGATCCCCAAGACCAGCTTCTGTAAACACACTCCTTCATCCCACAATCTCTCAAGACCTGGTAACAGAGAATATCTCAATCAGTATCATAACCATTCTAGTTAAAAAGGCCTGTTCGAGATTAACTACACTAGCCTGCCACTGGCTGGCAAGAGTAGCCTCTTGCAACCGGGGCGGAATTAAAAGTGGAAACATCAAGTCGGACACTTTCTGCTCCCGTTAGTGATGCTCGCATGGTGTTTGCGTACTCTTATGACCAATAAAGTGAATTCAATGCAATATATGTGAAATACACAGAAACGTTTTTATGTGCAACATAAACACTTTTTATATATTGCTTAATACAGCGCAATCTGTTCATGAATAAAGTTCAGCATAAAACATAAATATATAGGCCACTAAATACCAATAACCGTGTGGGTATTTGTGATTTTATCAGTGTTTTTGATAAAAAATAACTCAAGATAACAGTGCGGCTACACTTAAAAGGCTTTACTGTTATAAAACATAGATTTCTGAGCATTATTGGAATTTAATTGTTTGGATAAACACACGCAGCACACCTTGTTCTTGTCATCACAGAATCTAACCAATGAGATTAAAGTGTGTCGTCATCAAGGCTCCCACGTCTGACCTCGGCGGCTGGTCTCATTTTTCTCTCGGGGTATTTTGATGGCAAATGTGATCGTAAGGCGGCTGCAGCGCCGATCAAAATCGGACAAATGTCCTAACCAAAATGCATTGCTTTTGTCAGGTGACAGCCGATCTGCGGTGCTGCATAATTTGAACAAGCCTAACAACTCTACATCTGCCATTACTAATCTGCTTCTGCTGTTCATTAACATCAAAACAATAAACTCGTCTGTTTCATTCTAAACTGTCTGTGTCTTTGAGTCTGACCACACGTTACACTTAAGAGCCATTTAGTTCTAAGCAAGCATTAAACATTGAATTTGGGAACACATTGGGGAGTCAAATGAGAATTTGTCAGGATGTGGATATTATTATTGCCCTATGTTTCAATGTTACAAAACATTTATATGTCAAATAAATGCAGTTCTTTGCACTTAAGAACTTTTTGGTTCACACCACCAAACACAACAGCACAGACACATACATTCCCAATTTAAAAGCCAGGTATAGGCCTGTCTTGCTGGCAGTGCAGTGTTAACTTAATGCAGCGTGACAAAATCATTATGCTGCACCACAGATGGGGCCAGTTAAGCAGAGGGATCCTTGTGCTCCTCTCAGATTGACATTTGACCATGAACCCTGCTAAAGAGACCATAGCTGCAAGACACTGTGCACACCTGACCGAAAAATACCACTGAGATACCGTGAGCTATTGTGGATAACAAATAGGTGGGCTTTTCAGCCAGACCATTGACAAAATATTGCAGAAAATGACAAGGTACTACAAGCACATATAATTCATGTTAAATTGGAATGTATTTTAATTGAGTTATTATTTTTTATTTAATTATGTTTACACATTTAGGTACATCTTTATACGTGCTTAAAATGGACTGATGAATGCACTGACAAGCATTTATGTAAGGACTAATTGAGGACGGGCTGTTGAATTATTAGAAAAATAATGCACACCCGAGGTGGTGATGCGGTCACGACGCAAAGCGGAGTTATTTTTGAATTATTTTTCTAATAATTCAAAGGCTCGGAGTCAATTATTCCACTTATACTATGGTTACCACACTTCAAGACATCGATCAGATTATATATTTCAAGGCAATCGTCCGGTTCAATCGCTATTGTGAGTAGGATTATTTCTTCCGCATCTCATCCAATGCCTCCCTTGCTAATTCCAAAATGTAATTTTAAACCGTAATGGATGCTTCAGTCGTTGATAGCAGACTAATGCAGTTAATACAGTTAATAACTAAGTTATGAGAGAGAGAGAGAGAGAGAGAGAGAGAGATTAATGTTACCTCTGTGAGTCTGTGATCGGCAGCAATGCCTATAGTGAGAATTGAAGTTCCCTTTCTTCACAAACAGAGCAGTTATTGCTCTGAGAAATCGCTTTTGAGAAATCACAACTAAATCATTGTTGCTACATCACATGTAGTTTTTAAGTTCTTTAACAGTGTTACTAATAAAATTGTCAGAGTAGTGCTAACTACATTAGCGCTTATGTTAAGGTGTGTTCAAACTATAATGTTATGCGCGTCTGTGAGGGAGAGACCTAGAGCGGGAGATAGAGAGTAAGGTTAGGCTATGTGCTTTCCGTACATAATAACACATAATTTTGTGGCAAAAACATGGACTAGATCTGTCGATTTTATCCTTTTGTTTACTGTATTTATTTTTTTGGCCAATGTCATTGTGGGTTTTGGTAATTTTGCTGTTGTAAGACCATTGAAATAACATAAATATTTGGCTAAGTGATACGGAACTGTAATTCGGTCAAGAGAGCTGCATGGAACTACGTTCGCTATGTGTTTCCCTGAAAATAATTGCACACCTCAGAACGTTCGTCAGCCAATCGGATTCAAGCAGTATAAGATAAACTAAAATATACTTTGATATAGTTCTGGTTTATGTTGTTTTTAATGGCTGTGCAGTTTTGAATAACCCTTAAGACTATAAAGGTTTGCTGACTTATTTGAAATGACTCTTTGTAAGTTTTGCTGATGAGATGTCCTTGATAACATTTCCACCTCACTGGACTTGGTGTCCCAAGCATCTAAGGACATGTAAACATGTTTTAATGCTCTATAAAACTCAAGAAAGTTAAAACACATGCCTTCTACCATTTAATAGTTTTATTACAGCACAGAAAGCATGCTCCATTTGAGCTTTTAAATACAAGTGCCTGAGAGTGGATTGTAATGGACTAAGTCAGCTGAGAGAGTTACACACCACTCTGGTTTGCCAGTGTAAAACTTGTCACCTAAATGATAAAGTGCACTGATAGAATTTTATTTTTGAAAGTTTATATTAGTCAATAGTCAAATGGTCAATAATAGTTGACCCCAAAAATAAAGAAATGACTGATACTTTACTCAACTTAGGTCATCCCTGATGTAAAGAAACAGTAAATATTTTTATTTAAGCTGAATCCTTACTTATTTGAGATTCATAAAATGAATGTCAATGGCTACAGCTACTTTGAGGATCAAAAAAGCAAATAGAGGCAAATAAAAAAGAGATACCTGTCACTTCTGATAATATATTGAGGTCTTATGAAGTGAAACTATCATTCTGTGCAAGAAACTGAACATTATTAGCAACATTATAACCTGTAATCCAGAGCCTCATGTGAACAGGGAAATATGATTATTTTCCATTTGTTTCAGTGAAATGGTTCAAACTAGTGCTGTTAAACGATCCAAAAAAAAGTTTTGTTTACATAATATGTGCGTGTGTACTGTGTATATGTATTATGTATATATAAATACACACATACAGTATATATTTTGAAAATATTTACATGTTTATACATTTATATATTTATGTTCTTACATTTTGTATTTAATATTATATATAAATATATTTAACATATAACACATCTTATTTTCTTTAATACATACATCCACCTGTGTGTATTTACAGTGGCCAGCGTAAATGAGTACACCCCCTTTGAAAAGTAACATTTTAAACAATATCTCAATGAACACAAAAACATTTTCCAAAATGTTGACAAGACTAAGTCTTATATAACATCTGTTTAACTTATAACATGAAAGTAAGGTTAATAATATAACTTAGAGAACAACATTTTAGGTTTTACTCAAATTAGGGTGATGCAAAAATGAGTACACCCCACTGAAAGTCTCTGGAGCAAAGCTAAATTTTAGACTACAAATGTCTAATTTAACAAGAATTCAACCATAGGTGAGTCTAATTATTCATTACACAGGTGACAGTTGACTATAAAAGGGTGTTACTTAAAGAAAACCCCTTCCCATTTCATGCTGTCAGCAATGGCACCACGTGGAAGAGAATGGAAGAGAAATGTCACAAGACCTGATAAAGAAAATAATTTATTTACACAAGAAAGGTGAAGGCTACAAGAAGATCAGCAAAGCTTTACTTATCAGTCAGAATACTGTAGCAAAAGTGGTACAAACATTTAAAAAAGATGAAACTGCAACCATCTCACAGAGACGTCCAGGTCGTCCACGGAAGTTAACACCTTGTCAGGAGCGTCTTCTGATGAGAAGGGTTGAAGAAAATCAACATGCAAGTTCACTGCAGTTATCTAAAGAAGTAGAAAGCCAAACTGGGGTGACTATTTCCCGTGACACAATACGGCGTACACTGCAGAGGAATGGCATGCATGGGTGCCGTCCACGAAAGAAGCCTCTCCTAAAGCCCAGGCACAAAAAAGCCCGCCTAGAGTTTGCCAGGGCCCATGCTGACAAAGATGAAGACTACTGGGACTCTATACTCTGGAGTGATGAGATAAATGTTTTTGGAACTGATGGCTTCAAAACTGTATGGCGTCGCAAAGGTGAGGAATACAAAGAAAAATGCATAGTGCCTACAGTGAAACATGGTGGTGGCAGTGTCCTTATGTGGGGCTGCATGAGTGCTGCTGGTGTCGGGGAGCTGCATTTCATTGATGGCATCATGAATTCACAAATGTACTGCTCTATACTGAAAGAGAAGATGCTACCATCACTCCGTGCCCTTGGTCTTCGTGCACTTTTCCAACATGACAATGATCCTAAACACACATCTAAGGCCACTGTTGGATTTCTGAAGAAGAACAGGGTGAAAGTGATTAAGTGGCCAAGTATGTCTCCTGATCTGAACCCAATCGAACACCTATGGGGAATTTTGAAGAGACAAGTTGAGCATCACTCTCCATCCAGCATCCAATCTCTAAAAGAGGTCATTCTGGAAGAATGGAAAAAGGTAGATCTGGAAAAATGTCGCCAACTTGTTCAATTCATGCCTAGAAGACTTGGTGCAGTCATTAAAAATCATGGAGGCCATACAAAGTACTAGATTTAGTAGTTTTTGTTTTGGGGTGTACTCATTTTTGCATCACCCTAATTTGAGTAAAACTGAAAAATGTGTAATCTAAGTTATATTATTAACCTTACTTTCATGTTATAAGTTAAACAGATGTTATATAAAACTTAATCTTGTCAACATTTTGGAAAATGTTTTTGTGTTCATTGAGATATTGTTTAAAATGTTACTTTTAAAAGGGGGTGTACTCATTTACTCTGAATACTGTATCTGAGAGGTAAGAGTCAAACCACTGGAGTGCGGTTCCTGAGATGCCCTTTCTCAATAGGTTTGACAGGAGGATCTGGAGGTTGACCATATCAAAAGCAGCAGACAGATCCAGCAATATAAGTAATGAAGACTTGGAAGCCGTTCTTGCAAGTCTTATCTTATCATATCTTCAGTGTTGTCACATAAAAAGATATATAAAAATATTTACGAAAATGTGAGGGGTGTATTCACTTCTGTGAGATACTGTGCATGTGTGTGTGTATATATATATATATATTAATTTATTTATTTTTTTTGACAAAAAAGAAGCCATATCTAAACATGATCCAGAACGCAGGCGTTTTCTCTGGGCCAAGGCTCATTTAAAATGGACTGTGGCAAAGTGGAAAACTGTTCTGTGGTCAGACGAATCAAAATTTGAAGTTCTTTTTGGAAAACTGGGACGCCATGTCATCCGGACTAAAGAGGACAAGGACAACCCAAGTTGTTATCAGCGCTCAGTTCAGAAGCCTGCATCTCTGATGGTATGGGGTTGCATGAGTGCGTGTGGCATGGGCAGCTTACACATCTGGAAAGGCACCATCAATGCTGAAAGGTATATCCAAGTTCTAGAACAACATATGCTCCCATCCAGACGTCGTCTCTTTCAGGGAAGACCTTGCATTTTCCAACATGACAATGCCAGACCACATACATCAATTACAACATCATGGCTGCGTAGAAGAAGGATCCGGGTACTGAAATGGCCAGCCTGCAGTCCAGATCTTTCACCCATAGAAAACATTTGGTGCATCATAAAGAGGAAGATGCGACAAAGAAGACCTAAGACAGTTGAGCAACTTGTCTCCTCAGTCCCCAGACGTTTGCAGACTGTTATAAAAAGAAGAGGGGATGCCACACAGTGGTAAACATGGCCTTGTCCCAACTTTTTTGAGATGTGTTGATGCCATGAAATTTAAAATCAACTTATTTTTCCCTTAAAATTATACATTTTCTCAGTTTAAACATTTGATATTTCATCTATGTTGTATTCTGAATAAAATATTGAAATTTGAATCTTCCACATCATTGCATTCTGCTTTTATTCACAATTTGTAGTGTCCCAACTTTTTTGGAATCGGGTTTGTAAAAAAACTCCACCTAGATGTGAAAATACTAATTATTGATACTAATACAATTATTAAATTGTGTTATATTATATATGCAATATGTTTTGTTTTTATTGTGTGTGTACACAAACAAAACCCGACCTTTAACCAATGATTATTAATAAGACAATAACTGTTTAAAGTTGATTCTGCTGGTATAAGGAAACAGCTGAAATTATCGCATTGGAGCACACACACACACACACACACACACTTGTTTATTATTAATTGTATATATTGAATATTTAACATTCAAAATTACTACAAACATGATCACGTTTCTTAACACACACAGAAAACACATCAGTTCCAGCATTGCTAAAGTTGGTAGGCTACTTTATCAAAATAAAATACAATCATCAGCGTAACCGCCTCTTTGTCACCATTGTAACGCGACTGAATTAACGTAACTTAAAAAGCCTATAATTTACATAATAAATAATAGTTTAGCATTCAGATAAGTTACATTGCAAACAAGGAAATATTATGGAATATTTGAATTTGTGCCGAATGAGAGAGGCAGAATACACAAGCACAAAGTTCCATTTCGCAAACAGTTGAGTGCACAAGCTTTTAAAGTATACTCATTTGTCAGTCCTTGTGAGAGACGCATTCAGAAACAGCATATGATCACTGTCTACTAGAGGGCTTTGTTTTCAAGCACGCAACTCACAGCATTCGCTGTTCTTCTGCTGGCGTTTGCGGTTATCAAACAGCGTTGCATTACTGTGGGCGTCCCCTCTTGGATTGGGGTGAATTGCATGTATTCGTCGTAAGGCCTCATGCACCGAACCGAGAGGTCCGTACCGTGGCGGTATGAGATTAATACATGTACCGTGCCATCCCTAATATATATATATATATATATATATATATAAAATATAATGCTGAGAATACTACACAAATCATATGAATCATCTTTCTTTTACCTATAAACAGTATCACAGCACAATGACTCACAAGGCTCAGTGGAAAAGAGAAGCTGAACGATTTTAACAGTTTGACCTGCAGATCTGATTGAATCTTTTACGTGGAAAGCATCCCGTCGGCATGCAGTGATTCAGGGAACATCTCACCCCCTCATAACCCATCCTTTACTAATTCATCACACCCATCTGTTGTGTCGCACGAGCCTGGCCTCTTTCAGAGACATGAATACACTCACTGGAAGGGATGACTTCTGTTTTCAGCCAGGCCGTGGCCCTTATCTTATGCTGAATATCTCACAACCCAAAGCAGCTAACAGTGACGCTCATTCAAAACCAGCGGAATCAAAATACCTATCGTCTCGGTTACGTATGTAACCCTCGTTCCCTGAAGGAGGGAACGGAGACGTCACGTCGGATGACCGACGAATTGGGATCTCGCCAGAGAGACCTATCCACTTCGAGTGTAACTAAACGAGCCAATGGACATTGGCATGCGATCATTGCATCCAGCTGCCGCTGATCACAGCGTGAGTATAAGAGGCAGCCGGTGCACCGCATTAATCATGTTTTCGCTGAGGAGCCGAGCCGGAGACCCGGCCGCCCAGCGGTGGTACAGCAACTGTGGCGACGGGACGTGACGTCTCCGTTCCCTCCTTCAGGGAACGAGGGTTACATACGTAACCGAGACGTTCCCTTTCAGTCGGTCACTCCGAGTCACGTCGGATGACCGACGAATTGGGATCCCTACCAAAGCGTCACAGGAGCTGCCCCTTCCAGCGCCCTGTGTAGACCTCCTGATCCTTCCTATAAGGCAGACGATAGGACCGGGCTACACAGAGAAGGTCGACTACTGCTGTCCCTAGAGCACCCAAACAGTAGGACTTGAATAACACTGGGAAAGTGTGCCCTTCCACTTGGAAGAGGCACACTGCGGAGTCACCTCCTCCCAGAGGGGGTTAAGTGACATTACTCACGTGAAGTAACCCCGTAGGGCCCAATGCACATGGAAGTCTCTGTGATGGCTCAGGCTGCATCATTAGAGATGGCAGAACATGGTCTACCTGGGGAACACGGTTCTAATAAGCATACCGTGTAAAACACATATGGGATCCCAACAGGGTCACTCATATGGGCACTAGCCTCACACCAGATTTCAATAATTCATTGGCTGAAAGGCCTGGCACCGTACGTTCCGCCACGTCTGGGCACCGGAGTGCTGGAGGACTCGACAGGGTTTGCCCGGTTAGGGAACTCTCTGGAGAATAAGGCGTTTAGGGACGCCGCAAGCCGACTCTGAACAGGGCCTCTCAGTGCCACTATCCGTTTGAGGTGAGAACACAGGAGGAAACTGGTTCGACACGCAGGCTATAGAACCTAGCGAACGTGTTGGGAGTCGCCCAACCCGCAGCTCTACAGATGTCTGCTAGCGAGGCGCCACGAGCCAGCGCCCAGGACGATGCAACACCCCTAGTGGAGTGAGCACGCAACCTGAGCGGGCAGGGCACACCTTGTGCTTCATAGGCCAAGGTGATAGCATCCACTATCCAGTGGGCCATCCTCTGCTTGGAAACAGCCTTCCCCTTCTGCTGTCCACCGTAGCAGACAAAGAGCTGCTCTGAGGTCCTAAAGCTCTGAGTTCTATCCGTGTACTGTCGCAGTGCGCGTACCGGACAGAGCAAAGCTAGGGCTGGGTCTGCCTCCTCCGGGGGCAGCGCTAGCAGATTCACTACCTGGTCCCTGAAGGGAGTGGTAGGAACCTTGGGCACATAGCCGGGCCGGGGCCTCAGTGTTGCACTGGAGTCAGCCGGCCCAAACTGAAGGCACGAATCGTCGACCGAAAATGCCTGCAGGTCCCCCACCCTCTTGATCGAGGCCAATGCAGTCAGGAGTAGGGTTTTCATAGATAGAAACTTCAATTCGACTGACTGCAAAGGCTCAAAGGGGGCAGTTATTAGGGCTCTTAGCACCAAAGCCAAATCCCAAGAGGGTAGAGAGGGGGGCCTAGGAGGGTTCAACCTCCTGGCCCCTCTAAGAAACCTGACAACCAGATTGTGCTTCCCCACCGACTTCCCCTCTACGGGGTCGTGGTAAGCAGAAATAGCGGCCACATAAACCTTAAGGGTGGAAGGGGACAGCCTACGCTCCAACCCTTGCTGTAAGAAGGAAAGCACAGCTCTGATCGAGCATCTCCGGGGGTCCTCCTGGTGGGAGGAACACCATTCGACGAACAGGTTCCACTTCAGAGTATAGGCCCGTCTCGTGGACGGTGCCCGTGCTGAAGTGATAGTGAGTGCTACCTCCTGGGGTAGGTCAGCTAGAACCTCCGCGTCCCATCCAGGGACCATACGTGGAGTTTCCACAGGTCCGGGCGCGGGTGCCATAGGGTGCCCCGTCTCTGAGAAAGCAGATCCTTCCTCAGAGGAATTGGCCAGGGAGGGGCTGTCGCGAGGAGCATGAGTTCCGGGAACCAGGTCCTGTTGGGCCAATATGGAGCCACTAACAAGACCTGCTCCTCGTCCTCCCTGATCTTGCACAGTGTCTGTGCTAGTAGGCTCACTGGAGGGAACGCATATTTGCGCAGGCCCCGGGGCCAGCTGTGTGCCAGTGTATCCGTGCCGAGCGTTGCCTCGGTTAGGGAGTAGAACTCTTGGCAGTGGGTGGTTTCTGGAGATGCAAACAGGTCGACCTGGGCAGCTCCGAACCGTCCCCAAATCAGCTGAACCGCCTGGGGATGGAGTCTCCACTCGCCTGGAAGTGCTGCTCGGGACAGCTCGTCGGCTGCCCGATTGAACACTCCTGGGATGTGGATGGCACGAAGGGACCTCAGATGCTTCTGACTCCAGAGGAGGAGGTGGCGGGCGAGTTGCGACATGCGACGGGAGCGCAAACCGCCTTGCCGGTTGATATACGCAACGGTCGCAGTGTTGTCCGTACGGACCAGAACGTCCTTGCGCTGAAGGCGCCCTCTGAGACGGCTCAGGGCAAGGCGTACTGCTAGCAACTCGAGGCAATTGATATGCCAATGCAGTTGGGGACCCGTCCAAACCCCTGATACTGCGTGCCCGTTGTACGTGGCTCCCCAGCCTGTGGATGAGGCATCTGTGAATACCACAGCATGCCTGGATACCTGCTCCAGGGGCACTCCTGCCCGAAGGAACGAGGGATCTGACCACGGCCTGAAGGTCTTGCGGCAGGCCGGTGTAATCTGAACCCGGTAAGTGCCGCGTTTCCACGCCCACCTCGGGATTCGGCCATAGAACCAGTGCTGAAGCGGTCTCATATGGAGCAGACCGAGCGGAACTGTCACCGCGGCTGCAGCCATATGCCCCAGGAGCCTCTGAAAGAGTTTCAGTGGAACCGCCGTCCTGCCTGATAAGGTCTTGAAGCAGTTCAGCACTGACTGAGCACGTTCCTGGGTGAGGCGTGCTGTTTGGTTGACCGAATCGAACTCCATGCCAAGAAAAGAGATCCTCTGCGTTGGCACGAGTTTGCTCTTTTCCCAGTTGACCCGAAGGCCCAGCAGGCTGAGGTGCTTGAGCACCAGGTCCCTGTGTGCAGACAACTGCCTGCGAGACTGTGCGAGTATGAGCCAGTCGTCGAGGTAGTTGAGAATGCGCACACCTTGTTCTCTCAGGGGGACAAGGGCCGCCTCCACGACTTTGGTGAAGACGCGAGGCGACAGGGACAGCCCGAAGGGCAGGACCTTGTACTGATACGCCTGTCCCTCGAACGCGAAACGCAGGAATGGCCTGTGTCGCGGGAGGATCGAGACATGAAAGTACGCGTCCTTCAGGTCGATCGCTGCAAACCAATCTAGGGGACGGACGCATCCAAAAATGCGTTTCTGCGTCAACATCTTGAACGGCAGCTTGTGAAGTGCACGGTTCAAAACTCGCAGATCCAAGATCGGTCGTAACCCACCACCTTTCTTGGGCACAATGAAGTAGGGGCTGAACAACCCCGACCTCATATCGGCTGGAGGGACCGGCTCTATCGCATCCTTCGCCAGTAGGACTGCGATTTCCGCACGCAAGACAGGAGCATCGGCGGGTTTGACTGAAGTGAACCGGATGCCCCTGAACTTGGGGGGACGCCGGGCGAACTGAATCGCATAGCCGAGTCTGATGGTCCGTAGGAGCCACCGAGACGGACTGGGGAGCGCTAGCCAGGCTCCGAGAGACCGTGCCAGCGGCACCAACGGAGCCGACATACCCGTGGTGGGGCAGCGATGTGGAACACAGGGACCCGGCCCGGGGCCTGTGAAGGCCTGGCCTGTGATGGCGGGGGGCGGGGTCTGGGTGTGTAGTGTAACACTCACCTGATTCCTCCTCGTGTGGGAGGAAACGCAGGAGCCCGGCTTGCATGTGACGACTTGTAGCGGGGGCTTGAGTGCTACTGCCCTTACCCGGTTCCACAAATGGGCAGGAGGGGTGCTCTTGGGCAACCCCCCCCTGCCTGGTGAGAGAGGAGGAGGGAAGTGATCCCGTGATGCACGGTACACCACTCTCCTCCTCTTGAGACCCAGAGACTGAGGAAACTGCTCTTTTATTGAAGTTTTGGGTACTGCTGGCTGCTGGGCCAGCGGCGGAACAAAAACAAAACGAAACAAAGGATTCTCCACCCGGCCCTCCTCCGGGGGAGGGAGTGGTGCGGTCACCATCTCCCGACGAGCAGTTCCCTCCATCTCTGGGTCGCCCGTCTCAGGGCCTCTTGCACTTGCGCTTGCCGCCTGGTCTGGCGGGGGCCTGGACGGGCTGGGCGTCCTGTCTGTGACCGGCTCCACGACACCGCACGGTGGAAGGCTGCTGCCGCG
Source organism: Oxygymnocypris stewartii (assembly GCA_003573665.1). Taxonomy (NCBI): domain Eukaryota; kingdom Metazoa; phylum Chordata; class Actinopteri; order Cypriniformes; family Cyprinidae; genus Oxygymnocypris; species Oxygymnocypris stewartii. The sequence goes on along the minus strand of QVTF01020890.1, from coordinate 56,669 downwards.
GCGTGGGAGCGGGGGCGCCCACGGCGACGAGCAGGCTGAGGGGCTGCAGCCGGAGTGGAAGCAGCAGCGGGTTTCCTCCGGCGCATGATGTGCTTGATCGCCTCAGTCTGCTTCTGTGCTGCCGAAAACTGCTGGGCACAGCTCTCGACAGCGTCGCCGAAAAGGCCGGTCTGTGACACGGGAGCATTCAGGAACTGTACCTTCTCCTGCTCCTTCATGTCAGTGAGACACAGCCAGAGATGGCGCTCCTGGACCACAAGCGTGGACATCGCACGACCCAGAGACTGTGCGGTCACCTTCGTCGCTCGGAGCGCGAGGTCCGTCGCAGCACGCAGCTCATGTAGAACCGCCAGGTCGTGCCCACCCTCGTGCAGGTCTCTCAGTGCTTTGGCCTGATGGACCTGCAGTAACGCCATGGCGTGTAGGGCAGAAGCCGCCTCCCCACAGGCTCTATAAGCACTGCCAGTGAGGCCTGACGAGTACTTACAGGCCCGTGAGGGGAGACACGGTTCACCCCGCAGAGTGGAAGCGACTGTTGGACACAACTGCATGGCCACAGACCGCTCCACAGAGGGGATGCCCGTGTACCCCAAAGCGGCTCCACCATCGAGGGTGGTGAGGGGGGAGGAGCCACAAGGTTTATTTCGGGCAGTAAAAGGTGCCTTCCATGACCTTGTAAGCTTCTCATGCACTTCCGGAAAGAATGGCACCGGAGGGGGGCGCTGAAAACCAGCGCGACCCCCCCCGAGAAACCACTCGTCCAACCTAGAAGGGTCGGGACGTGGTGGAGGATTCCACACGAGCCCGACGTTCTCGGCGGCCCGGGAAAGCATAGCCGTCATCTCTGGGTCTGGCTCGGACAACGCTACCACACCCGAAGGGGGCAACGCAGCCGAGTCGTCTTCCCCGGTGAGAGAGGGCTCGCCCTCCGATGCAGCGACCGACATCTGGTCATCAGGGGAGGCACCGAAGGAAACGGGTGGGGTACCCCACTCAGCAGAGGCCCCAGTCCGAACCAACGGTACCCCCGCCGGCTGCGGAGTGCCTGAGGGGTGAGAACCTCCACTTGGGGAAGCCCTCACCGTAATCCTCAGATCACCTCTGACCTCTGACTCCACCGGATGCTGTGCCGCCCCGTTTTGTGCCAGGACGAACGCCAGATCGCGGCAGAGGCAGAGTTTGACACAGCGGAGTCTATTGCGCAACTCCGAGATGGTCATGTCCCCACATGAAGAACATGAACCATCCACGAAAGCTTCCTCAGCGTGCTGAATGCCCAGACACGTGAGGCAGTGATCGTGACCGTCCTGAGGCGCCAGAGATCGACCGCACCCAGAAACGCACGGGTGATAAGACATCTTTAAAAAGACGCGATCACCCGTGTACTCTTTTAGAGAAATCTGCTCTCTTTGTGCTGAAGCACGCAGGGGAGCTGGCCACCGCACACTCCTAGTGTGACTGTCTTCACGGGAACCGTATTCTCTTTCTCCCGTGAGACCGCGACCACCGCTGCCGTGCTGTAACGCCCGCACTCGCTCAGTTTCTCACTCGCAGACAGGAAGAGCAGTAGTGAATACCACCGCTCGGCTCCGAAGCGAAAGGATGATTAATGCGGTGCACCGGCTGCCTCTTATACTCACGCTGTGATCAGCGGCAGCTGGATGCAATGATCGCATGCCAATGTCCATTGGCTCGTTTAGTTACACTCGAAGTGGATAGGTCTCTCTGGCGAGATCCCAATTCGTCGGTCATCCGACGTGACTCGGAGTGACCGACTGAAAGGGAATCAAAGAACTTTCCGTGATCTGACATATTTACAAAAGTGTGACCCTAGCAATGCCAAGGCCACGGCTTCAGTTCTATGAGAATCAACACATGGACACATATAAGGTACAAGAGGCATCACAATATTGTGAATACAGTCAGAATATGAAATAAACTGCAAGATTTGATACTAGATTTGATACCAATATTGTGCGTATGCTATTCATATAAATCCATTATTTTTTTTCATTATTACTTCTAGGAATTTGAAACTATAATGCTTATTAATAATTTTAAAACTTTTGTCTTCCAAATCATTTGGTGTGACCAACATTCAGAATAAAAATAAAACAGGAAATGTTATACAGTATATAATACAGTATAATAAACAAGCCTCTTGAACACATTGACATTTAAAACAATACTTGTTTATATACTTTTGTGTTGACAATATGATTACTGTGTTCAGGGTGTAATAAAATGTTTTTACTTGATAATAGTTACAGCATATGGCATTTTTAAATAAATACATTTTCCCCTTTACAATTGATTAAAATGTTTTCAGAAGCTTTTTAAAGCTATTTGTGATTATTATTATTATTATTATTGTTATTATTATTTTTTTAAGGTCGCTGTCACAGATAATAATTTCCTGTCAGATAAATAATTTATAACAGAGAAAAACTTGAAGAAAAAATATAAATGATATTAAAAATATAAACATATTATGCACAAAGAAAAAGGGACACTTTTCATGTGTGTGCTTTAATGTAGTTCAAAAATAAATGTTGAAAATTTGGTTTCTAAAAAAAAATGTTGACAAGACTAAGTTTAATACAACATCTGTTTAACTTATAACATGAAAGTAAGGTTAATAATATAACTTAGATTACACATTTTTCAGTTTTACTCAAATTAGGGTAATGCAAAAATGAGTACACCCCACAACAAAAACTACTAAATCTAGTACTTTGTATGGCCTCCATGATTTTTAATGACAGCACCAAGTATTCTAGGCATGGAATGAACAAGTTGGCGACATTTTGCCAGATCTATCTTTTTCCATTCTTCAAGAATGACCTCTTTTAGAGATTGGATGCTGGATGGAGAGTGATGCTCAACTTGTCTCTTCAGAATTCCCCATAGGTGTTCGATTGGGTTCAGATTAGGAGACATACTTGGCCACTGAATCCCTTTCACCCTGTTCTTCTTCAGAAATCCAACAGTGGCCTTAGATGTGTGTTTAGGATCATTGTCATGTTGGAAAAGTGCACGACGACCAAGGGCACGGAGTGATGGTAGCATCTTCTCTTTCAGTATAGAGCAGTACATTTGTGAATTCATGATGCCATCAATGAAATGCAGCTCCCCGACACCAGCAGCACTCATGCAGCCCCACATAAGGACACTGCCACCACCATGTTTCACTGTAGGCACCATGCATTTTTCTTTGCATTCCTCACCTTTGCGACACCATACAGTTCCAAACACATTTATCTTGGTCTCATCACTCCAGAGTATAGAGTCCCAGTAGTCTTCATCTTTGTCAGCATGGGCCCTGGCAAACTCTAGGCGGGCTTTTTTGTGCCTGGGCTTTAGGAGATGCTTCTTTCATGGACAGCACCCATGCATGGCATTCCTCTGCAGTGTATGCCGTATTGTGTCACGGGAAATAGTCACCCCAGTTTGGCTTTCTACTTCTGTAGATAACTGCAGTGAAGTTTCTCAGATGTAAAGCTGGACAGAGGCTCTCCAATCTGTGAAAGAGTGCATACAAAGATTGTGGAATACTTTAAAAACAATGTTCATCAACATCAAATTGCAAAGGCTTTGCAAATCTCATCATCTACAACCGATAATACCATCAACAAACTCAGATAAACTGGATAAACCTCTGTGCGTTAGGGACAAGGCCGAAGACCTTTGTTGGATGCCCATGGTCTTCGCGCCCTCAGACGACACTTCATCGCCATGATTCTGTCATTTATATTACTAAATGGGCCCAGGAATACACACAGAATCCACTGTCGGTAAACACCGTCTGCCCTGCCATCTGCAGATGCCAACTAAATCTCTATCATGCAAAAAGGAAGTCATATGTGAACATGGTCCAGCAGCCCCGTTGTGTCCAGTGGGCCAACGCTCATTTAAAATGGTTTCAAAGTGGAAAAGTGTTCTATGGTCAGACAAGTGCAAATTTTACATTCTTGTTGGAAATCACGGACACCGTGTCCTCCGGGCTACAGAGGAGGGAGATCTTCCAGTGTGGTATCAGCATCCAGTTGATCTTCAAAACTCCAGAAACTCATAAACTCGATGCCCAGATGTCTTCAAACTGTTTTGAAAAGAAGAGGATATGCTACACCATGGTAAACATGCCCCCGTCCCAACTATTTTGAGACCTGTAGCAGGCATCGAATTTGAAATTAGCAAATTTTGCATATAAAATTGTAAAAGTGATCAGTTTAAACATCTGTTATGTTATCTATATTCTATTCTAAAATATTTGCTCATGTGATTTAAAATTCTATTAGTTTTAATTGTATTAAAATATAACAAAAACGCTCCAACATTTCCCAAATTTGGGCTGTATATATAGTACTGTATTGTATTGTATTATTTTTTTTCGTTGTTTTACTTTTGTACAATATTTTTTCTCATCCAATATAATTTATCAGAAATCAGAAAAAATATCAAAATAAATTTAGCCGACATCTTCATAAATTATTGAAATCATAAATTATTAAAATAACCCATAAGTAACCTATAAAAACATTAACTTTTTCAGTTTGGATGAGGAAGCATCTGCCATGAAGATACATATTAAGCATTACGTAAACATAAGCAGCAGATATTCTCACTGTAAGAGCCTCTGAGATGAGAGCCAGTGAATGAGGCCAGAGATGAGAAAGACTGCATGAAACTGATAAAAGATGAGGAAGGGAAGGAGAGAAAGCAAGACAGAGGAGTTCTCTTAGAAAAGGGGCAGTGATCAAAGCTGGAGAAGAAGGCAATGCAGCAAACTGGGAAATTAATGAAGAGGAAGTGAAGGGAAACTCCAGCACCTCTCAGATTCGCTCAGAAACTTGACTGTTGTAATGTGTGTGCATTCTGGCTTCATTATTTCCTGCTCATAATTTTACAAAGGCTGGCTGAAAGGCTTTTTATTAGAGATGATAAAAAAGAATGAGAAGGCTGCCTACTGTTGGTCCCTGCCTGGCTTGTTGCCAAGACCATGAAGATAATGTTGCGCGGAACTGTCATGTGATCAAACAGCCACAGCGCATGGCACCGCGATCTCATCTATGCCTCAGATTCGCTAATAAGCTTAACACAATTGGGGAACAATCGGAAAGTTTACCATCCCATGTGTTAATGGAGCATTTCATCAGCCCTAGCTCCTTTAGTTTGGGACTTGAGGGATTCAAGGAAGTCCAGATGAACAAGATATTTCTGAATATGGTTATTGCTTTAACTTTGGAGATATTTGGCCATAGCTGTGAACTTTTTTTACTTTTTGAAACACATTTTTTCACGCTCGCCCTATATTTATTTGGCTACTAACAATGTCCCCAATGTCCAATCTCCATTTTACAAAATTACTTAAAAAATCTGAAATAAATGGAAAAAAATATATAGTAAGTTTATTGATTCAAAATTAGCATGAACCTATAAAAACACATAATATAACTATCTTTGCTTAGTTTTACAAAATTACTTTATAAATAATATGCAATAAATGCAAAAATTATATTCTATACATGTTTGATTCAAAATGATCATACATTGTAGCCATAAAGGGATGGACATGGTCAGCAACAATACTCAGGTGTGGCGTTTAAACAATACTCAATTGGAAATAATGGGCCTAAAGTGTACAAAGAAAATATCCTCCACACATTACACAACCACCACCAGCTTTAACCATTGAGACAAGGCAAGATGGATCCATGCTTTCACGTTCTTTATGCCAAATTCTGACCCTACCATCTGAATGTCGCAGCAAAAATGAATATTTATCAGACCAGGAAACGTTTTTCCAATCTTCTATTGTCCAATTTTGGTGAGCCTGTGTGAATTGTAGCCTCCGTTTCCTGTTCTTAACTGACGGCACCCGGTGTGGTCTTCTGCTGCTGTAACCCATCTGCTTCAGACTTCGACGTGTTGTGCATTCAGAGATGGTATTCTGCATACCTTGGTTGTAACGAGTGGTTATTTGAGTTAATGTTGCCTTTATATCATCTCTAACAAGTCTGCCCATTCTTCTCTGACATAAACAAGGCATTTTCGTCCACACAACTGCCGCTCACTGGATATTTTCTATTTTTCGGACCCTTCTCTGTAAACCCTAGAGATGGTTGTGCGTGAAAATCCCAGTAGATCAGCAGTTTTTGAAAAACTCAGACAAGCCCGTCTGGCACCAACAACCATTCCATGTTCAAAGTCACTTAAATCCCCTTTCTTCCCCATTCTGATGCTCGGTTTGAACTTCAGCAAGTCGTCTTCACCACATCTAGATGCCTAAATGCATTGAGTTGCTGCCATTTGATTGGTTGATTAGCAATTCGTGTTACCAAGCAATTGAACAGGTGTACCTAATAAAGTGGCCGGTGAGAGTATGTATATAACATATAAAATTTATATTTTACAATAGATGTATCTAGCTTAAAAAATAAGTCTTATTTTATATAAGAATAAAAAGTCTCTCAACAGACCATCAACAATTCCCTTTTTAAACATGTCAGAGATTTTTTGTTTTTTAAATGTTTTCAATTGCATTAGTACAAAATCACAAAGCATCTCTTTCATAATACAAATTAAGCGTTTCTTCTATGTAAACATTTAATTAGTAACTTCCTTTAATGGTTTTACTATCAACTTTTCATTTGCCTCTCTTCTCATTCAGTTCAATACGTTTGTCTTAATAATTTAATCCAACTGATTTTAGTGGTTAATCAGTGAATAATTCAGTTAATATATGCATTTCTATAGATACAGATTCTATGGAAATACATAGTTAGCTATTTCTAAAATGGATAACTGAGTATAATAATTTTTCAAATGTACGCCTTTCAATTGAAAATTGCACCAAAAAATAAAATAAAATATATATATATATATATATATATTTATTTTTTATTTTCATTATTTTTTTATTAAATGACAGCCAATGAACATAACAGCAGTCATTCCAACATATTGTATAGAAAAATATTAAACAGACTACAATATGTAAAATATGAGAACATACATAAAGAAATAAAATAATTAAAAATTAAAAATTAAAAAAGAAAGAAATTTAAAGAAAAATGTATGAGACAATTATACAAATAGTGCAAAAGATTCACATATAGACCTAGTGCGTTTTGCCTTACTATTTTTCAACCCAAGTAGTAACTCAATATAATGTTTCATATCCATCTGAAATAACAAAATATTGGGTTTTCCTTTAGCCCTTTTCTGTTTATGTATATGGTACTTCCCCATAATCAAACAAAGATTAACAATAAAGGTCACATTTGGTGGTAATCTTTCTCTATTAAAATAGAAAAATACATCTTTCTCAGAAAAATAAACATTCATGCCTAAATATTTACAAAGGAGGCCATCCAAATCTATCCAAAACATTTTACTATAAATGCAATAAAAAAATAAGTGGACCGCATCCTCCCTCTCTGCTCCACAGAAGTCACACATATCATCCACATCAGTAAAAAAACCTAAAAAAAGTGTTTTAGCAGGGTACACCAGATTAAGTATTTTAAAATATACTTCTCTCACCTTATTTGTAATACAGTATTTTTTAGGACGCAACCATGCATATGTCCAATCAATGTACTCAATTTTAGAATTCCAAAATGTTTTAGAAGATATTGGGCTATATTCTATAAGTAACTTCCTAATAATGTAATTATTAAATCTCTTATCAGTAATAGTTACTCCTTTAATTGCAATATCAGATCTAAGACTAACACAGTTGTTATTCACAGTTCCTCTAAACAGACATTTTAAACCAGATGGTATAGCATCAAACACAATGCAATATTCTTTAGGGATTATTGGAATATTATACCTTTGAAGAAATTCTACATAGGTATACAGGTGCCCATTCTCATTAACTAACTGTTTAACAAATATAATTCCATTATCAACCCATTTTTGAAAAAACGTTTTTTGTTTAAATGTTATATACCTATTATTCCAAATTATACATTTGTTTGCAGAAAAAAATATGTTTATAGATAAGCAACAAAGATAGAAGCACCTGCCTGTGAAAATTACTTAATTTAACTGGAATCTTGCTGAGTTCAAAATTGCATTGCAACAGAAAAGCAAGCCCACCCATTTTTTCAAATATTAGATTAGGAATTAAATACTAAATTTTATTTTTATACTGAAAGTAATGTTTAATCCATCTATTCTTTAAAATTGTATTTGAAGTGCTGAAATCAAGCACATTTAAGCCTCCATTGCAAACCGAATTAGTTAAAGTAATTTTTTGATGTAATGATATCGGTTTCTCCAAATAAAATTGAAAATATTTTTATCAACTTCCTTAATTATGTTATTAGGGACTTCCAATGAAATAGTAGGATAAAGCAGACAAGATAAACCTTAAGTTTTTGATACAATTATTCTACCGTTTATAGACAAGTCCCTCATTAACCATAAATTAAATTTAAAAAAAATGTTGAAGCACAGATTGAAAATTAAGCTGACCCCTTTCCTTTTCATCTTTACATATTTTGATTCCTAAATAGGTAACAACATTCTTAACAGGGAAGCCATTAATATAAATAGACAGAATTTTTTTTAGAGGAAACAACTCACATTAGAAATTTTAACAAGATCTTCAGTCATATCCCCCATTTATACAGAGTTTTAACGCAGAATTCAGCTCATTGTTTCTTTTTTCTGAATTGAAAAAATACCTGGAGTTTTTCTCCCCTTCTTCAAGCCATCTACCTCTGGACCTCACAAATGCCCCCTTGGCTTTATATTCATGCATCTCATCTAACTGTAACTGTAATTCAAGTAAGCTGAGTTTGTCCTGCTGATTCATTACATTATTACTTGTCAAGTCAACTATTTATTTTATTGCTTGGTTTCCCTCTAATAATGGCTTGTTTTCTTATAAGATACTGCATGTACTCCCAATTGGCCCCAAACTTATTCGACCTTCTGGCATTGTTCAAGCTACTCACAATAATATTTTTTAACTTAAATAATTCGTTTTCCAATATTGCTTTATTTAATTTCCAGTGTGTTTTTTATCTTATATTATTACCAATATTTCCATTTAAGACAATAACTAAATAAATTACTTTATGGTCAGTAAGCACAGACGTGTCTATGGTAACTTTGCTTACTTTGCTTTTCCAAAACTGAAAGTCTGATTCAGATGCATGGGTCTCTTGTATGAAATACAAAAATCACAAAAATATTTTCTACAAAACAAAAAGATAGCTTTTCTTTTAACTAAATGTCTCATACCTGTAACATTAAGAGAGAAAACAGCGAGTGAGCTCATACTCACAGAAGAACTTCAGAACAAAAGTTTACATCTCTAAACCCCTCTGTAACATTAATGTTTACCTTGTAACATGCTGTATCTGTAAAACAATGTCAGACATAAAAGCCATTGCCTACTTCAAAAAAATCTCCTTCCCATCCAAAAACGCTCTAGTCCCGACAAAATATGCCCTCCGTCCTTCTTTTCGTGCAGCTTCAACACTTGGCCACAGCTGACTCCTGATTTCTTTATCAACTGCCATCAGATCTTCAGCAAACCTCAACTTATTTTCTTTCAAAAAGCTGCTTTTCTTTGCACTTTTCCACAGTAGATCTCTGACATGCCTGGATCTGAACAGAAGAATTACAGCTCTTGGCTTCTGCATCAAGTCGGGCTACCTTCCTACGCAATGAAACACATCAATTTCGGTACCAAACTTTCCCTTTTCATCTGGAAGCACTGGCGCACAGATGTCCATGACCTTCTGTTTAATGTCTTCGCCTTCATGTTCGTCAAGACCATAAAGCCTCAAGTTCCAGTGCCGTCTATATCTCTCCATTTCGTTCACTTTAGATTCCAGATCCAGTATTTTCCTGTCATGGCTACCACTCGATGATTTCAGTGCAGTCAGGTCTGCTTTAATGTTGTTAATCTCACGAGACAATAATTCTGTGGATTTCTGCAGAGCCTCAATTCCGTCTGATATCTTTTTAATGATTGTTTCCAAACCATCAGCTCTTTCGTAATTTTTTTTCTGTCAGGAATCTGACAATGTTGTTTTGCAGGTCGACGAGGGATGGCTCATTCTTTAGTTTCTTTGAATCGGGAGTATGCGGAGCAGAATCAATTTCGGTTAAACCATTAGATAGCAAGGTTTCACATTCTTGATGGATTTGTTATACAAATTATACAAATTAAGCTCAGATGAGCTTTATTTGTCACATACACAATTATACAGAGTATAATGAGCAGTGAAATGTGTTCTCTGCATTTAACCCATCCAAGTGGAGCAGTGGGCAGCCGACTGCAGCGCCCGGGGGATTTGTGTATTGTTGTGCACCTCCACAGGATCCTGTTCAGCACCCATCCACACCTCTTGAGAATCTTTTTTGGAACTTTGTCTGTCTTTGCATTTTCCAGCTATAACTTGCAGTGATGTCAATCAGTTTGTACGTTATCGGCCATTTAAGCTTATTGATTAGGCATACGGGCTTTAAATACAGCTCAAATTGTGTACACCAAGTTACTGAATTATTGCTAGGTCAAGATAATATAATTAACCAAACGGCGGGGAAATTAGAGAAGAAACTTCTCGCCTCACAGAATCACGTCCACCACGGTCACCATCTTGCTCGCCCCCCCCCCACAATAAAATGTATATATGCAGTCTAAGTCAAAGAAACACCTAAATCCTGCTGGATAATTCAGGTTATACAAACAGGTCAACCAGCTAAGATTACATTAACCATCTAAACAAGATGGTGGTCAGTTCAAACCAAGCTGACCAAGCTAATCTAATCTATCAATCACTATCTGGATGCCTGACTAGTTAACTTCCTAATCCTGCTTTGACTAGCTACTTATATGGGTTTTCCAGTAGAGGGACTCGACTGAAGTCAAACTCATTCCTGAATGGAAAGCGATGTGGTGGCACTATGGCCTGATGTGTCTATTCATTAGCAGATCCAAGTCAACCTGCAGAAGACTACAGAAAAGCCCTGTGGATTTCTTCTGAACTACAATGCCTGTCATCCACAAATCACGTTCCACACATTCATTCCCCTTGCGTGTTCTTTATTAAACAATCTAGTTAAATAGATTTTTCTTCAGTTACCAGTAAGTGTAGGACTCTTAGCTACACTCACCACAATATTCCTTATTTAACACCAATGTTCAAAATTACACCGATTTCGAAATGCAATTTTTCTACACACCACTTTTGGACTTAAAACATAAAACCACTTTACTTGTCATGCATCCATTAGCTTGTTGACTTGAGATGACAAATATTTCATATTAGTGCATACTGTAGTTGCAGCAAACCATTCAAGTTATTGTGTAAACCAACTTTTTGATTTAGTTCGTCATGTATTCCCTTGTATAAAATTAGCAGGTTACTTTTAAAAAGAGTGCTTGTTTTGTAATAATAAAATAATATACTTAAAGGGGTCAGATAATGCCCATTTTGCACAAGTTTACATTATTATTTAGGGTCTTAATGAAAAGTTTGTAACATAGTTTGGTTATTTTTTTTTAATTGGTAGTGTTAAAAACAATTGTTTTAGCCTGTCAAAAACAGCTCTTTTCGGAGCAAGCGTATTGTGCCATTCTCCTTTAAATGTTGCTGAGCTCTTCTGACCCCGCCACTCTCTTCCGAGCCTGCTCTCAGAGGTACTGTTTACTTTAGCCACATTCATCCTGAAACTTGCTAATTAGCAAATTATTAGGAAAGGCAGTTTGCAAAGATTCATTTAAAAAAAACATGTACTCATTTCTGTAGGTGAGGCTGGGTCATGAATGATTTGCGCGAACATAGACACATTTAGGTATATCGAGAATGCGTAATCCTCTTCAGCACTCAGATGATGGGAGTAAATGACTACTGCTATGTTCATTATTAGATCCAACAACAAAACACCTCAATTGCTTAGGAGTCATTCTTCTCTACATTTGACAGAAAGAGGGGTTTCCAGCTCTCCCTGTTAATGTTAGAAAAAGGCCAGTGACATTGCACATTTTAATGTTGATGTCTCGTCTCAGTTAGACAACATAACGCAGCTGATCAACTGCTGGTTGGACACAATAGAGCAAAATATCTCTGATGTGAATGAAAAAGTGGATGCTGTGACGTCTGAGTTGAAGTCCATGGCAGCAAAGGTGATGTCCCTAGAGCAACACGTGGATCAGGTTGAACAACCGATTAGTCAGATGCAAAGAATGGATTATCTAGAAACCTACATGAGATGGCGCAACCTGAAGCTCAAAGGTATTCCGGAGGTGGCTGATGAAAACATCCGTCTTGAAGTCGTCAGGATTTTTCAAGCTGTGCTTCCCAGCGAAAAGGAAAAACTTCCAGAAGTTGTCGATGTTGTTCTTCGTCTCGGAAAACCACAACAGGGCAGCGGTGGTGGTAGGCCTCGAGCTGACATAATCCAGTTTTCTATGCGCACCTTTAGAGATGCCATTTGGAAGGCAGCCAGAAATTCGTCTTTTCTGTGCGACAAAGGTCTGCAGTTTAGGGTGGACTTCTCAAATGGCATAGCTGAGGGGAATATATTTTGAGCAGGGGGGGCTGAGAAATAAAATGCGGGGGGGTTGGTCATGTGACAAGAGTAATGCGAGACACGATGATCCAAAAGCGCAATTTTTGTTTATAAAAGTTGAATATTTTCATTTAATATAAGCGAGTTTGTCTATATTGTTGCTGTTTTCATAATGAAAATAAACATATAAAACAATGAACCACAACGCGTTTGTTTTAAAAGAGAGAAAAGACCTTATACAACGAAAGTAAGCTATATCTGTCTTATTCATTTTTTAATACAATTTAGATATTTAATAAAGGCTGTGACGAGTGGGCTGACTCCCACTTATCATCATTATCATCACCCCGTCCTTTAATGCCGCCCTTCACCAGGCTCCCGAAGGAAGTGGGTGTGTGAGCGAGGAGGGGCGCTGAAACAGCCAGGTCTGGCGGCGTGTGATGAGGCACACCTGATGTGAATGAAGCCTCATCACCGCCGCTGTTAAACCCAGAGGGCGCTTTTCCTCGAGAGACCGGTCTCTTTACCGTGCATGCACGCTGGTGTCCTCGTGGGTCCAGGAAGGGAGCATAGAGGGATTTCCATGCCGCCAGAGACGTGAGCCGCCGGACCCGCAGTCCAGACGAAAACGCACCCGTGATACGGCAGTCGAGCTAGAATGCCGGGCAGACCAGTCCCGTCGAGCGCCGTGGGCCAAGAGGTAGACGAAGCCGCTGGAGAAGCCACCGCCCCTCGCGCCCCGGACCTCATAGGGGAGCGCCGTCAGACTCTGCCCCTTACCTGGACCCTTCCTTCCAGAACACTGAACCTCCTTCACAAACCCCGCAGCACAATGAGTACAGCAGATCAGGTGATGAAGATGAAGACGGGCGAGCCCTTATCTTCTTCTTTTCCCATCAGATCCAGCGCCCGCTCTCTGAGATCGGAAGCCTGCCCGGCGGTTCTTCCCCCCCAGAGAAAGGGCTCGACGCTCCGCCGGTCTTCTTCTGAGGAGGGTGTAGCATATTATTAAAAGGAGCTATTGTTTCAGCTCCGGGAATTAATTTATTAAAGATTAAATATTGCTTTGATTAAAGTAATATTAATATTTAACTTATGATCACACCTGGTTAACGACTCGTCCAGCGACTATTAACCTCAGCATGTCTTATTAAATCTCATTTCTCTTGCCTCGTGGCCAACGAACAATAAAAAAGATTAATAATCTTTCTCAATTTTGAGCAAGGTAATGTTCTCTTTGTGGCAGTAAGTTTAACATATTTGAAAAATCACATCCCCAGAGACAATTCTTTATAAAAGGAAACACGGTTTATTTATTCTACTGCTATTCTAACATACATGATCTAAACTATTAAAAAAACACACATGCACACACACACATACATACAGATGTTTTGCGGGTAACTTCAGAAAGTTAAAATAGCCCTCTTAGCTATTTTAACACTTAAACCAAACGGAAAGATCACGACAAATGACTTTGCTTTGTTACTGCGTTCAGATCGATTTACCAGTTCAGTTAGAAATAGAGACTGTTTCTAATACTTGCTTTTGTGTTGGTTAAGCAGGCTGGGTCTTTGTCTCGTTTCCACGTGTGTTTCCACGTGTTTCTTCGATCCTTTGTTCCGTTCCAACGTGTTGCTCGATCCTTTGTTCCATTCCACGTGTTGCTCTGGGAATCTCTCTTGCGTGACGTCACCGGGGAAGCCGTGTTGGAGCCCGGGGCTGTTTGATGCTGGTTCTGTGCTACAGCGTTTACAAAGTCTTTGATTCGCCTCGATAGTTTGTCTCAGCCGATGTTAAGGCGAGGGTCCAGCGGACCGGCTTCCGGGTCGTCCTTGCGCGAGTTGGAGAGCGATGAAAGGAGAAGTAAGAGAGCTTTGAGCACTGGCGCCTCGTTTTTAAACAGTCGGATTTAGACCCGCCCACAGGCGGCTGTTCGAATCAGCATGTCCGTGTGGGGTAGAGCCCCGCCTGCACAGCTTCTCTTGCGAAATACACATAATTTGATATTATATCTTACATGATCATTCATCTCTTATCACATGTTCACTCATTTATAATAGTCATCAAATCTATCACATCACTGATTAATAATTTTTCGTGCCTGTCCATATGAATCCAAACACGCTACAACTTTACAGAGAATATTAATCCGTTATGGATTAAGAAAAGAAAACCGCATGGGATACCCTATAAGGCAGAGATTAAATAGCATTCCACCTTCTAAATAATTCACATTCACACTAAGCATATGAAGGGCAGAGGACAACATTAATATCCATATATATTGTTTCTTTAGTAGATGGTTTTAATAGTCATGAAATGAATGAATTTATTTTTGCATACAGGAACACGCGAGTTTCGGTGTTCCCTGTGAGACGAGAAACAGAAAAGTATTTTCCTTTGTTCTGTGACCGAAAGAAATCACACGCTTTTGCGCTGATGAGGGGGGAGGGGCTTTATAGAGACGCAGATTCTTTAGCTGGCACCTGGTGACCTGTAGTGACAGTCGACTTCCTGCCGACATGGCATTACACATCCCCCTTTGGCTCGGAGGGCTAGGAACAGGTTAGAAACTTGAGAAGACATAGGAATGCATTGTTTGGGATTATTGACAATTGGGTCGTTTTGACTGGTTTAATTGTCAGGGGTTCGACGAGGCGGTATAGGCATGATCTCAATCAGGTTGGTCAAATTCTCGGGTTCGGGTTCTTGGTCGGGTTTACCACGTCGGAAAAGGCGCGGGACGCCTGACGTGAGAGACTCTTGAGTGGCGTTCACTCACTTGTGTAGGAGGAAGGCCAGTGTCAAAGTCACAACATATCCTACGATAGTAGAGATACAACGCGCTGTGTAGGCAGCAGACCAAGACCGAATAATTGGCGCCGGAGGGCGGAAGGCGAGCGATAGCTTCTAAAGCTGTGTCAACCGGTGTCAAACCAATAAGAGATTTCGAATTCAGCCTGATACTCATCGTCAGTAAGGTGATACAATGCTAACTCGTCAATATGGAGGATCGAGCCCTTCGGGACAGTGATCCATAAAGTTTGGTTGGGCAAACTAATGTGCATGGCAGTGCCGTGTTGATCGTGCTGGGGTATTGACCAGCCATCGGTTTCCGATGATTTCGGCTTGCGTTATCCCAACTTGAGAATGTGGTGTTGCTTCGGCGGGGCAGCTAGTGTCAGGTCTAATGGATTCTAAGCCGCAGATGCCCTTGGTATTATCACGTACGCAGGGTTTACTCGGGTAGAGGGAGTGAATGCCCTTAGTGAGCGTGCCCATCTTTAAGTTTGGGGCCAGATACAACTGCTCGTTGTTATCGTGATACGCAATGACTTCAGGAGTGTGGATTTTGACATAGGTGTTCCCTTGCCAAAATCCCACATTCACAACGTCTTTAAGCCAGTACATATTAACGTCGACAATGGGCAAACTGAAAAGAAACACCAAGTCACCTGTTTCCGGGTTTGCGTATATGGGAATAGCGCTACTGGGAAAGGGGCGAGATGAGTTTGGATGAGACTAGCGGGGCCCGCAGTGGCCGAAGTTACAACGTTTGGACAAGGATAAGAAGTATCCCATAGCACGGAATCCTATCCATAGCTAAGTTGTCGATCAAGGAACTCACATCGCGTATCATGTCGTTCATGATTTTGGCGGGTGGCCTCGATCGGTTGACAACGGTTTTCACAACGAGTTACAACGACTTTACTGATGGAAGTCGATCTCAATTTCAGGACCTGGATTCAAGGATTGGTTAAGGAGGTTCAAAGTGAGAGAGAGGAAAGGAAAAACACAAAGTGAGACATGAGAAAAAGAAACCAAACGACAACAAAAAAAAGATAAAAAATAAATAAAATTGAGAGTAACTCCTCACTACTAGAGATTGGTCCTAGCAGTGCTGCGGAGGAGAGAATATGGGTTGTATCTAAGCATGGTTGCTATATGTTTTCCTAAAATGACAATACTTATGCTTGTGTGGTGTAGAGCATATGGTTGTCAGTCTGTGTCAGTGGGTTTGAGGATGTGTTAGGTCCGTGGAGGAAATGGAATGTTCTAATGGGTCTGACATGTGAGCTGCCATGGTTTGTAGTGACGAATCCGCATTTTGGAGGGTGAGGAGATCGTCAGAAGTGAACTGAGGGGGTATGGCAATGCGGGAGGGGGCAGGGGTGTGCGCGCCAATGGCATGCTGGCGGCGGGTTACTGCTGCCACTGTAGGGTTGGGTGGGAGGGCATGAAGTGTCCAGGACTCTTCATGTAATGCACCTGCTTTGGTGAGGGCATTAGTGGTCATTTGAGGGGCTGGAGTTTGGGAGGAAACGTTTAGGATGTCAGAACTGATCTGATGTTCTTTGGAGGAGTGGCAGGTGACTAAGACAGAACTTTCAGGTACTTGAGGAGTTTCATCAGCAGGTGTTTGTTGGACGCTGCTGTGATTGAGTTAGTGTTTAACTCTGTTGCTGGGTTTTCAGGTGGAGTTTCATGTCCATCTGAAGTTAGGGTGTTTACTGTTCTCTGAGAGTGAGGTGAAGCAGTGCTGTTTTCTGTGACTGATTTGTTCAGCTTGTCACTGCCTTTCCATCCGACAGCTAGTCAGGCTGAATCTGGTTTCTCTTTCTTTTCCCACTTCCGATCCTCCTCCTTTCGTTGGAAGAACTATTTCATCATCATTTCCATCAGCTTTTGTGAGTCGAAGTGCGGTGGTGTTTCTTGTTCTTGTGTGGATTCAGTTTGAGCTCGGTCAGTTTGGAATCTTGGTGAATTATTTCGTCGATTCCTTGGGCTGACTGCTCCAGGGTGAGTTTGTCGCTTTCCCTTGGAGTTTCCATACGAGCTTGGCTGGTTCCACGATCTATCCCATTGGCTCTCATGAGGCCTTGCTTGGTCCCATGACTTATCCCAGTGTCGTCCAGGTGAGCGTTGACGTCCACGCGATCCATCCCAGCGGTCATACCTCTGTTTAGGTCGGGTGCCGGCATGTGAGTCTCGTTCTCTGTTGGACGGGGGTGCATTCCACTTTCTGTGTGGCGGCTTAGCACTGCCTTGGCGTTGGGTGCCCTCTAGCGCCAGTTCGTGGTGTTGAGTGTTGAAATCAAGAACTGCTGGGGTTTTTGCGCTCTTTTCTGAGGTCATCTTTTGTTTGCAGTAGGCTTTTTGCACCAAGTCTCGCAACTACTGAATGTTCATCGTTCGTGGGCATGCGAGAATGCCAAGATGGTGGCTTATGCCAGGATGAAGGTTCCTTAGGAAGGGAGTTTTAAAGTTAAGTTAATCTTCCATGTCAGATTAATTGCGAGTTCCAAAGTATGCTTGTCTTAGTCGACTGTAGTAAGCTTGAGGAGTTTCGTGATGTCCTTGTTTCGTCTCCAGGGCAGCCACTAAGCCTTGATCGGACTCAGGGTCGGCAAACTCTTTAATGAAGGCTTTTCGAAGCCGTTGATAATCAGTCTTTGTGTTAACAGGCTGCTGGTCAAGGAAGCTGCGCACTTCAGGACTGGATGTCGTTCGGAGTAAGTAGAGTTTATCTTTGTCCGTAATGTTAGGTCGGATTTCCAGATGGAAATCAATATCTTGCAGATAAGCTTGGACATTTTGGCTGTTTGGCACGCTGGGGTTGAATTTTCCAACGTTTCGGGCGAGCTTGTCAAGGTCTTTTAGGTCCAAGCCGTGCGACGATCTGCGACTGGCTGCAGCAGATTCTTTTGGTTCTGTCGTGATATAAAGTTTTTCAGACAGCGCTGGTGAATGTTTCAACACCACCCCCTCTGTCTTATGCTCACGTGTCAGTCCAGGAACAGGTGACTTGGTCCTGCTTGGCAGGGGTGCGGTTGGTGCACGTCCTGTCCTTGACGGCTCGTGGCGTAATTCATAAGCGTGCTTGAGTTCCTCTTGGAAACTTTCAGACTCCTCTGTGACGTAGTCGAGCTGTCGTGGTAGGCGGCTGATCTCGTTTCTTGACTCAGCCAGATGAGCTTCAAGGGCTTTGATTCTGCTGTTTTGTCCCTGAAGTCAGTCTTTGCCTTATCTAGTAGCTTCTCTGCATACTGTAGCTTGTCAGCACGATCAGCGAATTCCTCTTTGATTTGCTCCATTTCGTGGCTGGTAGCTGCTAGAGTCTCTTTTAGCCTGTTGATCTCCTCCTCAGCGCCTTGTTCCACCTCATCGGTCCCTTCCTGTCATTCCTGAGCTTCACGTTCCAGCTGCTTTATGCGTCGTTGTGCGTTTGTCAGCTCCTGCTGGCGTTGTGCAGCGTGCTTGTCGCTCAGTATGAGGGTGGCGATGAGTGTGTGACTTAAGGAGCCGGTGATCTTGGCTAATTCTTTGTGACTGTAGCCTTGACTTGGGTCTTGTCTCATAATGCTTGTTATGTTGTCATCCAGTTGGTCCTGTGTCTGATGTTGGAGTGTTTCAGCAGCTTTAGGGAGGATGCTGTCTGTTACAACACTTAGCCACATTCCCAGTCCTTCCCAGTGACCGACATGTTCTGTTTTGTGAGACATGTTCTGGCGGGTGAGGGAGATCTCGAACCGAACTGACACAGACCTTGAATGGGAAACAAAGCAAAACAAAGCAAAACAAACAGGGGTGTGAATGTGCAAAGTGTAGTGTGTGCTAGTGTTTGAGTGTGGTTCTCTGTGTCTGTGTCTGTGATCCTCTGGTGGGGTGCTTGTAATTTGCAGCTTCTGCGTAGAAATTGAGCGCACACAAAGGCAGCACAGCTGGGAAACAGAGAAAGAAAAGCACACTAACAGGATGAGTACACAAGGACAATAACAATAACCAAATCTCTCTTTTAATATCAGATTTTCTTCTTGTCACTTTTGTTAAGTCTGATTTAGAAGAACGCTTCTAATCAGAGGTTTGTAGGCGAAATTTTCTCTTTTGTGATAGGACTGTGATTGCTATCTGAAATTTTCTCCTGGACGGAGGAAAACCATAGCAATGACAGTGCTGTTCCTTAATGGCTAAATTTTCACCGCAATGCTGGTTAGCGTGTCTCTCGTGTGTGTTTAAAAAAAAATTGCCAATGCCTATCTTCTCATTGCACCTGTTTTAACTTGGAGGGCTAGGATTTCACAATAGAGGGTAAACAGCAAACAGTTTTGAACGTAGTTCTCAAGTTTCATAAACATCTGTTCAATTGTGACATTTCTCTCTATTCGTGATCTTCCCACTGGCAAATTCTTAAGCAAACAAGTCAAATTAGAAGTTAGTAACAGGGAGGAAAGATAAGAGAAGTGAAGATTTATTCCCAAGGTTTAAAACTAATAATAAGTTGGCAGCATGGTGGTGCTGTTGGGTCGATACGCTGTAACATTCACAAATCTGTTAGCATGTTTTTTTTTTGTAATTGTACTACCCACCATGAGGGGGCAACATGGAGCTATGTTCTCAGGTATAAAATGGGTGTAGGGAGTAGTAGAAGTCAGATTTGTAATGGAGGGAAGTAAGCATGGCTTATGGCTCCAAACGATCACTTGTTCTGATTGAGAAACCTTGAGTTTTGTGCTCAATCTGAAGTAAGCATTGTTTCTTCTTTTCTATTGATGTAATGTTTCTGAGTAATTTGTGTATAGTTATTTTGCTGATATGATTTATTTCATTTTATTTAGAAGGACTCCACATTCTGTGGGATTTATCCTCATATGCATATGCCTGTTTTTGACCTGCATCATTAGAGTGACTTTGAAGTGGGTTTTGAGGCTATGAATGATGCTTTCAACTGTTGTGGATCCTTGAAACGGATTATGCCACAAAAGTGAATTTAAGGACTTTCTCGTTGTTTGGATTAATATCTACACTAAGGATTACATGTTGCACTGGGGACATGTTTGGATGATAATTTTGGACATGGGTTTTCATGGACATTGTCTATACCTGTGGGGAATGAACATTCAACATCAGTATCATTGTCTTCATCACATAAAACAGATAAGATTTTGACTTCTATGTTGTTCTGAGTTATTGTTGGTGAAATATGTCTGTTTTTTGTATTGTTTATTAAGGTGTTTGAAAGACAAAAGAAAGAGGTAAATGAATGAGAAGCATTTATTTATTTCATAGATCACAGGTTATGGTCAATGCTTGCAATATATGGAGCTAACTTGCCTTATTGATGTTTCCTGTTGTGTCTTAGACAAAATATAGTTAGTGGTTCCCTCCCTATAAAACAGATTTATAACCAACACATTTGTGAGGGCAAGGTAACGGTTATAACGCTTAGGTTGGTTTTGCTGTTTACAGGGTAAACAAAATGACCTAAGTTGAGGGACTCTTAATTTTCCCTTTGGGGTTTTCTAATTAGAAGGTTAACATTCTTCAACCCAACTACTGCTCATAGGATGATTATTTCACTTTCTTTTATATAAAGCACTTTGAATTACCAATGTGTATGAAATGTGCTATATAAATAAACTTGCCTTGCCTTACCCTAAGTTTGGTGAGAAATGACATGGTTTACGTGGTGTCACTTCACCAATCCAACACTAGGGGGAGCACTATCTACTCTCAGGCCTAAGTAATGAGGACTTTATTACATTTTAGCGGAGTCAGATCACCTGAGGGAATGAAGTATGACCTACAGGCTGAAATTAGAATCAAAATTAGACTTTGTGGTTTCTAATTAAAATTGAATGATGTTATCATTAAAATTGATAGGATCGATTAGAATTACAAGAACAATCTACAATGGCGTTGACAAACCAATAGTCTTGCAATATGTAAACAGGAAGTGTAATTAATTATTAAATGTAATTACAATTTTCTAATTCATAATTAATTATGAAATTAACTTACAACTTCCAAATCACTAGTTTCGGATTCCTATAATAATAGTTAAATAATTTCCCAAGTTACTCATTCCTCATTGTGTCATTAACATCAAACCAAATTAATCTATACTACCCAAATTACTTGTAAATGAAATAAAAACATTCTGGCCCTCTAGATAATAATTAAGGTTTTACTGTGGTTGTCAAATTATAAGCGCGCTTATGATTAATCAATGGATACTGATGCTATTTGGAAGGAACTGAAATTATTTTATGAAATTAATTTCAAATTTGTAATTATGACATTCAATTAACAATTAAAAATTCCTAACAATAGCAACTTATCCACTGATGTGTTTTAAAATCAGGAAAGCAGTTATAATTGAATGAAATCACCATATTATCAAGGTAACGAGGTAATACTGAATTATCTTCTAATAACCACCAACTATTAAACTGGTACCCACTAAAAGTAAAAGACTTTAATCAAAAGTTTATTAACACTTGATAGTCTTTTCAAAAGGGGAGATAAATAGAGAGAGAGAGAGAGAGAGAAAGATAATTAATGTTAGCTGAGAGCCACATTTCCACACATTGCATTCAACTCATATTCAAACTCTCTAAATGCTACGTGCTAATCGCTAGCCATAATGCTAACAGCATTGCATTTGCTTCGATGTTAAAGCTTCTTTGTTTCCGTTAGCTTAGCGCTAATGTTATTAGTTTACACGAACTTAAGGTGGCGCTGTGGCTAAGTCTCCACTAGCAAATGCCCGGAAGGGGGGTTTTTTACGACTTCTTGGCTAAACTGGTCGCTATGGCAACTCAGTGCCTGTAACCTGTAAATGTGCTCCACGCTTCAAAATCAACAAGCATTATTCAGATTTTAATCTTTTATAGCACATAAAATCTCACTTGTTTAGGGTGAGAAATTAATCTACAGATTAATTATAACTCATCGCGGCCTCGACGGACCGTTATGCTGATATTTGTCTGTTTAGACAAAGTACACATAAAACAATTCAATCGATCACAAATTCCTCCCTTCTCAAATCGCATGGGCTACTCCTTTGTCTGAGTGCTGCGCGTTTGATTTCACTCGTGTGAAATTAAATAATGGCTGAGAACTAATAATTGGCTACTTTAATATCCTACAGCCGGGAGAATAAAACTATAGCTGAGTTTGAAAGTGGGACACGCACTTTAACAAATCATATTATAACAGGCCTTAAATCAGAGAGCAAACGAGGAACACGCCCGTTCGCCTCTCGTGTGCTTTTAAAGCGACTTCATATTAATTATTTACTGCAGTTTCATCTCTTCTCAACGAGCTCGAGTTAACAGTTACACTCGCTTTCATTCAAAACGCACTGTTTCACAAACAAGAATGCAAGATCACAAATAACTGCTTGTTTCTCTGTATTTACTCTATTTTTCCTGAATAAAAATGTGAGAAATACCCTTATTGTCTCTGATGGATGTTTATTGATTTTCAAATTAATCTTTTATGCCAGCGTTCATTCTCCACCATATGTAGCATATTATTAAAAGGAGCTATTGTTTCAGCTCCGGGAATTAATTTATTAAAGATTAAATATTGCTTTGATTAAAGTAAGTCTTATTAAATCTCGTTTCTCTTGCCTCGTGGCCAACGAACAATAAACGAGATTAATAATCTTTCTCAATTTCGAGCAAGGTAAGGTTCTCTTTGTGGCAGTAAGGTTAACATATTTGAAAAATCACATCCCCAGAGACAATTCTTTATAAAATGAAACACTGTTTATTTATTCTACTGCTGTTCTAACATACATGATCTAAACTATTAAAAACACACATGCGCACACACACACGCATACATACAGATGTTTTGCGGTTAACTTCAGAAAGTTAAAATAGCCCTCTTAGCTATTTTAATACTTAAACCAAACGGAAAGATCACGACAAATGACTTTGCTTTGTTACTGCGTTCAGATCGATTTACCAGTTCAGTTAGAAATAGAGACTCTGTTTCTAATACTTGCTTTTGTGTTGTTAAGCAGGCTGGGTCTTTGTCTCGTTTCCACGTGTTGCTCGATCCTTTGTTCTGTTCCACGTGTTGCTCTGGGAATCTCCGCTGCTGTTGCGTGACATCACCGGGGAAGCCATGTTGGAGCCCGAGGCTGTTTAATGCTGGTTCTGTGTTACGGCATTTACAAAGTCTTTGATTCGCCTCGATAGTTTGTCTCAGCCGATGTTAAGGCGAGGGTCCAGCGGACCGGCTTCCGGGTCGTCCTTGCGCGAGTTGGAGAGGGATGAAAGGAGAAGTAAGAGAGCTTTGAGCGCTGGCGCCTCGTTTTTAAACAGTCTGATTTATACCCGCCCACAGGCGGCTGTTTGAATCAGCGTGTCCGTGTGGGGCAGAGCCCCACCTGCACAGCTTCTCTTGCAAAATACACATCATTTGATATTACATTTTACATGATCATCTCTTATCACGTTCACTCATTTATAATAGTCACCAAATCTATCACATCACTGATTAATAATTTTTCGTGCCTGTCCATATGAATACAAACACATTACAACTTTACAGAGAACATTAATCCGTTATAGAGTAAGAAAAGAAAACAGCATGGGATACCCTATAAGCCCCCATTGCCCTCAGGAAATCGGTCTGCTAACCCTGCCAGTGTTCCAGGGCGCAGCAGCCTCCAGTGAGCGCGTCTCTCAGTCTCAAGCACAATTCTAAGGAAGTCGTAAAAAGGTTAATAAATGAGCGATCCGCATTTAACTGACTGGCCGATTTCCTGCCCTAAGTCTCCTTATCTCAGGAGACCTCTAAAAACTAGGAGAGATTTATAGAGCCACCTCCTTGAGCGAGCTAATAACTGACCTTTGCTCCCAGATCCACTTAGTAACATAACTTCAATGTTGTTCCTGACTGGCTTACCATAAATAACAATCTAAAGAACAAACAACGGCTTATCTGGAGAAAGTCCAGAAACAGATGGCTCACGACACCCGCGACCCCTTTTACGCATAAACTAATAATCTGGTAAACGCAAACGATTGACTGATAGCTGTGTCCGAGCTAAGAGAATCACAGATACACATCAAAACGTGACATTCTCATGACCCCGGACAGTTCCTCTTTCGTCCTCCCTGCAAGTCAAAGGAGGCACTTCTCTGTATCTGCTCAGTGCAAGGAACACCCAAACATCTATTGACTTTCTCAGAAAAAGACTTTCATTTATTCCATCACTTTTAGAACAAAGATACCCAAGAAGGACGTGCTTAATGTCGTTCATATGCTTGGTGTGATTATTTGGAATGTAGTATGTTTTAACCTGTGTAGTAGATGCACTTTGTGTGTCAAATGCGGAATGTTTGGCGTTGAACGAAAGCTGTTGTCATCAGCAATCGGTTGGTGTGGATGACCGTTAACCTTTAGCATCATAATGTATGATTACAGCACGTATAGAGGTCTGCAAGGATATTTTCCTTCATGTGATGAATTGACTATCAGATATTGTAGGCGTAGCAAAAGAAGCCATGCGGGGCGGGACTAAGCCCCACAAGAACAATCTGATTGGGACAGCCACCCGTGGGTGGACCCAAATCGAACTGTTTAAAACGAAAACAACAGCTTAGGCATTTGCTCTCACTCGCTGCTCGCTGACTTGCAAAGACTTCAATTACTTATGGATTGTGCTTTGAAGCGTCCATGACCTTAACATCTGGTCGATAATATAAAAAAACTACCAATACTTGGTAAAACTCCTGAAGAAACCTTGAAAGCCTGAAACTATGCGGAAGGAAGAGAAGAACTTCAAGGGTCATCATGTCACAAAGGAACCAGGCAACCGCCAATCGCAGGAGGGGTTCCCTCAGTGACATCACGCAATGAGCCAATCAGCTGCCGGGATTCCCTCAGCCATCTGAAGGAAACACGCGGGAAGATCTGCGGCCAACTCAACTGAAAGCAAGTAGACCGAACAAATCTCTATTCTTACTGAACTGATGAATTGATCTGTATGCAGAAAAGATAGCAAAGTCTCTGCTGTGATCTTCCTCTAGTTAAAGTTATGAGATAGCAAAAAAGTGCTAGCCTTTAAACTTTCTTCTAACCATACAACTCCGAATGTATGTGTGTGTATGTGTGTTGTTTATGTGTTTTATTAAGTTTACTCCATGTATTGTAGAATAACAGTTAGCAAATAAACCTTGTTTCATGTATAAAGAATTCTGTCTTGGGCTGTGTGATATTCAAGTTTAAACTATTTGCCATAGATTACGTTATCTAGCTCAAATTTGATAAAGTACTATTTTTTTTGTGTTCTTATCGTTGGCCACGAAGCAAGATAAATTAAATTGTTAAAGATATACTGATGTTAATGGTCGCTGAACGAGTCGTTAATAAAGTATAAATCATAAGTTAAAGATTAATATCACTTTAATCAAGGCAATATTGAATCTTTAATAAACGATTCCCCAAAGCTGAAATAATAGCTTCTAGATTTATTGCAAATGGTGGAGGATGTGAGCATTAATTAACTTCAAGAAAATTCATAGTCAATTTGTGTATTCTATTTTAGCCGGACAAAATTATTTGATACAGAGAAACAACATTTATTTGTAAGAATCTATTATTTGTTGTGGCACACAGTGATTTTTGAATGAAAGTGCAACGCGAGTTGTTGTTAAGAAGAAAATTAACTGCAGTAAATAATTAATATTTGTCTATTAAGACAAAATTAAGTCGCTCTAAAAGCACATGAGAAACACATATGAGCAGATTCCTCATTTCTCTCTTTAAGGCCTTCATAGCATGATTTGACTTGTTATGCTAGGGATCTGAAATTAGGGATTTGGAATCTGTGATTTAATTACGAATTTGAGAATTCTAATTACATTTAATAATTAATTACACTTCCTGTTTGCATATTGCAACAATATTGGCTAATAAACTCAATTGTAGATTGCTCTTGTAATTCAAGTCCTAATCGATCTTATCAATTTTGAATGATAACATCATAAAATTTGAATTAGAAACCACAATTTCTCAAAACTTAGGTCAGTTAGTTTTATCCTGTAAAACTGCAAAACCAACCCCCTAATTGTATCGACTTAACAGCGCCACTACGCTGCCACCCTTGTTATTAGTCCTAAAATTGGGAGTAACACCTCAGTTTCTTCTCTTTTCTCCTTCCTGCTATCTTCTAATTTGACTACTGCTACTGTTTGATTGGTCTAATTTGACTACTGCCACCCTTGTTATTAGTCCTAACATTGGGAGTAAAACCTCAGTTTCTTCTCTTTTTTCCTTCCTGCTATCTTCTAATTTGACTACTGCTACGGTTTGCTTAGATTTTGCCTGTGGGAAGATCATGAGCAGAGAACTTTCGCAAACGAACTGGTATTTGTGAAACTTGAGAACAACGTTTCAAAACTGTTTTCTATTTAACTTCCTCTATTGTGAAAGCCTACCCTTCCAAGTTAAAGCAGGTCAACGAGAAGATAGGTATCAGCAAAATTTTAAGCACGTACGAGAGACACGCTAACCCAGCATTGTGGTGTAAATTTTGCCATTAAGGACCAGTACTGTCATTGCTATTGTTTTTCTCCACCCAGGAGAACATCACAGTCCTATTACAAAGGAGAAAACCCGTTTACAATCCACTGACTAGAAGCATCCTTCTAAATCAGACTTACCAAAAAAATTTAAGGAAAGACTAAAGGAAAATCTTCTACAGAAAGAGAGATTTTGTTCTTGTCCCTCTCTCTCACCTTCGTATTAGACTGACCTCCTTTGAATAATTATTTTCGATGGTCACTTCGGCCTGTGATGTTAAGGCGGTGACCAGCTCGACCAGATGAAGCCGAAGCTTCCGAGCACGTTGAAGAGCGATGAGAGAAGAGAAAGAGAGCAAGTTTTTTGTAGTGTGTCCACTTTTAAACAGACGGATTTCAGCACGCCCCCGGCGGCTGAACCAATCAGATTGTTCTTGTGGGGTGGAGCCTCGCCCCGCACGGCTTCTTGGCCATGCTCACGTCATCTGATATTTAATTTATCACATGAAAGATATACTTACAGACCTTTTATACGTGCTGTAATCATACATTATGATGCTCAAATTTAATGGTTATCTACACCACTTATTTACTGATGATGATAGCTTTTTTTAGAGACTAAACACCACATTTGGCACACAAAGTACATATACATATATATATATATATATATATATATATATTGTTTCTTTGAGTCAAGTCACCTTTATTTATATAGCGCTTTTAACAATACAAATTGTAACAAAGCACTGCACAATATAAAAAATAGACAAATTTTGTCAATAATGTAAAATGACAGGATTTAACACTCAATTATCAGGTGAATGCATTTCATTATTGAATTTAGTAATGGCATTGTCCAGCTTAGTTCAGTTTAAATAATATCTGTGCAATCAAGTCGATGATTGTGCTGGAAATGAAGTGTCCCCAACTAAGCAAGCCAGAGGCGACAGCGGCAAGGAACGAAAACTCCATTGGTGACAGAATGGAGAAAAAACCTTGGGAGAAACCAGGCTCAGTCAGGGGACCAGTTCCCCTCCGGCCAGACGAATCAGTAGTTTGTTCTTTGAGTACACGGTTCCAATAGCCACGAGTTTCCTCTTTAAAAATCCACTAGGTAGGTTTTCTTTGTTCTTCTGACAAAAAAAGCGTGCGTTGGGGGGGAGGGGCTTTATATCCAGACAGAGAGGCGACTTGAATTTAGTGACATAGGTCAGGTGACCATCTCACTTTTTGCCGTGAGAGGATGAAGAATAATTAATACTGTCTGTTTTTTTAATTCTCTGCGTGTGTCTCCATGCCGACATGGCCATACAACACCCCTGTTGTGTTTTTGTTTGTTTTGTTTTGCTTTGTTTCCCATTCAATATAAAGTGGGGCAAATAAATATTTGATACACTGCCGATTTTTCAAGTTTTCCCACTTACAAAGAATGGAAAGATCTGTAATTTTCATCGTAGGTACACCTCAACTGTGAGAGACAGAATCTAAACAAAAATCCAGAAAATCTCACTGTATGATTTTAAATAATTAACTTCCATTTAATTGCATGAAATAAGAATTTGATCACCTAAAAATCTGCAAGAATTCTGGCTCTCACAGACCTGTTATTTTGTCTTTAATAAGCCCTCCTATCACCCACTCATTACCCGTATTAATTGCACCTGTTTGAACTCGTTACCTGCATAAAAGACACCTGTTCACACATTCAATCAATCAGACTCCAAACTCTCCATTATGGGCAAGACCAAAGAGTTGTCTAAGGACACTAGGGACAAAATTGTATACCTGCACAAAGCTGGGATAGGCAACAGGACAATAGGCAAACGGCTTGGTGAGAAGGCAACAACTGTTGGCGCAATTATTCGAAAATGGAAGAAATTCAAGATGACTGTCAATCTCCCTCGGACTGGGGCTCCATGCCAGATCTCGCCTCGTGGAGTATGGGAGGACCTAGTCAATGACCTGAAGAGAGCTGGGACCACAGTCTCAGCTGTTACCATTAGTAACACTTTACACGGCCATGGATTAAAATCCTGCAGCGCACGCAAGGTCCCCCTGCTCAAGCCAGCACATGTCCAGGCCTGTCTGAATTTTGCCAAAGACCATCTGGATGATCCAGAGGAGGCATGGGAGAAGGTCATGTGGTCAGATGAGACCAAAATATAACTTTTTGGTATAAACTCCATTCGCCGTGTTTGGAGGAAGAAGGATGAGTACAATCTCAAGAACACCATCCCAACCGTGAAGCATGGGGGTGGAAACATCAAACTTTGGGGGTGTTTTTCTGCAAAGGGGACAGGACGACTGCACCGTATTGAGGGGAATATTTTGTTCTTGTCCCTCTCCCTCACCTTCGTATTAGACTGACCTCCTTCCTTGGAAAAAAAGACGAGAGATTATCGCGAGATTTTGGCCAACAACCTCCTTCCCTCAGTAAGAGCATTAAAGATGGGTCGCGACTGGGTCTTCCAGCATGACAATAACCGCAAACACACAGCAAGGGCAAGGAGGGGCTCCGTAAGAAGCATTTCAAGGTCCTGGAGTGGTCTAGCCTTTATCCAGACCTAAACCCAACAGAAAATCTATGGAGGGAGCTGAAACTCCATGTTGCCCAGCGACAGCCGCAAAACCTGAAAGATCTGGAGAAGACCTGTATGGAGGAGTGTGCCAAAATACCTGCTGCAGTGTGTGCAAACTTGGTCAAGAACTACAGGAAACGTCTGACCTCTCTGATTGTAAACAAAGGTTTCTGTACCAAATATTAAGTTCTATTTTTCTATTGTATCAAATACTTATTTCATGCAATAAAATGGAAATTAATTATTTAAAAATCAATTTAATTTTCTGGATTTGTTTTATATGTATTCTGTCTCTCACAGTTGAGGTGTACCTACCATCTACATTTCATTTTTTATTATACCCTGTATAATTTATTATGTGACAAATAAAGAAACCTTGAACTACCTACGATGAAAATTACAGATCTCTCCATTCTTTGTAAGTGGGAAACCTTGAAAAATCAACAGTGTATCAAATACTTATTTGCCTCGCTGTATGTGTCAGTTCGGTTCGAGATCTCCCTCACCCCACCAGAACATGTCTCACCCAACAGAACATGTCGGTCTCACCCAACAGAACATGTCGGTCACCGGGAGGATCTGGAAACATGGCTAAGTGTTGCGACAGACAGCCTCCTCCCTAAGGCTGCTGAAAAACTCAAACATCAGACACAGGACCAGCTGGATGACAACATAACAAGACCCAAGTCAAAGCTACAGTCGCAAAGAACTAGTCAAGATCACCGGCTTCTTAAGTCACACACTCATTGCACCCTCAAGTTGAGCGACAAGCACGCTGTACAACGGCAGCAGGAGCTGACACGCACACAACAACGCATCATGCAGCTAGAACTGGAAGCTCATGAACGACAGGAAGGGACTGTTGAGGTGGAACAAGACGCCGTGGAGATCAACAGGCTAAAAGAGACTCTAGCAGCTACTATCCTAATAATGGAACGAATCAAAAACGACAATGATGATCGTTCTGACAATCTAAAATATGCAGAGCAGCTACTGGAGAGGACAAAGGCTGACTTCAGAGACAAAAACAGCAGAATAAAAGCCCTTGAAGCTCACCTGGATGAGTCAAGAAACGAGATCAGCTGTCTAACATGACAGCTCGACTACTTCAAAGAGGAATATGAAAGTTTCCAAGAAGAACTCAAGCATGC
The DNA here is from genome assembly GCA_003573665.1 of Oxygymnocypris stewartii. Classification (NCBI taxonomy): domain Eukaryota; kingdom Metazoa; phylum Chordata; class Actinopteri; order Cypriniformes; family Cyprinidae; genus Oxygymnocypris; species Oxygymnocypris stewartii. The sequence continues at coordinate 26,069 of QVTF01020890.1, read as the reverse complement.
TTATGAATTAAACAATGAGCTGTCAAGGACAGGACGTGCACCGACCTCACCCCTACCGAGCAGGACCAGGTCACCTGTTCCTGGACGGACACGTGAGCAAAAGATGGAGGGGGTGGTGTTGAAACATTCACCAGCTCCCTCTGAAGAACTTTACCTCACAACAAAGCCAAAAGAACCTGCTGCGGCCAAAAGCCAGGGCTGGGTCTGCCTCCTCCAGGGGCAGCGCTTGCAGGCTCACTACCTGGTCCCTGAAGGGAGTGGTAGGAACCTTGGGCACATAGCCAGGCCGGGGACTCAGTACCACGTGGCCGTCACCTGGCCCGAACTCTAGGCACGATTCGTCAACCGAAAACGCCTGCAGGTCCCCTACCCTCTTGATGGAGGCCAATGCAACCAGCAACAAGGTCTTCATAGACAGAATCCTTAAGTCTGCTGACTGCAAAGGCTCAAAGGGAGCAATCTGGAGAGCTCGAAGCACCAGAGCAAGGTCCCAAGAGGGTATGGAGGGGGGTCGAGGAGGATTTAACCGTCTCGCCCCCCTAAGGAACCTGACGACCAGGTCGTGCTTACAAATTGACTTCCCATCGATGTGGTCATGGTATGCGGATATAGCGGCAGCATGAACCTTGAGGGTGGAGGGAGACAGCCTACGCTCCAACCCCTGCTGCAAAAAGGAAAGCACGACACCGATTGAACATCTTCGGGGGTCTTCTCGGCGAGAAGAACACCACTTGACAAATTGGTTCCACTTCAAGGCGTAAGCACGTCTCGTAGACAGTGCACGTGCCGAAGCAATGGTGTTAAGTACCTCAGGGGGTAAGTCACCTAGTACCTCCGCATCCCGTCCAGAGACCAGACATGGAGTTTCCAGAGGTCTGGACGCGGGTGCCAAAGGGTGCCCCGTCTCTGAGAAAGAAGGTCCTTTCTCAGAGGAACTAGTCAGGGAGGGGTTGTCGCGAGGAGCATGAGTTCCAGGAACCAGGTCCGGTTGGGCCAATAGGGCGCAACTAGCAAGACCCGCTCCTCGTCCTCCCTGACTTTGCACAAGGTCTGTCCAAGTAGGCTCACTGGGGGAAATGCATACTTGCGAAGGCCCCGGGGCCAGCTGTGCACCAGTGCATCTGTACCGAGTGTTCCCCCGGACAGGGAGTAGAACAACTGGCAGTGGGAGGTTCCTAGCGAGGCAAACAGGTCTACCTGGGCTTCGCCGAACTCCCCCCAAATCAGCTGGACTACCTGGGGGTGGAGTCGCCACTCTCCTGGCAGCGCAGCTCGTGAGAGCTCGTCGGCCACACGGTTGAGCATACCAGGGACATGAATGGCGCGAAGCGACCTCAGATGCTTCTGACTCCAAAGGATGAGATGTCGGGCGAGTTGCGACATGCGACGGGAGCGCAGACCTCCTTGACGGTTGATGTACGCAACGGTCGCAGTATTGTCCGTACGGACCAGCACATGCTTGCCCCGTAATGGCCCCTTCAGGCGGCCCAGGGCAAGGTATACTGTTAGCAACTCGAGGCAGTTGATGTGCCAATGCCGTTGGGGGCCCGTCCACACCCCTGACACTGCCTGCCCGTTGTACGTGGCCCCCCAGCCGGTAGCAGAGGCATCCGTGAAGACTACAGCATGCCGGGACACCTGCTCTAGGGCTACTCCTGCCCGAAGAAACAACCTTCTGACCATGGGCTGAAGGTTTGGCGGCATTCCGGAGTGATTGCCACTCGGTACGTGCCGCGTTGCCACACCCATCTCGGGACTCGGCCAAGAAGCCAGTGCTGAAGCGGTCTCATATGAAGCAAGCCGAGCGGGGTTACTGCTGCTGCGGCCGCCATATGCCCCAGGAGCCTCTGAAAAAGTTTCAGTGGGACCGCTGTCCTGCCCCTGAATGTATTCAGGCAGTTCAACACCGACTGAGCACGTTCCTCTGTGAGGCGTGCTGACTGTTCGACCGAATCCAACTCCATACCGAGAAAAGAGATCCTCTGCACTGGGGCGAGTTTGCTCTTTTCCCAGTTGACCTGAAGGCCCAACTGGCTGAGGTGACTGAGCACCAAATCCCTGTGTTCGCATAACTGTTCCCGAGACTGAGCGAGAATGAGCCAGTCGTCGAGATAGTTGAGGATGCGGACGCCCTGTTCTCTCATGGGAACAAGGGCTCCCTTCACGACTTTCGTGAAGACGCGGGGAGACAGGGCCAGCCCGAAGGGTAGGACCTTGTACTGATATGCTCGACCCTCGAACGCAAAGCGCAGAAACGGCCTGTGTCGAAGAATCGAGACATGAAAGTACGTGTCCTTCAGGTCGATCGCTGTAAACCAATCTCGGGGACGGATGCACTCGAAAATGCGTTTCTGCTTGAGCATCTTGAACAGTGGCTTGTGAAGGCCACTCCATCACCTTCACCTTCAGCAGCAAGGCAGATGTCATCTCGGCGGTGTGTTTGGGGTGCTTATGTTGGAAAACAGATTCTGAAGGAAGGGCATCTACTTTTGCTTCTGAATGTCACAGTACATGTTGGAATCCTTGTTTCCCTCAATGAACCGCAGCTCCCTACTACCAGCAGTAGTCATGCAGCCCCAGACTGTGATACTACCACCACCATGCATGACTGTAGGCAAGGCACAATTTTCTTGGTACTCCTCACCAGGGAGTCGCCACACATGCTGGACACCATCTGAGGCAAACAAGTTTACCTTAGACTCATCAGACCACAGAGCATTGTTCCAGTATTTCATGCCCTTGGCCAGGTTGTCTTCAGCAAACTGTTTGCAGGCTTTTTTGTGAGCCAGCTTCAGAAGAGGCTTCCTTCTGGGATGACGGCCTTGCAAACCAACTTGTTGCAGTGTGTGGCTTATGGTCTAAGCACTGACAAGCTGACCTTCCACTTCTGAAACCTCTAAAGCAATGCTGGCAGCACTCCTGCATCTGTTTTTTGAAGCCAGCTTCTGCACCTGACGCACAGCACAAGGACTCAATATCTTTGGTTGACCCTTGTGAGGACAGTTCCGAGTGAAACCCGTCTTGGAAAACCTCCATTTGACCCTGGCCACTGTACTGTAACTCAGTTCCAGGTATCTATATTTTATTTTATTTTATAAATAAAGCAGCGTATTAATATGGAACGGTGATTAAACTGACCTGGAACAACTACCTGTGCAGTAAAACGAGTTTAATCAACACCTGCCAGCCAATCAGAATAGAGTCATAATACAATTTTTTTAGGCATTGTTCAGAGCAAATTCTAGCCAGACGGTGAGAGTTTAGGGAAAAGAGAGCAAAGTTTAGGACATTTTTTTTTAAAAGATTAAGTTAAGTGATGACGTATTCTTCTAAATACTTCTTTGACATTTCACTCATTTGAAAAAACGAAATGAAATTTCTCTGAAATCTGCCCCATATTTTCAAATCTTGTGTTGAGTTCACTGCTTATAGAGTCAACGATTACATAAAACACAGTTTGTTTGAAAGTTGAGTGTCTCGGTGCCCTTGTTGTCACTTCATCGTGAAATATTTTGAGCTTTCTATTGCACTTTTGTGCAAACTCTGTAGAGGCATCACAGCAGGGCTCTAGACTAACTTTTTGCACTGGTTACACTGGTGCGCCTAACTTTTTTTCTTAGGTGCACCAGCACAAAAGTTAGGTGCACCCAAATTTTCATATAGGCAATATTGACTAGTAAACGATTAACTAACAATCTGGTTAACATAAAGTTATTTATTTGAAGCACAATTCTACAAGAAAGGTAACTTACTGAAAAAGTGTTGGTGCTTAAAGTGCTTCACTGAGCTGATATTTAAACTTAAAAACATCTCAAGATAAATTAAATAAAAAGAACATCTAAATTAATTGTTTTAAGGGCTTCAAACTGAACATCTCGTGGCTCAATGTCTTATGGACTATCCTCCATTGCAGTCACATGCCCCCTCGGATGGCCAAAGTTTGGCCTTCTTGATCTTTGGCTTCGGCTAAACCAGCTGGCCACACTCTCTCTAGCATCCCCCCCCCCCTTAAACCTATAAATCAGGCGCCCATCCCACCTCAGACTACCAAATAATTTCACTAAACATTATGAAATAAAAGTATTTACAGAAAAACAATCCTGTTCTGTTCTGTCTAATTGTCTCTCTGTGCTCATACTGTATTTTAATGCTGCCAAATTCTCAATAAAACAGTTTTACTTTATATATTTTACTGTTTCTTTTGTCATTCAACGGGATAAATATGAAATAGTGACTGAAACAGCCCTTTAAGAATTCATAACCATCTCTCGCTTCCAAGAAGCTAGTCTGCACAAAAATCATAATTTATAATTTTATTGAGCCGTTGTCTGATGAAATCAAATAATACACAATATAAGACAAGACAAAGACAATTCCTGTGCTGTGATTTCGGCTATATTTGCATGTAAAATTAGAGAAGCAATAATATCTGTTTTAACTGAACATGCTGCTCCTCTCAGACCTGTCTCTCGAGGATTTCACGGGACTTTTTTCAGATTTGTGCGGCCTAAAATGACTGATATTGCTGCGGCTTTTCTCAAAATTGGCGTTTCTTATTGTTTTGCAGTGAAAATATACCACAGACAACATTCTTCTAATATTGTTATGACTTTTCTGACTGCAAGACCCATTGTAGGGCTCCAGACTAGCATTTAAGGACACCAGCAACAGTGCCTTTAAGTTCTACAGAAGGTGGCACCAGCACCTGACAGTAAAGCACTCACCCTAATCACACATGTACATCTCGGAGATGTCTATTTGATGTCTGCATTTACATATTCAAGATGTATTTTTAAGAGTGTTTGCTCATCTGCAATACATCTCTAATATGTTTACAGTCAGATGTCAAATAGAGATTTATTAAATGCATGTAAAACTGCTTCTGAGACGTTTATCAGATTACACAGCAGATGTTTCCCAGCTCTTTAGCAGACGTCTTACAGATATACTTGTGCTGTCTGGGTAGTTGAGATGCAGTTCAAAATTTACTTTTAACAATGTCATTTATAATGTCTAAATATAATTTAATAAATACAAAATATATATATATTAAGGTGTGGAAATGGCTGATAAGCCTATAAGTACTTCTCTGCAGCCATCTAATAGAGGTAATTTAATGTATTTTTTATTTTTAAATAAGTGTTTGCTTTCCTACATTATGAAACTTTTAGTTTTATAAATGGGGCAACCTATGAAGGATGAACAAATAATGTCATCACATTAAAAATAACTTTAAAATTCGGTAATACTTAAAGCTTTGAAGTGCTGGGAAAAGTTGTGTGAAGCATTTAAATCACTTTAAGACATTAGACCATTTCTGCCACAAGTTGTTCCTGTAGTTATGTTAAATCCATGGTGAATGGTGGTTATGTGTTTATTGAACAATGTTTCTCCTGGTTTCCACATCAGTGGCGTTTGTTCTAATGTCTGTAGCTTTAACATAATTCCGTGCCGAATTTGAATGCTTCTCACAAGATTTGACAGAGATGTTATTGATTCCGCGGTGAATTTGACTACTTTCTTCACTGTATCTCCCAGCGCTGTGTATAACGCGTGATCGAGAGCAGCCCGCAGCTCAGGCACGAGCAGATAAACGGTCTGCGCCGTATAGCCCAAACAAGTAGCGCGGATTTGTTCCGCTTTCGGTTTGATTGTCCGATGTAGCTCTTGTAAATCGGGCATGAAGAGAACGCAAAGCTGTTTATTCCATTTTTGAAACTGAGAAACAACCTTTCTTTGACTGAATGCACATTGCGATGACGTCACAAGACGCGTCTAAGCGCAAAATCTGTGGAAAATCTGTGGCAATTTGGAAAATAGCGGAGTTTGCTTGATTTTGCGATAAATTCAGCGATCGCAGAATCCTGGAAGAACTGTTAGACGCTCACTGAACAGAGCAGATTCAGAGAAAGAGATGCGCGCATCTCTACTACTCACCTCTATCTCTCTCTGTCTGACTGCAGCAGCACACGCATTTTCAAACGTACACACACACGTACAGGAATATCTGGACCACGGCAAATCCGCCCTTCACTATCTCTGATTGGTTTAGACCACGATATGAGCCTAACGTGTCTGTTGTTGAACAGCAGAGAGACTTCTGAGTCGCGGAGACTTTAGTTTTTTTCTATCGAATGGCTGGGCGCACCAGTGCGACCTCAGATTTTTTTTAGTCGCACCCTTGAGAAATTAGGTCGCATGTGCGACCAAATTGGTCGCACTCTAGAGCCCTGCACATTCATTCGCTAAAAGACGTGCATCTGTCACAGCCTTTTCAAACCCATCCTGGGAAAATAACTTTTTCAGGTTGTCAATCAACAAAACAGCTGTATCCAGCAAAATGTCGGCAGATTGCATGGCTGTGCTGGCGCGTGTGATTTCGGTCAGCATAGAATTCGAAATAACAAGACTAGTCATAAATTCCAAAGTCTGTATTTTATTAGACAGCGCATGTGCCTCTGAAGAGATTTTCTGACGAGATCGTGCTTACGTTCACTTCTGACTTTCTATAATTTTGATTTTTTATTTAATTTTACTGCAATATTATTAGATAACGTGTTCTTGTATGTAAAAAAAATATTTATAATTATAAAAAAAATATTTCGACCAAAGTTGTGATTTTGGGGCCCTCTAGCATCCTGGGCCTATATGCCCAGCATACTCTGCATCCCCCATAACGTCACCCCTGTGTCCCACACTGTTGGGGGTAACGCATTACAAGTAACGCGAGTTACGTAATCAGATACATTGTTCAAGTAACTAGTAAAGTAATGCATTACTTTTTCATTTACAGGAAAATATCTGCATTACTTTTTCTATTAAGTAACGGCAGTTACTTTTTTCCCATTTATTGACTGACAGTTCTCCTGTCCCCATGTTGGGATAAATACAGAGGCGTTGTGTGCGCTGTGTGAACATGATGTTACAGTAGACTAAAAAGTGAATGTGCACTCAATTCATCCCACTCTCAAAAAAACAGATTTAATTGGCTATTCATCAAAATGAATTAAAACTAAGAAATGCAAACTCAAAATATGACGCAAACATCCAATTATTAAATATGTTAAACAATACAAATGCATCTAATCCCATTTTATTAACCAATGTATTTGCTGCTGACCTTTGATAATCCAGTTCAACCATACAAGTAAAAATTACTTTAGATAAACTAAAAATTGTGCTTCATTGTTTTTTTATTTATTGCTGAAAAGCGTTTAACCTTTTTCTCCTACGTTCTACTGCACAGACATAAATTTATTTTTCCTTCAGCCTGAGGTTTATTCATTACACTTTTTTGGTGTGAAAGGCCTTTTACATTTGCTATATTTAGAACGTATTATATTAAAAACAATCAAGCCCTGCTCATGTTAAAAAAAAGTATACGTTTGTCAAGTTTATATGACAACTATACACAAAAAATTGAAAAGCTGCATTTTTTACAATTTACACGACAGACGACAACTTTTCAAAAAGACCCAGTTCACATGGATCTCCAAAAACATCTAAAACGCTAAATTTTTCATGCCAGGCCAGTAGCTGGCGATGTTACTTTGTATAAAAACACTACACATCTGTGCACAAATACCTATTGATTGAACATGTAATACACGTTTTCACAATTTTGCTGAGAAAATAATGGTCTAATCTTCAAAGACTTGCACTTTAAAATCCATTTTCAAAAGTTTGTGTTTTCAGACCCTGAAAACGCCATTGTCAATTAATAGCCAAAACACATAAATAGTTTTAGTTTTTTAGTAAAAAAAAATTGCGTGAACAACAATTTGTGGTGATAACACACCATTACAACTTCCGAAGTAGGGCAGCAAAATTATTTTTAGATTTATGTTATTTTATTATAATATTTGAATTACATTTTATTAAAAAAAAATCATATTTATTGATAAATCCATATGCTCCAATATAAATAGAACAAGAGTATTTCTCAAATCTTTTTTTAAACATTTTACATTTTCAAACTAGATTTATTACATTGAATAAAAATATGAAGCAAAGACCAATACCAATGCTCATTCTTAATTCAATTTATGAAGGTACTAAAAACTGAATTGTGATGATCTAATACTATCGCATTACATATATGAAAATTTGATAATATATGTTGTTTTTGCAACTTAGCTAGTTATATAAAAGGAAACTCATGACTTCAAAGAAAATCCAAAGTTTCCCCCTTGTAATTATGACTTTGTGGTGCCGTTCACGTTCATAAGTACAATGTTTCCAACATGACTTGAATGCACCATTAATTACAACTTCTGAAGTTGTAACTACCCAAGACACGTCAATCTTGTACATGTATATACTGCAAACGGGGTTAAAATCCCCTGATTGGCTTCTTTCTGTGTTTGCTTGGTAACAATTTAGGGTATTTTATTCCTAGTTATGAGTTTTGCTCCTGCTGTGAAGATTCCCGACAGGGATAATTTGTGTCGAGTTCTTCCCCTGACATTTAAGCGCGACGTGCTCTATAAGTAACGTAGGACATCAAGTGTGTGTGCGCATTAGAGAGGCTTTTCAAGAGCATGATGAGTGGGGGAAGTAATTGTGTGGGAATCTGCGATAGGCCCCTGGTGTTTGAGAGATAAGTCTGTCTCTCTGGGAGCTGAAAGGCTGCTGTTAAGGCCACATTAGCCAGCTGTGGAGTCTAAAACTCAGAGTAAACAAACAACCCAAGGAGCCTGTTGCTGCTTGACTGCAGGACACTACAATAAAGAGATATGAATATCACAACGTGGCTTCAAAGAAGGTTCTCATTATGGTTTGAGAGAAAGACTGCTACCAAAAACCCTTGGCTGAAACTAACAGAAACACTCAGAAAATTGATATTTCTGGTCCTGGATGTTAACTGGTCACCAGTTACTTTGTACATTACTAACGTTTTAATTATGTGATTGATGTTTTTTGTTTATTTTGATATTTTTCTGTCAATCCTGTAATATTGTTGTTGACAGTTGCTGTGAAACTCTATATAACATAAATCAATCAATCAATCTGAGAACACAGGAAAGTTTCCGTTTACTCTCATTTTACTATAGGGGCAGTCGTGGCCTAATGAATAAGTTGGACTTGTAACCCGAGGTTGTGGCAGGGCTCTAGAGTGCGACCTAATTTCTCAAGGGTGTAACTAAAGAATATCTGAGGGCGCACCAGTGCGACCAGCCGTTCGAGAAAATAAAAAAAAAGTATCCGCGACTCTTGAGTCTCCCTGTGCTTCAACAACAGACACACATTAGGCTCATATCGTGGTCTAAACCAATCAGAAATAGTGAAGGGCGGACCCCAAACTTTTGTCTGTGATGCATTTTTGCTATTCCCAAATCAGAAGCGAGATCGCACTCAGGTGGAGGAGTTTCAGCACGCGCAACATGGAAGCCCTGTTTATAATAGAAGAGACAACTAACCATTAAAACATGCTTACACTTTAGGCCTGTGGCTGTTATATTAAACTAAGTTTATTTAATGGGTTTTTATTTTATTTTGGCTTCGAAGTATTATGGCCGCGTTTCTTCTAGCACAACTTCCTTCTCTTCACAGCATTACACATTCGTTCCTCCCTGACCGAGGGAGGGGGGGGGGGGGGATGTGAGAAGCACTGCACTAGAGCATCCCTTCAGTCAGACACAGTGGGAGATCTGATAAGAATCAGTGTAGAGGGGCCAAGTCTGGAAGATGTTGATGCTAGAGAGAGTGTGGCCAGCTGGTTTAGCCAAGGCCAAAGATCAAGAAGACCAAACTACAGGAGTTGACCATCAGAGGGGCATGTGACTGCAATGGAGGATAGTCCATAAGACATTGAGCGGTGAGATGTTCAGTTTGAAGCCCTTAAAACAATTAATTTAGATTTTCTTTTTAATTTCATTTATCTTGAGATGTTTTAACTTTAAGCACTTCAAGCACCAACACTTTTTCAGTAAGTTACTTTCTTGTAGAATTGTGCTTCAAATAAATAACTTTATGTTGACCACATTGTTAATCGTTTACTAGTAAATATTGCCTATACGAAAATTTGGGTGCACCTAACTTTTGTGCTGGTGCACCTAAGAAAAAAAGTTTTTCTTAGGCGCACCAGTGCAACCAGTGCAAAAAGTTAGTCTAGAGCCCTGTTGTGGGTTCAAATCTCGGCTCCGACAGGAATTGTCCACGACTGAGGTGAGAGCCTTGAGCAAGGCACCGAACCCCCAACTGCTCCAAGTGTGTGTGCACTTGGATGGGTTAAATGCAGAGTACAAATTTAACTGATGGTTATACTCTGTATAATTGTGTATGTGACAAATACAAAATATTTTTCTTCATTCTTTTTCATTTCATTGCTGTGTATGAATAAATATGTAGGAAAACCATTTGAGACATTGCTGAGATCTCATCTATAGACAAGCCCACTTTAAGGATGTCATACTTATTTACATGGTGATTTAGCATTGTAATTATTTTATTTACATTTTTTCTGTAATATACCGTATATAGGAAGTAAATTGGGAGTTACAGGAGGTAAAGTGGGAGAGAAATGGGGCCAGGATCGGGAAAGGTCTTCAAGCCAGGATTCGGACTCGGGAAGCGTGTAGTGCAACAGGGCTGCATGACGGTGCACTGCACACAAGGCTATCGCCACCGACATTATTAATTGTTCTTAATGGTTATTCTCAAAATTACTGTTCGATTTTAATTTTTTTTATTTAATTTTTTTAATTGGTAAAATAAATACTGTACAGTAAATTATGAATATTTATGTACTGTTATAGTATGTATTTCACCAATTTTATATATATATATATATATATATATATATATATATATATATACATATATATACATAATTATACCAATTATATATAATAATATTTGTATTTGTACTTAATTCCAGCTTTATTTCACCTACCAAACATGTACTCTATTGTCTGATTTAGTATGCTTATTTTAGTATCATATGCTATATTATTAGTGTTAGTATTAGAGATGTGTATATACTAGAATAATTTGAAATGTATAATATTAATAATTTGGGTGAAAACAATATATGTAAAAAATAAACCTGAAATGAATAATTAAATAAATGAAAACTATTTTGTTTTAATTTTAGATTACATTTCAGTTTTCATTTTACATAAACTTTCTATTTATTTCAGTCATTTGCCAAGGCGATATATCTATTTTACATTAAAATATTTAAGGTTTAAATTTCTTCACTTATTTTTGCTTATTAATTAATTATTTCATTCATTCACAATTTTTTATTGTTTTAGTTTTAACAACACTACAGCACTATAATTAATTAATGTATTTATTAGTATGAATAATATGATTTTATGATTATGTTGTGTGTGTATTGGAATTGGGAGGAAAATTGTCACGGTCCTGCTGGTGTGCCCGGGCTGGCCACCAGATGTCTCTGTGTGTTGAGCACATGGCTTGTTTGTTGTTGGTCAGATGTTTATTGTCTGCCCCCTCCCATCTTGTTAACTAATCATTGTTTCAGTAGCTCCACCTGTGTTACCCTCGTTTGTCTCCCTATTTTAGCCTCCTGGTGTCTGCAGTCCTGTGCTGATCCGTTATCTTACGACGTGCATGTTATTTTGACTGTGCAAACAGTTCTCTGCCTGCCTGCCTGCCTGCCTGTTTTTCCCCTTCGGTGTGGTTTCTGTTTATCTTTGTTTTATTTTGTTATTAAAACCATTCTCTTGCACTTGAGTCCTCGCCTCATCTCTCTCCTCACGTTCCCTGACAGAACGGATCAGCCAGATGAGGACTCAGCAGAGAATGCAACTGGGTAACATGGGTCCAGGGCGGAAGCTCCTCAACCTCTTTCAGGGAGACTGAAGCATGGAGGATTATGCCAGGGACTTCATTGGAGTGGCTTGCCAGTCGGCTACGGAAAAGGCCTGCCTCATGGTCTTTTTCTAGGGAGGCCTAGCTGAGCCCTTCAAGTCCCGGATGCCTTATTGGCACCCCAAGGAGTCACTGGAGGAGTACATCGACCTGGCTCTGAGTTTAAGCAGCTCAGCCTTCAGGATGGAGTCTCCCTATTTTAGCCTCCTGGTGTCTGCAGTCCTGTGCTGAGCCGTTGTCTTACGTCGTTGTAATGACACGTCGGCATAAAGACACACACGCAAAGATTAAAAACAGCACAGTGTTAATTACTTTTCATCCTTTCACTACAAGAAGTGAGATGGTCACCTGATCTATGTCACTAACTCTTCAAGTCGCCTCTCTGTCTGCATATAAAGCCCCTCCTCCAGCAGCCAGCGCACGTTTTTCGTTGGAGAACAAAGGGACTCAATCTACATAGAGGATTTTGAGAAGACCACTAGTGGCCGTAGCAATTAAAACCATCTACTCAAGAAACAATATGGATATTAATGTTGTACTCAGCCTTTAATATGTGTGGTATGAATGTACCATTGGAGATTATTAACTTGGGAGATTATTTAATTAATTCTTATTATAGGAATCCGAAACTAGTAATTTGGAAGCTGTATTTTAATTTCATAATTAATTACGAATTTGAAAATTCTAATTACATTTAATAATTAATTACACTTCCTGTTTACATATTGCAACAAGATTGGTTTATCAACTCAATTGTAGATTGTTCTTGTAATTCTAATCATAATCGATCCTATCAATTTTAATGATAACATCATTACATTTTACTTAGAAATCACAAGTTCAAATTTTTATTATATTTTCAGTCATTCATTACAGTCTGGCTCTACCTGTTAGGCCTTACTTCATCTCCTTAGGTGATCTGATTAACTCAGCTAAAATTGAATAAGGTCCCCTTTACTTAGGCCTGAGAGTAGATAGCACTCCCCCTAGTGTTGGGTTGGTGAAGTGACAGTGGCACCACGGAAGCAATGTCATTTCTCACCAAGCTTAGGGTACAGGAACCCCAACAGGAAATTAAGGGTCCCCCAAACCTTAGGTCAGTTTGTTTTTATCCTGTAAAACAGCAAAACCAACCCCCTAAGTGTATCGATTAAACAGCGCCACCATGCTGCCACCCTTATTATTAGTCCTAACCTTGGGAGAAAAACCTCACTTTTCCTCTCCTCTTCTCTTTATCCCTGCTACTATCTTCTAATTTGACTACTGTTTGCTTAGACTGGGCCTGTGGGAAGATCATGAATAAGTTATTTGTGAAACTTGAGAACTACGTATCCAAAACTGTTTTCTATTTACCTTCCTCTATTGTGAAATGATACCACTCCAAGTTAAAGCAGGTCAATGAGAAGATTAAATTCTCTAGAAGACAAAATTAAGCATGCACGAGAGACACTCTAACCAATGTTGCGGTGTAAATTTAGCCATTAAAGGACCAGCACTGTCATTGCTATTGCTTTCCTCCGTCCAAGAGAAAATTTTAAATAGCAATCACAGTCCTATCACAAAAGAGAAAACTCGTTTACAATCCCCTGTCTACAAGTCCTTCTAAATCAGACTTAACAAAAAAGGCGACAAGAGGAAAATCTGCTATTAAAATGAGATATTTTGTTATTGTTATTCTCCTTCACCTTCGTATTAGACTGACCTCCTTCCTTGAAAACAAGGAGACTTTCTCTTACAAGAAAAGGTGAAGAATTTCTCTGTTTCCCAGCTGTGCTACCTTTAAGTGTGCTCAATAATTTCTATGCAGAAACTACAAATTAGAAGCACCCTACCAGAGGTCGCAGAGAAGCACACTCAACATTAGCATACACTACACTTTGCACATTTACATCGCTGTTTTGTTTTGCTTTGTTTTGTTTTGTTTTGCTTTGTTTCCCATTCAAGGTCTGTGTCAGTTTGGTTCGAGATCACCCTCACCCCGCCAGAACATGGCTCACAAAACAGAGCATGTTGGTCACTGGGAAGATCTGGAAACATGGTTGTGTTGCGACAGGCAGCCTCTTCCCTAAGGCTGCTGAGACACTCAAACATCAGACACAGGACCAGCTGGATGACAAGCCTTATGGGACAAGACCCAACTCAAAGCTAAAGTCACAAAGAATTAGCCAAGATCACCGGCTCCTTAAGTCTCACACTCATCACCACCCTCAAGTCGAGCGACAAGCACGCTGCACAACGCCAGCAGGAGCTGACATGCGCACAACGACGCATAGAGCAGCTGGAACGTGAAGCTCAGGAACAACAGGAAGGGACGGATGAGGTGGAACAAGGCGCTGAGGAGGAGATCAACAGGCTAAAAGAGACTCTAGCAGCTACCAGCCACGAAATGGAGCAAATAAAAGAGGACTACGCTGATCGTGCTGACAAGCTACAGTATGCAGAGCAGCTACTGGAGAAGGCAAAGGCTGACTTCAGGGACAAAAACAGCAGAATCAAAGCCCTTGAATCTCACCTGGATGAGTCAAGAAAAGAGATCAGCCGCCTAACACGACAGCTCGACTACTTCAAAGAGGAGTATGAAAGTTTCCAAGAGGAACTCAAGCACGCTTATGAATTACGCTATGAGCCGTCAAGGACAGGATGTGCACCGACCGCACCCCTGCCAAGCAGGACCGGATCACCTATTCCTGGACTGACACGTGAGCAAAAGACAGAGGGGGTGGTGTTAAAACATTCACCAGCGCCTTCTGAAGAACTCTACCTCACGACAAAGCCAAAAGAATCTGCTGCAGCCAGCTGCAGATCGTCATACGGCTTGGACTTAAAAGACCTTGACAAACTCGCCAGGAACATTGGCAAATTCAACCCCAGCGTGCCAAACAGCCAAAATGTCCAAGCCTATCTACAAGATATTGATTTCCATCTGGAAATGCGACCTAAAGTTACGGACAAAGATAAACTCTATTTACTCCGAACGACATCCAGTCCGGAAGTGCGCAGTTTCCTTGACCGGCAGCCTGCTAACACAAAGACTGATTATCAACTGCTTCAAAAAGCCCTCATTAAAGAATTTGCCGACCCTGAGTCCGATCAAGGCTTAGTGGCTGCCCTGGAGACGAGACAAGGACGTCACGAACCTCCTCAAGCTTACTACAGTCGACTCAGACAAGCATACTTTGGAACTCGCAATGAATCTGACATGGAAGATGAACTGAACTTTAAAACTCTCTTCCTGAGGAACCTTCATCCTGGCATAAGCCACCATCTTGGCATTCTCGCATGCCCACGAACAATGAACACTCAGCAGTTAGGAGACTTGGTGCAAAAAGCCTACGGCAAACAAAAGAACCCCAGCAGTTCTTGACTTCAACACCGTCACGGACTGGCTCTAGAGGGCACCCAGTGCCAAGCCGACACACAGAGAGTGGAATGCACCCCGCCTAACAGAGAACGAGACTCACATGCTGGCACCCGACATAAACAGAGGTATTACCATTGGGATGGACCGCTTGGACGTCAACGCTCACCTGGACGACACTGGGATAAGTCATGGGACCAAGCAAAGCCTCATGAGAGTCAATGGGAGAGATTGTGGAACCAGCCAAGCTCGTTTGGAAACTCAAGGGAGAAAAGCTCATGGGAATTCAATGGAAACTCCAAGGGAAAGCGACAAACTCACCCTGGAGCAATCAGCCCAAGGAATCGACGAAATAATTCACCAAAATTCCAAACTGAACCCCTGCCCAAACTCAATCCACACAAGAACAAAAGACACCACCGTACTTCAACTCACAAAAGCTGATGGAAATGATGATGAAAAAGTTATTCCAACGAAAAGAGGAGGATCGGAAGTGGGAAAAGAAAGAGAAACCAGATTCAGCCTGATTAGTCGTCGGACGAGAAGACAGCGACAAGCTGACCAAATCAGCCACAGAAAACGGCACTCCCTCACCTCACTCTCAGAGTACAGCAAACACCCTAACTTCAGATGGACACGAAACCCCTCCTGAAAACCCAGCAACAGAGTTAAACACTAACTCAACACCCAATACTCCAGATTACAGCAGCGTCCAACAAACACCTGCTGATGAAACCCCTCAAGTTCCTGAAAGTGCTGTCTTAGTCATCTGCCACTCCTCCAAAGAACACCAGATCAGCTCTGATATCCTAAACGTTTCCTCCCAAACTCCAGTTCCTCAACTCCTAGGCGATCTCATTGAAAAAGGTGTAGTAAGAAAGTTTTACCACTCCATCATCATCGAACGACACATCAGAGTCGAAGCCCTTCTTGATACGGGAGCCGACATATCTCAAATATCCAAGAAAGAACAAAGAGGACTAACGGAACCATCAACTCCAAAAGTGCGAACTAAATCTCCAAGCATACTCACACACGGGCCTACAACTGAAACATGTGGCCCCAATTCATCTAACAGTGGGACCCGTGGACTTTGTCCATCCAGTATACGTGGAATATACTCCTCATTGGGAAATATCTGCTTAATCGCTTTGAACCTCTAATAGACTTTAAGCACCTAAAGATTTGGACACAAGTCCGTGAGCCTCTGCCCTGCCAGTCATTAGACTCCAACGAGTCACAGTGTCAAGTCACAGACATCGCCCTTAAGTCAATGATCGATGATGCAGTCGCAAACCCAGGATCTGGACCAAGCACAAACAGCAAGGACCCTTTCCTCTGCTCACTGCAGGAGCCTGAACCAAACACAGGCCCCCTTCAAATCATGACTGGGATAGATGTTCAAGGCACATCAGTACTAGCCCTGTGGGCAGAGAACTCAAGCAAACTCTGAAGCAAAGACATCAGAGTCTACCACATGTCACTAAGCACAGCCGCTTCCCTCTCAATCCCTGGTCGACAACCATGGCCACATCCAAGATCATCTGCGCTCTGGACATACGATGGAACAACAGACATCTGAGTCACTACTTCCTCGTCGTCCCAGACCTGCCTCATGACATCTACATTGGAGCGGATATCATGGTCTGGCTCAATGCTTGCATTGAAACCGTAAACGACATCATATGGGCTCCCCTGTTACACCAACTGACAACATCAGTCAACCTCCAATCTGGTCAAACCATGCCAGATGCATGCGCTATGATCACGGAGCAAGAAGCCACAATACCTGCCTACAGCAAGAGTGTCAGCGTTCGCCTCAACATGCGACCTGGCCAAACAGTAAGCTAAGCTTCGTCCAACCTTCCAGGACCTGCCTGAAACTCGGACTGACCCTGGAAGCCACACCTCTCATTGAAGTTTCATCTCGTGCTGTGTATGTGTTGTTCAACAACTGTATGGCCCAAGACATCCACGTTCCCAAAGCCAGTCACCTGGGATGGCTCATCAACCAAGTGTTC
Organism: Oxygymnocypris stewartii; assembly: GCA_003573665.1. Taxonomy (NCBI): domain Eukaryota; kingdom Metazoa; phylum Chordata; class Actinopteri; order Cypriniformes; family Cyprinidae; genus Oxygymnocypris; species Oxygymnocypris stewartii. The sequence goes on along the minus strand of QVTF01020890.1, from coordinate 8,849 downwards.
CATGACTTTTAACTAACGGTACCTGTCATAGGCCCCATACCAGCCCAACTAACGTCAGACGAATGCAATGACACATTCACAAAACCTCATGAAATCATTGCCATTACCTCAATTCTGCCAGTGTCCAGAGAAAGCGTCTGCCGTTCAGAACTAACGGATGACACTCACCTCGCTGTCTCAACCCAGCCTGCGACAGAATCACCTACACAGGTGACCATCAGGGCCCAAAGCCCTTCAAAGGACTTAACTGCAGAAGAACCCTACGCTGGGTTCAATGCACACATTCAACAGATCTTGAGTGAGGCGGATGCCCTCCATAATTACGACCAACATAAGCTGGCATTCACCTTTGGCAACCGACAATACACCTTCACACGGTGCCCATTCGGATATGCCAACTCACCAGCAGAATTCAACATTTTCCTTAACAAGGCATGCCCTGACGCCAGAGTCCGAGGCAACCTCGTCTACATAGATGACGTCTTAATGAAAAGCTCAAGTGTGGAAGACCACCTCAAGGAAATTGATCACGTCCTAAACCAGCTGACAACTGCAGGAGCTAAAATTGCCCTTCACAAAGGACAATGGTACAAAACCAAGATGAACTATGTCGGACTGCTTGTCGGAAGAAACGGCATCGAGCCACAATGTAACCTTGACCAAGCAATCCAAAGCATAAAGACACCAACTAACGTCTCTGAGCTGCGAAGCTTTCTGGGAGTGTGCAATTACTCATGACAGTTAATCGAAAACTACGCTGACATCGAACGACCACTAACTTCTCTCCTGAAAAAGGACAAACCCTTAATTTGGACAAAAGCCCAAGACACAGCTATGAGCCAGCTCAAACAATGCCTGTGCTCTGCTCCGTGCCTTGCCTACCCAGACCAAGGAAAATAATTCTATCTGGACGCTGGATTCTCTAATCAGTTCCTCAGCACAGGCCTATACCAACTCCATGACAAAGACAATCGAGTGGTCGCTTATGCCAGCAAAACACTGCTTCCCCCAGAATGCAAGTATTCAAACTGCGAAAAGACATTGCTTTGCACTGTGTGGGCCATCCAGCGTTTCCCTAATTACATCGGTGCACAGAAAGTCATCATCAAGACTTGTCACCAGTCAGTCACCTTCCTCAACAGTCAACGAATCAGAGATGGCGTGGTGACCAACGCACGCTTAGCTACCTGGCTAATGACACTCCAAGGACGGGACGTTGAGGCACGATATGCCCAAAACTACAAATCCTCACTTGGAAACGGGCTTGTGGCCTGCCAAAACTGTTCAACGGACACGCTGTAAATCTCAGCAGAACCGAAAGAACCGCCACAACGGCAAATTACAAATCACAGATACTTCAGCGTGTTGCCAGGTTCAACCGGCAAATCTAAACCACCGACCACCACTGCAAAGGAAAGGAATGACCTTCCCATGATCGGACCTCCAAATAGACTGGGTAGGACCCCTGCCATGGTCAACACGGGGTAACAAATACCGGTGAGGAACACCGTGGTTTGCAAATTCACAAAGTGGATAGAGTGCCTCCCAGCTCCCAATGATACAGCAGAAACAACAGCCTGCCTGTTAATGAACCGCATCTTCTCAAGATTTGGACTGCCTTTAAGGGTCAACTCTGACCGCGGAAACCACTTCACCGCCGAAATCATGCAGGAAGTGTGGAAACTCCTGGGTATACAGGCCAAACTCCATATAAGCAATCACCCAATTTCTTCCGGTCAAGTTGAACGGGCTAACAGGACAGTGGTCAGCATGATGAAGAAGTGTATGTAGCCACCAATCAAAAGGATTGGGACATTAAACTTCCTCTGGTACTGATGGCCGCTCGAGCCACCCCTCACCAATCTACCGGAGTACCCCTGTTCACAATGATGACAGGGAGAAACATGAGGTCCTGAAATTGAGATCGACTCCCATCAGTAAAGTCGTCGTAACTCATTGTGAGAACCGTTGTCAACCGATCGATGCAACCCGCTAAACCATGATCTTCACCGCTAATTGTGCCCTCTTTCTATTCAATCACCAGGAAGATGCTCCGATTCGCAGCCTTGTGTCTCTGCGTAATTGGGGTTATGCCCCTGCCAGAAGTGGCATCGCCCGGACCAGCATCGGGGATAGTACTCCGTGAACAACCGGGGTTATTGAAAACGAACTAAAAAACCTACACCCGAAAGGTGTACAACAAACTAGATCCCCGTGATGTTTTCAGAGTTCACTACACCCTCTCAGTCACCCAAACCTCTTGGGCTGGAGCCCGTTGGACTCGAGAAGTCCTTGCCCATGCCCAAGCAGATGTGAACCACATGCTGCACCAATTACAAAAAATGACTGTAACCCAGGCTGAATTAAGCGGGTACAACCGGCGTCCCAAATGTTTTTCGGGGGCTGCTGAGGCTGTAGGAACTCTGTTCATGAACACTGCTAACGCCGTTAATCTAGCTACTGTCAGGTGACATGTGGGCGAAATTCAGGCCGAAATGCCTAAAATACGACAACAGCTCCTAGTCCAGAGCCACGCCCTACAGACCTTCGGGAAATCTCTGAATGGCGCAATCACAATTCTAAATACCCACAGCACCCTTCTAAACCAAACCATAAAATCTATTAATAAATTTTTATCGGTTGTGCAAGGCGATTTAGCCCAAACACAACTCCTAACTACCCTCATGGCCGATATGCTACGCGAAGTGAGTTCCTCGATTGATAACCTAGCCATGGGTAGGATTCCACACTACCTGATACCTCTTAGCCTTGTACAGAACATCCTAACTTCGGCCACTGCGGGCCCTGCTAGTCCCATCTAAACCCATCTCGCCTTTTCTCTGGGTAGCGACATTCCCTTGTACGTAGACCCGGAAGCGCCAATTTTTCGGTCTTGGTCTGCCGCTGACACGGCGCTCTGCATCTCTACTATCGTAGGATATGTTGTGACTTTGACACTGGCCTTCCTCCTACACAAGCGAGTGAACGCCGACAGATGCACGTCAGGCGTCCCGCGCCTTTTCCGACGTGATAAACCCGACCAAGAACCCGAACCCGAGAACTTGACCAACCTGATTGAGATAATGCCTATACCGCCTCGTCGAACCCCTGACAATTAAATTAAAGTCATTGCTGCATCGACATGTTTCTTTAGGAACAGAAGTGCTTTTTGAGGAGGATTTTGTGGATTCAGGGGTGTTTTGGTGTATTGGTTTATCTCAGTATGAAATATTCAACCCTGTTTGATTAAAGTACTCGTATTTTAAGTTCTTGTTTTATGAAATGTAACTACAAACTTGAACATTATATGTGGTAACATGAGACTAGTGGTGTAGAATCACTTGCGTACATTGTCTTTGCAAAGTATTGTCCAAATTTCAGTGTGATGAGCATGTAAAACAGTACAATTCTGTAAATATCAGATGATACGCACAAGAATGGTAGTTGAAATCATTAAACATCAAAATGTAGCTCTATCTCAAAATGTCTCAAAAATTCAGAGAGATTAACTTTAAGGATGTATACATACCTAAATAATTAAATGTTTTTTTTTTATATGTGATTTTGTTATGAATATTTGTCTATGATTTTACTTTTATTTCAGTTTTAACCCTTAATCAGACCTTGGGGTCAGGCTGAGCCCAATAGAAGTTTCCTTTATTTTTTTTAAGTGTTCCCTTCATCTCAGGGGCATGAGATTCTGTGACTTTTCTTAAATAATCCATCTAAACATGCACAAAAAAATCTGGGCTTGATTTGGTTGTTCTAAAGGTGTGTACAAAAAATAAAATACTGTTAAGGTCCTTGAGGTCAGATTGACCCCCACATTGAAAAAAAATATAATTTTTTAATTAATTTGTCTAAAAAAGTAGAAAACCCAGTATAAATCTGAAATGTTTTACATTTTTATAAAGGCCTGGATATAGAGCACAAATGCAAATTGGAAGGAACTTTCTATCTCATGCACACATATATCTCATATATCATAAAGTTGCGAGGAGAAGTTGAAACATTAAGAAAAAATTACTTTAAACTGAATTGAAAATTAATGAGTCCCTATGGAGCTCTGCTGGATATATGTGGTCATTGCACTTTCTTTTCTTTAACTGTAATTCCTAGACTTTTTCCTCTAACCTGCAGATGGAAGTATTATATCGCCAACACATGGGCCAATATATAGAAGCCTTTTATATTTAATTTAGGTCCTCATTTATTAAGTGATTTTTTTCATAAAAAAATATATATTCATAAGCCAATGTATGGCATAGTTGAGTAATTGTGCAGTAAATAGATTAAATTTACATAGTTGAGAAGTAAATAAAATATATATATATATATATAGTTTATCATATAAAAATGTATATTTCCTTATGCAATTGCTCTGTAAATGTTTGGGGTCCATATGACCCGAATAACCAAAGAGTAAAGTCAATTTGAGAGGCGATTAAGGGTTAATTTTAGTACTTAGCTTTAAAACTTTAAAAAAGCTAAAACTTTAGCTAGTTTTGATGTTAATTTATGATTTTTAACTTTAAGGTTTTCACATAAGATTTGTATTTTACTTTATTTTAACAATCAATTTTTCATGGTTCAGGAGTTCATTCAATTATTATTGTTTACTGTAAATAAAATTAAACATTCTTGTGATAAAGGAAATGCAATTAGGAGGAAATGTACTTAACTGAAGTAATATGAAAAATAATATTACAAATATTTTGTAAATTATTTTTATTTTGTTAGACTTGATTTGTATTTATTGTGTTTGTAACTGTAGTTATAGTAGCTTTGATGTGTTATTGTTTTTATATGCTTTTAGTTTGAGCTTTTAGTGCTTCATATTAAACTGAAATAAAATACAAAAAATGTACTAACTATTATATTTTATTTCAGTTCATTTGTATTACAATAAATAATATATATATATATATATATATATATATATATATATATATATATATATATATATATATATATATATACATATACAGGTGCTGGTCATATAATTAGAATATCATCAAAAAGTTGATTTATTTCACTCATTCCATTCAAAAAGTGAAACTTATATAATGTATACATTCATTCCACACAGACTGATATGTTTCAAGTATTTATTTATTTTAATTTTGATGATTATAACTGACAACTAATGAAAACCCCAAATTCAGTATCTCAGAAAATTAGAATTTTACTTAAGACCAATACAAAGAAAGGATTTTTAGAAATCTTGGCCAACTGAAAAGTATGAACATGAAAAGTATGAGCATGTACAGCACTCAATACTTAGTTGGGGCTCCTTTTGCCTGAATTACTGCAGCAATGCAGCATGGCATGGAGTCGATCAGTCTGTGGCACGGTGTTATGAGGTGTTATGAGCACGGTGTTATGAGAGCCCAGGTTGCTCTGATAGTGGCCTTCAGCTCTTCTGCATTGTTGGGTCTGGCATATCGCATCTTCCTCTTCACAATACCCCATAGATTTTCTATGGGGTTAAGGTCAGGCGAGTTTGCTGGCCAATTAAGAACAGGGATACCATGGTCCTTAAACCAGGTACTGGTAGCTTTGGCACTGTGTGCATGTGCCAAGTCCTGTTGGAAAATGAAGTCTGTATCTCCATAAAGTTGGTCAGCAGCAGGAAGCATGAAGTGCTCTAAAACTTCCTGGTATACGGCTGTGTTGACCTTGGACCTCAGAAAACACAATGGACCAAAACCAGCAGATGACATGGCACCCCAAACCATCACTGACTGTGGAAACTTTACACTGGACCTCAAGCAACGTGGATTCTGCGCCTCTCCTCTCTTCCTCCAGACTCTGGGACCCTGATTTCCAAAGGAAATGTTAAATTTACTTTCATCAGAGAACATAACTTTGGACCATTCAGCAGCAGTCCAGCCCTTTTTGTCTTTAGCCCAGGCGAGACACTTCTGATGCTGTCTGTTGTTCAAGAGTGGCTTGACACAAGGAATGCGACAGCTGAAACCCATGTCTTGCATACGTCTGTGCATAGTGGTTCTTGAAGCACTGACTCCATCTGCAGTCCACTCTTAGTGAATCTCCCCCACATTTTTTAATGGGTTTTGTTTCACAATCCACTCCAGGGTGCGGTTATCCCTATTGCTTGTACACTTTTTTCTACCACATATTTTCCTTCCCTTCGCCTCTCTGTTAATGTGCTTGGACACAGAGCTCTGTGAACAGCCAGCCTCTTTTGCAATGACCTTTTGTGTCTTGCCCTCCTTCTGCAAGGTGTCAATGGTCATCTTTTGGACAACTGTCAAGTCAGCAGTCTTCCCCATGATTGTGTAGCCTACAGAACTAGACTGAGAGACCATTTAAAGGCCTTTGCAGGTGTTTTGAGTTAATTAGCTTATTAGAGTGTGGCACCAGGTGTCTTCAATATTGAACCTTTTCACAATATTCAAATTTTCTGAGATACTGAATTTGGGGTTTTCATTAGTTGTCAGTTATAATCATCAAAATTAAAAGAAATAAACACTTGAAATATATCAGTCTGTGTGGAATGAATGTATACATTATACAAGTTTAACTTTTTGAATGGAATTAGTGAAATAAATCAACTTTTTGATGATATTCTAATTATATGACCAGCACCTGTATATATATAATGTTTTAGTTTTGGTATTTTTTACTTTTATACCATTTTAAAGAAATATTTAAATTCAACTCTAAAAATGTCATGAGAGTAATCATCAAGTTAAAAGATAATAACATATATTCCTTACATCTTGAAAACTTGTATACACATTAAAAGTTGACAAACTAAAAATGCAAACTATTATTATTATTATTATTATGACAAATTATGTATATATATAAAAAAAAATGTTTGGGTTTTTGGGGAGTCGGAACCTACGGTGGCTGAGAGAGCTCAAAACGCTGCAACTTCAGAAAATAGAAAAAGCACCAGCAAATCAAGATATCATCTTCATCAATATGACAGCAGGAGCTGCAAATGCTCACAACATAATTAAATAAATAATTTTATTTGCAGTGCGTTTCTTTGGTTGTGTTTTGAGGATTTACAGCACGTGTTTTGTAAAATTTACAAAGTTATTGTCTTAATTTGGAGGTATTTTTTTTTTCTCTGCCACCATAGAAACCTGATCTCATGATAATTTGTATATGTTTTACAAGGAAAGCAAATGCATACAACCTTACTTGTATGCATTTGTAGGTTTTGTGAAAAATCGTACGTATTTTATGAGGTAGCAAATTCCGAGGAATTTGTACGAATGACCACCCCTAAACCCACCCCCCACAGAAAAAGTACAAAATAGTAAGAGTTAAGTCATTTGAATTCATACAAATTACCCCCCCCCCCCCTCCCGTAAAATACGTGTGAATTAGTCATGAGACAGCATTGGGAGTCGCACCACATGACATTTAGCAACCTGAACTAATATTGCATTTACATGAAAGTTAAAGTAATCTGATATTATCTACAACTAAATGAAGAATCCCACACATTACACTGCTACCGCAAGATTAGCCGATCATAACAGAGCTAATTTCCATATAGAAATATTAAAGGCGCAGTGCCAAAAATAACTAGTTCAGTCAGGACCACTCTGTTCGAGTCAGAATATTGCACAGGTCCTGAACCTTATATTTGGCAGCAGGCTTCGCTCTGAAGGGTTCAGATTTTGAGCTTATCCACAGGCAAACCTTACTGAGGTTTGACCCCCCCCCCCCCCCAAAGCCTAAGCAATTGCCAGATGTTTTATATGCGAGAATTGTATATTCCAAGTAGAGAAAACAGTACTGTGAATAATTTTGGACAATTTAGCAATGAGCTGGACAGATGATATCTGTGGGCGAGCAGTTAGTGATCATGTATCTGCATAAGGAGGAGTTGGGGATGGAGCAGGTTAAGCGCATGTCTGTGCGACAGACTATGGCAGGTGTGAGTATGGATGAAATCAAATCAAATCACTTTGATTTGCACATCACCAACAGCACGTTTGCCGTGGTGAGTGAAAAGCTTGGGAGAGTGCTCCAGCCAGTGCAGAAAACAATTGACATGTTTAACAAATAACATTATACATGTTTAAACACTTTAAAACTAACATAATATTTTTATATGCAGTATATACACCATATAAAGCAATAGAATACAAAATATACAAACATAATACAAATATACACAGATTGGTTGTAGATGTAGTGGTTGGTATGTAGATGTTAGTTGAGTATTGTTGTGTTAAAGTGCAGTGCATGCTACATTTAAGTCCAGTTGGGATAGAGGAGAAAAAAAAAGTGTTGGAGTTAAAAGTGCACCGTGAATGGTATGGACAGAGAGGTGTGCTGTGTAAGTGTCAGATCCGAGTCTTCTGCAGCCTCATAGTCTGAGGGAAAAAGCTGTCCCTCAGTCGGCTTGTGCGTGTTCGGATACTGCGTAACCGTCTGTCTGAGGGCAGCAGAGAGAACAGTCAATGGCTTGGGTGGCTGGAGTCACTGATGATCCTCCGGGCTTTTCTCTTGCACCGCCTGGTGTAGATGTCCTGGAGGGAGGGAAGCTCATCTCCTACAGTGTGGCGGGCAGTTAGCATAACCCTTTGCAGAGCTTTGCGATTGCTGCTGGTGCTGTTTCCATACCAGGCAGTGATGCAGCCGTTCAGCATGCTCTCCACAGTGCAGGTGTAGAATGAGTGGAGGATGTGGGGACTCATTCCAAATTTCCTCAGGCGCCTGAAGAAAAAGAGGCGTTGTTGTGCCTTCTTCAGCACCGCATCTGTGTGAGCAGACCATGTGAGGTCCTCAGTGATGTGAACTCCTAGAAACTTAAAGCTGCTGACCCATTCTACTGGTTTCCCGTCGATGATGATGGG